>OY744610.1:68073855-68080050 GCA_963556255.1 Allolobophora icterica | reverse complement strand
AAGAGAGGTTACGGGACAGATACAGGGAGAGAGTTACAGACAGACACAGGGAGAGAGTTACAGACAGATACAGGAAGTGAGTTACGGACGGATACACACGGAGAGAGAGTTACAGACAGATAGAGGGAGAGAATTCACCGGATACACAGAGGGAGAATGGGTCCAGCAGCTTAAAAAGTTGGTTCGCCGGAACATTTCTATAGTTTTAAGTTTGACCAGAGAAGACAATGAGAATGATGACTTCGTAGACGAAGTAATGGTCAGTCTGGGGAATAAAGACTAGTTTTAAGTATTGTGACTGGCATGCAGAGTTCGACGTTTTATAGACTAAGAGCCTCAATTTGAAACAAAATCCTTTTTTGAAGAGAAGAAGAAACTCTCAAATCGATCGGTTTAAATTCCTGTTATCAATACATTTATAAACTTCTGCCGGCCAATCGGAATTCGCTCCTTCCGAAACGTTCCATCTCTGTCGTTGGTCTCTGAGGGTCATATTTCATTCTTCTGACTTCTGCTAATTCCTCCCGGTCATCGCTGAGTTCCCCAATCTCTTTCATCCTCTCCTAGTTTCCCTCTGGCAAGCAGCGTTTCCAATTACTTCCGGTTCGACTTCGATACAGTCTTGTGTCTCGACTGACTCTTTAATCAACAAATGACGTCGGCTCTGTGGTTAATATTTGACGAGTCTTCAGTTGCCAACGGTCGATATACGACCCCCGTTGGATTTTCTCTCATCATCATCATCATCTCATCATCATCATCATCATCATCATCATCATCTCATCATCATCATCATCATCATCACCATCACCATCACTAGCCAGAGAATTGTTTCACCTGGATTGCTCAGGTAGACTCTCGTGACTGTGTTGTTCAAGACCTTCATTACTTCAATGCAGCGTTTCGTGACCGAGTGCCTACAAGACGCAGTTTCAATGTCACGACTCGAAGCAGAGTTCCTTAGTTCCATTGATCGACGGTCACGAATTGGAATCGTCAGAGGATTCGATTTCGATTCCTTGCATGGATGAACGGATCATTTTCGCTGTTGGAAGAGAAGTTGATCCCTTTGATCGAATCTTAGAACGACCTCCCCCTCTCCCTTCGCTCTCTCCCTAGAGACCTCTCAGGTACTTTCTATGGCCTTCTTAAGACCTTTCTTTTTGACCGGGCCTGGGGTCGGGAGCGCCACTGAGTAGATTTCTTGAAGGGGGCGCTATAGAAGTTTATTATAGATAGATAGATAGATAGATCGATTCTGATCGCACGAGTTTCGTTCTGAGATGAAAATATATAGAAGACGTGTTTGAGCTGATGCTATGCGTGAAAGCATTTTGACACCAAGGACAGATCGTTGATGTTGTTGTTGTTGTTGTTGTTGTTGATGATGATGATGATGATGATGATGATGACGATGATGATGATGATGATGATGATGATGATGATGATGATGATGATGATGATGATGATGATGATGATGATGATGATGATGATGATGATGATGATGATGATGATGATGATGATGATGATGATGATGATGATGAAGACGCTGACAAAGCAACACTTTCATTAACACTTCCCATTAACTCTCATTCGATATTTCTTTCTCCTCTACTTGTTCTTTGCTTCTGCTGGTCCTTTGACCTCTACTTATTTCTTGTCCTCCGCTTGTCCTTTATCCTCTGCTTGTCCTTTATCCTCTGCTTGTCCTTTGTCCTCCGCTTGTCCTTTATCCTCTGCTTGTCCTTTGTCCTCCGCTTGTCCTTTATCCTCTGCTTGTCCTTTGTCCTCCGCTTGTCCTTTATCCTCTGCTTGTCCTTTATCCTCTGCTTGTCCTTTATCCTCTGCTTGTCCTTTGTCCTCCGCTTGTCCTTTATCCTCTGCTTGTCCTTTATCCTCTGCTTGTCCTTTATCCTCTGCTTGTCCTTTGTCCTCCGCTTGTCCTTTATCCTCTGCTTGTCCTTTGTCCTCCGCTTGTCCTTTATCCTCTGCTTGTCCTTTGTCCTCCGCTTGTCCTTTATCCTCTGCTTGTCCTTTATCCTCTGCTTGTCCTTTGTCCTCCGCTTGTCCTTTATCCTCTGCTTGTCCTTTGTCCTCCGCTTGTCCTTTATCCTCTGCTTGTCCTTTGTCCTCCGCTTGTCCTTTATCCTCTGCTTGTCCTTTATCCTCTGCTTGTCCTTTATCCTCTGCTTGTCCTTTGTCCTCCGCTTGTCCTTTATCCTCTGCTTGTCCTTTGTCCTCCGCTTGTCCTTTATCCTCTGCTTGTCCTTTGCCCTCCGCTTGTCCTCTATCCTCTGCTTGTCCTTTGTCCTCCGCTTGTCCTTTATCCTCTGCTTGTCCTTTATCCTCTGCTTGTCCTTTATCCTCTGCTTGTCCTTTGTCCTCCGCTTGTCCTTTATCCTCTGCTTGTCCTTTGCCCTCCGCTTGTCCTCTATCCTCTGCTTGTCCTTTGTCCTCCGATTGTCCTTTATCCTCTGCTTGTCCTTTGTCCTCCGCTTGTCCTTTATCCTCTGAGATGCAGACCATTGTTCGCTGTTCATTTTGTCTCGTTTCTCGTTGTTAGATTCCTATTCTCTCCGATTCATTTTCCTACTAGCTGCTTTTCCTCCTCACTCATTTACTCTTCTGTTTCCGTCTTTTTTCTTCTCCTCCTCCTCCATTGCTCCTCCTACTTTTCCCTCCATTCCCTCAGCTGCTTCCCTTCAATGGGAAACTTCGTTTGATGTCAGCAAAAGGAAGAAGTGTCGTAATCCGCCGTCGTCTACGTTGGAAGATGAAAGATGTAGAAGGAACTCATCCAATCGATGGATTTCACTTCCCGCTGCTCCTTAAAAGCACGAACAGTTTGTTGACTAGAGGAAGAAGTGGAGAGAGGGTAAGAGGAGGACGAGGAGGAGAAGAAAGAGAAAGAGGAGGAGGAAGGGGGAATGCGGACGATGCGAGGAGAGGAGAAGAATTTTACCTGTCTCGTTATTTTCGTTTCTCGTATCATTAATTATTATTTATCACTAGCTGGTTTACCCGGCGTTGCCCGGGGTTATAAGTTTCAATCCCTGTAGCGACTAAGCAACAAATTTAGGTATAAGTTTAAATCCGTGTAGCGAATAAGGAAGAAATTTAGGCGACCTGTGGGGGAGACTGCTTCGCAGTCTTGTATACGCCTTCTGGCGTATTGCGACCTCTGCCGTGGAATGACTGCTTCGCAGTCTCCCAGTCGCCCTGTGGCGACGACTGCTTCGCAGTCGGGCAGACTGCTTCGCAGTCTCCCGTGGACCGACTGCTTCGCAGTCGAAGAGGGTGAACCCGGCGTTGGCGGATTAAGGAAAACGCCAGAAATGTAGCCGTCACTGCCCTTAGTAAAGCAGAGTCTTTGAACATACAATTTTGCTGTAAAACGATGAATATAGTTCGAATCGATCGTAATTAAATTTTGTGCGAAAGTAAACAACGTCGTAATGCGCATTATTAATGACGTTGGGGAATACCGGCGCCATAAATAGAACCGCTTGGCAGTGGAAGAGGCGAGCTGGGCGTGATGGACGGTCGGTTGGGTAGAGTTTTTGGTGATTTTCACCATGTTAGCGGAGAAAAGGGGGTACGCGAACCCCTCCACTGGGTGTGCGATGCCGAGGCCGACACAGTAGTGAGGTTTCGAGTGAAAAGGTGCAAAATTGTAGAAGTTAAGCCCGGTCAAACAGACAGAGACACAGACAGACACACAGAATTCTCGCTTTATTTATATAGATTAGAATGAGTATATTATTTTCTCTTAATGCAATTGTAAACTTCAATGTAACCCATTCTAATTGTTAGAGTTAAGTCTCTTCAATTCGGTGTGTGATCGTCAGCTGGATAGAAGGCGCTCGAAACAATTTACTTTGTTTGAATCGGTTCAACGTTAGAGAGAGAGACAGACAGACAGAGACAGAGAGGCAGAGACAGAGAGACAGAGACAGAGAGACAAAGAAACAGAGAGACAGAGAGACAGAGAGAGACAGAGAGAGAGACAGAGAGAAGGAATGCTCACTGGAAGGAAGGAAGGACGAATACGCATCCGAAAAACGGACGGACAGGGAGGGAGGGAGGGAGGGAGGGAGGGAGGGAGGAGGAGGGAGGGAGGGGCGATTGGTCGGTTAGACACGGAAGTGGGATTATTTCTCCATTGGAACACTCATTCTTGGAATGGTTTATAGCGACGGAGGAAGAGGAAAATACGACGGAAGGAAGGATTAGGAATGGAAGGATGGAACGGAAGATGGAAGGAAATTGGATGCTGGACTCTTCTGTAGATTAATCGGACTTTTCAAAACACATGTCTCTCTCTCCCTCTCTCTCTCTTTCTCTCTCTCTCTCTCTTCCCCACTCACTTTCTCTCTTTCTCTCTCTCTCACTCTTTCTCTCTCTCCTCTCTCTCTTCCCCACTCACTTTCTCTCACTTTCTCTCTCTTTCTCTCTCTCACTCTCTTTCACTCTCTCTCTCTCTCTCTCTCTCTCTTCCCCACTCACTTTCTCTCTTTCTCTCTCTCTCACTCTTTCTCTCTCTCCTCTCTCTCTTCCCCACTCACTTTCTCTCACTTTCTCTCTCTTTCTCTCTCTCACTCTCTTTCTCTCTCTCACTCTTTCTCTCTCTCCTCTCTCTCTTCCCCACTCACTTTCTCTCACTTTCTCTCTCTTTCTCTCTCTCACTCTCTTTCACTCTCTCTCTCTCTCTCTCCTCTGTCTCTCTCCTCTCTCTCTCTCTTCCCCACTCACTTTCTCTCTTTCTCTCTCTCTCTCACTCTTTCTCTCTCTCCTCTCTCTCTCTTCCCCACTCACATTCTCTCACTTTCTCTCTCTCTCTCTCTCTCTCTCTCTCTCTCTCACTCTCTCTCTCTCTCTCTCTCTCTCTCTCTCTCTCTCTCTCTCTCTCTCTCTCTCTCTTCTCTCTCTGTGTCTTTATGTGCAACACTAAAGTACACAAACATACATCCGTACGTACTTACCCAGATGCACACAAATGCAAACACACGCACACCTAAGCATACGCACACGCACACACCTACAGATTTCGTAAAGGTTATGTTTTTCAATATCTGATAGATATGAAACATTTTTATCAGCGGATGATGATGGCTTAATCCCTCGTTCATGTGTCGTCAATATTTGGCGCTCTATATATTTCCAAATACAATTACAATTCTTCTGATTATTTCAGTTTGACGGCCTCAGTCAGTTGGATTAGCTACGAAGAACATTCTTCTATGTTCTATTTCAAGTCGATTGACTGACAGCTGTTGGTTGTCGTTGACAGGTGGTAGATTGTTCTTTCCACAACAGTTGGTCCAGCGACAGAGAACTCATCCACCTCTATTCTCAATAATATTTATCTTTGCTCGAATGTGGAAGTCGCCGTGAGTTGCCAAGTACAAATGACCCGATTGTAGATTGAAGACTTCGGCGCTAGATATAGCATAGGGGGATATGGTGAAGACAGTTGTAGATAAGTTACCCCATCTTACACTTCATAGATATCTCGTGGGTGGGTGGGTTTAGGTGGGTGGGGTTGGTAGGTGGTGTTTTAATGGGCGTGGGTGGTGTTCATGACGTGATGTTGGTTGATGGGGGTTATGGTGTGGAGGACGTTGTTCGATTGACGGTTGATGAAATTTTAAGTAACTTTCTTTCGCTGATGGAAGAGAATCACACGAAACAATCAAATCGTTGCATGACTTCCATTCGTGCAGACAGACACACGGACAGACAAACAGACAGACAAATAGACTGATAGAGACGGACTGAGGCAGATCTTAGAGATGGCAGAGTCGATAGATGGATCATGTGAGAGATACTTCCAATAGATCTGTCTCTCTCGCTGTCTCTGTCTCTCTCGCTGTCTCTGTCTCTCTCGCTGTCTCTGTCTCTCTCTCTATCTCTGTCTCCTTCGCTGTCACTATCTCTCTCGCTCTTTGTGTCTCTCTCGTTGTTTCTCTGCGTCTTTCTGCCGCTCTCTTTCTGTCTGTTTTGAAATGACGTCAACGCTGAGGCTCTATGTCTCTCTGTGTCTCTCTTTCTGGATGCCTCTCTGTCTGTCTGTTTCTCTCTGTGTCTCTGTCTCTATCCTATTCCCTCACTAAGCAAAGCCCAGCAGCACATCTACTTGAGTACTTAGGCCCCAAAGTCCGATTGCTATGATAACCGCGAGACTCTTCCTAGAGT
>OY744610.1:68023855-68061355 GCA_963556255.1 Allolobophora icterica | reverse complement strand
GATGATGACGACTATGGCGATGATGATGATGACGACTATAACGATGATGATGTTGATGATAACTGCAATTCAAGTGAAAGACTTTCAGACGCCTTTGATCCAAACAAAAGCTATCAGAGATGCCCAAGGCACGTACACATAATCCTCACACCCACACACACCCACACCCACACCCACACACACACACCCACACACACCCACACACACACACACACACACACACACACACACACACACACACACACACACACACACACACACACACACACACACACACACACACACACACACACACACACCCACACACACCCACACCCACACACACACACACACAGCCACACACACACACACACACACACACACACACACACACACACACACACACACACACACACACACACATCACACACACACATCACACACACACTTACACAGCCACACACACACACACACACACACACACACACACACACACACACACACACACACACATATCGACAAGAACACATACATGAATCCACAGGCGTAAACACATCCAAAGCAGCTTAAACGAAAGATCAATTGGACGAAGGTGTGATTCATTTATTCTTGTGTCTCAGTAGAAATCCTTAGAGATCGATGATGTTGTAATTGAGAATGTAGAAAAATTCAACTCCTCAGAGGACCTCAGAGGACCTCGTCAGAGCATCGACATGTCATTCTCATTCACTGAAAACGAAAGAATAAACGGCTGAGTGGGAGCCATGTGGCGTTGAACTGACTACTAACCACCCTTTGTATGGCTTAACGTTACCGTTCCAACCAGCGTCCTAATAGAGAAACGAAGAGACCACATCACGTGACACACAGATACTTAGACGAAGATGAAGAGCGATTCATTAAAGATTAACCTTAGGGTCAGCCATCGGTTGGAAGTGTTAGCGACTTCGTTGTGCTTAGCCTCGGCATATGAGGGATGGTGGCCAGTCCTCTCCTTCGCCGTCTCATCTTCCCACCAACAGTGTACGGTCATTAGAGCTGAGTTAGATCAGACGAACACACACACACACACACACACACACACACACACACACACACACACACACACACACACACACACACACACACACACACACACACACACACACACACACACACACACACACACACAGACATGCACTTTCACTCTGATTACCATATTTATAATCATTGTCTCCATTGTTCGAATGATCGCTGAATATGACAGCGTTGAAAAGATAGCATCAATGGATTCTTCATCCAGGGTTCGGTTCCTGGACGTTGCTTCTTCTCCTTCTATTCTTCCTTCTTCTCCCACTTCTCCTTCTTCTTCTCCTTGTCCTTTTCCTCTCTCTCTTCCTCTGTTCTCCTCTTCCTCCTTCCCCTCTCCGACTCCTTTTCCTCCTTCTCTTCCTCATGTTCCTCTTCCTCACGTTCCTCTTCATCCTTCTCCTGTCATTTTTCCTCCTCCTCTTTTCCTCTTCCTCCTCCTTCTCTTCCTCCTCTTCCTCCTCTTCCGTTACTGATCGACCAACTGGAAGAGACGATTCTGGCGACGTCTAAGAAATAGACTCACAGACAGAGAGAATCGTTTCTTCACAGATAAAGAAATCGAGAAAACGTTCTGGTCGCTATGGCAACGACGCCGATTCCAATTCAAGTCTTCAACGGTTCATTGTCATCGCCGCTTAACACTATATAGGAAAAACAACAAGGTTATTTCGAGGTCATTTCGTTGAGGCGACAGAATAAGACAGAGGCAAAGGCAGAGACAGAGACTGATACAAAGAGACAGATACAAAGAGACAGATACAAAGAGACAGATACAAAGAGACAGATACAAAGAGACAGATACAATGAGGCAGACACAGAGGCAGAAACAGAGACAGTGGGAGTAATCTGTGGGGTAGTTGCTCCAATGAAGTTCTATCGATCGAAACTCAACTCCGCACAATTTCGTCTGTTGTTGCCTCATTTGACAACCCATTGTTGTCGTCGTTGTCGTTGTCATCGTTGTTGTCCTGCGTGATCTCTCTGTCTCTGTCTCTGTCCCTCTGACCTAGGGACCTGCGAATCACAGATTTTCAGTCGAATCGAATCTCGAATCGAATCGAGGGTAAAGGTTCGAATTCGAATCGAATCTCGATTCGAATCAGCTGGTACGAGTTTGATATTCATGATAGCACAGGCGTACCATAGTATTAATAATTATATCAATGACTTTTCTGCAGTTTAAAATCAATGAAAATCAATTAAAGTAAACATTAAGCTAATTAACATTTAAAAATAACACAAATAATTTTTGGGTTACGTAAGTAAGTATAGTCTGCTGCTTGGGGAGACCCATGAGGAGCGAGTGCAGTAGTCCAAGCGTGAGCAGACAAATGCTTGAACTATGGTGGTAAAGACAGGTGAGACCGACTGACCGAGCATCTGATGGCCCTGAGACGCCTCAATTGAGAGAAACAAGAGCGAGTCATGTTGAAGATATGCTCTGTGAATGTGAATGTGTGCGTCAAGAGCTAGTCATTTTTCCGAAAAACGATTCGAAAATTTTTCGAATCGTGACATCATTTTCGAATCGAATCGAATACCGCCGTCCGATTCGTTTTCGAATCGAATATCGAAGCGTCGCAGGTCCCTACTCTGACCTTTCACCCGGTCGTCATATGTCACATGTCACGAATCGAGTCGTATCCGGTTGGCTTCGACCCGCTTTAGAATCGCCCGTTCAGAAGGAATGCACCGAAGATATCTCTACCTTTACCCTCTTCTCTGTCTGTCTGTCTGTCTGTCTGTCTGTATCTGTGCGTGTCTGTCTGCCTGTCATTTTGTCTGTCTGTTTCTGTCTCTGTGTACGTATGTGTGTGTCTGTGTGTCTGTCTGTCTGTCTCTGTGTACGTGTGTGTGTCTGTATGTCTGTGTGTATGTCTGTCTGTCTGTCTGTCACCTACCCCTCCCCGCACTCTCCTGCATCCGCATTTAAATTTACCCCAAACAGATGGTGACTCTTTGAAGCGCATCCTAATCTGCACAGCACACGTGACCCCAGAGAGAGAGAGAGAGAGAGAGAGAGAGAGAGAGAGAGAGAGAGAGAGAGAGAGAGAGAGAGAGAGAGAGAGAGAGAGAGAGAGAGAGAGAGAGAGAGAGAGAGAGTCATCGTCCAAAGTAAGCCTATAGTCATGTGACGGATGCACTAAATGCCCTCTGTGTCCTTCGTCTCTCGGTTATTTTAGTAGCTACTTTTCATCGCCAACAGTTCATAGGTCAACGGAATTGCATGCATCATTTATATCGTCCTCTAAATCGAACGTTCTCGACTGGGAAGTGTCACAATCGTCTCTGGTTCATCGGTTGAGTTCTATATATCAGTTGCTGAAACAACGATTCCTTATTCATCGCGTCTGGAGACAAAGAAAAGTCCGGATCAAAGTAAGTTGAGATTCGTTGCATTTTCCATCTCATCAGATGCGAACTGATTGATTGCGTCGACATAGAAGACTCCTCTGTCGAAATGAAGGATTCGAATCTGCGTCTCTTCTCACTTCTGTAGTCTCAGCAGCATCACTAGTACGGGGGTCCGTAGAGTAATGGATAATACACTGGCGTGAAGAGCTGAAGGTACCAAGATCGAACCACGTAGACTCCTGTAAGGTTTTTTCCAGCCTTCCACTCGCTAGATGGCAGCGGTGGTTAAATTAATGTAGGCCATGATTGGCGCCGTGTGGCTGCCGCTTAAAAACAGTTATATTCGACTCCTGTAAAACTGTAATCATGTGCTTCTACTTAATACATGTATGTAAAGCGCCCTGCGTGGCTGCCGTTTCTACTATATGTATGTTCACTGTACAGTGCAGTGCGTTTGCAGGCGCTTAAATTAAGAAAAAGATTATTATTATTATTAATATTAGTAGTAGTAAATACTATTAATAAAATAGTTGCAACTTGCAATAATACTTTATTTTTTATTAAACCATTTATTGTTATTACTAATATCAACATTATTATTATTGCTACTGTTTTATTATTGTTGTGTTGTAACTGTTGTTGTTGTTGTTGTTATTGTTATTATTATTATTATTATTATTATTATTATTATTATTATTATTATTATTATTATTATTATTATTATTATTATTATTATTATTATTATTATTATTATTACCAGGACTGGATCGGTGGCGATGGATGTACGTTGGTCGTTGCTTGTCATCTTCTGTCTTTGTTCCGTTGAGTCTGGAAATCTTCTTCCTTCCGATCCTTTCATCCAATGTCATTACGAATACTTTCCATCCGAAATCGAAATACGCATCAGTAAGTATACGTACCTAGTACATGTACTGATCGATCGCCAGTGCTGCCTTGAAGTAGTAAACAGATATCTAGTATGCGCTGATGTATTGCCAGTACCTTGAAGTACTAACAAGTAACTAGTACGAAATAATCTATCACCAGCACCTTGAATTACTTTTAAGTATCTACTATGTACTTCTGAGTACCTAGTTTACGCTGATCAAATACTCATGTGTTGGAACAAACGAAGGCCACAATGTCGTTTAGAGAAAGACAGAGGCACACAGAAAGACAAAGAGGACAGGAGAGAGAGAGAAAGAGATATATATATATATATATATATATATATAGGCGCTGCTCTGGAAAGATATAGAAAGACACAGACATACATATATACAGATACGGAGAGTGACCGAGAGAGACGGAGTAGGATAAGGAGGAGGAGAAGGAGGACTGACTGTGTATGTATCTTTGTCCAGAGGCCCATGGTCGGTTCGAAGTGACCATCTGTCCAGTCCGTCTGCCTGGATATCACCGTCTGATCGCCAAGTGGTCACCTATGATAGCCACGATCGCTCATCGATGCTTCCATTGCAGTCGTTGTATGTCATCCGGTCTACGATGCCAGGTTTGCAACCGGTAAGAACACCACCACCACCACCACCACCACCACCACCACCACCACCACCACCACCACCACCACCACCACCACCACCACCACCACCACCACCACCACCACCACCACCACCACCACCACCACCACCACCACCACCTCCACCACCTCCACCACCACCACCACCACCACCACCACCTCCACCACCACCACCACCACCACCACCTCCACCACCACCACCACCACCACCACAACCACCACCACCAACAGCAATACCATCATCAGTATCACAAGCAGCATCACCATTACCAATTCTCTGACAAGAGTCACAATAAAAGACCTAAGTATCAACATATTACTTCCATAGCACCCGTTACACTGGCTTCCTATCGAGCAAAGAACTCAGTTTGAAAGGTATTGTTCAGTTCATCATCACCAACACCACCACCACCACCACCACCACAAAAACATAACATTACCAATACCGCCACCATCGGCAGCAACAGCAGCATCATTGGCAGTAACATCATTGGCAGCAGCAGCATCATCAACCATTCTGTGGTTGCTCATCTGAGGAATCATCTTTCTGCCTACGTGGCTTCGACTATTTTCATCTTCAGACTCTGTTTTCTAAAGTCAAAATCATCTGTTTGTCTTTTGTAGAGAGTGCTCAGCCTTTGGACGAATAGCCACCGATTGATTGATATCGAGGGGGTTCAACCCTCAATCACATCTCTACCACACTTCTTCACCCCCGCCTCACTTCCCCTTCTTAGTATCCCTTGAGGGTTTCCGTTAGGGTTCCCGTTCTTCTCTTTAATCAACAACTTAACAACTCCACAAAATTAGATTGGTCAACGAATATTCATTTAGATTAATTGATTGTTGATCGTGTCAACTGTGCACACTGTTTGGGCGAAACTTCTAACTCCAGTTTAGTAAGTAAGTTTACTGATACACTGCTTAATGCCCTGGCATATTAGAATCTTCAACTGAATAATGTGGTATTAGGAGTCTAGTATTCATCTAAGTTTCTAGTTTCTTCTGATGCCTCAGGCTACTTACCTGGACAGTGTTTAAACTTTCTCCATTTCGAAAAGTCAAGAAAGACCTTGAGTTGATGCTGACCATTGATGTATATAAAAAACATTGGTGCTGACCTCCACTGACTAGTAAATGCTACGGTTACACTTTACGTCCATTTGCCGGCTGCGACGAGTGTCGTCCTTCACAGACCATGTGGCAGAGGAATGCTTCAACCATCTGCCAGGGACTGCTTGGTGTTGGTGTTGGTGTGTTGCGAGCGTCGTCGCCTGACGTCGCTCCTCTTCTTCGTAGGCCAGGAAATCCAAAGACGGTGTCTACTAACCGCTCTGGATGGGAACCCAGGTGTCTAGCTCTACGTGTCTGCGGGAGCTCACCAGCGACAAGTCCTCTAGTTATCTGAGCTCTATTCCATAGCTGACTGTTTGTTCTTAATTACTCCAATACAAATTGCACTCGCTTATCCGAGGTATTTAATGGCGCTACAGCAGCTGTCTACATACATACATTACCAATTTACCATAATTTAAATAATACCGACAACTATATTAATAACAACTACAGATCTGAATTGCGTTACATGTGTTTGAGTCTCTGGCGAATGATTGTTATGATATTAGAAGAGTCTCGAATTGCAAAGAATGGTTCGATGCAATTTCCAATGAGGCATTTTATCTACTGGACATGATGTATTCTTCCAAAGGCCTTTGAACCGATTGTCTGCGCTCTTCCAAAGGCCTTTGAACCGATGAGCCCTCGACTGCGAACATCGATAGTGGCGCCCTATTTCCAAACCCCGTTCGCTCGAAATGCGATTCGCTGGAAAAACGCAATTTCACTTGTAATGTCTGTTATATGTAATTTATATAGCACCGATCGAATGGGAAACGATGCGATACAAATGACTGACGATGTTCCATAAATCACGGATGGCTGATCATAGCACGAAAGCAGTTCATCATTCACAGAGGCAT
Source organism: Allolobophora icterica (assembly GCA_963556255.1). NCBI lineage: Eukaryota > Metazoa > Annelida > Clitellata > Crassiclitellata > Lumbricidae > Allolobophora > Allolobophora icterica. Next base: position 68,054,434 of record OY744610.1, on the reverse strand, counting down.
TGCACGAAAACACTCATCTACGCAGATGGTCCCTATATTATGTTTCTGTTTTTCTACATGCGATGGCCTCATCTACGTTTAAATGATATTTTATTTATGCTCACTTTGTGGACATGACATTGTATATAGCCTACATAAGTATATTGTAATGATTTCTTATTTATTATCAACTAGCTGGATTACCCGGCGTTGCCCGGGGTTATAAGTTTCACACCACCACCACCACCACCACCACCACCACCACCACCACCACCACCACCACCACCACCACCACCACCACCACCACCACCACCACCACCACCACCACCACCACCACCACCACCACCACCACCACCACCACCACCACCACCAACAACAACAACAACAACAACAACAACAACAACAACAACAACGACTGCTTGGCAATCTTGGCAGTCGCCCTCTGGCGGCGACTGCTTCGCAGTCTTGGAGGCCCTTGTGGCGTCTGGCGACCTGTGGCGGAGACTGCTTCGCAGTCTTGTAGACGCCTTCTGGCATCTAGCGACCTCTGCCGTGGACTGACTGCTTCGCAGTCGCCCTCTGGCGGCGACTGCTTCGCAGTCTTGGAGGCCCTTGTGGCGTCTGGCGACGTCTGGCGGAGACTGCTTCGCAGTCTTGTAGACGCCTTCTGGCGTCTAGCAACCTCTGCCGTGGACTGACTGCTTCACAGTCGCCCCCTGGCGGCGACTGCTTCGCAGTCTTGGAAGCCCTTGTGGCGTCTGGCGACCTCTGGCGGAGACTGCTTTGCAGTCTTGTAGACGCCTTCTGGCGTCTAGCGACCTCTGCCGTGGAGTGACTGCTTCGCTGTCGCCCTCTGGCGGCGACTGCTTCGCAGTCTTGGACGCCCTTGTGGGATCTGGCCACCTGTGGGGGAGACTGCTTCGCAGTCTTGTAGACGCCTTCTGGCGTACAGCGGAGACTGCTTCGCAGTGTTGTAGTATACGCCTTCTGGCGTCTAGCGACCTCTGTCGTAGACTGACTGCTTCGCAGTCGCCCTCTGGCGGCGACTGCTTTGCAGTCTTGGAGGCCCTTGTGGCGTCTGGCGACCTGTGAGGGAGACTGCTTCACAGTCTCCCGTGGACTGACTGCTTCGCAGTGGAAGAGCGTGGGTGAACCGGGCGTTGGCGTGTTAAAGAAAACGCCAGAAATCTAGCCCTCACTGCCGGTCTGTAGTCGGCCTCGCCCTTAGTAAAGCAGACTGGTTGTTTCATATACTGTAAATAATTTAGATCTTTGTCTTTGAACAGACATGTGTTAAAATTTTGCTGTAAAACGATGAATATACTTCGAATCGATCGTCATTAAATTTTGTGCGAAAGTAAACAACTTATGCGCATTATTAATGACGTTGGGGAATACCGGCGCCATAAATAGAACCGTGGTGTTGTTACGCGCATTATTAATGACGTTGGGGAATACCGGCGCCATAAATAGAACCGCTTCGCAGTGGAATAGGCGAGCTTGCGCGTGATTGACGGTCGGGTGGGTAGAGTTTTGGGGCATTTTCACCATGGTAGGGGTGAAAACGGGGGACGCGAACCCCTCCACTGGGTGTCCGAAGCCGAGGCCGACACAGTAGTGAAGGTTTCGAGTGAAAAGGTGCAAAATTGTAGAAGTTAAGCCCGGTCAAACAGACAGACAGAGGGACACACACACACACACACACAGAATTCTCGCTTTATTAATATAGATTGCGTAGATGAAATCAAGTCTCATAAAAATGGAGAAACGGTTTCAGAGTAATGACACTTGCCAGAGCAAGGAACTACGTTATATGACCTTTTCATTTTGAAAGTCTTTCCTGTTCTGTGATAAACCTCTTAACAATGAGGAGGAGGACGAGGAGGAGGAGGAAGAGGAGGAGGAGGAGGAGGAGGAGGACAAAGAAGAAGAGGAAGAGAAGTAGAAGGAGGAGGAAAAGGAAGAGGAGGACAAGGTCGGAAAACAAGGAGGAGGAGAAGGTGGTGAAGAAGGATGAGAAGGGAAAGAAGGAGGAAGAGGAAGAGCCAATTTCTGTTTCTGTGGTTCTGAGTAAACAGCTGATAAATCTGAACGGATTTAGCGGATCGACAGAGCCAAGTCCTTCCTACGTAACTCCAGATGTAACTTCATTTGACTACATAATGTTGACAAAGGCAGTCGTGCGAAAACAGCTCACCCAGGATCACTGCAAAGCGTTGGAATCTTCGAAAGACAAGACCTTTTCCTCCTCCTCTCGATAGATCAACACCCAACACGCCCTCTGGTCGCCTCTAAATCAATTTATATGGCGCCGCAATAATTGAGAGCAGTCAAATTGAAATGAAACACGGCAGTTGGTTTCAGCCGAAATGTCGCAAATTTTCGCGTGTTCATGGAAAATCGATTTCTACGTATTGAACCGTGGATGACGTTGATTGGTTTTGTTCGGGGTCTGATGGAATCCTAAGGACATGGAGAATTCAACGGAGGGTTCCATTCCATCGGTTGCATTTGGACGGGGGGAGGGGTAAAGAGGGCTTCGTGGGAAATTCAATCCTTCGAATATCATAACTTTCTCTGAATCACTGTTTTATTGCATCAGTCGTTGCAATATCAACCACAAACGATGACTTTAAGGCGTTTTAATGCTGTTCTTCGGTGAGGTTCTCCCAGAGGGTCTACATTGATGTCCAGGGACAAATATTCTCGCTAAATCGGTCTGTATCGAATCTTCGAATCAGTCATCGATCACTCTGCTATCGGATTCCGTTTAGACGATAGATCACAATAATCAATGTTCCGTCTGTTTTGATATCTGTAGAAACTTATCATGGCTCTACATTCGCCAACTCTTCGTTCTTCAACTGAACATTTCTGCTTTCCTTCATCTGATCTAAGAATGTAATGACTTCCAAAGCGTTGTTATTATTATAATGTCCAAGACATGAATCGCTTCCAGTGAAATTGCAGTCGAATTCATTCATTCATTCATTCATTCAAAAATTTAATATAGCGCACCTTCAAGAAACCTACTCAGAAGCGAATATCAGAATCAACTGGAAAATCCAGGTCTAAGACTTCTAATACTCAGGTATTTTAAGTCTGAAGAAAATCGTGCTTATGATGATTTAGACATCTACAGTAATTCTCTGTTTATAAACAGACTTACTCTGACGTCCCTTTGTTTAGATCTCACACGTATCAACAACCAAAAATAAGCTGATTCTCTGTGCCTAACGTTTATGTAGCGCTTAAACTTTTTAGAATACGATTACGATCACGAAACATCTTTAGCTTTCCATGACATTGCGATCAACTGAAGGGATTTGGTTAACATTGTATGAATGACTCAATATGGAAAGTCTTTGTTGTTAGATTTCTGGTCAGTCAATCAAAATGATCGGAGTTCAAATCAACGTCAGGGCGGAAAGTTGTTTCGAGACTTCTGTTCTATTTGAGACCTCTAAACAATTCATCTATACGAAGTACACTTAAATGATGTCGTATGCATGAGAAGAAGAATATAAACAAGAAGAATAAAACTAGGGGGAGGAATAAAAAGAAGAATAGGAAGAATAAGAGGTAGCTAGACCCTCGAGGCAGCCATGGGTTAGTGGTTACGGTATGAATTGCTAGCAACTTCATTCTTCCCACGGGCAGTGGGGAAGATCAGACGGCAAGGAGGAGGAGGAGGAGGACGAGGAGGAAGAGGAGGACGAGGAAGAGGAGGACGAGGAAGAGGAGCATGAGGAGGAGGAGGAGGAGGAGGAGGACGAGGAGGAGGAGGAGGAAGAGGACGAGGAGGAGGACGAGGAGGACGAGGACGAGGAGGACGAGGAGGACGAGGAGGACGAGGAAGAGGAGGACGAGGAAGAGGAGGAGGACGAGGACGAGGAGGACGAGGACGAGGAGGACGAGGAGGACGAGGAAGAGGAGGACGAGGAAGAGGAGGACGAGGAAGAGGAGGAGGACGAGGACGAGGAGGAGCAGGAGGAGGAGGAGGAAGAGGAAGAGGACGAGGACGAGGACGAGGAGGAGGACGAGGACGAGGAGGAGGAGGAAGAGGAGGAGGAGGACGAGGAGGACGAGGAAGAGGAGGATGAGGAGGAGCAGGAGGAGGAAGAGGAGAGGAGAGGAAGAGGAGGAGGAGGAGGAGGAGGAGGAGGAGGAGGAGGAGAGTGGCCACTGTCCGTCATGTTGTGAGACTAAGGAAAATGAAGTCCTAGCAATTCATATCCATGGTTCCCTCTAGGGTCTAGTTACCTCTCCTTCTTCTCCTTCTTCTTCTTTTAATTCCTCCTCTTCCTCTTCCTTTTCTTCAAATTCTTCTTCTTTTTCAAATTCTTTTTCTTACGCACTAAATATCAGTTCAAAGTAATTCAGTGAAACGAATGTCGTGGCTTCCACACAAGAAAACGCCGTCAACGCTCTGTCTCTCTCTGTCTCTCTCAGTCTCTCTCAGTCTGTCTGTCTGTCTGTCTCTCTCTCTGTCTCTGTCTCTGTCTCTCTCAAGTGGCCGACGCTACGTGTTTCAAAATGATTTAGCGCCAGATGTTAAGCCTGTGTTATTTGTTTCAGTTGGTCGGCGCTAAGTCCGCGGATGAAGTGAATGTGTCTGAGTTGTGTGTTCAGTTACAGTTCCATTGGTCGCTGTATACACTCTGATCGTCTGTCGTCCGTAAATCTCCATCGCAGTCGTTAGCTGTGCAGGGTGAATTCGGATGTTTTTGTGTTGCCAGTCGCTCAGATATTTCATTTCTAAGAATGGTTTGAATTAATGGCGCCATAGAAATCTCTAAGACGTTAATCGACGTCAACGACCGTCATAAAGGGATCCAGCGGCGAATGGAAGCAATTGCGATTGGAAGAGAGAGAGAGAGAGAGAGAGAGAGAGAGAGAGAGAGAGAGAGAGAGAGAGAGAGAGAGAGAGAGAGAGAGAGAGAGAGAGAGAGAGAGAGAGAGAGAGAGAGACAGAGAGAGAGACAGAGAGAGAGAGAGACAGAGAGAGAGAGAGAGAGAGAGAGACAGAGAGAGAGAGAGAGAGAGAGAGAGAGAGAGAGAGAGAGAGAGAGAGAGAAGAGAGAGAGAGAGAGAGAGAGAGAGAGAGAGAGAGAGAGAGAGAGAGAGAGAGAGAGAGAGGAGAGAGAGAGAGAGAGAGAGAGAGAGACTCCGTTCGAAGTCAGTTAATCAGTGGAGGAGTCTTTGCGTCGGTTGAGCAACACGCGGGTTACAAAGGGTTGAAAGTGTGGGTGGGTTGGTACAAGTGCGGTCAGACCCTTCCCCATCGATGGTCTGGCCCTTCAGCCGATGCGCACAGCCGCTAGAAGCCTTGTAGAAGTTCTCTGAGCGTCTGGCAGGCGCTTATCTCTCGTATGAACTCATTTTCCGAAATGTATCCGTCTTGGTTTGCTATCCAGATCCGACAAGAACTCGAGCGCCGCTGCTTTCGCCTTCTCACCAGGGTTCGTCTGATTCCTCGCCTTGTAAATGGCCTGAAGAAAGAGAAACGATGATTTCCATACAGGACAAAACTCAACGACCACGACATTCAACATAAGAGATACTTGTGGTCCCAATAAAGTCTAACTTGTCTAAGTTGCGTCTGTTTCCGCTTAATGTATGAATAAACGAATTTGATTGATTGATTGATTGATTGACTGATTCATTGATTCATTCATTCATTCCTGATAAAAGCCTAAGACTTTATTTGACTTTCTGTGCAGCCATTCAACTCAATACCTCTGTTGCAGTGTGATTTATTGCTCAAGTGCTTTGCGTAGGCCCAAGTGCTTTGCGCCAACGGCGCTGACTTCGCAAATAAATGGATTGTCATTAATATTATAATGTAGATTTGCTTTCTACGCCGATCCCTGAACTATTCTTATTTCGTTAGAAACGCTAGTTCAACGACAATAATTAATTAACATGTTAATTAACGATAATTAACATATTGTTGCCTCGAATCTTCGCTGCTTGTCTGTTCCGTTTCTCTGGAATAAACTTCCGAATGGATTGTGACAGTTTTCTGATCTATCCCACGAATTCATCAACACTTTTCCACCTCTGATTCCTCCTCTTCCCCTTATCTCCTCTCTTGCCGTTTCAATTCCAAACACCCTCCCACCGTGGGCATCTGATTGATCACCTGCCTGACCCTCAGATCTTGACCTGGAACCATTTCTGACCTTATCTGCTATCAATTTGTTTTGACTGATCGCCTCAGAAAATCTGGTTCCCACAAACCTAGGTTTTCGGCGCTGTAGAAATCTCGAGATTACGATGACGATTACTTAATTAATCATATACTCCACCAACGCACACTTTGTCACAGGGCAATTAATGTCTGAATATTTAGACAACTCATGTTTATAAAAAAGTAGATTAACTTATACAAAGTGGGAGTTGTTCATTTAAGGAAGGTTGAAGTGCATGTACTTCATGTATGATTCAATCTTATGCCAGGTCGTCGATGATTCTTTTGAGCAGATTTACTCGATGAGAATTATATCAGTGGATTATTCCGACGACGTGCTATTAATGAGCATCGCTCACTGCACCTAACAGAACGGGAGCTTTTCTACTGCTCGACCTAGAGTTTGAAACTCTCCCTTTATCTGTTTGCTCTGCTCAGTCGATTGTGTCATTTCGTTCCCAACTTAAGACCTATCTCTTTCAAATTGCTTCTTCACCAAACACTTCCTCTCTGTCTTACGAACGTTGACCTTACAACTGATTGGATTTCATATACCATAGGCGAATGCTGTTTGCATTGAACACCGGCGCAATAGAAGCTACTAATAAATAAATAAATAAATAACAAACAGTTGGACAATTTGAAGATTGCTTGGGTTTGAAAATTGTGGTTGAACGGTCTAATACTTCAGCTTTCTAGGCCTTATCCTGTTTCATAGCCAACATTTTTACTTACTTTATAGGTGTATATTTCAGTTAGGCCTTCACCTACTTCACAGGCCTATGAAAAAGCCTGTATTTCAATTGAATTGAACCTACTTAAAAGGCTACATTTTAATTTGGCTTTAACGTTCTTTATAGGCTTACATTTGATCTACACTACAGGCCTACATTTCACTTTGACCTTAAGGCATTTTATAGGCCTACATTTCACTGAACCCTATATGCCTCCGCTAAACATTCAATTGGTAGAATTAGAACGCAACAAACCACGAGGACGGTTTCCAGCTCCCTTTGCGTTAGTTTTCCATTCCCATCCATGTCGTAGAGACGGAACGCCCACTTCAGTTTCTCCTCCATCGTTCCACGCTGGGCGATACTAACGGTCGTCATGAACTCTCGAAAGTCAATGATTCCGTTTTCATCGAGGTCGTAGGTGCGGAAGATGTGGTCTGTGAATTCCGTTGCATCTCCATCTGGAAAGAGCCTCTTGTACATGACCATGAACTCGTACCTTCGGATCTTCCCCTTCGGAAACTCCGTCTTGAACTTGGTGAACCACGTACTGATCTCCTGTTCGGAGAACTTCGTTCCGCTGAGAACCTCATTGAATTCAGCGGATGTCAACTTCGTCTGGTTCTTTCCCATTTCCTCGTCTCCTCTGTGGATCAGACGCCTTGTGGAAAATCAGAAATGACGAAAATTTATAAGACATATGAAATTCAAGAATTTTAACTTATTCCAATCCAATTTGAGTATCTCTAGAGTTACATAAAACAGATTGGTTTTGATTTTGAAACTGTTCAATAAAAGAAAGGAATAAAGAATGAAGAGAGAAAGTAGGAAGGAATTAATGAAAGAAAGCAGAAAGAAAAGCAATAACAAAGGAACAAAGAAAGGAACAGAGAAAGAAAGAAAAAGAAGGGATGAATATAAGGAGAAACAATATATGAACAATGAAATAAGGAAAGAATGAACGAGAGAAAAATTAAAGAAAGAAAGAAAGAAAAGAGAGAAAGAATGGGCGAATCAATGAGGTGAAATTCCTTAAATAGATAATTATAAAGGTCACGTGCATAACGTGTTTCTTCAATCAATGACCTCATTGTTTCCTTAACTGTATGTTATCCAGCCGTTCCGCTTTCCTGCTCAGATAAGACTTCTAAATATGACTTTGATAGAATCACTTACCATCGGAATCTCTGATCAAAATAAACTTCAAAGAAAGTTCAGATCTTTCCGCTTATTTCAATAAGGCAATATTTGGGTCAATATTCGATCAAAGATCGATTTGCAAAACTACGAGAAAGATCAGAGCCTTTGACACAGAAACGACTTCAATTCCGATCAACAGCATTTGTCAGAGAAACAGACAGACAGACAGACAGCCGCAGAGAGCGACACAGAAATAGAGGGACTAATAGACAGCCAGAGAGAGAGACGTCAGTAAGGTTGTAGATCTGTGCCGCAAATGCCGGGCATAGCGACGGATCAGGTGACAAGTGAAAGCCTTGGGGCAACTGTAATCTTTCTGGTCCAACGAAAATTGAGCTCCTTATGCTAACTTGTAAAGTAATTCACGGGGAAATTAATTAATTCGTTAGTTCATTCATTCATCTGTTCATTCCTCGATCATACTGTTAGCCATTCTATTATTCAATTGCTAATTCACTCTCTCATTCATTTGTTAATTCATTCCCCGTTCATTCATTCATTCATTCTCTTGTTTACTGCATTATTCATTCACTGAATTAGTCTCTCGTTTAGTCTCTCATTCACTCTCTCGTTCATTAATTCATTCCTTCGTTTCTTACCTCACTCACTCATTTCTTCAATCACTTCCTAATTCACTCCATCATTCACTCTCTCGTTCATTTGTACATTCCTTCCCTCACTCACTCATTCATTCATTCATTCCCTCATTCACTCATTTGTTCAATCATTCGTTCGTTCATTCATTTGAATCTTTATCCACTTATCCTGAGATTGAAGCAACATTTCCCTCGAGCATTTACCAGCACCTGTCGGGTTTCTAAGACGCGCAAGGACTCGAACATTTAACATAACAACGGTTCTAAATGGTTCAGAAGATGTCTGTGTTGACAAATGCAAGTTAACCTGTAATGCTTAATTAATAGCTTATTTGTCCAAGTATCCTCTTGAAAGCTGTGATATTGTCCACTGAGACAGTAAATGTAAATGTAAATCTCTGAGAATTCTCAGCGCCACACAAAAGCCACGCCAGGGATACCATCATATTCACTGGCGCTAGGCCTATATCAAATGAAGTCCGCAATAGCCAATGTCCGCCTTGTCGGTTCCGGTGCCAGGTCAGAGTCCGGGGAGGTCAAGCCGAGGAGACAGCAGGGTGCTACGGTGGTAATCGGTGATGATGGTGGTTGTGTGGTGACGCAGAAATGTTATCATGATATATGAAAGACTGAAGTTCGGTTTTCAGTCGTGAGTGGAAAGCAGCGGAGGACAGTGCAAGCGGAGGAGAGGGGAAGTCAACAGGCGAGATAGGAGGATGAGCAAACTGACGGAGATCTTTGGAAGATCATTCCAAAGAGACATTCCAGCATAGACTAAGGAGCGGTTGCAGAATGTCACGGGAGACTGGAATCCGAGAAAGAGAAAGATAATGATGATGAGCGAGTAGACTTGGACGGTTAGATGGTGATTAACTGGCGAATGTAAGAGGATTAAGGGATTGCCGCAGTACTATCATCCAAACCAAGTCCACAAGTCCAGAACTCTTACACTGAAGAATTTCTGCCCTAATGTTCCTTTCGGCTTCTTAAGTAATTTATACCTATGTCCTCGAGTCGCCCTGTTTGGTGGTCCCACTGCACTGACCCCTTCCAGTGAGAATTTTGAAGACTTCAATTTGGTCTACTCTGCTCCTCCTCTCTCTAATTATAATACGTAGATAATCCGCACATTTTCACACCTCCCATTTCATTGGAAACTTCTTTGGTTCTCTCCCCATATGCATTACTGATCACTTTTCCAAATGAAAAAGCATCTTCCAGTACCTTGACCTTCTGAAATCCCTTCTTAGGTCTTCTCCCAGTATCTCTTCTTCTTCTTTATCACCCACTCTTCTACAGAGTTTTTTTTATCACATGCAAACTTAGAAATCTTCGATAAAATCCCATCATCTATGTCATTAATAAAAATTATGAACAGCGGTGGCCCAAGCGCTGATCCTTGCGGCACTCCAAGTTACACTGTCGTCCAGCTAGGATATTTTTATATGTATGTCCACCTTTTGCCTTCTACCTGAATCCATGCTAGTACCAACAGAATCGTGAGATCGGGTGACACTGCTGTGTTCTATTTGGACCAAGTTAAGTCGAGCCAGTTTGCTCAGATGACTCAGTTGGTAGTTCAAGTGATATAAAGCGATTCAAGCACACCATTAACTCAATCTTTATGGGCGATGTCATCAGAGGTTTCCGACACACTTTCTCCTACTCACAGGTGGTTTAACCCAGGGCTGTAGTCGAGGGTATACGCGGGTATACAGCGTGTACTCACCTCTTAAGACCATATATTTAACTCACAAAATATTTGTACTCGCCTCTAATTTGTTTCGGAAAACTAACCGGTAGCGTGTACTCACCTCTAATTTTACCACTACTGACAGCCCTGGTTTAACCGTCCACAACAATACCTTTCCCTGCGATGTGACATGGTTAGCCAGTCATACCAAAGGAAAGAAAATGAATGAGGACACGAATGAAAGAATGAATGAGTGATTGAATGAGTGAGGTCTGAACTTAAAAGCATCATTCTCAAAATCTGTGAACGAAATCCTAACCCAGCAGACGGAAGGGAAGATTTCTTTGAGAACAGTGCGAGGAACCACACATTCAAAGCACGCTCAGGTACAACGGATCGCAGTCAGACAAACATTGACATCTCATCCTATTCCTAACATTGGCCTCTGATCCATGGACGTCCGGAGGGGGAACAGACATTATTCCCCCAGACATTATCCCCCGGACATTATCCCCTCCGGACATTATCCCCCGGACATTATCCCCTCCGGACATTATCCCCCCGGACAGAATCCCCCCATTTTAGCTAGGACATAATCCCCCCGGACAAAATCCCCCCTCTGTGTAATAAGCCTATTTCTATATTTAATTGATCAACCTTAATAGCCCTGTTGCCCTAGTGTCAGCTTGTTAATGTAAAGGTATAAACTAAAGACTTGTTAGTGTCATTCAGGTGTAAAAATAAGACTCTTTAGTCGCCTAGTTCTTAACTTAAGGCTTGTTAATGTCAGGATTCGCGAGGTCAGTTGCCCAAAAAGCAAGTCAGGCACAGCGCCATGCAGCTACAAGCCGTCTCTTGCACCCTTGTTAGCGTCACTAATATGGACTAGGAGGCGAACATGTACAATCGGGGTGTATATTAGGCTGACTATCGGGGTGGGTGTCTTTGCATCGTGAGGGACATGATCGCCAACTAGGACATAACATTCGCCTCTGGTTTTTTTAGGTTTATTAAAACAGCGTTAGAGACAAACTTGGGACCACTATAGTCTCATAAACTTTTCCGTTGGTCTGTATCATTCTTACAGTTAATCAACTGTAAATATATTCTTCTTACTAAACAAATTGAAATATATTCCGACTGATGTTGAGGTATTAGCAATGGCTTAGTCCTTTTTGCCGTCATCACGCGTCATGATATGTATGTGTGATATATATAGGTTATTATTTCCTAACCTGGAGGGATTATGTCCTACCCCGGGAGGATTCTGTCCGGGGGGGATAATGTCCGGGGGATAATGTCCGGGGGATAATGTCCTACACTCGTCCGGAGGAGGGTAAGGGCATTTGCCCCATGGATTTTGCGCATATTTTATAAAAAATAAAATCTTTTGATTATTGTAATTATTACAACAGTCTCGACGCGATTTTCAATTTAAAAAAAACACTTCATTATTTAGGTAAAGTCCTTAGCCATTATTTATTTTTAAAGTTGTCTTGTGTTCCGTGTTCATGAATAGCTATGTAAAAATGTCATTTTGATCCCCCTACAAAAATGTAGGTCCCCGCCTACAAAAATTCCTGTGGACGCCCATGATATGATCCTATTCTTAACATTGGCATTTGATCCTATTCCAAGCATTGACATCTGTTTTGTTTATTTTATTTATTTTATTTATTTATTTATTCCGGATATTTCTATAGCGCCTCTCGACGTCAACTACTACTCAGAGGCGCTCCCGACTACAGCATTGGTATACTGTACCGGAATTTTCACGCCGAAGCGCCACGAGCAATTGCGAGTGTAGGACTTGCCCAAGGTCCGTACGCAGCGGCTAGAGTGGGATTCGAACCTGTAACCCTCCGGTCACAAGGCGCCGAACTTGCCACTGAGCCCCCACAGTTTTGAGTATTGGCATCTGAATTTAACCTATTACAGGTTTAGTATTGGCATCTGATCCTATTACAAGCACTGGCAATTGATCCTTTGCATCTCATCCTATACTAAACCGGTTTTAAAGCCACTGAACCGTTAGACGGTTGACAACTAACTAGAACCACGTTCTATTCATTACTAATAATACTTTAACGTCGTTCTATAATGCACAAGGCTTCAACCGATGGCCCTCCAAGACCAAACGGCATTCAGAAAAGCGTCCTTCTGATCGATGCCTCAAGAAGTAAAGAAACGACAATTGACCTTATCTGTAGAAGTGAAATTAAATAAAACTCATTGAACATCTGATGATAATTTGTTGCTCTTTCGTCTTAAATATTGAACCACTCACAAGATTTAATTAATTTTTGCTAATTAACTTCTAATCGGGAGGGGATAGATGAAAATGGTAACACTCTTGCTCGATGAACATAAGATCTTGAAAGATGCGGTTCGATACCCGTAAGCTCCCTTTTGGTCGACCCAGCCTTCCACTCCCAAGGGGGCAGCTGTAAAATGAGCAGGGTGTCTAACAGGCTGCCAAGACGTGCGTTCTATAAGATCTTGATAATTGTATTGTCATATGTGTCAATGTTACTGCAGTATGTCAGTGAGCTTTTCAATAAACACGAATATTATTTTAAAATATCGTCGGTTTAATAGTTAGTACTCAACGTCGTCTTCGGATCTTATTCTGACTGTTAACGAAGGTGTACGGACATAATCCCCCGGACATAATCCCCCCGAACATAATCCCCCCGGACATAATCCCCCCGGACATAATCCCCCGGACATAATCCCCCCGGACATAATCCCCCGTGCTAGGACATAACACCCCCGAGGCTAGGATATAATCACCTCAACCGAGTTTGCTAAAAAAAAACTATAGGCCTACATGATATCCAATAACATCCATAACAATATTTGATTAATAAGAATATATTTTCAATTTGTTTAGTAAGAAGGATATTTACAATTTGTTTAATTATAACAATTAGCCTAATGGTGCAAACCAATGGAAAAGTTTATTATACCATAGTCATCCCAAGTTTGTCTCAAAGCTATAAAAGATATGATATCTAAAAGCGAATGTTGTGTCCAAGTCCGTGCAGCGTTTCTTCGATGGATTTCCTTCCATCTCGCCGATCTTGGAACAGCTGCAGCAAACGGGTCTGTAGCTGCTTGGCGCTGCGCCTGACCCACTTTTTGAGCAGCTGACACTAACAAGTCTCATTTTATACCTAAGTGACACCAACAAGGAGTGTTGCCTTTAGAATTGAATGACACTAACAAGTCTTAAGTTTACACCTGAATGACACTAACAAGTCTTTAGTCTATACCTTTACATTAAGAACCTGACACTATCAACAAAAACAGGGCAATTAGGATTTACGCAGAAACAGGCTAATTGCACAGAGGGGGGTTTTCTCCGAAGGAATTATGTGCTACAATCGAAAGGTGACTGAGGGGTGAAGAGGTGAAGAGGGTAATGACTCTTACCGTTCTCAGTTCCAAAGAACTCGACGAAGAAAGACGAAGGCACTTCCTGTCGTCGTTTGTAGCCTACTGTCAGCAGAGAATTGCTTTCGTACAGTAGTAGGTTTAAAGGGGAGAGTGAGGGAGGGACTGGGCGAGAGTCTGTTGGACAACACAGCTAATTAGTCTCTCTCTCTCTCTCTCTCTCTCTCTCTCTCTCTCTCTCTCTCTCTCTCTCTCTCTCTCTCTCTCTCTCTCTCTCTCTCTCTCTCTCTCTCTCTCTCTCTCTCTCTCTCTCTCTCTCTCTCTCTCTCTCTCTCTCTCTCTCTCTCTCGGCGTTGATCGAGAGCTGAGTGTCTTGCGAGGTTGGACATTGCTCTCGAGATAATGGCTACAGTGGAGATTACGCGTCCACTGCTCGGTAGCGCAGGACACGGTGAGCAGCCCGAGACACACACACAGAGATATATATAGAGACAGAAAGACGGGGAGACAGAGAGACAAAGAGAGAGCTGAGGACATCCAATCATCAGGCTGTCTTCATGAAACTATTTGATACGAATTGGTTGCCACTTTCATCGTCGAAGGCAGAGACACACCTGTCAGACATTGTTTACCTTCGCCTCTCAACACTAATACTCCTCCGTACAAACACACACACACACACACACACACACACACACACACACACACACACACACACACACACACACACACACACACACACACACACACACACACACACACACACACACACACACACACACACACACACACACACACACACACACACACACACACACACACACACACACACACACACACACACACAAACCTACACACACACACACACACACACACACACACAAACCTACACACACACACACACACACATACAATGAGTATCAACCTTACTCACGTACTTTACCTCATGTCTACCATACCTTACCCTTTCTTTACCTCTTTACCATGCCTTACCTCATCTTTACCATACCATAACTTTGCTAATCTTATGTTACCATACCTTACCTTGCTTAAACTTAACGTACACGTGTGTAGAATGTCAGTAACTTCAGGTTCAGAGTAGACTGAAGATTCTTTTTTTCTGGATTAAAATCATCGACTTTGAAAATGTCGTCAGAACTTCGAAATCACCTGATCCACTTAAACGCCACTCTGTAATTAGTGATTAATTAGATTCTCTTTTATTAGACTCATCGTTTTCCGGTCATAAATTCTGTCAGTTTTTAGAGTTTACAAGTCGATTGGTGATATTCACCAAAGCCATAAGTCAGTGTTATAATATACGGTGATCGACATTACGACTTTTAAGAAATTCCGAAAAGCTGTCGCCATTCAGAAGGTCGATGTTGGATGAGTGGAATATGTTCAATAAACAAAGAAGATGCAGAGCAAGGGTCTTAACAGTGATCGGTTGCTAAACGTTCCTACAGTAATGTTATGTAATGTAAATTCCGAAATTTCTCAACGCCACACAAAAGCCACGTCAGGGAGACTGGACCGGCAACGGCTTTCTATACGACCGACATTTCAACTCCAATGATGATTCGTTGAATGCACAACAGCTTCTCATAAGCCCGCAAAATCTCATATTGTATTGTAATTGTTATTAGCAACTTCTATTGCGCCGGTGTCTAATGCACATGATATCAACCGATGGCACACCAAAACCTCTTCGTAATCATGTCAATATCCAGAAGATCAGATATGATTTTAGACAACGCTGATTCGTGGCATTGAGAGTCGTTCGAACGATCAGAATCCTTGTAGGAGTTCCTTCAGAGATTCACATTTCTCCGTTTCCCGGACGAATTCATCTTCCGTCACAGAACCATCATTGTTGTCATCGAAAGCCAAGAGGACTTCCTTGGCCGATGTCTTCGCTCTCTCGTCGGGATTTGGAAAACGCTTGGCTTTGTAGATGGCCTGAGACAACGACAACAGACAACAACACTTCATCAGATATAAGAACAACAAATGCAACACGACATGAGATGAAATGGCAACAACACGTCGTGAGATTATAAGGACAACATAGATGACATGTCATGAGCTATACGATAATAAGTCTTTACAAAGGCAATATGTCAAGAGATATAAAAAAGACAAAGAAAACAAGTCATGAGATATAAGGACCACACGTCATGAGATATTAGGACAACAAGGACAAAACGTCATGGGCTTATAAGTACAACAAAGAAAGCAAGTCATGAGATAGAATGGCAACAAAGGCAGCACGTCATGAGCTTATAAGGAAAACAAAAGAAACACGTCATGAGATAGAAAGGCAACAAAGCAACACGTCATGAGGTCATAAGGACAACAAAGGAAGCAAGTCATGAGATAGAATGGTAACAAAGGCAGCACGTTATGAGGTCATAAGGACAACAAAGGCAACAACTGTTAACTGTCAACTTCTTATGGGAATCCATTGGCTAGGTTCTAGGTGTTTGCAGGAGCTCACCATTGGCAACAAACTCTTCTCTAGTAATTTTATCTGAATGATCTTGTTAGTTTACTGGTGAAGTGTTTCTTCCTGGTGAGCTATTATGCTATAGTTCGTTTACAACACCACATGGGCTGTGGTGAGGTAAATAAAAGACGCTATCTTATGTCTAGATAACTGGCTAACTGGGGAAGGTGCTCGACAGTGTAGTGGTTAGCTTACTGGACTGTCAACCGAGAGGTTGGAAGTTCAAATCCCCGCCAGGGCAGAAATCTGTGTAGAGATTTCTCCTCCACCTGCGCCCCTTAGTCAGCTCAGCTATAATGAGCACACTCACCGTACACTGTAATCCCGAGGGATCAAATAAACCTCAGAACAAACAAAACGATAACAATAAACATATTAGGTTGAGTCTGTTTACTTGTAAACGAATGGAACAGTGAAGGAAGAGAATTGACTGACCGTCAGAACTGTTTCTATTTCCCTTAGCGTTAATTTTCCATTTCCATCCAGGTCGTAGAGACGGAATGCCCACTTCAACTTCTCCTCCTTTGTTCCACGCTGGGCGATGTTAACAGTCACCATGAACTCACGGAAATCAATAACCCCGTTCTCATCGAGGTCATACGCCCGGAAGATGTGGTCTGTGAATTCCGTTGCATCTCCATCTGGAAAGAGCTTCGTGTACATAACCATGAACTCGTATTTCCGGATCCGTCCTCTAGGGAACTCGGCCTTGAACTTCGTGAACCAATCGTTTATCTCGTCCTTAGAAAACTTGGTTCCGTTGAGAAGGTCCTTGAACTCAGCCGAGGTCAACTTCGTCTGATTCTGACCCATCGCAGTTGATCTCTGTCGTTCAGACGGCCTTTAAAAAACATTAGTTTAAAAAAATGTCAAGACGGATTTAAACATTTTCTGGGTTAAGTGATCAAGCGAGGCAGTTTACTTGGCCAGAATATTGTTAGATATTAATGTTTGCTTTGGGATTGTTCAGGCAAACATGAAGAAGATTTATGCGTCACTTTCGAAGGTTATATTGCCATTGCTAACACTTCATAGCCATGTCTTCCTCTCAGGATTATGGCCTCCTCCTTCTTCTACTACTCCTCCACCTCCTACTTCTCCTTCACTTCTTCCTCCTACTCTTCTTCCCACTGTAATTCGTACTAATCTTATTCTTGTTGTTGTTCTTCTTCTCCTTCTTCCTCTTCCTCTTCTTTTTGCTCTTCTTCTTCTTCTCTTTCTTTTTCTTCCTCATATTCTTCTTCTTCATTACATTCTTCTTTTCTTTTTCTTCTTCTTCTTCTTCTTCTTCTTCTTCTTCTTCTTCTTCTTCTTCTTCTTCTTCTCGTTCTTCTTCTCCATATTCTTCTTCTTGTTGTTCCTTATACAGTATACTTCTTTCTCTTTTTCTTCTTCTTCTTCTTCTTCTTCTTTTTCTTCTTTTTTCTGTTTATTTTTATTTATATTTATTTTTCTTCTTCTTCCTCGCATTGTTCTTCTTCATATTGTAATTCTGCGCATTGTTCTTCTTCTTAGGTAATTGTAATCGTAATTAGTAACTTCTGTTGCGCCGGTATTTGCTGCACAAGGCGTCAACCGATGGCACGCCAAACCAAGTCATAATCAGGTCAGTATCCAGAAGATCAGTCCGTAAGACAGAGAGGCAGCCTATGATGGATAAGGAATTTGAAAGAAGGAAGTTTTAAGTTGGAACAAAATGACACAAGGCACTGAGCAGAACAGATAAAGATGCAGTGTAGGAGTTTCAACCGAAGAATCTCGTTCCCCAAGAACAGTTCTTGATTTAGCAATGACCGAAGAAAGACAATCAGATGACCTCCTTGAATAATGATAAAAATATTATATATTAATATCTCTGGGAAATATAAACTGATTTTAAGTATTGTGGCTGGCCAAAGATCAAAGTTTTAGAAGCTATGAGCCATAATTTGAAGCTAATTCTTTGCTGAACAGGAAGCCAATGCGGAGATTTTAAGCACAGGGGTTAAGTGTTCAAATTTGGATGTCTTAGTTATGGTCAAAGCAACGTATGAACTGAATGTGAAAATAGGGCGGTATAGCATTTCGCATCGTTACGGCAAACGCTGCTTTGTTCTTAGGGCCTCTGATATTGGCGCTTGCATAAAATCGAACTGGATTGGAGAGAATAATTCAATAGATGGGAAAAAAACACAACTTAACGGATGCTCTGTAAGTTGGGTCAGAAGAATTCCGTTTCTGTCAAAATCAGAGGGGGATCCACGTGTTGGAGTTAGAGGATCAAAGCTACTATGAAATCCAGAAGAAAGTGATAAACTATTAAACCTGCTAACTGTCCTATTTGAATCGGTCTGCGCAGGACGTTCGCAGACATCCGTTGCGTGGTAAGACAATGAGACTTAGATTGTTAACGCATTCCGTTAAATCGAGTGACTTAAGATGTCTTTGAACGTGACATCAAATAAATGTAACTCACCGTAACTCCTTCCTTCCAGATCCTTAAAATATTATTTTTCTCAAAGCTTTGAGAAAGCAGAACGCCTCGATCGAAACGCAGAGTTAGGCGAATCCCTCGACGAAGGCCACTCTAAGTAGGGCAAAGCAGTCACTCAGGCAGAGAGGTCTTTTTAGCAATAGGCCTAGCAAAGGCCTTTTCACCCACACAGGCCTACACAAGGCAGAGCTGCCCTGCGTTAATACTTTGCACGCAACGCTAAATTACACGATAGGTGACATGCAGCCTGCGTCGGAATGTCTCGGCAGAGTTGAGAAAGACGTTCCTGGCAAAAGGAACCTCGCTCGGTCTGGTGGATCTCTTGGTCACACATGACTCACTAACGAGGTAGATTTCGTCTAAATCATCAGAAAATAAAAACGTGCAAAGACCCCATCAACTCATAAATATTTAAACTGCTGAGCCTTGGCACCTCGATATTTCTGAAGGGCTAAGTAATAGCTCAGGCCATTCAAGTAAAGCGAATGCCTAAGGTACTAATAAGTCAGGCTATTAAAAGTAAAGGCTAAGGTCTAATGTACAAATAACTCAGGCTATTAATTTTAACCCATTAGTGCCCACGGTCCCTTTTTAGGGACACAATTTTATAAAATTCCAGTCTAGCATACATGAACCGCAAACTGATAGTGTCTCTTTTGCTGTAATAACTGATGTCTCTAGTACTATTTGGAGCGTTTTATTTTTATGTATAAAAATATTCTATTAGTAAATATGACGTCATAAACTTCGCCCGCGAGAAATTTCACAAATGATGAATTCTTCATAAAGGTAAGCATTTTTCTAATAAATGATCTCAGTAAATTGAAAAAAACTGATTGATGCTTATGTAGTACAACTATTTAGCTTGTGCAGGAATACTTTTGTTGCATGTTTGTTGTGTACGTATTCCTTACTATGTTGTGTTGAAAGCTTGTCCCTAAAAAGGGACTGTGGTCATTAGAGGCCACAGTATTTTCCTACAGGCTAACATGGCTGTGTTTATGTGTTTTGACCACTGGAGCTCATTGAATCCACCCATTATAGCATTATTCAGTACTATTTCAATGCCAGTGTATAGAAAATTAGTTCCCTGTATTTAAAATATTTTGTTTTGTTTTACAGAGCAACAAGATTTACTGTCAGTGGTGTCCTCAGTGCTCTCGAGGACGACGCCGACTCTTTTCGCGCGGACATTTACATAACTCCGCCAGAGAATGGCATGTCCAGTAACGGAGATAGCGCAGATGAAGACAATACTGCCGATGTATCACCAGACAATTATGTAGAAGGCAACTATAGGCCTACGTGCTGAAGGAGAGGCAACAGTATTTCGTCACAGCTGTTCTTCCAACACATGCACCCAATGTGACTACGTTCTTTATATTTGTGGTCGTATGTTCCACAGGCAGCTTTAGACCAGCGGTTCTCAACCTTTTGAGTCTCAAGGACCACTTTAAAACTTTGTGTCTAAGTCGCGGACCACCACTAAAAATTGTGCCACAAACAACTTAATACAAAAGATATTTTTGCCATAAATCCGCGTATTATTAGTTTAATGGTGTCATTTAGCCGATTCTAGCTATTGAAATTTTTTTTTAAATTAAAAATTGACAAAATTTGTCTCTTTCCATGTTTTTAATAATAAAATATATAAATTGTAGGCCTTGCTCGCGGACCACCAGGGAGATGGCCGCGGACCACCAGTGGTCCGCGGACCACAGGTTGAGAACCGCTGCTTTAGACAATTCAGATAAAGGACAACCCATAGGTGTGTTACTTCGTACTGTCCCAGTTCCAGACGGGAAAGTAGGCATGGAGGGAAGGAGTGAAGGAAGGATGGAGGGAGAGACATAAGGTAGGGCGGGAGGGAGCGAGGGAGGGAGGGAGGGAGAAATAGACAGACTTACTAACCGTTGTTTGTTTGTATGTCAATCCGTCTGTCTGTCTGACCGTCCGTCCATATGTATGTCTGGCTTTGTGTCTGTACATCTATATCCCTAGTGCTTAGTGTTTGTGGGCAGGGCGAATTTCGGGCGCCCCTGTTATATTGCATCGGCTATAATCGGTCATACCCTCGTCCTTGCTCCTCGTCCCCCTCAAGAGGACAGAGGTAGGACGGGAGGGAGCTAGGGAGGGAGGCATAGACAGACTTACCGTTGTTTCTCTGTGTGTCAATCCGTCTGTCTGTCTGACCGTCCGTCCATATGTATGTCTGGCTTTGTGTCTGTACCTCTATCTCCGTAGTGCCAATGTTCGTGCATGGGCGGGGACCAATTTCGGGCACCTGTGAGAGCGTTTATCGACACACAGAACTGGGAAATTACATGGATAGATATGAGATATATGCTAATTGCTGTGTCGGCCTACACCTTTATTGTTTCGCTGTTTTTATGCACAATAATTACCTACATACACGCATTCCGGTGTAACAGTATTGACTTTTACTAGCTATTAGCCATTTTCACCAGCATTTACATAGTTGCATTTGGACAGATGTACTAACCGTTAGTTTTGACATTTCTGTATGTTACTGTTCATCTGTTTATATGTTACTTTTCATTGAAATTTTGCAGTTTTTTACTTGAATAACATGTCACTGCAGTAGTGTGAGTCATATTTCAAGTACTTTCATTTATAAAAAACCTGTGACCTGTAGTGCCCACTGTCCCTTTTTAGGGACAAGAATTTCCATGCGTATATTTCTATTCCCCGTTGTCCGCATAATTTTTCCACATTTTTCCCTTTAAACAATCCCCATTATCTACCAACCCAGAGAATTTCATAAAGTTTTGCCACCATGGGCATTAATCGGTTAATATACCTCGATGCAACTAATACCAAAACCTACCGAATTACAGCGTAGCACCAAGCTCCCTCCTCGGCTTGACCCCCCTTCCCCTCGGTTTTTGACCTGGCACTGGAACGGACACAACAACCTGGCTATTGCGAACTTTATTTGACATAGCGTCGATGACGAAGCTGATCTCTTTGACGCGGTTTTTATGTGGCGCTGAGAAATTTAGGAGATTTTCATTTGTATTACATTACTTAATTTAAATTAGCATAGCGAACACCTCCAAGCAGTTTCTTTAGAAACAGAGCTATACAAATTCCTCATTGCAATACAAAAATTACAATTAAAGAATTATGACCTTAGATGTTCCTTTAAATACTTCGTCCTATTATGTTTACTTCGAAACGACCTTTAACGATCATTGGCCGATGTTGAAGACCTGGTTCTAATAAGAAGACGCCGTTAATTCCGTACTCAAAGAATTCCTTGACGTCGATTTGGTGAATAATCTGACGTCGTAGTTGACGAGAAACTCAATCCAATCGAACCATTAATGTCTTCAGGATTCTCTCTTCCACTCGCGCCATCTCGTGAACTGAATTGTAAATCAGTTTACATTCGATGGTGTCGCCGCAGAGCGAATCCAAGTGTAACTGGTAATCGGTTGCTGGACCTCCCTGCATCTGATTCTGTCCGTTCTTCTCCTTGTATCTGGCCGTTCTACTCAGTTGCTTGTGTCATTTCATTCTCAACTTAAAACTTACCTCTTTCAAATTGCTTATCTACAATTGGCTGCCTCTCTGTCTTATGCACTGATCTTCTGGATATTGACCTGATTACGGATTGGTTTTGGTATGCCATCGGTTGATGGGGTTGTGGAAGTTAGTAATTGATCTAGATGTTTATTTGTTCAAGTAGAGGCGTTTGAACGAATAGTTTAAGAAAATATTGTCTGTGATCACATTGTTCTCTGTGTCTTCGAGCACAACTGGCTGGCCCACGTTCCGTCCATCTATAAGTTAGACGTTGAGTGACTCATTCGAACTAAACGCTTCAGTGAATGCAATGCTTCACTGAACATCGGTGTTTGGTTAGTTACGCATGAGTGAATGTTCTGAATAGACTGGCTCCACATTGAGACCAGCATCCACTATATCTAATCTTTAACTCTTATCAAACATCCTAAATTTAATGCCATTAATACTAACAAAGAAGAAAAAGAAGAGCAGTTCCTTAGGCAAGCCTTGAGAGTCAGCCATGGGTATGAAGTGTTAGCGACTTCATATTTCTTAGCCTCGGCATATGAGAGCCGGTGGTCAGTCCTCTCCCTCGCCGTCTCATCTTCCAACTGACAGTGTACAGCCAGTGTTCTCATTAACGCAGAGTTGCCTAAGGGGCACAGGTGGGGCAGAAATCTCGAAACAAGTTTCTGCCCTGGCGTTTCTTGACTCCCCGACCTCTCGGTTGACAGTCCAACACGCTAACCACTTGGCCATCAGTTGCCATTGTAGTGTCTGATATCATACGATAATTTTGAAAGCATTTAAGACAATAGATTGACTAATTAGCAGAATCAATACTGGAGGCACAACAGACAATGATGACGAAGGATGGATGAAAATGTCAGAGATGAGTTTTATGGGAATTTGTTTCAGATCTTCATCGCTAAAGCAGACAAACTCTGTTGATGTCAATCAAGTCAACAGATGTCGTAGATGCCTTTGTCTCTTCGTCTGGGTTTCAAAGATCAGGGTTCTAGCATTCAAGGCCAACTTATACAACGCCGTGTTTTGAAGGATGAGGAGGAAGAGGACGAGGAAGAGGGGTACGAGAAGAAGGGAGATGAGAAAAGGAGGAGGAGGAAGATGAGGTGGAAGAGTAGGAAGAGCAGGAAGGGTAGGAGGAGTAGGGGAGGAGAAGGAGGAAAAGGAGGAGATGGAGAAGGAGACGGAGGAGCAGAAAGAAGAGGAAGAGGAGGACGAAGAGGAAAAGGAGGAGGGGCAGGAGACCTATAACCTATAGTCACAAGACGACACAATTGCTTCAGAGGCTGACAGTGCATCATATCTAGTTGATCGTCTCAGGCTCAGAATCCTTGGAGCATCTCTCGGATGGCTTCACAGTTACTGGAATGTTTGATGAACTCTTCCTCTGACAATCTTCCATCTCCATCGTCATCCGCTTTGCTCAGGATTTCCTTCGTCGTCTCAGCCGCCTTCAGAACTGGATTCGGATTTCCTCTCGATTTATATATCGCCTTTAAAACAACAAATAACACCAAAAAATGGCTCCATTGTATTATCATGCAAACAAACAGATTCAGGTCTTCGAATGAACTCCATGAATGGAACCTATTCTGCTATCGTTCTATTGTTTTGCATTGTTCTACTAAGTTGATTATTTCATTTCATTCTCAATCTAAGACCACATGCTTCAAATCTCTTATCCTCCATACGTTAATTTTAATTTGAGAACGCTTCGGCACATGCGACTGATAAGAATAACAGATACAGGCAGTAGAACGGACAGATACAGGGAGAGAGAAAGTGTTCCGATTGAGGTCCAGCAACAGAAAAAACTCGTTCACGGGGAACAGTTTTAGTTTTAGGCATGAAAGAGAAAGGAAAAGTTTAAACAGGATGCTATGAAGGAGTGCCTGGGACATGTATTCAACAATTCAGATTATTCACACTGTTTACAATTAAGGGTCTAATTGGTCTCCTGAACCAATTAAGACCCATGTCATATCATGTCAGGTTAAAAACCTCACACTCTCTTCCTACTTTCAACTTCGGCGCATCAGGACTATTCGCAAATCTGTTTCCCTATACACCTTGACCCACATAGTTCACGCATTTGTCTGTTCTAGAATTGACTATTGCAATTCAATTCTACTTGGTCTTCCTAGTGTTCGCCTGTCTCCTCTCCATGGCAGTCAGTTCTCAATGCTGCCACCAGACTGATTGCGCGTCTTCCTATATTTTCTCATATCTCTTCGTTTATGGTCAATCAACTTCACTGGCTCCCTCTCCTAGCCCGCATTCAATTTAAAGTTCTTGTTCTTGTCTTTAAGTCTAAACTGGGTACTACTCCCAAATATCTCAGGGACCTCATCTGCCCCCCCCTCTTTCTGCAGCTTCTCACCGACCTCTCCGCTCGCGCTAGAGTGGTCCTGTTTGTTCCACGTTCCAGGACCACTCTAGCTCAAACTAGATCTGCTGCCAACATAGGGCCCTCCCTGTGGAATGCCATTCCTTCCTCTCTGCGGGTAACAATACTTTCTGGATTTCATCCTACATCCATTTCCATGCTTAAAACCTCTTTCTTCGCCAAAGAGAGCGCTCTGACGAACCTGCTGCTACCGTGTGCAACTATATATTATATATACACCTATTCAATTAAGTGTGTCTAAATAGAAGGCTCTAACGAACCGGCTACCGCGTTGCATAAAGTAGTATTAATAACGTACAATGAGGATGGATGTCTGTGATCTCTCTCTCCGTCAGATAACCATTTCCATCGACGTCGTAGAGACCGAACGCCCATCGCAGTTTCTCCTGCGTCGTTCCACGGGAAGCGACGCTCAACGTCGTCATGAACTCCTGGAAGCTGATCGTACCATCTCCGTCGGAGTCGTACTTCTTGAAGACAACCTCGCAGAAGTCGTTAACATCTCCATCCGATCCAAACATCTTCTTGTAGAGACCAACGAACTGCGTGCGGTTGATCTTTCCATTCGGAAAGTCCTTCTTGAACTTCTTGTGCCAGTCGTTCAATTCCTTCGTCGAGTATTTGCAGTTCTTCGACAATTCCTTCAGGTCCGGTTTGCTTCCATCGTTTCCCATCTCTTCCTAACGACGACCTACAAAATATCAAAACATCCTAACTGTATCACTCGTAATTTCTAAAGCGCAATTCTAGAGCTAAGCGTAGGGCACCAGTTTATTCACGAGGCCTGCATCGTGTCAGAGATGTAAAGAAAAGATCCAAGTCCGGCTGGTAGAGGGACCAGAGAGATGAGGTAACGTGAACGCAGCAGGGTCGCTGTTGGCGCTACATAAATGCTTTTGTAGATATTGATAAGACGCAAAACCTCATGAGTGATCAGAAACAATGCTAACTGGACATTCTTAAGATTTACCATTTTCAAATTCCTTATCCACCATAGGCTATCTCTCTCTCTCTCTCTCTCTCTCTCTCTCTCTCTCTCTCTCTCTATCTCTCTCTCTCTCTCTCTCTCTCTCTCTCTCTCTCTCTCTCTCTCTCTCTCTCTCTCTCTCTCTCTCTCTCTCTCTCTCTCTCTCTCTCTCTCTCTCTCTCTCTCTCGCTCTCTCTCTCTCTCTCTCTCTCTCGGCGAGCCTGATCTTCTGGATATTGACCTGATTACTGCTTGATTTTGGTGTGCCATCGGTTGATGCCTTCTACATTAGACAATGGCGCAATGGAAGTTACTAATTACAATAATACACTACAGTCAGATATCTTTCCATTCGGGATTTCTAATCAAATAACTTCAATAGCGCCGCCGTTTTCACGATCTCTTCTTCAAGAGAAACCGTTGCAGGAATCCATGAGAGAATAATTCTCGCCAGGAATCCATGAGAGAGAATAATTCTCAGAGTCAGAAAAATTACGGTGATTATTCAGAGCTAATGACTAATCACTGAATCAGAGACAATAGGCATTGTTTTATCCTTCTTCGTTGTTTCTGAGTCATTCAGGTTTCAAACACCGAATTATTACAATACAAACTACTTCGTTCGTCTGGTCCTAATAGAGTTGAGTTTGGCCCTACACCACCTGCCTACGTTAGCTTTCGAATGCAACGCAACGTGGATGTGTCTCTGCTGACGCTAAGTGCCTCCTGACCGTAGTCGATCATCTGCTGAAATGGATGACATTGTTGCTAAGATGTTTGTTTCATGTCATTAACAACACATAGATCGATCGATACGCCTGCCTTTATGACCGGCTTGTCTTAATTAGATGCAAAGCATATGCTGATTTATGCAGTTTTCAGGATATATGCGTTCAACGTTTGCAGTTAAGTTGTTGTGACATCTAAAGGTGAAACTGAGAAGCGATTTCGATGAGAAGTGACGACGTATGAATCGTTAGGAGAATAACAATCGTCCGGTTTGAAGCACCACGTTCACTTTTACCGTAGAGACTTAACAGAACAGGTGGTTGAGACTCGAGAGGACTTTCAGTTTCTCCGTCTTTTCTTCTTGAGGATCTCTGCCCTTAGGACAGGTTCAAATCGTAATCGTAATCTCCAAACTTATAAAGCACCATTCGAAAAACAAGCGCAGGGGCACCAGCCTATTCACGAGCTCTACCTCAAATCAGAGGTTTTTAAAGAATAGTCTAAAGAGGTCTTAGTCCGGTTACCATAGGGGCCAGAATAAGAGAGGAGGCAGAGCAGCTGTTAAGGCGGGTGTCGTTTAGGGTGAGTAGAATTGGAAGGCGGAGGATCAGATGAGTCAGGGTAGGAATACTTGAAAAGGTGAGACTTCGGTTTTAATATGAGCCCGAGGGTGATAGATAGATAGATAGAGATAGATAGATAGATAGATAGATAGATAGATAGATAGATAGATAGATAGATAGATAGATAGATAGATAGATAGATAGATAGATAGATAGATAGATAGATAGATAGATAGATAGATAGATAGATAGATAGATAGAATAGATAGATAGATAGATAGATAGATAGATAGATAGATAGATAGAGGAACATGAGGTGGAGGAGGAGGATGGAGGACAGATTGCAATGATGATGGAGGAACCGAGAATCTGCGGAATTCAGGGCGAAGATCGTTCCAGAGGCTTGATGCTGTGTTGGATACAGTGCTCGAAATGGACCGGAACGCACCGGAACGCCGTTCCGGTTCGTCAAATGAATTTAGCGTTCCGTTCCGGTTCGTCAAATTAATTATTGTGGAAAATACTATGAAATTAACGTGAATGCTCCCATATCTTTGACTAGCGTTCCGTTTCGTAAAATTTTCCATTTCGAGCACTGGTTGGATATGGCTCGGTTGGAGAGCCTGAGATGAGTGGTGAGTCACTAGTGACTGAGAAAAGACTGGGGTAGGCTAGAGCGGGTTGCCTGGATGGTGAAGAGAAGAGATCACGAAGGTTACTTGGGCTGGGAATATTGTTCAATGACGCCTCTGCTCTCACTGTAAACTATTTCGTTCATCTGGTCCTATCAGCGTTCAGCTTGAACCTACAGTACAGCTGCCTTAGTTTATAAAAGTTCTTCTTTAAGTTTGCTATATCCATCCATCATCATCCAGTCCAGCAGCATCCGTCTGATTCTTCTCCTTGCCTCCTCCTCCTCTCCATTATTCCATCAATGACGGTTCATGGGAATGAGTCTCCTCTTAAGTCTTAGGACATGACTAATTCATTTTCTTGGTCGTGCTCTTACTGTATCTATCATAGATCCTTTCCATTTTTCAGCACCTCCTCGTTAGTTATGTGTTTCCATCCAGCTAATCTCCAATTCTCTGCAACATCCACATTTTGAAGGTCTCTAACTGTCTCTGTATATGGGTGTATTATCCAAAATGGCTCCACTGTTTCCTCAAAGGGTGTATTGTCCAATGACTTCTTCATTCTTTCCTTTGGCTGTCACTTGTAGAAAACGACGAAGTGTCACGTGACTGATGCGCAAGAATTCGTTGATTCTGCATCTGCTCAGCTGAGTCTGTCTTCGTTTGTCCTCCTCAGTCCTTTCCTGCTCAATGGCATTAACAGGTCTACCAGCTGCAACAGCCGGACGGAACCTCTTGCCATTATGTTCTACGTATGCAATGCAAGGCTTCATAGGCTCCACGCTCTGTACGGTGCTATGGGCGTCTTATTCAGAGGATAATCCTCGACTACAGTCGACACAGAAAAACCTTTGAAGTTGTTGTTCCGACAGATGACAGTTAATTTGAACAAAGCGAGCAATGTCGTTTGTGTCACTCTACTTGGTTTTCACTCACTCATTCGCTCACTCGTTCTCTGTCTCTCTCTTTCTCCCCTCTGTCTCTCTCTCTCTCTCTCATCTCTCCTCTCTCTCTCTCTCTCTCCTCTCTCTCTCTCTCTCTCTCTCTCTCTCTCTCTTCTCTCTCTCTCTCTCTCTCTCTCTCTCTCTCTCTCTCTCTGTTTTTCTATCTGTATATATCTCTCTGTGTTTCTATCTCTGCATCATCTTGTATAGCATGTCCTTTGTTTGTCTATCTCTGTCTCTGCCTTCGTTCCGATATTTCGTTGAGACTGTTGAAAGACGATGTATGGTAACTATGAAGGTAACATTTTAATCTATTGGACGGTTGTGTATGTGTGCGCAGTTACGTGTAGAGATCCTGCGCTTTAGCTTCCTACCTTTTACTCGGCCTGGTGACTAACGGAGAAAGAAGGCGAAGTGCGCAACACTATGGAGGGTAAGGTCGACGTTAATCCAAGAGATGTCGCTAAACACTAAATAATGCAGCATTAATCCACGACTAAATTAGACACCTTTAACACGCTGAGACTCTCAGCTACATATTCACCAATCGCGTTCAATCCCTAGATCTTTTTCCTACGCATTTCGACGTTACCTACCAGATGTCGCTAAAAGCTAATGCAGCATTAAATCTACGATTGAATTATACACCTTTAAGCGCGGTAAGTCTGAACTACATGTTTACCACTTGAGTTCAATCGTTGGATTCGTGGTCGTCATTCTTATGTAGCTACACACTAAATAATACAACATTGAATCTCCGACTGAAATCGACACCTTTTAAACGCTGTCGCTATCATCTACATATTTAACAATTATTGCGTTCAATCGCTAGACACGATTGCCCACAAATTACGTAGGGTAAAGGTCGACGTTAACCCATAAGATGTCGCTAAACAATAAATAATGCAGCATTAAATTCAAAGGCTCTATTATGCCAAAATAATTTCTGTCGACGTCAAAGGCCTTTGTTGTCATAAGATGTCGTTAAACAATCGGTATACTGCTATCATGCATCACGTGTGTAGGGTAAGGTCTACGCTAACCCACAAGATATCGCTAAACTCTCGATCCATCCAATCGCCAAGTTTATTCATACCTAACACTTAAGGTCGACGTCAACCCAAATAACATCCACATGATGATGTGCTAACTTATGTCCGTAGTCCCCAAATGATCAATTTCTTCTTGTTCGCTCCATTGACTCTCTTTCTCAAGATCCTCGCCCTTGGATGTTCTCTTATCGAACCCAACTCATTTGGTTTTGTACAAAGCAGCAATTATCCAAACTCGATTTCTCACTTCTCTCAGCTCACTTTCCAAACTTCTCATACTCTACGAGTGTACTGGAGGAGCTCGTTTATCGTTCCCGCATTCGTGACGTCGATCACCGGAGGCGCGTCTGATTGAAGAGTGGCAGCTGTTTGATCACGTGATCATCGATCGGGCCATCAAACAGTGGCGTCTACGTCTACGGTCGTGTGTCCGTGAACAAAAAGGACATTTTGAACACCAGCTGTAGCTGAATTTCACTTCCTTATGGCTCTTGTATGTTGGAAACTTCCCATTTTCAGGGCTGCGTCTCAAACATTCACAAACTTGACAAACTCGGCAACATTTCCAAACGGCGTTAGGATTTGGTTATAATATGGTTATAATATGGCTATTGTTGTTGATTTTAAAATTTCAGGCAAATGCTAAATGTTTTGACCGAGTTATGACACTTTTTCTTGGGGTCCACTTTTCATCGGGACACAGTGTATATTGAGGTCACCTTAACGCCGAGGCCACACTAATGTTAAGTAGGGCCAAATTAATGTCTGAGCGGTAATCTTGCCGTTGAAATCCTGTCAATGTCAGTTCCACCTCAATGTTAGAGCCAAAATAATGTTTGGGCCACAACCATATTGAGGTCACCTTGTTGTTGCGGTCACAATCAAATTAATGTTGGGGGACTTGGGGCCACATTATGGCAGGAGGCAGGATGAATGTCTAATCCAAATTAC
>OY744610.1:68007680-68023655 GCA_963556255.1 Allolobophora icterica | reverse complement strand
ACAGATAATAGAAACCGTACAACTAAGAATTACCTGTTTGATCTGCGACCGAAAGAGACGACTTCTTGTCTACCTAAACTCTTCGTCTGTATACACACTGGAGTCCAACTATCGAATGTCGAACTACAGAGACCATTATATCATCAGCCGTCGATACAGAGCACTTGTCACCCTCTCCGCCTCCTCCCCTTCGTCCTCCTCCTCCTCCTATTCCTCTTCCTCCTCTCGCTACGTCTGCTGCCCTCCCGTCGCCAGCCAAACGCAGGCGCTGGTATAGGCCTACATATGCAACGCCTAAGCTATGTTTTCAAACGTTATCCGCCGGTAGAGACCCAGAACGGCTAGGCCTTCGAAGAAGCGCTCTTAATTGGAATGCGGCCTAAGCTCTAGTCCCTTGAGGTCACAGATAGTCACTGAGGTCACAGGCAGCCAGTGAGGTCACAGGCAGCCAGTGAGGTGACGGGCTGACTGTGACAGGCCATGCGTTGAAGGCCTGTGACCTTCTGACTTTGGTATTCAGTGGGACCCATCGCCTACGTTATAACAAGCACCTGCATGAGAATTATTCAACGGGACAAATGGACCCCTAGGCATAATATTATTCATTATGAAGACTATTTATTACCACGGGGCACATGCAGAGCAGATAGACGGAGACAAAGAGAGAGACAGACGGACGGACGGAAGGACTGAATAACAGACAGAGACAAAAAGAAACAGATACAGGGACAGAGACAAAGACAGACAAAGACAAACAGATACAAAGAGAGAGACAGGCAAACCCTTCAGCTTGTTCTGAAAGTAATTTTTGACGCAATTAATCAGAAAATGTTCTTTCGCTATTTCTGTTGTTGATAGGAAATGAAAACAAATGACGACTTTCTGTTCATTACACAGACAGACAGACAGACAGACAGACAGACAGACAGACAGACAGACAGACAGACAGACAGACAGACAGACAGACAGAGGATATGATACACGAAAATACACGAACATATATATGTATGTATGTTTCTCTGTCTCTGTCTCTGTCTCTTTATGTGTCTCTGTCTCTGTTTCTGTATGCTTCTGTTTTTGTGTCTGTCTCTCTGTTTACCTAACTCTGTTTGTCTGTTTATCTACCTCTGTTTATCTGTTTATCTGTCTCTGTCTCTCTGTCTGTTTCTCTGTCTCTGTTTGTCGGTTTAGCGCCTCTGAGAGGTCCTTAAGAAGCGCTCCATAAATGTTTTATTACATTACATTACATCTGTCTCTGTTTGTCTGTTTATCTGTCTCTGTTTGTCTGTTTGTCTGTCTCTGTTTGTCTGTTTATTTGTATCCGTCTGTTTTCCTTTGTTTTCTCTCCTTGGAATTGTGCTGAAAAGGATTTGTCTCGATTCGTCACCCTTTCTTTTCCTTTTTCCAGTTCGCCTGACAATAGACTGAATAGACGGAGTCTGAGACAAGAAGGAGTTTCTGGACTGAATCAGTTGAACATCCATTCCTTCCTCTCTCGGGTTTCCGGTCGAGGAGGAGAGTCTTTCTAATTCAGTTTAAGCCTTAGAAGATTCAAAATTCTCTACGACTGGCTCGATCCCAAAATGGTCCAAAGGGCTTCAAGGATTTTTGCTAGGCCACTCTATCCTCCCACCCACCTCATCGTCCTCATCACTTTGACAACATTCTTATTTACTTTGTCACTCTCTTTCACCGATGGTTTCCATACGTAACTCATCAACAACACAGAATAAGACAAAGGCAGCTCTTCATTGCTCATGTCGACCTCAGAGGACACGGCGCATTGTGGACGACGAAGGCGGGGTGTGGGGAACAGGGAAACGCCCTCCACTCTGCCCATCACTTTGCACCACGTCAACCCGAGATGGTGCTCATTGCAAAGCCTTCAAAAGCCTCTGCTCGTTTCTTTTTGCCACTGCGAACTATGAGCTCAGCTGGAAACGAAATGAAGGAGGAAGAGAAGAGGAGGTGGAGAAGAGGAGGGGGAGAAATAGAACAGAAGAAGAGAAGGAGCAGAAGAAGGAAGAAGAGGAGGTGGACGAAGAAGAAGAGGAGGAGGAAGACGAAAGGATGAGGAGAAATGTAGGAGAAGAAGATTGAGCAGTTCATTGAACTAACTCACACAGAGCATGGATATTTATAAAGCATTAGTTACTTCATTTTCGTGGCCTCAGCATAGGCCTATGTGGTCGGGCGTACTCATTATACAGCTGCTGAATATGCTAACGGGCGTAGGTGATCATGAAGCTTGAAGCATCTAAATTGTTGCCAATCGATATAAAAATATCTCTGGAATCGAGTACTTGCGAGTACTTGAATACTCGTGAGAGCCTTAGAAGTTCTCCTACTCCTAAAGTGACTGTGAGTACATATGGACGAATTTCTAAACGTGACCCGACACCTAGCGAGTCAGACGAAACCTTACATCACATTCTTATACAATCGTCGAATGTAAAAGAAATCAACGAGTCAATTGGTCCAACAAGCAGCAAAGCTTTAATAATTTGTTATTACTTAATAATAATTAACAACAGAGCAATTCTGTTTACTGAACGCAGCATAGCGAAGAACCAAGTGATTGGTTTTGTTGGAAGCGTTAAGAAATGTCGGCGTCACTTAGATCAAAAGATGCCGAGAAATCAAAGAGGAGTAAGATACTCCATCACCCGTTTGTTCAGATGCAGTTTAGCTGTTTCTTTGGAAGCTAACGATTTTCATCATAACAGATTCAGATCAGTGAAGGTCTGCAATATCTAATATCGTTTTTAATAGGCCTACGTCTAATATCTAAAAGGCGTTCAGTTAATATCTTTAAAAGGCGTTGCATATTAAAATTAATTCTAATATCATCATCGGCGAAAATGCGCTTCAGAGTCTATGGGTCGACGTTGCCTTGGAAAAAAATTGCAGCAGCCTCCATCGCCCGATCTCCCTGACCTCCCTCCAGAGTGTTTGGAGATGGGGCGGATGATGGAGGGTTTGAGGAGTGTCCTTAGAACGCCTGGAGCAGTTCCTGGATCGCAGTGCAGTGTGAAGAATGTTTAACGAATTCGGCCTCCGACAGTTTGTTGTCCTTATTATCATCTGCCTTGCTGAAGATCTCCCTCGCGATTTCCGCTGCCTTTCCATGAGGATCCGCTTCACTGCGCGATTTGTAGATGGACTGAAACGAAACAAGATGACAAACACTGTCTATAATCGTCTGCATAATTATTACGGGAACATTGCACTCGCTGTTAGCCTTAGAAAATATCATTCGAAATTCAATTCATGTTATACTATCCAACGGAGAGTGCGATAGTTTAGTGGTTAGAATGCTGGACTGTCTAATCTAGCATAATGCATGAGAGAGTTCGGGGGTTCAAATCACCACCGGAACAGATTTTTTGGGAGATTTCTGTTCCATCTGCGCCCCCTAGCGAACTCATATATAATGAGTGCACGTACCATATACTGTCATCATCAACATCATCATCATCATCGTCGTCGTCGTCATCATCATCATCATCATCGTCATCATCATCATCATCATCACAGTTCAGTTCTTGCTATGGCACCAGTCAACCCGTCGGTGAGAAGAGCAGTCGGCGAGGGAGAGGACTGGCCACCCGCTCTCACATGCCGAGGCTAAGAAATTGAAGTCGGTAACACTTCATACCCATGGCTGCCTCTAAGGTCTAGATAAAGGCCTGCTCTTCTATCTGAACTGCTAATGATGTAAAATTTACCGGTAAAATATTCTTTGCGGTAAAAGTTCAGGATTTTACTGGTGGAAATGGTAAAATATAGTAAAAACAGTATGCAATCATTTAAGTGATGTAATGTGTTGGTTATGTGCCACAGTGGTCTGTTGACCAATTTATAAGTTGCGGGCATATATTGAAATTAATAGTAACACTGCCCTAGTATTGAATTGCTAACTGGATAGTATGTTTCCAGAAATTTTATTACAAAGTCAATTTTTTGTGCTCTTTCACAAATTTCAATGATTGTTTTAAAGTGATTTAGCTCAGATGAAACTTTTCTGATAATTGGAATATTTCGGGTCTCGTCCACATAAAAAAACTACATAAAAAATTAGTGAAATAGAAGTGTAGTCGTCTATTAATTAGAGAACTATGATTGACATTACTGGTTGGCTGCTTTCATAGTTGGACCTCAGCTACACTAAATAGTGCACGAGATCTATTTGAAAAGTTGAAAGCACTAACCAAGCATTATTTCAACACAATTCAGCAATTACCCTACATCACTTGCCACTGATTGAAATGCAAATATTAGCCAGTCACGTGTAAAAGCGTCACTCTGAGCTATTAATGTTTGCAAAGCTTTCCCTTTTCAAAAGAAAGGGAAAGGGAAAACTCGCGTACAACTGTTTCACAGACTTCCAGAAAGCGTTTGACTCCATCAGACACGAAGTAATATTGCCGGTGCTAAAATAATTCGGAGTAGGAAGAAGGCAGAAGGCTGATCCAAAATATTTACGAAAATGTGAAGTCAGCGATCATAGTAGGCTATAGGCAAAGGGTTGGGTGAGTGGTTCAACATCTCAAGAAGAACAAGACAGGGAGTGACAGGGACCCTATCACACCAACGACATTCGTTACATATCTGTATGTACAAAGGCTAAGTCTGGTGGATTGACAGGATAGAAACGAGTAGAGAAAGACAGAGAGTGAGAAATGCGATCGATAACCAATGTGGACAGAAAGAAAGAAAGAATTTTACAAAGCAAAAGTGCAGACGACACCAAAGCTTATGATTAGTTGCTATCATCTTGTTAAAGCCCTAGGTTTTAGGTTTGGCGGTTTCCCTCGTAGAATGAAGTGACCAACGACTGTAGGCGGTTCAAGTAAGCATCTGTCGGCCAATGGGCGTTGATTTCATTTTGGTTTACACATCTTACAAGCATAGGCTGCTGAATTTAATTATATGCATAGCCTAGGCAACATCGTCCGCTTTGTGGAATGGAGGCGAGGCGCAGGGACGGTCGGTCGATCGGTGGTAGCCCCCACCCTAGGCCCTTCACCCTCCCTCTGGCCCTCTAGCGGTCGGACGGATGGATGGAGATGCATCGCTAGGGCAGACTAGACCCGACAGGGCATACCCCGTACAGGCCCTACCTCGATCAATTGACCACTTGTATATATATAACCGAGCTGTGGGTCGACTAATTTGTGTATACGAAAGCCAGGTAAGCTGGCTAGAGGTCATACCTGTACTTCTAGAATGTATACAAGTTGTTCCAATTATCCAAATTTACCCCCCCATACACTCATATTACTATGGAGTTCATTGCTATGAAGATACTTACAGGGTTGAGAAACAAGTCTGTAGTTTCTATATGCGATTAGATTGCCATGAACAAATACGAACTTACTATTGTGGTAGATGGCGATCAAGAGGAAGCCATACGGGCATTTTTTGCTCACAACAACTGGAATTTTGAAAAAATTGGTAATTATGAAGACGATGCGTATATATATATATATATATATATATATATATATATATACTGAAATTGTATAAATTGTTTTGTGTGGTGAACCCTGTACAAGTAGGCCCTATTGTTCTTCAGGTAGCGCTATACGTGCGCAAATAAGATTGAACTAAGATTTATAAATATTAAATTAAATTGCATTTATTATCCTTGCAAATATTTAGCTCAAACCATGCTATAGAAATACATAGTAATAATAACATCAGCAATGTTAGTATAATGACAACTGATGTGAACAGCAGTAACAGCAGTAATGATAATAAATGGCCAATTAAAAATGTAATTATTAAAATTACCATGATTATTATTATTACGATATGTAATAAGACAATAAACATATGCATAACCCAGCTAAGCTGTCGTTCAAGTCAAGTCGAAAGAGCTAATTGTATGTTGATGACATTATAAATATATCTCCAACCAATCGAAACTGCCTTTGTTCCAATTGCAGAGTTGGAACCACCAAAGAGAAGAAAATCTTGTATGGATGCCGCTTCGAAGGAGGTCTTGGTCGCGTCCAATGGAAATAGTACAGAGTCAGAAATTGAGGCTCAAAACAGTCATGACATTCAAGTGTCAGCTGATCATTTGCAGCTGCAGGGTGAAAATCATCAATCGGAAGGCGCCTGTCCTCTTTGTTTTCTCTCTCCGTGCGTGGGTTCTGCATCTCCAGGTTGGCTTGGCGGAGGACAAGCAGCGCATGCAGCTAACAGTCCAATACGAAGAGTAATTTATGGAAAATATTGGAAGATCATTTGCAACTTGGGTGGGTGGACGAGCCCATTATATCTGGCCAAGAAACTAACGGAATCGAACGGTGTACTTCACATGCGGGAAATAATGCCAGATTGCGTAGTGCGAAAAGTGAGATCGTTGTATCCGAATCCAACAGGCACGCCTTACATGGGCCACAAGTGGGAGTAACATTGATACTTTGGATAATTCGCCGGACTTTGTTTAGACAGAGAGATTTTTATTGTACACTTACTTTCTGACATAAAGCAGAATTTTATCGATTGTGAGCTGCTTATGTACACCTGTCATAGCTATGATTCAATGTAACATAACATTCCCCCATTTTAAATTTATATAGCGCCTCTTCAAGATTCCTACTCAGAGGTGGATTTAAACCTGAATTGCCCTCAATTGCTCGGCGCCACACGAAAACCACGTTACGGAGACTAGGTTTTTCATAAGTGCTATGTCAAATCAATTTTGCAATGGCCACAGTCCCTTGTCCGTTCAATCTTCTTTTTTTCTTGCTTGGATTAGGACCTCGTTGAGGGGGGGTAAGCCACAGATTCATTTTTATACAGATTGGAGCATCTTGTTACAGATCGGATGCCCTTCGTGGCATCAACCACAGTTTTCCGCTGTGGACCTAGTCTTGGTGATGAACACATGCCCGCTAGGCAGAGGGTCATCAGGCTTATTTAAATTGAGTCATGTGCTCCCATGTCACAAGGCTGTTATTGGATATTTGCAGCTTTTAGTTGTCAAGCAAAATGCCACTCTTTTTCTACAGTGTGCCCTACTAGCCTTGCCGCTGTTGGTCCGCGACTGCTTATTCGTCAGATATAACCCTGCTTATTTCGCAGCTGACCTCTATTTCTAGAGGTCGTTCCACTATCCGCCACCTGTGGACGCGTGTGATAGCAGTCAGCTCTGCCACACATCAGCTCTGCCACACATCTCTCTGTCCTATGCCAGGCCAAAATCCGGGGAGGTCAAGCAGAGTAGACAGCAGAATGCTAAGGTGGTTATGTGTAATGACGGTTGATGGTTATGTAGCACTGATATGTTTGATTTTAGTGTATCATACAATATTGTCACAGCTCTTACGGTTATTCTACTGTGTAGGGTGCATTGCTTTCATTTGAAAAGCTCTCACTGTCTCCTAATTGGTCGTCATCGGATTCGTCCGAAGAGATTTCACTCTGGCAGGTCTCCTTATCTGCAGAAGTTTCTGTCACAGACTCCGATATTGCTTTAGATGCTGACCACACGGCAATGTACAAATTCCAAATGTTCTCAACAAATACGTAGGTCTTGCGCCGATACACTTTTTTCCCGATTTGGCGACGTGGGTTTTTCGAACGAACAGTCGTGCATATAGACGTGTATGGTCTGTCGACGTGTTCGTTCCAGTCCAAGACAGCCAGATTGCTCCGCAGCTCGTACATTAAATTCCCGTAGTGTATCCGTTTATCCAGATAGATCAGACAAACGTTATTAAAACTTTCCACATAAAATGTGTCGTGGCCTTTGACATAATCTTCAGCGTGCTTGTACACTACCAACGACCGAAGAAAGTCCTGGAGCATTGTAATTGCAGCCTCATTTGAAACAATTCGAACTTCAATCATATGCCCCGGCTCTTTGCAGTGGGAAGTTTCATGGCACTTGCTGTGGTTGTTCTGAAAATGAGGGATGCATGATTCTATGAGCTTACGCAGGGTTTGGGCATCTCCATTGCAATTGTCCATACACCAATAGACGTGGTTTCGAATGGCAGCACCCTTGTCAGAAAGCTCGGGATGCCATGTTTTTCCAATGTTTTTTTGTGCTCCTTGCCCAATTTTTTTCACCCCGGCTGTTATAGGACGGGTGCAGTGCCAGCGGTCATTGGAATTCCTGGCTTGCTTCCTCTCACGTAGGCGCTTGTTGATTGTCATGTTTCGATCATGCACATGATGGGCAACTTTAATGTTGCTGAGATCCAGGCTCTCGTACATCCTGTCGAATCCCACTGCCTCGTGACGCTGTGAACAGTTATCATCATTCCCGTTAATGTGTTGAATATCAACGACTTTGTGAGTTTTCAACCCGATAGCAACATGGTCGGTGTGATAACTATTTCGTCTACAATGATGTCGTGCGTCAGTCATTATAGAGATAGCTCCATCAGGCGACAGTGAAGACTCCTGCGCTCTAGCGCCAAATATAGATTGCTTTCGCAGGTTCTCAGAAATGGCACTAAATGTAACCATATTCCTCCTGCGGAAAAGGTCTGACAATAGTCCAAACCGACTGAAGTCGCTAAAGCGCTCGTACTGTATGGGTGTCATACCAGAGGCCAGGTAGCTCAACATCACTCGGTGGTTGACTTCAAATTCCTTCCGCTCGCTGTCTATTGTGGATGAGGAACTCCACTGAAAGGAGTGTTTTTTCGCACACTCCATATCCACCGACAGCACATGACCACTGTGTGTCCATGACTTCACTGAATACGGCGTCACACATGTGGATGAATGTTGTGAGATTGTGTCGATCAACTGGGCAATGCTGGAGCACTGCCCAACAAAATTCTCATGTGCAGTCTCCAAAGCTGTTGCTGGAGCTGCTGATATTGCTGCTGTGACAGATGCTGGATCAGTCAGTGAAGTTGATTCACTTACTTCTTCCGTGACTGAAGACATCGTGAGTGTCTGCTGCGGATGTTGAGTTGCAGAAGAGAGCTTATTGGTGTCAACATCCATTATGACTTTCACCAGAACTTCTCTCAAACTTTTTACTCCCAACGCCAAGCGAATGTCCTCACATTTTTGCTCAAATTTAAGTTTATCACTGTCGGTTGTAAAAGTTAATTCAAAATGTTTCCTTACAGAAACGTAAGGGTAGCTATAACTCTTGGTAGATCCATCAGACAACCGTTTTTTAAATGTTCGCATGTTGCCAACTGCAACACCTGAAGTCGGTGTCGTTGGTACAGCGTAGTCTCCATCCATCTTTGGAAATAGTTCGATATAATGATACTAATATATGTCCACTAACGAAATACAATGTTATACTACTATAAGGTCCACTACTGAAATAAGATAATAATATAATATACAGACACGAGATATAAGCTGTATCGACTATGCGATTTAAAATGGCTATGAAGTGAAGAAATTACGAAGCTCAACTCTGCTGCAGCGAAATTCAAACTAGAATGAGTACTGCAAACCAAGACTCAATTGTGAAAGGACATTTCCTAAGTTCATTTCCTAAGTTCATTAGCATAATTTGGCATGTGACCTAGTCTCTCTTCCTTAGGCTGTATATTAGCATCTGATACTGGTGCAAATTCTTAGAATATGAAATACAGCTTATTGTCTTTAGTGTTCCGGGTATAATAAGGCAACGGTGACAGCATCAACAGCTGGCATTTATATACAGGTTTACGACCCAAAGCTCGGTTATATATACAAGTGGTCAATTGATCGGGGTAGGCCAGAGGGAGGGTGAAGGGCCTAGGGTGGGGGCTACCACCGATCGACCGACCGTCCCTGCGCCTCGCCTCCATTCCACAAAGCGGACGATGTTGCCTAGGCTATGCATATAATTAAATTCAGCAGCCTATGCTTGTAAGATGTGTAAACCAAAATGAAATCAACGCCCATTGGCCGACAGATGCTTACTTGAACCGCCTACAGTCGTTGGTCACTTCATTCTACGAGGGAAACCGCCAAACCTAAAACCTAGGGCTTTAACTGACAACAAAAAGTGAAAATTGTTACTAATAGTTTTAATTTTCATTCTGTTGTTTAGTAAGTTTAAGGGGATGCAACTTGATCCATTTCTAACATTGTTTACCATTTGCTACCATTTTTTTACCACGATAAATATGATGCGGATTTTTTACCGGTAAAATGAATAATTTCAGACCACTATGAAAGGCACATCGTAAGATCTGGTATACAGGAGAGAGAGAGAGAGAGAGAGAGAGAGAGAGAGAGAGAGAGAGAGAGAGAGAGAGAGAGAGAGAGAGAGAGAGAGAGAGAGAGAGAGAGAGAGAGAGAGAGAGAGAGACAGACAGACAGACAGACAGACAGACAGACAGACAGACAGACAGACAGACAGACAGACAGACAGACAGACAGACAGACAGACAGACAGACAGACAGACAGACAGACAGACAGAGACGGACAGAGACAGACAGAGAGAGACAGAGACAGAGACAGAGACAGAGAGAGAGAGAGACAGAGAGAGAGAGAGACAGACAGACAGACAGACAGACAGACAGAGAGAGAGAGACGTTGTTTATGACTGAGGTGATGACACTCAATGACCCGAAATTATTACACCTCACGAGACGACATTAACTCGAGACAAGGCAATTAACCAACCAACTGAATTGCCTTCAGCCTCAACTTGCCCTAGGCCGTTCATGGGTGGGTGGGTGGGTGGCGCTGGTGGGTTACATCTGACCCCCACCAGGGACTCCCCTCAACATGGGTCAGACTTGACAAACTGCGTAGTTCTGACTAACACTCGAACACACCCACAGACTAATTTAACTCTTTGTTAGTCCGACTCAGTTGCTAGGCAGAGAGTAATTACCTATTCCACTCATCAGTGGAATAGGTCAGTTGTTGAGTCAGGTCCAGAAAAACAGCTTCGTCATCAACAGAGGCGTGTCTGACCTAGGGGGGGGTCCTGAAGTTCGTATCCTCCCCTCAAGCCAAGACCATGAACCGTGGAATTCATGTTAACCCGATGACAATTTTAGTCTTGCCTCCTCCCAGACCCCAGACTCTTGAATTTGCTCTTTCGAGGAATTAATTTGTCACACAAGAAACACTGTTTCCCAGAACGATTTCACCTGTTCAATTTTGGACTGGTTTATTTCAGCAAAGTGTATTTGCTTCGGACGCTCCGATTCGGACAGCGCTGGGGGAGTTAGGGCCTACATACTCCTCAGACTTCACATCGCCAAGGGCTTTGGTGCTCCCTCTCCCAGACCACCTCAACTTTCATTCTTATAAATTACAAGATGCGATGCGATCCAGGTACTGGATTCTTGGACAAAAAATGCACAACCACGTAGCCCATGTATGCTAAAAATTAATACTAAATGCTTTAATATGCATTGGCTTCGGGGTCTTCGCCCTAGATCCAGCTGGGAGTTTATAACGTTTCACCAGACCTCTGTCTCATGCCCAGAACCCTGTGTCATGCCTGGACCTCTGTCTCATGCTTA
This sequence comes from Allolobophora icterica, assembly GCA_963556255.1. Taxonomy (NCBI): domain Eukaryota; kingdom Metazoa; phylum Annelida; class Clitellata; order Crassiclitellata; family Lumbricidae; genus Allolobophora; species Allolobophora icterica. Next base: position 68,012,189 of record OY744610.1, on the reverse strand, counting down.
GACCTCTGTCTCATGCGCCCTTAATTTTCATTTAAGTGCATCTGGCTAAAAGTGTCAAACATATTGGTCGTCATTCTTTCCTAGCTCTAGAAACTGCGTCCGCCATTTTCCCAATGGCAATCGGCTGCTGAATGAATTCCACTTCTATTGTGCTTTACACTGACAGCAGCAGCAGAAGCCTCAGCCTCTCTCTGCCAGGTATGCTACGAGTGAGATGAACAAAGCAACATCTGTTCGGAGCAGTACTCGTGAATAGTATAAACAAAGGCAGATGAATGATATGAAACACCTGTTTAATCAATATCCCAACACAAGAAGGAGACACGTGGAACGAATTCTCAAAGAGATCAAGTGAAGACGATTATTATTGAGGTCAAACTGAACATAACTCAGAGCACGAAAGAGATTAATGAAAACAAAGTCGTAAACTATTTCGTTCGGTTTAGTTCGACCAATACAAAGACGAAACCTAGCGATGTATCCTGATGCACATCATAGTCTCATGGGCCGCCATCTATCCAGCCATTCTCATGAGGTCATTTAGGGTCAATCATCCATTTGCTACAATTGACGTAAGTAAGTAGAGGCTACAGAGGAACAAGAGACAGAGTTACGGTTCTGGCTCCTAGAACCTCACCTCTTGCCATCTCTGCACAGGCCTTTAATTTAAAATTATCAACACTCCTTTTCCACAAATCGTATCACACGATTCTTCCTCTTATCTGTTCTCTCGCTGCTCCAATTCTAAACACCATCCACAGTCTGCCTTCCTGACCCTTTGGATCTTGACCTGGAACCAATTCTGACCCCACCTGACAATCGTTTTTTTTGGACTGAGCGCCTGTGAATAAGCTAGTCAAACCGCGACTTGGTTTTCTCTGGGTGCTGTAGAAATATCTAGGTTACGATTACGTTTACCTACCGACAGAATCTCGACGATCTCAGCCTCGGTGAGGTATCCACTGGCATCCTTGTCGTAGAGTTGGAACGCCCAGTGCAGTTTCTCCTGCGGGGTTCCTCTCGAAGCAATGCTCAACGTTGTCACAAACTCACGGAAGTCGATGCTTCCATTGTTGTCCTTGTCGTATTGACGGAAGACGTGGCTGCAGAACTCCGTTGCATCGGCGTCCGCATCCGTGTCGAACATCTTCTGGTAGAGTTTAATGAACTGTTGTTTGTTGATCTTCCCATCGGGGAAGTCGCCCTTGAACTTCTTGAACCACTGCTCCAGTTCCTTCGTCGTGAACTTTGTTCCCTTTGACAGTTCCTTGAAGTCTGGCTTGCTTCCTTTTCCTCCCATCTTCGATTACGATGAACCTACAGCAGACAAATCGACCGACTCTTCAATCTTTGCAACACAAACGAACGAATATATGCATACGACACAAGTGTACACTGATGTACATCGGCCTACGCTCTTTGTATACAGACTCCGGGATGTATAGAAACGCAGGAGAAGCAGCTGGTCACCGTAGACTACGCTGTAGGTCCATTGTAGGCCTATCGCCCACATATATTATAATCAGGTAGATTTCCATACGGTCAGAGTCACAATGTTTAAGACGCTTTGGAAATTGTTACTAGCAACGAGATACTTTAGAGTGAGCTATTGATGCATAAAATTAATGTAAGTATGTGTATGTGTGTATGTGAGTATATGTCCGTGTATATATGTATGCATGTATGCATGTATGCATGTATGCATGTATGCATGTACGTATGTACGTATGTACGTATGTACGTATGTACGTATGTACGTATGTACGTATGTACGTATGTACGTGTGCGTGTGCGTGTGCGTGTGCGTGTGCGTGTGCGTGTGCGTGTGCGTGTGCGTGTGCGTGTGCGTGTGCGTGTGCGTGTGCGTGTGTGTGTGTGTGTGTGTGCATAAGTATGTTTATTGTTAAATAGGGCCATGACTATTCGAATTGAGTGTTAACATATGGTCACCGATTGAGGTCACTGAAGTCACCGTTTGAGATCTTTGATTGAGTTAACTGATTGTGGGCATTGATTGACACGAATCCGAGGACGAAATGAAGCGTGTTATTGAAACAGGCACCGAATCAGATGAAGCGAGACTCTTCGTTCTGGTTGAATGAACATCGACATCATTTCTCTGATAACCTTCTAACCTTGCTGCACTGTCGCCACCTGTCGGTCGAGACAGAAGATGCGACATTCATCCATCCATCCATCCATCCACCCTTCCGCCCATCCATCCATCCATCCACCCTTCCGCCCATCCATCCATCCATCCATCCATCCATCCATCCATCCATCCATCCATCCATCCCATCCCATCCATCCATCCGTCTGACTCTCTTTCACCCTCTACATCCACCTTATAACCTCACTTCCGGTCTCTCTGATCTCTGCTCCAATTGATCACGTGGTCTCTGACTGCGATTTTGTTTGAAGCAATCATCAACTGATGTCTTGAGAATTATGACAACGGCGCTTTAGAAGTCATTAGATTAGAGTAGATTATTTCAGAACGCACTACGGGTATCAGGGTTAGGGTTAGGGTTACCCTAACCATACCATACCCTAACCCTAACCCTAACCCTAACCCTAGCCCTAACCCTAACCCTAGCCCTGACCGACGAATCTAACTGACAGCAACATTGTCATTACTTGGTCGACAGGTAAAATGAAAGCGCATGGCTATAAAAACTTAAGCTAAGTCAGAGGCGAAGATATATATATACAGAGAGAAAGATAAAGACAGACAGACAGACAGACAGAGACAGACAGACAGACAGACAGACAGACAGATAGACAGAGCATGTAGATAAAAGGTCAACCGCATTTATTCATCGACCCGCACCTGCACGGTAATCAAAGCACAATTTAAAGAGAAACGGAGAGAGACAGAGACAGAGAGAAAGAGACAGAGAAAGGCAGAGACAATTGGAAGGACATCGGATAGGACTCGGCGTCGAGCAGGTGAGCGAAACGAGGTTCGCGTCTTCTCTGGTTGGTCGTAAGGACTGACAAACTATGCCAAGGAAAATTATTCATTTAAGACCGACATACGTGTGTGTCTTTCTGTGTGTTTGTATGCGTGTATGTGTGTGTGTGTGCTTGTCTTTGTATGTGTGTGTGTTAGTAACAGTAGAAGGTGTCGTCGACTATTCTTAGAAGTTGACATTTCAATTGATTATTTTGACAACTTTGAACTTTTCTCAACCGATGTCAAAATCTAACGAATGATTCTCAACAAATCCATTACTTTGTCTTTACAATACATACATTAAATATCACGTCTGTACCATAGTCCAGTGGTTAGCCGTGAGTTCGGCGATTCAAATCTCCCAACAAGGCAGAAATTTGGTTCGAGACTTCTTCTCTGCGTGCGTCACCTATCCAACTCAGCTACAATGACTGTAGACGGTTGATGGGAGGATCAGGGTTGAGTGAAATGAATGGCCATGAGCCTTCTTATGCCGAGGCTAAGAAAGTGAAATTATTAACACTTCAACCCATGGCTGCCTCAGGGCTAGCATGAGGCACTGCTCTTTCTCTTCTGTACAAACGCCTCTGGGCCAAACAACCGTGCACTCGGATATACCTGTCTACTCTGGGCCCATTTGTGAGTGAGGGAGAGGGTGTACGCTTGAAATGCCTAAAGTAGTCCAATAGCCCTGTGCGTCGAAAGGGGGAGGGCATGGACTGAGCGCGTACAACAAAAACTTCTTGCAACGCGATCTGCAGAATAAAAGATCGATTCGTATCTGCATTCTTCGTCCACGCATTGCTTCGAGAAAACTTCCAGACGGATCTCCTCTCCCTCTCCTTCTCCGTCTCCTTCTCCTCCTCCTCCTCCTCCTCCTCCTCCTCCTCCTCCTCCTCCTCCTCCTCTATCTCCCTCTCCTCCTCCATCTCCCTCTCCTCCTCCATCTCCCTCTCCTCGTGCTCCTCGGCCACCAAGTGTACACGTCTTCTCTCGATCTCGTTTGTTAGTGCATCGAGATGACTAATATCTGTGGTGTACGGAAGAAAACAGACTCACAGACAGACAGACACAGACAGACACACACAGACACAGACACAGACAGATAGGCAGACAGACATAGCTTGACTCATTCTTAGAACAGCCTGACTTGGTATGCTACCTCTGCGGCGTTCGTTGTATAGCTAACCCTGCTAATGTGTCTGCTTCGAAGTATTAGGAATTCCCGTATACAATAAATAGTCTAGATTGTGCTTAGCAGGAATTCTCAGTTGGAAAGCAAGACTAGAGGAGGAAGAAGGTCTTGGCTGGCCAGCACTCGCAGACGTGAACACACCAACAAAGAACTATATATAGATATATATAGACATACATAAACAATGTGACTCATCTTCGTCAGTCAGTCAGTCAATCAGTCAGTCAACCAGTCAGTCAACCACTCAGTCAGTCAGTCAGTCAGTCAGTCAGTCAGTCAGTCAGTCAGTCAGTCAGTCAACCACTGTCAGTCAGTCAGTCAGTCAGTCAGTCAGTCAGTCAACCACTCAGTCAGTCAG
>OY744610.1:67732680-68002680 GCA_963556255.1 Allolobophora icterica | reverse complement strand
GAGAGGCAGAGAGAGATACAGAGCCAAATAAAGACAGGTATGAAGGCAGAGAACAAGTGAGGCAGAATAGAACAGAGAATCTCAGATAGAGACAGTGGCAGATATCAAGGCATAGAGCCACATCCATAGAAACACATAGGCAGGGAGACACATAGACAGAGAGACACATAGACAGAGAGAGACAGAGAGACGCATAGACAAAGAGACGCCCAGACAGACAGACAGACGCATAGACACATACAGAGACACATAGAGAGAGTGTCCGTAGACCTGCATATCGTCTGCATTTACATCCGCCCAACGAAACGACCCGTCTGCGCCCTCATCACTCCCTCAGTTGCCATGGCAACCAGGCATACCCTCCCCTCCACCGCTTCCCCTCCTGAACCATGTTTACTTCAACCGTATACGCCTCAGCTGTTCGTCCATGCGGGACTCTCCATACAGCGCAGTGCAAGACCTCAGAGGAACCCGTATGTACAACACACGCGCAGACCAGACGATACTATTGCTAGACTCGCTGCGGGACAGGATACCCCCTCCCATTTGGCCTTATCTCCGCCTGCATATGAGACATTTGCACTGGTAACCTATATCTCAACGCATTGAATATAAGATCTTAACTGTCACGAGAAATGAATTTCCTAGTGGAAACTGCTCCATTCCGTCTCAGACTCCTATGTATCTCTACCTCATCTATTCCTGGTCGTAGGTCCCTCCGATCCGCTGCATGTGGTATCCTTGTCTTCCCTCTGGCTCAGTGTTCTACTACCCAACACAAGAGTTTTGCCATTGTTGGCCCTGTATCACGGAATGGTCTTCCTTTTAAAATGAGAAGTGAGCCAATCAGTTTGTCACGTTTATTGTTCTACAAGTGATTGAAATCTGTTTTCTTTCATCAGTTTGGCTGGGATCGCTGCTGATGAGTTTTTTTCTTCAGGTTACACTTTCCAAGTCTTCACTTATGTTATGTTATGCATAGGGAGCATCATGAACAGTATGGCTACGAGCGTTTTTCCTCTGAGTCGGTGACTGTGTAGGGACCTATAGGAGAGCAAGTCCTTCACTCACAATTGCTCAGCGCCATCGATTGATACTTGATTGTTAGATAGCGGCGTTTTGAAACTGAATAATAATGATGATGATTATACATCAGCATAATCATCTGGAAATTCCTACAGCGCCCTTTGAGAATCCTCAAAGGCGCTGCATAATTTACTAGTGTTTAGTTACTTAAAGAGCAACTTCAAAGCGAGAGTTGAATAGTTCTTGAAGTACATGGTTTATAGTAGTTTAGTGGCGATGGCTACAAAGACGTCACTAATTACTGTTGATAATGGGAATCCAATTGACCGTAAGAAGACAAGGATATGCATCGGTAGACAAGCTCCACGCTCCAGTGATTGCTCCGTTGCATACATTGAGTGGATAAGGCGTGACGGGGAATTCAAGCGTAACATATAACAATGATTTATGTTTACGAAGCTGACATTGTCACGAGTGCAGCCGATCAGTCGCATCCCAACGTTGAACAGAGCAGAGAAATTGCAGTCGGAGAAAGAAACAAAGATTATATATGGCTTAGAATACAATAACAACTTAAATAAAACTTTATGATCTTTCAGAAAAATCGATCTTCTGCCTTTTATGACATGTCTGTCTGTCCATCCGTCCGTCTGTCCGTCTGTCTGTCTGTGTGTTTGTCTGTCTGCCTGTCTGTCTGTCTGTCTTTCTTTGTCTTTTCATACCAGCATGTGCGTCTGTTTTTGATAGGTCTGTTCAACTGTCAACTTAGTATGGGCTTATTATGGGTCGACATTGTTTATGTATCCGGATGAACAACGATCAATATTACTAAACCAACTTTGTTGACAGTGACATCTTTTATCAAACTTCAAAACAATGTGAAATGCTCTTCCGCAAGTCAAAGGTTTTGATGCATCTATGAGACTCACTGGATCCATGTATCGGTATATTTGCGTCCACATACGCTTATATGTATGCATTTATACGGGTATGTATGTATTTAGATATGTATGTATTTCTGCAAGTATGTATGTATGCATGTAAGTATGTATTTATGCATGCATGCAAGTAAACATGTATGTATGTGTGCATAAAGTCATACATGTATGTATGTATACATATATGTATGTATGTTTGTACATATGTATATATGTATGTCTCTGTATGATCATACATATTATATATTCTGTTCAACCTTGAAGAGTTGTCTAAAACAAATTATCTATCGTTAGAAAACCTTCTGAATGTAACTCCCTTGATGCCTCATCCAAACTTGACGCAGACTGGGCGCTACAGAAGTTACAAACGTTGACGGATGAGAGCTTCTCCTACCTTGACTTTAAGGACGTGGATCTGCACGGCTGCCTGACCGTCTGCCTGTCTGTCTGCCTGTCTGTCTGTCTGCCTCTACGGTTCTTTCCTTCCTTCCTGATTCTATGGCAACGTCGTTCAACCCACGAACACAAGGCAACTATAATAAACACCGAACCATCGACCGACCTCACCTCCTCCTCCAATTCTCCTTCGACCGACGCTACGGCGCATGCGCAGGCTCCCGACGTCACGTGACTCGCTGCGACGTCTTACGAAGGGTAGGCGAAAGATTTCAGGCAACTCAACTGCACATCGCACTCCTGCTTAAATAATAATAATAATAATAATAATAATAATAATAATAATAATAATAATAATAATAATAATAATAATAATAATAATAATATATCCATCGCTTTCTTAACGGAGGCAGCAATGTATTATAATTATAATAACAATATTAATATGACAGGGCTAAGAAAAAGTTCTACAATGTCCCGATCTAAGCCGCTTAGCCTAGGTTGCTAACACTTCATACCCATGGTTGCCTCAAGACTAAATTAAGGCTACTTCTTAAGGGACTGTGTCTACAATAACTGTTTCTAAAGGAACTGCTTCTAAAGTAACTGCTTCTAAAGGAACTGCTTATTAAGTAACTGCTTCTAAAGGAACTGCTTCTAAAGTAACTGCTTCTAAAGGAACTGCTTCTAAAGTAACTGCTTTTAGAGGAACTGCTTCATAAGGGACTGCTTCGTCTTCCTCTCATACACAGATCAGCGAAGTCTGAAGTGGGTCGAAATATTTCTGAACACCCTCGTGAGCCGCAGATGCGGAACTCGATCGAAGCCTATACAGAGTTCTTGGCTGCGGTTTATAATAAGTAGGCCTACTATAAGCCTACACGCACACACGCACACACACACACACACACACATGCACACGCACACGCGCACACACATTGCACGGACGAATTGGAGTGTTTGGGGAGAGGGACCACTTGAGCATTGGTGGCCGTGGATTGATGTTGATATTACAACCCATGCATTGGTTCATCTGATAAGGTCTCAACCTATGCCACTCAACCATGCTTCGAGGTAGGCCGTGTTCACATGGCAACCACTCACATGGCCACCATTCACATGGCAACCATTTGGCCTAACTCATCAGTCTAACTAGACGTGCATGCATTCTCTATGACGTCATTAACAAGATGGCAAAACAGTCATTGGTAGGTTACGTGCATTGGGGTAAGAAGCCCACTGAAGCCCTGTGAGGAATGCACGAATTGGCTTCTTTCTCTAAGGCCCCATTCACACTGAGACCATCTGGCTTCAGAGCTGCAGAGAAGGTTTCTGCATTAGATCGATTGATGCGTATCCATGGCTTCCATTCAGAACGGGATCATCCGCAGAATGTCAATCGAATGTCTTCCTGTCCATATGGTCACGCATCGCTTGGAATCCTATCTATAATTGGTCATGCATCACAGCACAAACATCCAGACGATGACTCCGATCCGCATCATCTGTCTCTTATGAGTCTCATTGTTTAAATGACTTATCTAAACAAAAATTAGACCTAAATGTACGACTAAACATTAAGTTCTAATGTACGTATTCAGTGTAGTCTGTAGAGAAATGGAAGAAGAGAGGGGAGGGAGGGAGAGGGAAAGAGGGGGAGAGACTGAGAGAAAGAGAGAGACAAAGAGAGGGAGACAAAGAGAGGGAGAGACTGAGAGGTAGAGAGACTGAGAGAGAGAGACAGACAGACAGAGACGGACAGAGAGACAGAGAGACAGAGACAGAGACTGAGAGAGAGAGAGAGCAAGAGACTGAGAGAGACAGTCTAAACTAAGTCTAACTCGAGTCGTGCTTAGTCTTCGGCCTAAAGCATGACCGCCCAGACATGAATGATCCTGCAGCCGAATGCAAAGAGAGGCCGAGCACCGTTCATACATGACTGAGACTGCCACAAAATAAACTGCTTTAGGCCAACCATAAACTCTATGAATATGACTAGGTTAAGGTCTAAATGGACTAAATAGACTAAGAGGTTAGGGTCATTCATGCGTCTCAGAACTTCAGATCGTCAGAGTTCTTCAGAACTGAAGTAAGTATAAGCGCTGTTCGCACGCTCCCACCAATTGACTACGAAATGACAGTTCAACTTATTTATCTGTACTTCCGTGGAATCATAAGCCCAACATTGTGTACTTGTTAATTAGTAACTTCTATTGCGCCGGTGTCTAATGCATGAAGCATTAACTGATGGCTCTCCAAAGCCAAGCCATAATCAGATCAACTTCCAGAAGATTAGAGACAAGTGACATGTGATAAGCGATTATAAGTAGAACGGACAGGTACAGGGAGAGAGTTCTACAGCAGAACGGACAGATACAGGGAGAGAGTTCTACAGCAGAACGGACAGATACAGGGAGAGAGTTCTACAGCAGAACGGACAGATACAGGGAGAGAGTTCTACAGCAGAACGGACAGATACAGGGAGAGAGTTCTACAGCAGAACGGACAGATACAGGGAGAGAGTTTCATGATCTACTATAGGTCCATTCTTCGTCTATCGTATGTGTTAAAAACAGCTTCAGCGTTCTGTGTTTAGATCATTTTGGAAACTGGACGAAAATAATGTTAACTTTTACTGCTTTAGGCCGATCATAAACTCGATGAATATGACAAGGTAATGGTCTAAATGGACTTAGTGGACTAAGTGGACTAAATTGACTAAGAGGTTAAGGTCATTAATACGTCTAAGAACTTCACTTTATCAACACCGATGAATGATTTTCATACATCAGTTTTAGAGAATAATAGGATTGGGTACTCAGCTAATACACAACCAGTTATAATTATTAACACTCAACAATTAGCAGAACGGTTCCTATTGAAATCAGAGCCTCGGCCTAACTTTGTAGGCTCGTGTAGCTGTAGGCCTGAGACCCATCCAGGCCTTGACTTACTAACAGCAAGGGACCCAAAGGACTAAAGGTCTCTCTCTCTCTCTCTCTACCTGCTCTGGCTCTGAGATCCTTCATTAGGTAGAAAACTTCATTAAGTTGTTGACAAAGATCAATTAAGTCCCAGTTTTATGGCTTTACTGTCATCTCTTGTCTCATTTTGAAAAGGTTTGGGGTTGGGGTGGGGTGGGAGTTACGGCTGATTATAGAATGTTCGCAAAGAGATGACTACGTACTTCACGTGGTCTCTTCAGTTCTCACGATAGCCGATCCCTTGTCTGTCTTCGAAATTACCTACAGGGAGAACCAACTTCAAGCCCTTCGGAACAAGGAAGGTGACGGACTGATTGGCTCACTTCGTAGTTTAAAAGAAAGACTATTCCAGGATCCAGGGCCAACAATGGCAAAACTTCTGTGTTGGGTAGTGGACTACCTAGCCAGAGGGACAACAAGGATACAACGTGCGACCAGGAATAGATGAGGCAAAGATACACCGCAGTTTGAGACAGGATGGGGAAGTTCCCACTAGGAAATTCATTTCTCATGAGAGTTAGAATATTTTTGTTGGTCTTCTCCATTTACACCGGCTCTGTGGTATAGTTGCATATTAATAATGATACTAAGTGTAATATATTATGAATATTGTGTGAGCTGAAAAAACGCGACATGAACAAAATAAAAAGACAAATTAATGTAAAAACGAAAAATAAATGATGAATTCGAGAGAAATTGTATAAAATTGAAGGGAATATTCAATTGTATGATGGAGTTAATAGATGGAAATGAGGAAAAACAGTGGATCATCTCGTGTAACTGAGCCCTCTAGCGGATCGACGAGGAACATTCACCACAGACTGAGAAGTTAAATCGACTTCGGCAAATAAAGATTGAGTGGCTGTACAATACAACTGTAATTTGGTAATGCCCTCCTTCCAAAGTTCAGAAGTGCACACGATCATACAACATACGTCGATGGCGCTGAGTCTCTACGCAGTGGCTTAATGTAGAATCGAACCTGCGACTCTCCGGTCACAAGGCACAGAACTTACCGCTACACAACGGCGAGTAATATGACTCATATCCACTATCTATCGCTATCTTGAAATCGATTCGTTGTCGTTCACGAAACATCGAAATATTGAGGCAAAAGAATTGACCCTAATCATGTAACAGTTTCAAGGTTTTGTGACCCTCACACCAGAGGTTTTGCCCTTGTCATCCACTGGGGCTTCGAACTTAGCCCCCATCACAGGCCCCGAGGCCCTGAGCCATGCGTTCGCCTTATGCCCCCCCCCCCCCAATTCATAATTTTATAGTAGATCGACGCCGCCTATGGTTATCTCTCATTATCATTTGTTCTTTTAATAAGTTTTTTTTCTGTCTCTTCTTATCAGGTCTGATCAGCATTTGTGGATTTGTCAGTCTTGCATTTGAGTTTAAGTTGAATCGGTGATTTGACCACTTGTAATATTTTCAGTGCAAAGGTCGTCGCCAGAGGAACAGAGCGACGCCTTGTATCGGGTCTTATCGGGGCTGATAAGACGACAACGGAATCCTATGATATGAAGTTCAAGTTACGAGATGATCCACTTATAAGTATGAATCCAAAGTAAATACAAGGACACTCGGATGGACAGAACGAGAGGGAGAGACAGACAAACAGACAGACAGACAGACAGACAGAAGAGCGATGATAAAGAGCGAGAGGTATAAGCCTATACAGAGACAGATAGACAGGACGAGATAGAGAGAGGTATAGAGAGTGACAAGAGTGAGAGGCATGTCTAGACAGAACAAGATAGTGATAGAGAACGAGCGGCAGAGAGTGAGAGAGACGGAGAGCGAGCGTGAGAAAGCGACAGAGAGAGGGAGACAGAGACAGAGAGGAGAGAAAGAGAGAAGACAAGATTCTTCCATTTTGGCTTGAATGAGTTACATAAACAGACATTTTGGGGTTCGATGTCTATGGTTATATTCCTCAAAAATTGCCTTCGACGAACGATTTTATTTGTAGTGTGGAACGAAGAGAACATTCGGCGCACTCTAGCGACTGATCTAGGAAAGCGACAGGAACGGACACACACGACACTCAACGAAGAGATAGACAGACATACAAAGACAATGACACATACACTGACCATGACGCTTGGACAGAATTATATCCAATCACCATTGTAACAGATTTTTTTACAAACAATCAAATGAAACGTCACGCAATTAGGAAATAGATTTATTAATTTTTTATTCGTCTCAAAACTCTAAAAACTAAGCAGCTGGCAAATTATAATAAGCAATCAAGGCTGAAAGAATTTAGCTTTGATCAGCATTTCCATCTCCGGCACTCCACACACCTCCAGTCTACCCCTCCATCTATCCATCACTTCCGCGTCACTTGCATCCCTACATCTCCTAATTCATTTCCTGCTGCAGCATCAGTAACTACAGGTGGTTGCTGATCGTTTTCAGCTCTAGACACATGTGTGAACTAAAATCATCATCGTCATCATCAGTGGTAAAAAATCTACGAAGTGTAAAAGTGAGAAGGAATAGAATGTTTCGTTGGAGAGCTTCCCATGTCCTTAGAAGGCCTGGAAAAGGCTCTGGATGTCGTTCCTTAGAATGCCTGGAGGAGTTCCTGGAGCTCAGTACAGGTGGAAGAGTGTCGAACGAACTCCGCCTCTGATAGTTTGTTGTCCTTACTATCATCCGCTTTGCTGAAAATGTCCCTGGCCACTTCCGTCGCCTTCCCCTTCGTATCCGAAAGTCCACGAGATTTGTAGATGGACTGAAAAAGACCAACAACAAACAATCTCAACAGTTGCTCGTCCCATGCTATACAACGCATGGTAGCCGATTGGTTAGAACAGCGCCTGAAACACTCAGAAATGTCAACTGAAAGCTCTTCTCGAACCGGAAGTACTTGACATGGGAAGGAAAATTTCAGGTATTAGAATGAAATCGTGTGTAGTTAACTTGAGATATAATCTCTGAAGATAAAAATTCGTAGTGACACACTACAGACAAGTCGACTGCACACACTCGACAATTTCAACTGCAGACTTTATGTCGGAAACAAGTTCAAACAACGCTGTTAGAGCACTCGCCTTGTAAGGCGGAGAGTACGGGTTCGATCCTCCTCCTCTAAGACGGTTACTTTGTAAGGACCTGGAGCAAGTCCTTCATTCACAATTGCTCAGCGCCATCGATTGATGCCTCGTCATTAAACGGTGGCGCTTAATAAATGCAAAGTAATAGTAATGATGCCTAAAGTTAGGATTCTATCCCAAGAAAATCATCAACATTAGTCGATGGACATAATTTTGTGGGGATATAATTTTGTTCCTATTGAGGGCCGAGATATATCTCTGAAAACTGTTCGTTTATTTACAATCCGACATTCAAGGCTTTAGACAAATCAAGAGATCTGACTTTTTCTGAGAAAGTGTGCATCGGATGTTGCCTTGAGAAAATTGAATCCTTCGAAGTAATAGCTTTGTATCAACTGAGTTCTATGCTTTGTTTGCACAACAACAGAAACTGAGACTTTGTGAGAAATAGAAAGTTTTGCAAAATTTTAACACAAGTGTTTCCTGACAAATGTTTCAGCAAAGCATTTATTTCTCAGTTGGTTGATTTTCTTCTCTTCTCTCTTTATATGTGTTTGCATTTTTCTGTTTTTCTTTTTCTCTGTGTTTATTTTTCACTATTTTATGCTGCCCGATTGTGCGGAAATAATGTTTTATAGTTTCTAAGAGCCTGAGGGATTTTTTTTACCTCGGGCGTTAAAAAAGTAATAATAATAAAATATGACATCATAGGAGGCATTAGATGTAGGTCTAAAACTCTGTGGCATGACGAGGCAAAACCAGATGATGGTTTTGCCCAAGAAGCTTCTCTCGAAAGCGCCAGGCCAAGAATGATGCTGACTGGAAAAAGCTGCTGCTGCTGCTCGTTGATTCATCTTCCGTGGATCGAATTCCATCTATTGTCGATATATTTGCTGCCTCGCCTTACCATGGGAAGGAGGAAAACACCAACGCCCTCAACCGACTAAATCAACTCATTACATGTCTAGACTTGGTTCAGTTTACACTATAGACCATTAGATATCTATATATTGCGTATATAAACCGAATTAAGTCTAGACATACAATCATATATATATATATATATATATATATATATCGATTTATATGCATGAACATATATATATATATCCATATATATACACATGAGGTGTGTGTGCCATAGCCTACATGGTCGTTTTTATCACATTCGGATAAGGCGAAGGCATTTGATTTCCGAAACTCCGTTGCTCCTAGTCTGCGGAGATTAAGACGTCGCAGCCAATCATTCAGCAGAGACTATATTATAGTCTATAGACTGTACCTACTTCAACTCTGTATCAGATTAAACCTCGTTTAATTACAGGAATGTACAACCTATTACCTGTAACCTGCAAGTAAATTATTTTCCTCTCGTCACACCAACGTACCTCAGTAAGCAAAGCAAATCTGGTCATCCCCGCCTTTGTTCTTTCTAAAGAAAAAATGAGAGCCAGGGTGCTGACACCTACCGACAGAATCTCGACGATCTCAGCCTCCGTGAGGAATCCACTGGCATCCTTGTCGTAGAGTTGGAAAGCCCAGTGCAGTTTCTCCTGAGGAGTTCCCTTGGAAGCAATACTCAACGTTGTCACAAACTCACGGAAATCAACGAAGCCATTGTTGTCCTTGTCGTATTGACGGAAGACATGGCCGCAGAACTCCGTTGCGTCTCCTTCATCGTCCGTCTCGAACATCTTCTGGTAGAGTTTAATGAACTGTTGCTTGTTGATCTTCCCGTCGGGGAAGTCCTTCTTGAACTTCTTGAAGAACGCTTCCAGTTCCTTCGTCGTGAACTTCGTTCCCTTTGACAGTTCCTTGAAGTTCGGCTTACTTCCTTTGTGACCCATTCTCACGAATCTTTAACAACAAATTACAATTACCTTTTCTGAACTTTGCAGTTGGCAACGTAGACAATGATCCAGTGCAAAAGGAGCCATAGATAAAGGCTGAATCTCAAAGGAGTCCTGGATAAAGGCTGAATCTCAAAGGAGTCCTGGATAAAGGCTGAATCTCAAAGGAGTTACATGAAAGTAAGCTTTCATGTAACTCCTTTGAGATTCATCCTTTATCCTTGGCAACTGGCCTCGGACCTCCTTTTGACTACCCTTTGGACAACCCCATCTGACTTGACGCAACGCTCGTGAATAAGCTGGTGTCCTGCGCTTAGCCTTCAAGTGGCGCTTTATAAATTTGGAGATTACGATTACGATTACATATAATTTTATGCTAGATATTGCACCTTAAATTTCTGTAGTTTAGCGACAGATATGTGCATTCTTATGCGATAAACAGCTGAAAACAGTGAACCAGAGTGGTATGAGTCATAAGATTTTTACCAATTAAACCCCAACTTAATAATAATCAAAAGTCTGAACTCCTAGTGAGGGGCATATTTCGAACACACCTTAGCAGTTTATAGCATCTACTTTAAAAAGTAAACCAACGCCCTTATTAATAGGCGTGTCTAAGCTTTTCAACTGCAATTACGATAAACCGATTCGCATCGGTGGCTGTCCGAAAACTGCTTCGGCTGAAAACAAGTGACGGTTGTTTATTTCCCTCCGAAGCACTGATGCGTGAAGTAAACAAGAAATTGCCAACGTAAGCATTAATTTCAACATCCTTTGCACCAAATAATTTCAACGTCTAGCGATAAGAATCATAATTTGCGTCATCAACGATTGGTCTTTAGGTTCTTGGGCGCTATAGAAGTTGCCTGACAAACGAGAGATCCTACCTGGAGTATGCGGAGGTGAAGAAGTTGAAAGGCTGACTGACTGACTGACTGACTCCAAGCAATGCTTTCCTATCTAACGCTGGCAACTGCGACCCACCAACACCAGGCCTTATCAACGACCAAACCCACGGCCCTCCTCCTCCTCCTCCTTCCCTCCTCCGCCCGACATCACGTGACTCACTTTTGCGGCTAACGAAGTCGAGAGTTTGCAAAGGGTGGTCAAAAGCTTTCGACCCGCGGCCCTCTCAACACCAACTGATATGTTTGTACGGAGCTACCTCTGTCACCCAGCAATCAAATAAACTTATGAATAAGCAAAGAGTATGTCCTACGAAGGTCTTCCCTCCCTGGAATTCGTACCCAGCCGAATTATGGACCTAGGAGCTGGAATGAGCGCCTATAGGCCCTATACCACACGTCCATGACCTTAGCTACCAGGACTGCTAATCGTCGACCCTATCCATTTTTCAATAAATTGGTCTGCATGGTGAGATCCTTAACCACCGATGCCCGCTCACCATTTAGCACTCCACTCGATTCACCACATACTATCAGCTCGGTAGACGAGGCCTACAAACAAATCCCAGGTATTCCGTCGTTTTCCGTCCCAGGTATTCCGTTCATTTGACAGTTCACAAGGGGCCCCGTTGTCCAACAACTTGCTTTCGGCGATGGTCCGACCGCGATGGGAGCCTTCCTGGTCTCTCTAAGTCTGATTTCCTTTTCTTAGCACAATGTCTATGCAGTTGTTAATTCATGACTATGGATATGGATTTTTCTGTTAGCTATGGCATACGAGGTATATAATTATGTAGGATCCTATTATGCATCCAACTGTCTTCGTTTAAATATCAAATGCTCTGGTTTCTAGCAAACTCGACTTCTCTAGCTCATTTATAAATAGATTTGCAGAAATTACAAATTGTTTAAACTTCTTGACCAGAGCCCTAACAAAATCTTCAAGGTAGAAGCGAATAACAGTTCTATTTGATTCACAACTTTGTAGTTTGCAGACAATCCTTTTACTACCCCTTAATAGTTCCCATAGTATTACGTTTACATGAGCCATGTTCCATGTTCACTCCTTATACCAAAAACATTCAGTCGATCAATGGTTTGGCTCTGGTGAACCATCGGTTGATGCTTTGTGCATTAGACAACAACGCTATAGAGTTACTAATTAATAATAATGATCAATAACAATGGACATTTAGAATCTTGTGAGGCTTTCTCTCTGGCTCTTTCCGTCGCTGGTCCAAGGATTTGAAATTAAGTCCGTTCTGTCAATTCCTTGATGTCTGTCAGGTCCAAACTTGAGACTCATCTCTTTCCACTTCCATCCTCCCTTAGCCTGGCTTCCGGTGTCGGATTTCGACCTGGGTTAGTCTCCATTGGGTTACGGTCTCTCACTTGAAACCACTGTCGATTTAATGCCTCGTACATTGTGCTAATCCAGTCGCCATAGAAGTCATAAGAATAGCTTAATGAAAGGCGATAATTGACCATCGACCTATACAATGGTCTTCTGTTGTGAGCTGCGACTCTGAGGGATTCACTTTATACAGCGCAATGGAGGTAATGCTTTTACAGTTACAATGGAAGACAGGTTGAAAGTTTTCGACCACCCTCTTGTCTGCTTACAGTTGGTCTTTGCTCCTATTCAATAGACGCCGAGACATCATAGCTCACGACGCACATAGCCCTGCAATGCCTATATATATATATATATATATATATATATATATATATATATATATATATATATATATATATATATATATATATACATATATACATATATATATATATATATATATATATACATATATACATATATATACATACATATATACATATATATATACATATACATATACATATACATATATATACATATACATATACATATACATATACATATACATATACATATACATATACATATACATATACATATACATATATAGACAGACAAACAGAGAGAGAGACAGGACAGACAGACAGGTAGCTAGATAGACAAATGGGCACCTTGCAGGCTCCACATTTACAGTAAAATTCGACTTCTGTTAAATTTTATGTCGTCTGTTACTACTATATCATGTAATCTTACTGCGTAGGCCTACTTGTCATTTTGAATCAATAAACGAATATTATTAATATTATTATTAGAGAGAGAGAGAGAGAGAGAGAGAGAGAGAGAGAGAGAGAGAGAGAGAGAGAGAGAGAGAGAGAGAGAGAGAGAGAGAGAGAGAGAGAGAGAGAGAGAGAGAGAGAGAGAGAGAGAGAGAGAGAGAGCATTTTTTATTTTTTCCTGTCAAGCCACAACATGCGGCTACCTACCTACGCAGGAACATACGGAAGCCCATAGGTGACATGCGATAATTTTTATTTATCTAGTGCGCACTAAATCAAATCTATGCAATCTATGGCGAAGTGGTATAAATGAATGAAAGTGGAGCTGTCATCATTATTTGCATTAATGTTCATATCAGTAATTATACACACGTCGGTTGTTAATCAGCACTAATTGATAGATGGATATCAGAAGCGCTGTTTTTAGAATGCAGTCATTTTATGCGTACATACATTTCAGTTATGGCATGAAGTACGCTGATATTGTGGCGGCCTTATATGTTACGCTTCATGGTATTAGTATTAGTTAGCGCAGGGTGAGAATTGTCGGGTGGGTTGGGGAGAGAAATGTTCGAATAATTTGTTCAATGCTTGACCCGAGTGGTCTGGAATTACGAAGAAAGCGCCAGTTTGATCGACGATCCTATTACAGCAAAGGTCCCAATTTCATATGTTATGTTAATTGATGGCTGCGATAAACTGAAACATAACATCAAATAACATAACAAGGGTTTTAAGTGGTTCTGTGTAAGAACCACTGCAAATTAACCTGGAATGCTTAATAGCCCAATTTTCATCAGTCTTGTTGTCCTCGAGACCAAGGTCTTGGTCTCGAGTGCACTCGAGTTCGTTTTTAAAAGTCTTGGTCTTGGTCTTGGTCTTGAGGTTCAAGGTCTTGGTCTTGGTCTTGGTCTTGAGGTTCAAGGTCTTGGTCTTGGTCTTGAGGTTCAAGGTCTTGGTCTTGGTCTCGCAAGACCAAGACCGGCTGTTAATATGAACAGTCATTTAACAGAACTCAAGAATTCTGTATCAAGCCTGCTTGCATCATACGACCAATATCTATGGATGGATACAAGTCATGCTGGTCAGGAAAACCCATTGGCAGCAGCAACAGTTATTCTGTATCAGACGGTATGATTAACCATGGGAAGATTTCAAAAAGACTCACTATCTGTACATTTACATCCAGTGCTTGAAAAGTTACTATGTGTGTGTCAGCGACTTCAGCACCTGTAGAACGTATTTTTTCACATGGCGGAATTTTTATGAGGCCCACCAGGCACGTCTTGGTCAGAAAATTCTGAGCGAATTGGTTTTGGTTTTTATAAAATACAAAAGGCATTTGGTATAAGAGGTTGCATGAAGGACTTTTGAATACAAATTCGGATTTCTCTGCAGTTTTCATTTAAAGTTAATTTGCTTGAATAAAATAAAAGATTCATGTTTTCATTAAAACAGCGAATATTCCTACTTGACAATTTTTAGAAGTCTTGACCTGATTTCGATTTTTTTGGATCTTGGTCTTGGTCTTGGTCTTGGTCTTGAGGTTCAAGGTCTTGGTCTTGGTCTTGGTCTTGGTCTCGAGGTTCAAGGTCTTGGTCTTGGTCTCGAGGTTCAAGGTCTTGGTCTTGGTCTTGGTCTTGAGGTTCAAGGTCTTGGTCTTGGTCTTGGTCTTGAGGTTTAAGGTCTTGACAACAAGACTGATTTTCATAGCTTCTTCTTAACAGCTGTGATAGTGTCCACTGAGACAGTACTATCATCCAAACCATTCCACAAGTCTACAACTCTTGCACTGAAGAATTTCTGCCCTAATGTTCCTTTTGGCTTCTTAAATAATTTATACCTGTTTACCCGAGCTGCCTTGTTTGGTGCTAATTCAAAGAATCTCTCCCACTGCAGTGCTTCCTTTCCAGTGATAATCCTTTAAGCTTCAATTAGATCTCCTCTGCTCCTCCTTCTCTCCAATGTTGCCAGTCCACACCTTTTCAACCTATCTTCATAGCTCAGATCCTTGTACCCCCAAATCATTTTTGTAGTTCTTCTTTGCACTTTCTCCAGTTTTTCCATGTCCTGTTTCAGGCATGGATTCCATACCTGGATGCAGTATCCCATATGGAATTTGCGTCAGTGCCCTGCATTGATGAGTATTCCAGAAGAATATTGTGGATAGGCTTACAAAACTAACAATTGTAATGACCCACGCATAATTGCAGGATACTTCCTGGAAACAGTTCATGAGCAACTATCGATTTTCTGCTATCCATTAGTGCTTATTAGTTAACAACAGCCGTGTGTATAAAAACTCAATAATTATAATAATAATAATAAAAATAATAATAATAATAATATAATAATAATAAATAAATAAATAAATAATAATAATGATGATAACAGCTCCGCTTTCATTCATACCAATGCGCCATAGATTGCATAGATTTTATCTATTGCTCACTAGATAAATAAAAATAATCGCATGTCACCTCTGGGCTTCCGTAGGAAAAGGCCAAGCGACACAAAAATCAATTACCGTTCACTGGACGCATTCCATAAACGTACGTGGGTCGCCAATATATGCATGTAAATACAGACGAAAGCAGTGATTAGCGCTAGAAATAGCCCTGTCCCCTGCACTCCACGGGCCAACACAACGTAGGCCGCTGAACATACCCCCCCCCCCACACACACCCCTTAAGGCCAGATATGCGCTCATATTACTGGCCCTTAAGTTCAGATAAGTTCGTCATCCAATGCTTACAGCCGTGAAAAACACGATAGGCCGAACAGTGGGACTAAAGTTTAGTCCGCCCTATTAATACGACCGCTTGTTTGTAATCACAGCACGCATTAGAAGGTCTTAAAGGTCACAAACACACACACGCGTTAAACAACCATATCAGAAGCGAAGACATACACAAGTACACTGTCACACAGTAGGAATATGCAATGCAAATTATGACTATCTACAGGTAGTAAAGACAGACAGACAGACAGACAGCCTCTAGGCTTTTGTGCACAGCATAGGTTATTGAAATTCTTGTCAGCATATAGTACATCCGTTGTATGATATACGCCGTTTGCTTGTCATGAAGCCAAATATCTTAGGTTGCAGTTGAAACTATTATTAAATGTGAACAGATGAATATTGAGTCACTAAAGACGCCAATCATATCGATCTATATAGTTATCGATTGGACCCAGCAGCTGTTGACCTATAAGCATCCGTTTCTACCTGTGTTTAAAGTGTTCGCCTGTATAGTAACCATCATAATCTGGAAAATGATTATCAAGCACATAAATTAATGATTCATCGCTACTGACAAAACTGTGGTTATGTCAAATGTGGTAGTGATGATATCGAGCGAACCTCGTCGTTCAATTTGTGTGCGTTTCGATGTAGACAGTTTATGTGGCCTTAAGCAATTGTTACTGGTTGTGTGCCACACTGAAGGCCATCAGGTGGCCACAGTATTTTCAAATGCCCTGAAGAACTTGAGTTGGGTGGCATTCTGTAGTTGGTGAATAGACAAGTGTGGCTCTTCTTCTTCCAGAGTATTCTCTAAAAGCACTAAAGTGTTTTCTATAAACATTGTGTGTATGCGCTGTGCGTGCTTGTGTGTGCGCGTGCGTGTGCCTATATGTGTTTGTCTGTGTGTTTGTTTCTGTGTGTGTCTGTGTAAAAACGTCCTGCCCTAGACCCAGCCTGTGAATGATACGCGTGCACAATGATAACTGGAACGTCAAGAATGTCTGGCGGACGAACGCACAGATGGCTTTTTCTCCCTCCCCTCCCTCCCTCCCTCCTTCCCTGCCTCTGTCTGTCCCTCTTTACTTTCTTCCCTTCCCTTCTTGGCGCGTGCATGCTGTTGCCGAAATCCTCAGCCCATCACCTCATCAACGAGGAGAACGAGAAAACCATCCTTCTGTTTTGACTCAATCCTACATTCCCACCCCATCCTACTTTCAACGATTAGTCACAGTCCAACGACCCAGACCAACCCAATCACCAACTACTTATCGTTATCCTCTTCCTTCTCGTCCTCCTCCTCTTGTTCCTCCTCTTGTTCCTCCTCCTCCTCCTTCTCTTCCTCTTCTTCCTCTTCCTCCTCTTCTGCCTCTTCCTCCTCCTCCTTCTACTTTTCCTTCTCTTCCTCCTTCTCTTCCTCCCCCTCCTTCTTCTCCTCGTCCTCGTTCTCCTCCTTCTCTTCTTTCTCGTCCTCCTCTTCCTTCATCTCCTCGTCCTCCACAATTTCTTCTTCACTTCCAATCACTTACTGCTTAATCTGAATTCCAGAAATCCTTGTGTAGCAGACTCCACCTTCTCTCACTTCTACGCAGTCTGTCTTCGAACCAGAGCAACTTCCAGACTCACCCTACCATCAGAAGAGCACACGAATCCATCTGGTTTTCAAGTCCCGAAACTGAAACCAACGCCTGTCTGAAACGAACAGCTCTTTCTCCCCTTCATTCCAAGCACCATCCATCACACAGGGGGCTGTCGGTCTTATATTCTCTGAATTGTAACTTCATATTCTACTGTCATGTACATGATTGTATGTCCTATGCGAATGTAGACGTTTTTCTAAAGCGACAGTTTAGCCTAAGCTGCAGGGGGCTGTCGGTCTTATATTCTCTGAACTGTAACTTCATATTCTACTGTCATGTACATGATTGTATGTCCTATGCGAATGTAGACGTTTTTCTAAAGCGACAGTTTAGCCTAAGCTGCAGGGGGCTGTCGGTCTTATATTCTCTGAATTGTAACTTCATATTCTACTGTCATGTACATGATTGTATGTCCTATGCGAATGTAGACGTTTTTCTAAAGCGACAGTTTAGCCTAAGCTGCACAACCGCTACCCGTTTGAATGGGTGCCACGCCTTTTAATGTCCCCGTGCACGGACCGTGCTAGTTACCGTATGGCCTCGACCCTGCTCATTTGTCTAATGAATTCATCTGGTGAGATCCTTTTCCGTTTCAAAGGGTGCCACGTTATTTGAGATCCCAGTGTACGGTCGTGCAGCCAAATCTCTGAATGTAAAATGCAGGTCACCCATATTTCGCATTGCGAAACAAAGGCTGCGCCGTGGAAACCGTTTTAACTCTGGCGCTATTTAAAGTAACTCACGTCCGGAAGTGTCATGCTCTACTGAAGTCTGAACCCGACCCAACGAACCGAATCAAGATTGATTGCTTCGTTTCAATTGAACAGCTGTTGATGCAGCTATGTTGGCGCTACAAAATCTGAGTCGATTATGAAGACTACCAACCAGCTAACTAGGTCCATCTAGCAACCAACCATGTGTCGCTAGATGGACTAGTTAGCTGGTTGGTCGCTAGATGGACTAGTTAGCTGGTTGGTCGCTAGATGGACTAGTTAGCTGGTTGGTCGCTAGATGGACTAGTTAGCTGGTTGGTCGCTAGATGGACTAGTTAGCTGGTTGGTCGCTAGATGGACTAGTTAGCTGGTTGGTCGCTAGATGGACTAGTTAGCTGGTTGGTCGCTCGATGGACTAGTTAGCTGGTTGGTCGCTAGATGGACTAGTTAGCTGGTTGAACCATCCAACTAGGTCCATCTAGCGACCAGCTTTACTAGTCCATCTAACGAGGCAATCGGTACACATTTCACGGAGTAACTCGCTGGCTTCTTACAAGTCTACAGCATCCCTTTATATACCCCTACTACATATTTATAATACAGGCAATAATTATAATAATTAATAATATCGAAGAGCATGTTTGTAAATGTGTGTAGGTCTATGCGGCCCTTGTAGCTTTAGGATTTACCACTTCGTTAGTAACCAGTGGACTGTTCTCTGGAGTACCCACTTACTTTTTTGATCTTCCCAGATTTCGTTTCTATCCATCTCGTCCAGAAAGCGAACTTAGACTTGCCCAGACTCCTTCGTTAGACAAAGTCAGTAAGAAGCTAAATTTGTCTAAGGAACTAGAAACCAAAGGGGCTGCAGTTCTTTGCAAAGCACAAGAAACGCCCCCTGTGCGCAAACAACATGTTCAATAACATGTTTTTACAACTTGATAAACAATAAATAGGCTACAGACCAGTAAGTTATGAAAACTAACGACTACCCCACGAAGAGTAACAGTTGGCGCACACATCCGAAACTATTACAGATCAACTTCCGGTTACTACGTCGACCCCATCGACATCTATTATTACTATGGTCGACGCACTCCAAAATTATTCCCTATTAACATAACAGTAAAACCACTGCACTATTACAGCATTATAGCATATCTTGTCCGCATCCCATATGAAAATACTGACGTACTTTTACAGAATAAGTGTTCCACTAGTTAGGCCTATATAATTGTATTGTATTGCATTGTCTGAAGCGAGAGGCCATTCAGAAGCGCTCAAAATAATGCATTGAAGTGACAAAATCGCAAGGGAAACTGTTAGTAGAATGACTGGCGATCATGTACAATCGGGGTGCATAACCCTAGCCCTGAATTTTAAAATGATTGACGAATGATTGGCTCGTACACGTTCATTTAGTCATGTTTCTTCCAAATTCATTTTCTTTCGGGTTGTTTTATGCTTACTCTACAGACTGTGTATGAAAGCAATTTACTGGCGAAAAGATAGAAAAGAAACGCATTATAAGTACTCAAACCAAAGGAAAGACTATCTGTACATTACTTCTTTTATGCAAAAAAAATCAACTTTCAATTTCATCAATAATTTAATCACTTAATGATATTTTTACAATTTCAGTCAACTATTACTTCACTAATCGTCTCAATTATTCATTTCTATTTCTCTTTTGTCCAAGTACAAATGTGCAGCCATTTCTCTTGTCATCTGGCAACAAAATCAACCAAATAGTCAATCAGTAATTCATTTATTCGTGGATCTTTTCAATCATTCCTTCAAAATGATCTATGGACCAAAATTCGTCTCATGAAAAAACAACAGAGTCAAATGTCGTTGAACAATTCATGAATAAAATTCATGCACAGCTTCGTCGATCAAACTCTACCAACGACTGCAAAAATACTACAAGAAAGAATTCACACATTCTCACTTCTCTGTTCTGTTTACCCAATATACACAACTAAATAATATGCAAATATGATGGACAGTTACCTTAAACCAATTCTTCAAACGAACTAATTCTGCGAAAGTAATTATTAAAATGTTACAACAGAGAAATTCCATAAACTCAGCGGAAAATGTTCTGATTAATTGCTAACGAGTTCCCATCATCCGATTAACACATGTAATTCTCAAATTCGACTGTGCAAACAATTAATGAACAAAGGCAGATTTTAATCTAACCAGTTTTAATAATATAATACCACTGCATAACTGGTAATCGAAAACTCAGTTGGCCAACTTCTCTTGTTTTCTCTCTAGATAATACTATTGCTAGATTCCTGTAGTTCATATATTTGTAAAAATACTAACTTATACTATCCAAATGCGTACTATATAATACTAGATACTAACTAAATGCTATTCTCATTTAACCACCAACTAAATTCCAGTTTCATGACAAATGATTTCATACATCTCCAAAAGTAATAGTTGATATTTCATTTACAAGGAGTAGATAACTGATATCAACATCCAGCATCACCTTTTTACAGAATTACGATAACTATGTACATCCATGTAAAACTGTAACTTTGGTTAAACTTACAACTGCCCTGATAACGGCTTGTTTTTGGTGCATCATTGGTTTATGCCTTGTGCAATAATGCTAATAATAATAAAACACCTGTTTGCTCAACTTCTGCACTTCTTGACTGTGGACCATTCATCTGCGATTGTGACCTGACCTAAAACTTCTGCAATTGGCATGAACCAATTAGATATTTAACTTGACCCAAATGGAATTTACTTGAGTCTGTTTCAACTGATGTGCTAGGATTGACTTAAGACGCTAGGATTTCTATCCAACTGGTTTCACCTCTGACTATTTGCAACCCATTACCAAGTGACATTCAGTAATCCACCAAAGTTCCCTCCAAGTTGCCAGTGAGAAAAGTAAAATGTCAAACATATCACAACATGAACACAACATCCCAGTTCTACTCAACACTCATTATCCCTCATCACATAGGTCACTTCACACGCTAATCTGTCCCAACGACTTCTAAAACACCAATGTTATCAAACTGTCCAAGGCATCATCAGTAATGGTCTCTTCAAGTGAAATTGCGATAAAAATCAAAAACGAATCAGAAAGCCAATATAAAACATTTTACACATCTGCGTATGCCTTGTTGGTTAATACTCGATTAAATTCAGACTGTTTTCTAATCAAATTTCTAATTCTATCTACGACATCATAACCACAAGGATAATTACTAGAATAACCTCATGGATAACTAGGACCATTCACTGCTGAACAGCTGCCAATCAAAACAGAAGCTTTAACTACAGCTTATGAACAACTAAACCATCGTAACAGAAGGAGACATGTAGATCAGATACAAAACCTGGAGACCAATCAAAGCAAGCAATCGACACTGTCCTCTCTAGCCAACCAACTCGCAATCTAAGAACTTTAAAGCCACTCTAACAATACGCAACTGATTCTAATTTTGCAGATAGGCAAAATTAACATAAATTATGAATAAGAGGTTACATTATCTCAAAGCCATCACTGTCCAGTGACAACCCTGTTTTCCGATGGGTGCCACAAACTGTCCAAGAGCAACAGAGTTTGCTTAAAATCTTTTGAACGCCCGTATTTAATGCACTCATCTTCTGACTTAGCCTCAGCCAGTCAAACAAATGCCAAATGTTGAAGAAAGCGATCGATGCCCAGTAATTGGTTCAGACAAAAAATGCCCAGATAATAAGTGATTATGAAGAGTTCGACAGAAGCGACTGATGCTAAATCCTTCGTCTGCCACAATAAATAAACGACAGCGGAAAAAATACCTGAATCCTCTGCATGCAAAATTACACTTTCAAGTATATCAACATCATCATTATCAGTCAGAGCAGCTGCTGAGCTGAATGCAGGAAGAACATGGATCCACTTTGACTCTCAGTTGATCCACTTTTTGACTGTCAGTTAATGTGTATCGACAGTTGGTTGATCCACTGGACTGTCAGTAGATCTACTTTGAATGTCAGTTGATCCACGTGACTGTCAGTTGACCCTAATGAATGTCAGTAGATCCAAATGACTGTCAGTTGATCTAAATCGCTGTCAGTTGACCCAAATGACTGTCAGTAGATCCATTTGACCGTCAGTTTCGGGTTCAATCGCTGTAGAGCCAAATGTCGTCCTTTTCGCCATTCGTGGAAGACTCCAAGAGAATAGAGCTGACGTAATCGTCCGCCCGACCGGCCACATTCACCTCTTTGAACAGAAAAAACAGCACAGCTTTAAGAAAAAGCAACATCAGAGCAGAAAAACAAAGTCAGATCAGACCCAGGTCAAAAGTCAGATCATGCCTTAGATCAAAATTAGATTTTTCCCATTCACCAAATGCAAACCTTTTTACATCAACAGGTGCAATGACTGAATTGAACAGATCTTGGACAGAAAACACCAACAACAGCCACGCAACTCATTCAAGTGAGTTGTGATGTCTCTCAATTTCTCCAATCATTTACTGTCCTGTGATTGAAGTTGGTGGCAGTCTGCCCTAAATCCCATTCCAATTCCTCTTCTCCTTCCCTTGTGTCTCTCTCGCCACTCCCAAGCTAAACACCATCCACCATCTTCCCACCTAACCCTTGGACCTGGAACAGAATCTGACCTTACCTGCATAATGCATATTGATTTAGTTTTGATGAACACCTGTGAATATGTGCCTGGTTCTCATGATTTAGCTTTCTTTGAGCATGGAAGACAACCACCTTCATGCCCACCACCCCAATCATCACCTCCACCACAATGACCACCAACCCAGCCACCACCATTGCAATGGCCATCACCATGACCACCACCAATAACGAACCGCAATCTAGAACATTAGATGACAGCTGCATGTTGATTTTAAATTGCAACTAAGAGAATGAAATGAGATGAAGAGAGAGAGCGATCGCTTTACTTAGACAGGACTTTGTCAGATTCTCCAGTTCTTCGGTGAAGTTGACGCTTTGTTGTCTTTTGTTGGCGGAGGAGGAGGACGAGGATGGTCTGTTGTGTTGTCTTAGCTTTGATTTAATTGAATTCAGAACCAACATCAGCTGATCTGTTTTGAAAAGAAGCAGAAACATTTCTGATCAGCAGAGAACATCATCGACTGCAATGTCTTAGAAAAGAGAAAAACCTTGACTTCCAAGAAGAAGAGATGATTTCATTACTAGATTTGGGTTTACAGCCAACTTAATGCAGAAGGAAATCTACGCTCCACCTATACAACAATGCATAGTCTAAGATTTTAATGCACATCTGCAATTATCTTGCAGACTGAACTTCGTTTGGTGTTACGGAGCGACATGTCTCTGGCTCATCCACATCTGACCGCAGATCCCTTTCGTTCTGTTGCACAAGTTAAAACCAAGTTGTCCTACCAACCGAAACTCCACGGTCGAGCACTGAAGTTTTGCCAAGGCCCATCCATCTTTCTGGAATCTTGCCAACTAACCTTTATCGTCTCTACATCTCTCCGTAAATGCTTGAAACCCTTCTATCTGATCATGGTCGTGCATTTTAAAATTGGAAGCAACTCAGGGAGTTTCTTCCAAAGTGGTACTACACAAATTACTCATTACAAGTGCTTTTTTAGAAATAAAGGTTCTGGAACTGAAAATTATGGAAGGACTAAAATCCCGAGAAAAACAGGATTGGGGGTATCTCAATAAACACTGAAAACAGTTCACAACACTGAAATAAAATTAAAATAACTAAATTATTGTTATTATTAAAATGAATAAATTATTTTTTAGAGGTTCCGGCACGTTCAGGCCAGGCCCAAATTAAAGGGGGTGCTAAGGGTGCTGCAGCACCCAGCCTGCAGTTTTGAGGGGCCTGCATTTTCGGAAGTACATTAAAATCTTTTATTGTACTTGTAATTGGGCTCCGTGCTGATGGCTATATAGGTAATCACAGCACCCGGGCCCACACGAGCCTCAATGTGGCCCTTATACTTCCGGCTGAAAAAAGCACTGGTGATTACAATTAAGGTCTTCTTACATTAATCCCACGTAATGTAAACCCATAGAAACCTACTGTGTTCCTCGTTTAATCCGTGCAGTTTAATCTTATTCGCTTCGTGTTGAGCCTTTTTCTTCAACCGACAAACACGAGATGCATATTTGTTCTTCTCCTTCATCGTCGTTGTTCGCGTAACAAAGTCCGATGCTTGCATCATCTCTTCGATCGTACTATTCAGTGTCTTTAGTTCGCTACCGATCTGCAGAAGTTTATGTGGATTTGGCGTGATGTCCGTTCCATCGCCTTTGCGTGCTTTTCCGCTGTGGACGAAATGGATATTGCTGTGTCCCGGATCAAATACGGGATCTTCGAAGTCCTTGAGAACGTGGGGGTCGCTTGTACCAATGTTCTTGCATAGTCGTTTCTCCTTTGGACCTTTTGCCTGGATGTTGTACTGCCAGAAGTATCGCTTATCAGAACCGTTTGGGCGCATAAGGTCGGGAACGGAACTACCCTTGCTCAGAACGGACTCTGTAAACATTCAATAGAAAAGCAGACATCTTACCATCAATGCCATCAGAAGCAAGAAATTCAGGAGCAGCAACTTATCTATTACTTGCTCTTTGTCCAAACTTCTCTTTGACTATGATCTCTATCAACATCATAACGTCAAAAGTAAATAAATAATGACAGTTTACAAAGTCATTTACATTTTACACAATGGCAAATGGCTCCAAGTGTTTCAGAACCACTTCAACTCCTCTGTCAATTAATCAAAATCCTTGAACTGCGTTCTCTTTTAACTTACTCAAATATCTCTGCTCACTACTCCCTCTCTCCCCCTCTGTTTCTCTCACTTCCTTCTCACTCTCGCCCTCTCTCGCCCTCCCATGCTCTCATTCTCCCTCCCTCTCTCTCCCTCCCTATTTTCTCACTCTCTCACCCTTACTCCCTCTCCCTTTCTCTCATTCTCTCTCCCTCCCTCTCTCCCTTTTCTCTCACTCTTCCTCCCTCTCTCACTCCCTCTTCCACTTTGTTCCAGTATGTTCTCTTTCCCATGTGACATAATTTCAATGTGACCTCAATGACCTGATTACTTCACCAGGTCATCCAAGAGTCAAGGCCCCAATCCAGAGTGTGGGTCACCATCTCAGTTAGAGGCCAAGCCACCAGTCAGGGTTGTCCGTATGGCACTACTTACTCAGCTGACAGTGTCTTTTAATTGGCATCTTTTGGAAGACAGAAATTATATCGACACAAAGTTTTCAATGGTTCTACATAAATGTCTAATAGCTTTCATCACATCAGAATATATTTTCATTTAACAAATGCAAAAATTATGACAAATGTAAGGCTGCTGCTGGTGATGGTGATGATGATGACTGGTGATGAAGATGATGAGGATGATGTTGAAGCAGATATTGATGAAGCAGATAATAATGACGACGATGCAGATGATGATGACTATTTGTGGCCAATGAGCACCACCTCATCCTCCTCCCAAGGCACACAGAATACTAGTAAGACAGCATCATCATCACTTGATCACTTGATCAGCTGCAGAATCAGGCAGCAGAGATCATTTACAACAGAAACAACAGATTCAACAGAACATCTGGCAAAAGTAGGTCAGGTCAGTAGGTCAACGTACCTGTCTCGGAGAGGTCATCGCTGTCTGCGTTCTCATCGTCACTCATGACCGATTTCGAAGGCATGTTGTCGTTCGTGACGACCTTACTCGCAATATCACAAGGACTTTCTACAAACACCAAATGGATCGCGATCAGCTGCATTGAAACTTCATCGAACATATGCATTTATTAAGCGCCAATATCTAATGACTAAGCATCAATCAATGGTGCTGAGCAATTGAGAGTGAAGGACTTACTCAAGGTCCCTACACAGTAACCGTCTCAGGGAAGCGGGATCGAACCAATATTCTCTGCATTACAAGGTGAGCACTCTAACCACTCAGCTACTGTGACCCATTCCAGGACTAACCTGTGATTTTACTGTCACCTGTATGGGTTACATAATCTGTTTAGTCAGGTATCAAAATTCATTGGATGAAAACTAAGTTAACGGTTTCTCTGTACATAGCCAAGATAAAACTTTATCCAGCTTTTCAAATATCAAAGAAACCAAGTCCACCACTACCAGTACATGTCACTAGCGCCAGGCAGTGCCAGTTCCAAACCTAGAGACAGGAGGAGGGTAACGTCAACGGCCTGTCACCATAAGATGTCGTTGAACAATGGAAACTAATAGTCTGTGTCTGAAGTTGAATTGTGGTCTGTGAAGCGACCAATTGCTTGGTCACTAGACAGTGGTGTTTATAAATGCGTAACAATAAAAATAATAAAATAGTAATAATAATAAAAACAAAATAATAGTAAAAATGATAACAATAATAATGATAATAATAATAATCATAATAATAATGTTAATAATCAT
The DNA here is from genome assembly GCA_963556255.1 of Allolobophora icterica. Classification (NCBI taxonomy): domain Eukaryota; kingdom Metazoa; phylum Annelida; class Clitellata; order Crassiclitellata; family Lumbricidae; genus Allolobophora; species Allolobophora icterica. The sequence goes on along the minus strand of OY744610.1, from coordinate 67,975,850 downwards.
AATAATAATCATAATAATAGTAATAGTAACTGACCTGTTATTTCAAGTTTTATTTTCTTTCCCACTGGCCAGCAGTTGGAAGAGACAGAAGCTGCTTCGTGGCCTTGATAAGCCGTTGTCTTGAGACCATCGTTGTTATCTGGCTCACCATTGTTGTCTCCTTCACTTAAGGCAACAACACTCGACGTTAGACCTCGCTTCAATGCTTTTGGTGTCTTTAGAGAGCATTTGACGGGCGAAACTTGTTCTGTCTTTATATCACGCTTTACAACATTATGTCCTTCATGCTCATCTTTAACAACAAACAACGGTTGTTGGCCGGCGTTGCTCTGTTTTGGTGGCAACAGTCGAGAAACAACCTGCTCTTTCGTTGACAAAGAATTAGCAGGTTTTGAAGCAGGCGAGAAATTCTCGCTCAGCGGATCAAAATTACGATCGAGATCGTTCACTTCGATTTTCAGTTCAGCAAGGTCGACTTTGTGATTTGTGTCGGAAGCGTTTGAGTCGTTGAGTTGCGCAAGAGTCATGTCAGCCATGGAGTTCTTCTGGCAGAGAAATCGATTGGCGCTAGATTCAGCCCCAGATGCGCTCTGATGCGGGTCGTTTATGCAGGAAGGCGATGGAGATTCGAAGAGACAATCCTCCTCAAAGCGTAGAGCATCGTTCGATGTTACCATCAACGTGTCATCACAATCTGAGCGGTTTGAGTAACTGTCGCTTTTCACGGAGTCTTCCGCCGGAAGGGGACTTCGGACTGAACTGGCATTGTGGCAGGGAACGATGCGTGGAAAAGGAAAGAGACCATCGTACGGACCAAGGCCTTGGTACGAGGAGGCCACGGCCTCAAAAAGGTCGGGCGTGTCCTCCATCGAAGGCCAACGGATCATCTCTAGCATATCGATGTCGTACAAGAATTCCATGTTTACGGAGCGTCCGGATATCTTGACGAATCGGTTGTTTTCCCACATTTGTACAGATTCAGATCTGAAAATTCATCAGGAAATCTCTTATAAGTCAACTGGACAGAATCCTCTAACAAACGCCATTGCCCTAACCCTTTAACAGTAATTGCAAATTTATATAGCACCACTTCAAGATAGACTCATCAAAGGACAAAGTGGTCTTCAAGTGTTTGCAGAAAAGAGGCAAAGAGAGGAAGATCATGTCACAGGTTCTTAGGCAGCTGAATGCACTTGATACAATCAATCGACATCTGTATTTGCATTCAGCTTGAAGTTGTCTGTCACATGACTTCGTCTATCATGAAGTTCTTCTGCACTTGATGTTACTAACGAACTCAACATCATCTACACTGACATAAATCAACACCATCAGATACAAAAATCTTTATGAAATTCTCCCCTACTTAAGGAGGTGATTCGTCACATTACGCTTTCAAGTAAGTTAACTCAATGTAAACTTTTTAAGTACATACTTCCACATAATACATAAATAATGCTAATATTTATACCTATAAATAAATATATGCACAGATATCCCAAAATTCTGACCATTGAAGTCTATCCAACTAAAACTTGGCTTTTATCGACTTTCAACGATACAGCAGAAGTGATTAAACCCATCTCTCTTGTGTGCAGATGACAGTTTTCAAAGATTTACATTACATTACACCAACTGCCAGAGAAATGATACAAACAACCAAGAAATGCATCTCACACAATTCCGCACACTGACCAACAATGACGTGTTCTGCAGATGACATGCAGCGAAAGCGTCGATGATTTCTGACACTCAGAAATTATCCAGGACCATTGTGTTTTCAGCATAGATTAATAACAAACAATGCCTAAGTCTTGTGTCTGTCAAGTATCAATTAGTTTTCACACAGACCTATGACTCAGAAGCAGAATGACTTCTATCCATCTAAGCATTTGACATTCCTGGCCAGTACAGACCAAGTCCAAGTCAGTCTGCCAGTCAATGTTTTTCTGCCCTCGTTTTAAGTGCCTGTCTGTCTCTCATGCAAATTAATACAGGAGCTTTGATTTGGTCTACAAAGTGGAGTTATCAATTTCTTCCCCCTCTGCCCCCCCCCCTTCTCCTGTAGAAAAATGTTTCACTGTAAGTAAATAGGTCATAGGAGAATGCCAGTCTCACATTAATTACAGTTGGTCCATTTCTGGATCACAAAGTCCGGGCATGGTTCCCTTGGTCCAAGTAGTTCGATGGTACGGACACCGTCTACCATCTGAAAATTCCGTCTCAGGTGGAAAACATATCATGTTTCTCCTTGCGCTCCAAGAAACGGAAGTTGTCAGCTGGTCGTTGACCTAAAGACCTCGGGTTTTTTCCAAGATGTTTGCCCCGTAAACCTCGTCTCTCGATCGAAACCCTACATAAAGCCCTCAGACCCTGCCATTAATCGGCGTCTGATTCTTAATCTACAGCCAGTTTAAGCCAGTTCCTACTTCTACCTGACCCACAAACACCATCCCGACACAGGGTCAAACTGCCAAGTCATCTTCCTACCCGACTGACCCAGCTGTCGCTCATTGCCAGCCGACCACTTCCCTGCTCGGCCAACGCCGTCCCGTACCCGTCCCACAAAGTCAGTGGGTCGTCTAAATATCCCTGAGGGGACCAAGAACCGCCCTCCCGAGGGGTGGGAGACACGTGTGAACCCATCGTTTGGGTCATTCGACCTGTTTTGGTCGGCCATGGCGACCACAGACGAACTTTAGCCCATCAAATGAAACGAGAAATTTTTATCAAGGACACGAAATCTTTCAGCAATCGCTCACCTGCGACCGTCCGTAGAAAGACGATTCTTCGACGACGGTTAAATGTATCGCGGTCTAGGCTTCGAACGGGGGCTCATCCACCCCTGTGTTATCCTACGAAAGGGAAACCGACCCGTAGACAACACCAACAACAACAAAAACAACAGTTCGTTGCAATCGTCAGCTGACACACGGCTGCCGTTGTTTTGGTCACGTGACCGTCTGACGTCAGCTGATGAATAAACATGAGTTCGCAGAACGTGAATTCGCCTTTTGCAGAAACCCTGCGCTTTTTTATATATAGCCCCAAGTAGGAAGTAACCGATTTCTGTTGCGCTATATTTTACTAATGATCGTCTCACGTTAATCGCAAGCGTAACCGTTGATATTTTCGGTCATAAAACGTAAAGAACCAGCGTAAATCTACAGTCCAACCACTTCACTCAATCCGCTCCTCTTCCGCCCTTTCGGTCTCACGATAGAGTGCTTAATTACTCCACTGGACAATTATAACATGAGGAAAAATTTCATTGGGAGAATGCTGTATTCAAATTGATTGTGATGCTGTTGTTTTTTAACTGTTGTATTCTATATTGCATTATTTGATGCATGTAGGCCTACACTGAAGTGCGAATCTTTTGCAACCGGTTAAATAAAGATAATACTTACTTACTTACTTACTTACTTGCTTGCTTGCTTGCTTGCTTGCTTGCTTGCTTGCTTGCTTACTTACTTACTTACTTACTTACTTACACTTCGGCCTTTCGTCACCTCATCACTAAACATTGCGAATCGCTCCATAGCCATGATAGCTGTTCCACCTCTGTGGAATAAACTCGATCCCTCCAGAATTACGGCAATATCAGTTCAGTCTTGCGAACTCACCAAAACCTCTGCAGGCTATCTCTCCACAGGTCTAATTCACTCACAACTGAAACCAGGGTGAGAATTGTCGGGGGGTTGGGGGGTTCAACCCCCTATAGTCTTTCTTAGGACCCCATAGTAAAGTCTTCACTGCACACCCCAACTTCACACGAATCAAGGTCTAACCCCCCCCAGTCTTTTTTCTACAATTCTCATACTGACTGAAACACGTGCTCTTTCAAGTATCCAAGGCCTATATCTCGTGTCACTCGTGATTGATCTTTGTGCTTTGCGCTTAGCTTAAAGCTAAGTAGAGTGGAGCTTTAGAAATCTGGAGTTTACAATTAAAATTACGATCATGATCTTCCTCGGACATATAGACATATTGACAGGCATCTAAACAGACAGCCATCTAGGCAGATAGCTACAGCAGCTATGTGTGCTAATGTGGCCGATTGGTTAGAGCGCTCGATCGGCCTGTAACGCGCAGAGTGCCAGTTCGAACCCCGCCCGAGGCAATCACTGTGTAATGACCTTCAGCAAGTTCTTCGCTCACAATTGCTCAGCGCCATTGATGTTCTGTCGTATGGTCGTGTGTTCACTTCTGAACTTTGGAAAGAGGACAACATCAAAATTAATACAGTTTACTGTACAACACTTCCCAATCTGTGTGCCGTGGTACATTAGTGTGCCGAGAACGCGGTAGAAGTGTGCCGTGGCCGAATGTCGGAAATCAGAAGTCTTAAATAATAATAAATTATCACTTATTCATAATATGCGCTGTCTTGATAAATTAGTGCAGTCAAGTATAATTTCTTACCAGACTGTGTACTTCAACGGTGCTTGTCAACCGCCGTTCAAGCTAGTATTGACACAATTTCGCATTCTTTGCAAAGTCAACCGCGCCCCATTAGTCATTGTTTTTCATTCTGGTTTATAGGCCTAGTATGCTTTTACTCTGTTCCGGTTATCTGGTGTTTAAATTTTTAAAACAACAGCTGACAATTCCTGATTATCAGTACTGACGTCGACATAATGACTGTTTTTAGTGTTTATCATTAATATACAGTAATAGATACTCATTCATTCATTCTGGACATTTATATAGCGCTTCTTCAAGAGACCTACTCAGAGGCGCTCCCAGCCCAGCCACGGCTAAACAGATAGGTCTTGAGTTGTCGTAAGAAAACAGGTGAATTATTCCGGGGGAAGCAGCGTAAGGATATCGGAAGACCATTCCAGGTAGACGGGCCAACAACCGAGAAGGCTCGGCGTTGCCTGACCTCGGAGCGGGTCCGAGGGACCAATAGCTCCCCATTAGTCGCAGAGCGCAAAGCTCTGCGAGAAGCTAAGTCAGAAATCGGGCAGCAGAGTTCAGACAGGTAGGATGGGGCGCTACCGGAGAGACACCGCCAAACTAGTGCTGCTATCCTGTAGGAGATGCGCTCAGAGGCAGGAAGCCAATGTAAGACGTCACGCATATAGGCAGAGACTGGGTCATATTTTGGAATGCGACCAATAAGTCTAGCAGCAGAACGAAGGACCCGGTCAAGTCGCCCCATTAGGCCCTTGGAGTGACCAACAAGGACCGAGCAACAGTGGTCAACTCTACCAGTGACAAATGCATGAACTAAGATCACTGCAGCATCATGGGAGAGGGACCTCAGTACAACACGCAACTGCCGGAGCTGATAATAACAGTTCCGAGTGACCAAGTTAACGTGCTGAGAGAGACTAAGCTCTCGATCCAGCGTAACACCTAAGTCACGAACAGTAAGGGAGAAAGTGATATGGGGAAAGGTTTCAGTCAGTTGTAGTAGGTCAACGCCCGCCAGCTGTCTACGACCACCAAGCCAAATGAATTGAGTTTTGGACGGGTTCAGAAGCAACCGGTTCGAGGCCATCCAAGATGAGAGGGCATCAATAGCGCGGCACATCAATCCAACAGAGGCCACTGCATCAGCTGCGCGGCAGTGGACATATGCTTGGATGTCGTCAGCATAAAGCTGATGAAGATACAAACCATGATGACTATTTATGGTCAGTGGGCACACCTCATCCTCCCAAGATACATAGAATACTAGTGATCATCACTTGATCAGCTGCAGAATCAGGCAGCAGAGATTATTTACAACAGAAAGTGGATAAATAAATGTTACTTTATTTAAAACGAATAAGTGCATATACTAAATATATATATATATATATATATATATATATATATATATATATATATATATATATATATATATATATATATATATATATATATATATATATATATATATATATATATATATATATATATATATATATATACACACACACACATAGGCCTATACATATATATGCATATATATATTTATTTATTTATTTATTTAGTATATATATATATATATAATATTAGTACCATAAATGCAACAGGGTTAGGGTTAGGGCTAGTGCCGTCTGGTGAAAGTCTATAGGAAGGGTGCCGTGGTTGAAAAAGCTGTGAAGCTCTGATTTTTCCATCAATGAGGAAGTTAGGAAAAAAAGTCATGCATCGGGTGGGATTTCTTAAAAGGTTTTACTTTCAGTTTCGATTTAAGTTCAGAAGAGAATCAATGGAGAAGATAATGAATCGACAGATGAGACAGACTAGGCTGCTTCCTTCTTTCAGCGCTTGCCTATGGAAATCCAACGCTTCAATGCAGTCTGTTCTCCCAGTGAATCTAGCATTGCATGCCCTCCCTCTCTCCACTGGCGGCGATCTTGTTTGACAGGTGGGGGGGGGGGAGGGGCACGGGACACTTTTGAAGTGATCTGATCAGAAAGAGGTGACAACGTTTTTCGCGCGTGAAATTTTGTTGACCTATTTTTGGTGTTTCTTCAAAATTTGGGGGCAGCTGTATACTATGTCCCCCACTGTTAACGGTGGGGTCTTGTCCTCCTCGACCCCCAGGAATCGCCGCCCATGCCTCTATCCCTCCTTCCCTCCCTCCCTTCCTTCCTCGCTCCTTCCCTCCCTCCCTTCCTCCGTCCCTCTGTCCATCCCTCCCTTCCTCCGGATGGTGTTGATCAACTATGAGTGAAGAACTTGCTCAAGGTCCCTGTATATTCGGTAACCGCCTCGGAGTAAGAAGCTTGAACCCCCTCGACGTTATAAGTCGAGCGCTCTGACCAATCGGTTACCGTCGTTTGACGACGCCTTGTGACTGCAAAGACCTTTGACGTCTGAGACTGGATATCTGAAGACAGGTCAACATAATATCTAGTCACGCTCTCCCATCGATCCATCTCACCTGCTGCTGCTGCAGTACCAGGTATAGCTCTGCTTCTGTATATACCTGTCCTCAGCACCTCATTGTTACGTCTGACTCACCTGGTTGTGGACACACACGTGCCATATATACAGGTGGTTGGTGAACGCCACTGCTCCTGCTGCTGAAGCATAGATGTTGATTATTGACTGTTGAGCTGAAGGTGAGTCGTCCCTGGCAGCGTGTACCTGTCAAAGACCCACTGAACGAAACGAAAGATACCAACAAACTGTGTGGTCTTTCACGACCATTTGGCTCAGGCTCACCTTTGACCTCCAATTAATGCCGTTAATCTCTCTTCTCTCCATTGCCTGAAGACCTTCCTTTTCCCTCGGGGATGTCACGCTGGGAGCGCCTCTGAATAGTCTATACTGTGAGCGGCGCTTTGTAAACAACCGTGTATGATATGATATGATATTGATTGATCTTAAAAAGGTCAAACATGACACACCAGGTATCTTAAAATATCTTATCAATCGTATACTGTATCATTGGGACGAACTGACCTTCTAGGCATCTCATGCGTCTTTCCTTCTAGGCATCTCAGGCATCTTTCCTTCTAAGGCATCTAAGGCATCTTTCCTTCTCGGCATCTAAGGCATCTTTCCTTCTCGGCATCTAAGGCATCTTTCCTTCTAAGGCATCTAAGGCATCTTTCCTTCTAGGCATCTAAGGCATCTTTCCTTCTAGGCATCTTAGGCATCTTTCCTTCTGGGCATCTTTCCGCATCAACACAACTGCCACCTGTACCTTGGCATCTGTAGCCCCTGGAAAGCAATAGAATGACGTCAACGCTGCTCATCATACGCAAGGAAGTCTTTGAATTTGGTTACAGTTGTTATTATTCATCGACGCTCTGTCATAACAAAGTTGATTAGCGTCGCTCTCCTCCTTTATCCAGACTTGAGACTGGCACTACCAGAGTACGAAAGAGGCGTTGTTCTTTGGCTTTCATATTTGATTACAAGTTGGTCGGTATGTAGGTATGTACGACGTGGTACACGTGTAATTATTATTAGATTATGAGCGTGCGTACCTGCCGAGGTCTACCTAGAGGCGATTATTACCTGCGCTGGCGTCATTTCCATTGTTCAATCAGCCGTTGTAATTAACAACGGCGAACACTGCGTGAGGTAATATAATAACATCGGATCAAAACGGATTATTACACGCTGTGGGCTGCCTTCTGTTAATACGTCGACCATTGGCCTAGACGCAGAAGCTTAATGATTGACTTGCAACAGACAATTATGAACAGACAATACACACAGATAGATAGACAGACAGACAGACAGACAGGCAGGCAGACAGGCAGGCAGACAGGCAGACAGACAGACAGACAGAGACAGACAGACAGAGACAGACAGACAGACAGACAGAGACAGACAATATGAAATTATGAATTATTAAAACCAAAGAATAGACAGATAAAGAATGAAAGAAATAGAGAAGGAAAGACAGGCACACAGACACATACATACAGACGACAGAGAAAGCTAAGTGACAAATCTGCGGTCAATAGATATCCCCCCGCCACCACCGCTTGAGAAGGACCCTACATATGTAGCCACTAAGGCGACCGAGTGAAATGCTCAAGGTTCAATTCTCAACAAGTAGTTTCTTGAACAACGATCAACAGACTCTGACCAACCAACTACATGTATACAGTATACCTCGTCTTCTCTTCGTAAATTGGTCTTCCGCTCAATCACAAAAATTCCATCCTCTGATAACCACCTTCAAAATGCGCCCCATCTTCATCACCTTCAAGCCTCCTTGACCCAATTACCCATGACCCAATTCTCGTTTTTATACCGATATTGAAAACGAAACCAATGCCGAAAACTCGCTTCATAGTTTAAACGCAGAGGCTCCTACAATAGGCCTTCCTACAGTAGGCCTATGCATGCTGTGTAGGCCTACATCATCGGCTGAGTCCATTATCTGTCTGTCTGTCTGTCTGTCTGTCTGTCTGTCTGTCTGGGTCCGCAGACAGATTAGAATAATATTGCAGGCCCCTATACACAACCATGCGAAGGCTGTAGTATATCTCTATAGCTTATACGACCTGTCGTTGTCCTGTTAGAGCCAACCATGCACGGAGTCCTAAAGCAACAGATGTCACGTTCTCCACTTGCGTTTCCATCAGTTTTCGTTTTCAATTCTGAGAAACGCCGCAACCAGACTGAACCAGTGTATTCGGAAATGTCGCTTAATACCCACGGAGGGTTATCAAGCGACCTTTAAATAACATACAACGCCTAGGCCTATAAGCTTACTTAGATCACGTGACTGTGCCACGGTTCTTACTCTGGTAGTGCCAGTCGCAATCCTGTATACAGGAGGAGGGCGACGCTAGTCATCTTTGTTATGACACAGCGCTGTTAAACAGCAACTAACCAACCATAACCATCTTTTCACTATATATGCCCAAGAACACCATCAGTAGAAAGACAAGGTAGCTGAACCGCATGTTTATGCCACTCTTCCGTAACGGTCTATTGCAAGGCGTCGGATATCTTTTTGTCAAAGCCTCACAATGGCACAGCGCCGGAGACTGTGGTAAAAATGTAAATGTAAACGTATATCTATAGCGACCGTCTGTCCTCTACCCTGTTCAGTGTCATTTCTCAGTGAATTGATCGCGTCAGATCCGTCGTCCGTGTTCGTTTGAATTGGTGCGGACGAAAAATAATTTAACACATAAAGAATTACTAATTTATTAACCGTCCTCATAGAACCTTCTCGAACACTTTCAAAATTCCATGCACGTACAGGAACTGATAAAATTTCAAAATAAACTTGACCTCAAAACTTCAACCTGACAAACGATGCGATCTACTACATCTGTAAAAATTATCTAAACGGAATCGATTAAAGGCTAATATCATCAAGACGCTGCGGCCTTTGCAAGCGGTCCACTCAGTCGGCGCTTTTGGAGGGAAATCGATGACTACAGCTGTCAACATTGACAACATAGTTCACAGTTCTCTCAAAGGCAAACTCTTCATCGCAATTACACAATGCTAAACGGTTGTTCACTTAAGCGTGCACATAAAATTACAACATCAAAGACAGTGATACATGACAACTAAAAGAACCTTCGGTACTTATGTGATTTACCGAACAGGAAACAGTGGAGTTACAATAGTCAAGTCCACATGTACTTTAATATGGAAGTATGTATGCATCAACACATTTAACGTGGAATAGTTTAAGTACCTGCTCAAAAGCGTTGCAACATTAATGCGGAAAAATATAGAATTAAAGTGAAATCCTGGTTACGATCGAATGCTCTTCGGAGATTTACATTACATTACGTTCTATAGTTCCGCAATGCTCTCAACGACGAGACGCATGTAAGAAAAGGACAAATCCATACACATAGCCTACGTGAATACATTGAATGAAGCACCACAACCATGCAGCAAACGCGGTCCTAAAATGAGAATGACAATAGACAAGTTTTAAGGACTAACACAGCTTCAAAACTATTCTACCCGTGCAAGACGAGCCAGTTCTATGAAGAAATTCACCAAAAGCCGGTTTTATGACTAAACTCTTCGTCCCTCCTTGACCCTTTAATTACCTATTGAACTTTTCGTTAACCCTCTCGAAACACAAAAGTGACAGATATTCCGAAGAGGCAAAAGTCTATGCAACAAGGGTTTCGATGTGCCATCCAATGCGCAGAAAATAAGGAGCTGTCAAGAACTAGATCGACTTTTGCGAATTGTTCCTCACATCCTGAAAAGAACCTATCCAACACTTTCACACGAAATGTTTAGGTCGACAGGCACTTACAAGTCGACCCAGTTAAACTTTGGCGAAAATACAGCTTTGGTGATTATTAGGCACGTTTAAAGCAGAATATAGTACACATTGTGTTAATCAAGTCAACATCAATCCAGTTAATTAGGCCTAATACCCGTTAAAAAATATGGCATCCATAGCCAGAACACTTTCTGTACGACCAGAATTAGTTAAATTCGGAATTTAAAAGCGACAGATTTAGGAAACATAATATTTGCATTTACATTTGCACAAGGCACCGAATAAACCATCGAAAACGACAAATCACACAAACAACGTTTATCATAAAACCAGAGAAGTCTGACTAATTCCTGAATAATAGCAACACATTAAAACGCGTTAATTAAATCGAGAAATTGTTGTGTATACCGCATTCCCAGCATGCCTAGCGCGGCGTCACCATCGACGCAGTGAACCCTGCGACGAACGAGGACTTAAACGCGATCTTCGTTGGCCTCCCTCATCTTGGCCAGTTCATCGGGTGAGGCCTGGGTTTCGACGTGTCCGCTTGGACGTGCTGGTTCATCGGCGGCACGCCTTGACAGAAGGAAGTATCTGGCCTTCGTCAGCGAAGCGTCGGCTGCAAAGACCGTCTCGTAGAGAAGAGCAGCGACTACTCCGCCGCACAAGGGTCCGCACCAGTAGACCTATAGCATATGACGACACAAAGCAGAACTCCATGTAATGTAATACATGCACATCGACAACCATGGGCGCCCGGATTTTGCAAATATTTTACAAAAATAAAATCTTTTGATTATTAGGCCCTATGATTGTTACAACAGTCGAAACACGATTTTCTATGTGAAGAAACACTTAAAAATTATTTAAGTGAAGTCCTTGATCATCATTTATTTTTAATGTTTTTTTCTATGCAAATTTTTTCTATGCAAAAGCGTCATGTTGCCCCCCAATTTTTTGCCCTCCCTAAAAAAATTTGCGTTCTCCCCTTAAAAAATTCCTGCGCACGCCCATGTCGACAACTTGCACATAAATGACATTTACAGTACAACTGATATACGTCGCAATTATTTCAAGATTTCAAATATTGATAAATAATTCGCAGGCCTTCTCTTTTTGGCAACTTTGAAGAAATTCTAAAACGCTTTAGAAATTTTGGTGTTAACGAGGAGTTTAGGAGGAGAGCAGTGCATGTACTCACCCAGTGGTTGTCCCATGTGGCTGTAATGACAGCCGGACCAAAAGTTCTCGCTGGATTCATACTCGACCCAGTGTACTTGATCTACAGGAGACAGAAACGAACAGACTCTTAGGACATACATACAGTCATCCTATGTCGAAATTTATATAGCGCACTTTGAAAGAGATTATAGACAGATCTAGACAGAGAGTCAACCACAGGAATTTAATGCAGGAAGTGGAGAAGGAAGGTGACGAGGAGGAAGAGGAGGAGGAAGAGGAGGAGGAGAAGGAGGAGGAGGAAGACGGGGAAGAAGTGGAAGAAGAAGAGGAAGATGAGGAGGAAGAGGCGTAAGAATGAGAGTTGGAAAAGAAAGAGGAGATATTGCAGGTAGAGGCAGAAGTTGAAATCAATTATTAAACTTCACGGGTGGGCAACCTGGCTCACCCTCCCCTACCCAATCCGTCATGGGTCAACAGCTCGACCTTTAGTTCGTGACGGTCAGTGGGGGAGGAGGTTAAACGGGAGAAGACATTGGGTGCGATCGATGGCGCAACTCATCGATCCAAGATGTCGTCGCTTGAACTCGCTTCCTTTTATATTCGTCCGACAATTAATTACATTCTGCATACAAAATTATATTCAACACATTACTCGGTGCCTCGGAGCAGGTATCATGGAGGGGCGCTATATAAGTCCTCTGAATGAATGAATGAATGAATGAATGAATGAATGAATGAAAACACATCAACATCATATGTCCAGGTTCAAGCCCAGGTGTCGCTCCATAGAAAGGTCAAAGGTCGTCAAATGAAAGGTCATTTGGAGGTGAAGGGTTGGAGCGTTGATGACCCTCTCAAAGCCCGATCTGTCGTCTAAAGTGGTTGCAGGGTAACAATCGAAGACCGTTCCCTCCCCCTATTCTTCCGCACCCATAACAGGGGTCACCCATCACGAGGGAACGAACCCTTCACCCTATACCAGTTACTTCAGGCTGTTTACATCAACCGACTCGGTCATTGATTCCGTGTCTGGCTGAGGCTATTCAGGTTCCGATGTCCGTTTTAACATCCTGCTATTAATAGCAGGTCATTCTATTGACTGGACTGCGTTTTATTGCTTCCAATTAAGACTATTGTGAACAGCGATTCAAGTAGCCACGAGAGGAGACGAGAGGATAGGAGGGGACAGGACGTGGGACAGGACATGGGACAGGACATGGGACAGGAGAGGACAGGAGACGAGAGGACAGGAGAGTAGAGGACAGGAGAGGACAGGACAAGACAGGAGAGGACAGCATAAAGGAGACGAGAGGACAGGAGAAGAAAGGACACGAGAGGACAGCAAAGTAGAGGACAGGAGAGTAGAGGACAGGGCAAGACATGAGAGGACAGGAGAGTATAAGACAGGACAAGACAGGACAAGACAGGAGAGGACAGGACAGGAGAGGACAGGACAGAACAGGACAAGACAGGAGAAGAGACGAGAGGTCAGGAGAAGAAAGGACACGAGAGGACAGCAGAATAGAGGACAGAACAGGACAGTAGAGGACAGGACAGTAGAGGACAGTAGAGGACAGGAAAGAAGACGACGGGAGAAGAGAGGACAAACGACGAGAGGACAAGATAGGAGAGGACAGTAGAGAACATGAGAAGAAACGCGAGGAGCGGACAGAACAGGAAAGGAGAGGACATCATCCAAGTTTTGAGGCTGTTCAATATTGCTCAATGAACGTATTGAAGTTGTCTCTGAACACAACGGGACACTTCAAGTTGGCAGACGGTTGTAATTAGCAGAACTCTGAGTAGATCTCTTGAAGAGATGCTCTATGAATTTCCAGATTGAATGAATGAAAATAGAATGGAGAGGGTGGCCGGTAACATAAAGAGAAGGTGGCCCGTAAATAAGAGAGGGTGGCCGTATAAATAGATGGTGGCTCATCAAATAGAGGCTGGCCAATAAAACGAAGGTGGGTGGCCCGTAAAAGGCAAAGAGGGTGGCCCATATAGTAGAGGAGAGGTGGTCGGTAAAATAATAAGGAGAAGATGGGCAATCAAATAAACAGGAAAGGGTGGCCCAAAGAAAGAAGAGAGCGGCCCAAAGAGTTAAGGGGAATGTAACCCACACCATAACCCACCTCACTGCAAATCACAAAGAAATTACTAATTACCAGACTTGTTGTCCTCGAGACCGAGGTCTTGGTCTCGAGTGCACTCGAGTTCGTTTTTAAAAGTCTTTGTCTTGGTCTTGGTCTTGAGACCAAAAGTCTTGGTCTTGGTCTTGAGGTTCAAGGTCTTGGTCTTGAGGTTCAAAGTCTTGGTCTTGGTCTCGCAAGACCAAGACCAAGACCGGCTGTCAATATGAACAGTCATTTAACAAAACTCAAGAATTTAAAAACTTGTCAAACCTGTTTGCATCATAACCTACAACAAACAGGCTGTAATCTAGTCCCCCTCTTGTAGGGGGGGAAACAAGTTTCCTGGGGGGATTTTCCACCCCAACATGTGTATACATTACAATATTGCTGGATTCTGGGGGGAAACATCAATCCTGGGGGGGGGGAAATTTACCCCCCCCCAAAGACGTCTAGATTACTCACTGTACAACAAATACCTACGAACGGATGCAAGTCTTGTTGGTCATGAAAACCCATCGGCAGCAGCAATTAAGTTATGCTGTATATGGAAGACCTGCCGAGACTTGTTTCTGAAGCCAGACGGTCTGATAAACCATGGGAGGATTTCAAAAAGGCTCACGATTTGTACATTTACATCCAGTGCTTGAAAAGTTAATGTGTGTGCCAGCGACTTCAGCACCTAGCTATGGAAAGTACTTTTTCGCATGGCGGAATTTTTATGAGGCCCACAAGGCACGTGTTGGTCAGAAAATTCTGAGCGAATTGTTTTTTTTATAAAATACAAAAGGCATTTGGAATAAAATTTTGCATGAAGGACTTTTGTAAATACGAATTCGAAATTCTCTGCAGTCTGCATTTAAAGTTAATTTGCTTGAATAAAATAAACGATTCAAGTTTTCATTAAAATATCGACTCCACAATTTTTTTAAAGGAAAAGAAGTCTTGGCCTGAGTGGGATTTTTTTGTGTCTTGGTCTCGGTCTTGGTCTTGAGGTTCAAAGTCTTGGTCTTGGTCTTGGTCTTGAGGTTCAAAGTCTTGGTCTTGGTCTCGAGGTTCAAAGTCTTGGTCTTGGTCTCGAGGTTCAAAGTCTTGGTCTTGGTCTTCAGGTTTAAGGTCTTGACAACAAGACTGCTAATTACACTTCTCATTAATCTGGAGAGAACGATGCTTCAAAGTACTTACGGCGAACAGATGACAGAGCGTGACGCTGAGTCCTATGGTCAGTGGAGCGGAACCATTCAGATCCGATCGGCTGGAATCACAAGAAGCAAAGACCGTGAAGACAAGCAGGAACGTTATCATCAGCTCCACCCCGAAACCCTGTTCCACGGACAGCTTTTCATCGATAGTCGTCATTCCAAGGTTTCCCTGTTGATCAAACGGGGTCAAGAGCTTCAGAAGTGCCGTTCCGCCAATTGCACCTGCGCACTGGGCCATGACGAAGATAACCGCTCGCAGGATGCTGATCTTACGAGCCACCAGCATGCCAACCGTGACGGCTGGGTTGATGTGACCACCGCTGACGTGTCCAATGCACCAAACAACTGTGGCGACTGTCAGACCAAAGCACAGAGAGATTTGGACTTGGGTCGGTGCGTAGTCGGCCCAGTCCTTGCCGATACACACCCCGCATCCGATGAAGACGAGAAATAGGGTTCCAAGGGCCTCGGCGACCACTCCTCGATAGAAAAAGGGATCCTTGAGGTCGTTGAGACTGGACGCCATCAGGTTCATACAACACTGACAACACATCTGATCGTTAATGTTCAATTCTCCCAAACTCCGACGAAGTCTTTAAACGACTGACGCTCTCGCGGGTAACGGCTCTTGACTGTCGCTAACAAAAGCTGACTCACCTGGAACAGCAATCGTCAATCAGCTTACCTGTATACGCGCCTAACAGAAGCAGCCAATCCCCGACAAGGCACCTGCAGTGCGCGCCAATTCCCTCGTTCCCAACACCTGTCAATCACTCAATGCGCGCCACCGCTGACCGACTTCAAACAAAGCCGAAGCTGCTACCGTCAAGTTCGATCCGGATGCAACAAGGTCAGGTGAAGAGGTCACATGCCAAGACACGAACAACCCCACTGGACATCACAATTAAGGAATGGGGATCATTAACCGGTCTAAGGGTCGTTCGATGTTGGGGCTTTTAAGGAAGGGCAGCTAATGAGCCATGTCTCTAAGGAAGGTTAGATGCGAAGGAGTGGGGAGACAAAGGCAGACAAAGAGACAGACATGGAGAGAGAGAGAGAGAGAGAGAGAGAGAGAGAGAGAGAGAGAGAGAGAGAGAGAGAGAGAGAGAGAGTGAGAGAGAGAGAGAAGGACAGCGAGTGAGACAAAGAGAGATGGAAGAGTTTAGAGAAAGACAGATGGATGGAGAGATGAACGGATGGAGAAATAAACAGAGACAACGGGAGCCACAACGACAGAGAGAGACAGACAGACAGACAGCCAGAGAGACTGAGAGAGAGACAGAACGTGCGCTGTGGACAGTAACGATACGCATGAGTGAGCGCAGACAATCGGACGAGGCAGCAGAGAGGAATCGCTCTAAGGGCTAATGAGACAATTCCCATTATTCTTTATCAAGAGCTAACGGTTCTTAACCACATAAACAACTCAAGTCGTACCTGTTATCGTGACGATGTCCTTGAACTACGCATTGCATCTAAATATGTGTCTACACAATCTCTGTGATTATATAGTGCTAAGAATATGATGCATACGGCTGAATAGATAGGTGCTTGATGGATAAGTGCTTTATAGATAGGCACTTTAATTAAACAGGCTAATTAATTACCACCATCTCAAACAAGTGTAATAGGAATAATAGCTTAGGATTTAGGAATACGGTTTGTCGTAATGGACTACTGTAAAGCAGGGAACCATAACTAATTTAAATTTTAACCGTCGGCCCAGATGTCGTCTGATACTTTGACTCTAGTTGGCGCCGTTGGAGGAGACGATTAGTTGGGTTTTGGCTGTTGAAGACATTATTGCTCTTTCGGAGTACAGTTCAAGATAACCCACTCACTGCTTGGATAAATAACAACTGAGAACACAATGTTATTTCCGACGATTTTCTTAAGATGGTTTATGTTATGCAATTAGCCATATTTTTGTCTTGTTAGATCTGGAGTAAGGACTTTACAATGTGGCTTTACATATAGTAAGGGAGTAAGGCAAGGAGATCAGTATTATATTCTCCGATTAGCGTAGTTGTGTGTAGAAGAGATGTCTCTACTGCAGCTTTAACTATGTCTACGTCAGCATCCCCAGGTGCACTGACCACAGTGCAATCAGATCTTGTCATTGAGCAGACGTTGATGAGGTCATTGAAGACCTTTGGAGGTAGGTCTGACACGTGGAAATGGAATGTCTCAAGAGCAGACAGCCCTCTGGACCATGTCAACCCCCATGTCAGTAGAGTACAATATTGCAATGCAGGAGTTTACAACCTATCATACTAGACACCCTAACAACCGAAAGAATTGACGGAGGCAAGGGTGACATGGGACCTTTTGTTGATCTGGAAAAGACCAGTTCGAGACTTGTCGTATAGTCACCCTTTTCACCCGACCCTTCCTTAATTAAGGAACATGGTCAGTGGCACTGTGCACACGAATTTGTAACTGTGCATGAATACGAGGAGGTGGGAGCATGATCATGCATAATATGGTCGGAAGGCCTGTCTTTACATTGCCGTTCAGAGGAACGGATAAAGCCAGAACCCTTGGAGAAACGTCAACTCCGGGTTGAACCATCGACTCCGCTCGTCTATTCGAACGTTGCCTGATAGTTGCCAAAACTGGTGAGCTGTTATTGGAGAAGGTTATGAGTTAGGTGCTCAGTCTTTTTCACCCTGCCCTCGTTGAAGCTAGGAATGTCTTTAGAAATTCCGATAAGTCACAGCTAGCTCATGCGATAAATGAACATGCATCCTAGATTCTGTCCCAGAGACAGGGAACAACGTCCTCGATCGGAGAAAGCTACGGTGCAATAGCAAAGTCGCCTGCTGACTTCACCGTCCGGCAATATGGTGCAGATATATAACCGTTGTTTTTGACGGATGTGAGCAAGGGCCATCCATAAAAGACAAGATGCATCTGAGAAGAGGACACAATGTTTATCCCGTTATCAGCTTCACTGCTGAAACAGAGTTCTCAGGCAAGAAAGGAGTTCCTGTTAAGAGTTATCAATAAACAGAAACTGATATGGTTGTCAGTGATGAGCTCAAAAAGTGCACAGATTCCCTTGCGCAAAGGCGATATAACAACTTCAGCAGAAGGTTCTCTCTGCTTCATCACTTGTAACATCAGAACGTTTTCCCCTATCATCATCATCATCGTCGTCGTCATCATCATCATCATCATCGTCATCATCATCATCTTCATCATCATCATCATCATCACACTCAACCTGTGCTCAGCAGCGCCTTATATTTAAAGTAAGTCATGAACACGTGACTGCAGACACATACGGCGCGCAACCAACCGAACCTCCTACTAAGCTTTTATTGTCGCAGAGTGTACTAAAAGATCACTCATGGATGGAAAAAGGAGATGATATAGATGCCATGAACTGGGGTTTGAACCTCCAGGATAATCGGTTCGTCCCAGTTACGTCAGCGATGAACGCTGCTCCAGACATTCTCTGGAAGGTCACTCATTGCAACTGCCACAATTCCTGCAAGACACTCCGTTGCTTTTGTGGAAGAAATGGACTACCATGTACTTCTGCCTGTGAACCTCTCCAAGTTCAAAAATGTGAAAATCCACATATCAAGTTTCTTCCGGAGGAGTCGGACGATGACGAGGAGTAGTGACTAATTGAATGTGTAAGCTAACTGAAAACTGTATGACAATTGATTTGTCATTAAATGATTCGTACATTACGTGATTAAAGTTGTTTCAACTGAACGCCGAGCAATAAAACCTTCGGTTAGACACCAAAACCACCTTTCTAGGTTGAATAGTGTTTGAGATACGTACAATTTTAGCTCCCGGCAGCCATTTTGGACGCCATCTTGAAATTATATATTAAGTGATTAAAGTTATTTAACTGAACGCCGAGCAATAAAACCTTCGGTTAGACACCAAAACCACATTTCTACAGTAGGTTGAATAGTGCTACATAGACAATTTTAGCTCCATCTTGGGCGCATCTTGAAAGTGACTCCCTTCGAATGGTCAGAATAGAGTAGACTTTGGCAAACATAATCAATTAAGAAACCTTTTGAATCAATTCTTCTCAGGTTCAGCCATTTATTGATCCGTCTAGTTACCAAACAGGAAACAGTGGAGTTACAATAGTCAAGTCCACGTGTAATTTAGAATGGAAGTAGTTGTGTATGAAGACAGTTAACGTGGAGTGGTCAAAGTACCTGCTCAAAGACGTTGCAACAATAATGCGGCAAATTGAGATAAAGCGAAATCCTGGTTAGAATCGAATGCTCTTCGGAGATTTACATTACATTACGTTCTACGGTTCTGCAATGCTTTAAACGATGAGAAACGTGTGAGAAATGTTCGAATCCATACACATAGCCTACATGAATACATTGAATGAAACACCACAAATATGCAGCAGACGCCGTTCCATACGAGAATGACCACAGACAAGTTTTAACTTTTA
Source organism: Allolobophora icterica (assembly GCA_963556255.1). Lineage (NCBI taxonomy): Eukaryota > Metazoa > Annelida > Clitellata > Crassiclitellata > Lumbricidae > Allolobophora > Allolobophora icterica. The sequence continues at coordinate 67,956,215 of OY744610.1, read as the reverse complement.
AGGACTACATAGTGTAGCAATTAACAACTATTCTAATCGTGCAAGACTAGCCATTTCTAAGAACTTCACCAAAAGCCGGTTTTATTATTAAAATCTCCACCCCTTCATTGTCCTTTAATTTCCTGCTAAAGCATAGGATACTTTTCATTAACTTAACCCTCTCGAAACACAAAAGTGACCGATATTCTGACGAAGTTACCAGCTCTACAACAATGGTTTTGATTAGGTTAAAACGCACAGAAAAAGTCGATCCAGGAAAAACTTGGCGAAAACACAGGTCTGGTTATTTGAACTACATTATTAGACTCTCCTCATCATTTAACATCTTTGAGACCAGGTCTGGCGATTATAGACTACGTTTAAAGCAGAATACTGTTTAAATTATTATGGTGACTAACCCCAATCCAGTTAATACCCGTTTTAAAATATGGAGTACACAGCTAGAACATTTCCGTTACGGCCAGAATTAGTTAAATTTGCAACTTTAATAAAAGCGACACATTTAGAAAAAAAAATATTTGCATTTACAATCGCACAAGGCACGGAACAAACCATCGGAAACGACTAATCACACAGAAAACGTTTATCAGAAAACCAGAGAAGTCTGACTAATTCCTTAATATTAGCAACACATTAAAACGCGTTAATTAAATCGAGACGCAGTGCACCCTGGGACGACCGGGGACTGAACGCGTTTTTCGACCTACATCACCTTGGCACTCTCCTCGTGTGAGCTCTGTTTTCGACCTGCACACTTATACGTTACTCGGTCAATCTCTTCTTAGAATCTCTTTTCTTGGAGTCTTCCTTCTTGGAGAGTCTCTTCTTGGACTCTTTGTTCTCGGCCAGCCCCTCGGGTGAGGCCTGTTCTTCGACGTATCCGCTTGGACGTTTCTCGGCTTCCATCACCTTAGTCCGCTCCTCGGGTGAGGCCTGTTTTTCGACGTCTTTGCTTAGAAGTTTTTCGGTCTCTATCAGCTTTTGTCTCTCCTCGGGTGAGGCCTGTTTTTCGACGTCTTCCTTTGAACGTGCTAGTGGATCGGCGGCACTACATGGCAGAAAGACGTCTCTGGCCTTCGTAAGCGACGCGTCGGCTGCAAAGAGCGTCTCGTAGAGAAGAGCAGCGAAGACTCCGCCCAACAAGGGTCCGCACCAGTAGACCTACAGCGTATGACGACACAAGGCAATACCACATGTAATATGTACTCCATGCACAACTAAACATCGACAACTTACACTGAATAGAGATTTACTGTACAACTGATATACGTCGCAATTATTTCAAGATTTCAGACATTGATTATTATTTAGTAGGCCCTCTCTTTTAGGCAACTTTGAAGGAATTCTACATCGCTATCATTTTTGGTCGTTCAGCGCTCGTGAATAAGCTGATGCCCTGCGCTTAGCTTTCGAATGGCGCTATAGAAATTTCTAGTTAACGATTTGGAGCTTAGGAGGAGAACAGAGCAGATACTCACCCAGTGGTTCTTCCACATGGATTTGACGACAGCCGGACCAAGTGTTCTCGCTGGATTCATACTCGACCCAGTGTACTTGATCTACAGGAGACATACATACAGTCATCCTATGTCGAAATTTATATAGCGCACTTCGAAAGAGATTAGACACGGTTATCCGACAGATCTAGACATAGGTCCAACCACAGGAATTTAATGCAGAAAGTGGAGGAGGAAGGCGAAGAAGAAAACTAGGAAAACGAAGAGGAAAAGGGAGAGGAGAGGACAGGAGAGGACAGGACAGGAGAGGACAGGAGAGGACAGGACAGGAGAGGAGAGGACAGGAGAGGAGAGGACAGGAGAGGAGAGGACAGGAGAGGAGAGGACAGGGAGGACAGGAGAGGAGATGAGAGGACAGGAGAGGAGAGGAGAAGAAAGGAGAGGGATGGGAGGGGATGGGAGGGAGGAGAGGAGATCATCCAAGTTCCGGCGGAGCTCAATATTGCTAAGTGAACGTTAGGCCTTGAAGTTGTCTCTTAATACAACGGGACGCATCAAATTGGAAGACGATTGTAATTAACAGCAGAATACAGAGGGTGGCCTATAAAATCAAGGGAAAATGGCTCGTAAAAAGGATAGGGTGGCCGTATAATTAGATGGTGGCCCATAAAATAAAGAGAGACTGGCCAATAAAACGAAGGTGAGTGCCCAGAAAAAAGGAGAGGGTGCCCCAGATAATAGAGGAGAAGTGGTCGGTAAAGTAACGAGGAGAGGATGGCCAAAGAGAGAAGAGAGCGGGCCATAGAGTAAATGGGGAGTGTAGTCGACACCATTATCCACATCCACGCAAATCAAAAAGAAATGAATAATTACACTTCTCATTAATCTGGAGAGAACGATGCTTTAAAGTACTTACGGCGAACAGATGACAGAGCGTGACGCTGAGTCCTATGGTCAGTGGAGCGGAACCATTTAGATCGGAACGTTTGGAATCACAAGAAGCAAAGACCGTGAGTACGAGCAGGAACGTTATCATCAGTTCCACTCCGAAACCCTGCTCCACAGTCAGCACTTTATCGATCATCGTCATTCCAAGGTTTCCCTGTAGGTCATGCGGTGTCAAGTACCTCAGAATACCCGCTCCGCCAATTGCACCTGCGCACTGGGCCATGACATAGACAACCGCTCGCAGAATGCTGATCTTACGAGCCACCAGCATGCCAACCGTGACGGCTGGGTTGATGTGACCACCGCTGATGTGTCCAATGCACCAAACAACTGTGGCGACACCCAGACCAAATGAAAGAGAGATTTGGACTTTGGTTGGGGAGTTGTCCGCCCAGCCCAACCCAATACAGGACCCGCATCCGATGAAGACGAGGAAGAGGGTTCCAAGGGCCTCGGCGACCACTGCTCGATAGAAGTTGGGATCCTTGATGTCTTCGAAACTGGACGCCATCAGATTCTTACAACACTCGTCGTTAATGTTCAACCCTCCCAAACTCCGACGAATTCTTTAAGTCACTGGCACGGCTCTTGATTGTCGCTAACAATGACTCACCTGGAACAGCAATCATCAGCATCGCTTTGGTCTTCGACTCACAGATTCTTATAATGAACACCTAATATGCCAAAAGTCAAACAGATTAATGCGTCTCGTTAACGGAAAGAGGGTGTCACAGAGACCAAGTGTTCGACTAACATTTAACAAATGCTGATATTGATAGAAGAACGTTTTGTTCCGATTCTGATTTCAAGTGACTGAAAATGAAACACAGTTGAACCCACGTTTCTTAACTCTTAGGGGGTTATTACAGAGCCCTCCCTCCCTCCCTGTCTGTCCATCCGTCTGCCTGTCTCTCTGTCCGTCTGTGTATGCTTGCATGTTCTCAAACCGTCTTTTGTTCAATTCTAATATTTGACACAATTTGTGGCTGGGCGGTCGGATTCAAATCTCTAAGAGAGATCAATCTCAGAGATTGCCCTTCGCGGGTCTTTCCATGATATCACATTCTCTTCCTCTGTACGAGACTTAGGCATTATTCTTGATCAACAGCTAACGCTGGTTAACCATGTAAACAATGTATGTCGTTCCTGTTACGGTGACGATGTCCTTGAACCACGTGTCGCTTCTTATTTAAATGTGTGTCTACAGAATCTGCATGATTATATAGGGCTAAGAATATTTATTCATTCATTCATTCATTCATTCATTCATTCATTCATTCATTTGAGCACTTATGTAGCGCCTCTTCAAGGGGACTACCCAGAGGCGCTCTCGACTCCAGCAAGAAGATAAAGAACAGTTTTTAGCGCAGTGTAAGAAGAATCGGGTTGCGTTTTAGGGAGGAGACAAAGCTGCAGAGGAGCCCGTTCTATACCACAGGACCAGCCACCAAAAAGGCCCGATTTTGCATGGTGGCAGTACGAGTAAATGGCACGAGCACCCCCTCCCTTCGCAGAGCGGATGGAGCGACCATGGGTCTCGCCGGCAGGCTGGCAGAAGGACCTCAGAGAGGCTGGAGCGATGCCCAGCTGGCAGCGCCAGACCAAGGAAGCAATCCTATACTGGATGCGCAGGAGAACCGGTAGCCAATGCAAGCCCCAAAGCATGAAGTCGGACACATAGTCAAACTTGGATATCCGACCAATAAGTCGGGCAGCAGCACGCATGACGCGCTCAAGACAGGCCAAACGCACCGCAGGTAGACCAATATAGAGAGAGGAGCAGTAGTCTACTCTGGCCGTGATGAAAGCATGGACCAGAGTGGACGTAGCACGGTAGCAGATGGAGAAAGGGCGCGAGCAATAGAACGGAGCTGGCGCAGCTGATAGAAGCATACGATATGATGCATATGGCTGTATAGACAGATGCTTTAATTAAACTAGCTAATTAACTACCAGCATCTAAAACCAGCATCATAGGAATAAAATATTAGATAGGATTTGGGGACACGGTTTGCTGTGCAAAGCAGGAAACCATGACTGAGAATTCAAATCCTAACCGTCGACTCAGATGTCGTATGCTATACTTTAAATGTAGTTGCAGCCTCTAGAGGTTTACGCTGGAGGAGACGACTAGTTGGGCGTTGACTGTCGAAGACATTTAGTGGTCTTTCGGAAAGCATTTCAAGATAACCCAATTCTGATCTTTGGTGACAAGGACGTTTTATGAGAAAATGACCAATTTGAGTCACAGATTAGAAAAGTGGTCAAAGTAACTATCTATCGAACATTGGAAACGGATAAATCGTCGAAGTCGCGTTGACTTAACGAAGAACGTTATCCGATGTGCGTATAACTGAAGCGATGATCGGGCTATAGTCAAGGGATCATCCATAAAGGACGTGAGAAATTTTTAACCTACTTTGGACCCGTCCCTCCCCTTGTCCACATTTGACCTAACCCTCCCCCTCTCTTTTGCGGACGTCCGCACGACAAAGCCAATTAACGAAAAACCAATATTGTGACTAAAGTCATTAATAAGCTACCAGTCTCTGAGGCAATCAAGAAGAAACTCAATATTTCAACGACGAAGTAATTCCTGTTAGTTTTCAAGCCCAGAGTGTACTAAAGTTCTAGTACACGGCATGAGGTTTTAGGCAATCACCTCACTGAACTTTTTGTTCTCTCAGGGAACCGCCGAAAACAGACGAGTATCGGCCAGATGGCACATGTCTTCGATCTTTGGGCAACCACCAGGGAGGTACCTCTGTCGGATTAGCCTATTTACAACTGCCTGGAGCCTTCCTTTTTCTTGTTGTCCAGCATAACCCACCATGCCGGGGCGGCATGCAGCAGACGTGACAGCGTAGTAGCTCGCACCACATCATACAGACTGGGACCAGCAAGACCATGGGCAATAAGCACGCGGAAGGCATACAAGGACTGCCTGGTCCCATAGCATATTCGATCGATATGTTCATCGAAACCAAGGGTGTCAGACATAATTACTCCAAGAACCCTCAAGCTCTTGACTCTGGTTAAGCCCGGCGTCTCAGTTGGTTCACCCCACCCGCCCCGCACGCCCCCGGGCCACCCTGACAATCATCTCATAGGTCTTATTGCAGTTTATCTTTAGGTTACATGCGCTCGCCCATTGCGTTACATGATCCAGTTCAGCCGCACAGTGGCACTTTTTGAGGATGGGATCAGCAAGTAGCTATCATCCGCATATTTTAGTAACCTATTTCCTGAATGGCAAGGCCTAAGCTTGGAGATTGTAATAGTAAAGTTGTTTGGTCCTAACCCCGAACCCTGCAATATGCTAGAGTTTATGTAAATAGTGGTGGAGATGTCCCAAGTGAATTTATTTAGATGGCTCCGGTCAGCTAGAAAGGCGATAATCCAATTGTAGATGTTGTCTGGTATCGGTATCTTGGCCAGTTGCTCCGCCAGGTAAGAGTGCCGTACCGTATCGAATGCCTTGGTAAAATCCAGCGAAATGAGGTGTACGCACTGACCCTCACTCAGAAGTTCTGTAAGATTGGAAGTTAGCGCCACAAGGGCAGCCGTAGTGGATCCGGTCGGACGAAATGCAAACTGGTCCTCAAAGTCCAGATTTAACTGGGGTCAAGCAGGATTGGGTGGAAGAACCGACGCACGATGTATTTTTCCATAATCGACATAAAATAGGCGTCACCGAGATTGGACGGAAGTCAGCGGCCTCTTGACGATGTTTTACCTTTGGCACGGGAGTGATGACGCTGGTCTTCCACTCCTCTCAATCGATTCACCTCGGCCCACAGATTCCGCTATCCCCGCTCAAGCCCTTCGAAGGTAGAGCTGTTGCATCTCGTGATGAGACTATTTATTCTGTCCGAGAGGGCATCAGCAGCATCTTTCTGATTCCTTTTGCGCAGTTTGTTTCGTTTACGGATCAGATATTTAACAACTGGTGTCATATGAGGCGGGTCCTTGTCTTTGATCATAATTTTTCGAGGGGGGAAGTAGAGGTCAAACACAGATGTTATGTAGGTATAGAAGGCTGCAAAGGCCTCCGCAGGTGTGTTGCCTACTGTGATAAATTCCCAACTTTGTCCCCCAAGATGGGTCTGACACCCCGCAAATTTGTTCTGTGTACGTAGGCGGAACTCCTGAGACCTTCTGCCATCTGTCGGGTCATCAGGCTTCGTCACAGGGGGAAGAGCCACGATTGCCTTGTGCTTTGTGTTTATGGTGGACTTGGCTTCCACGCATTCCTTGAATATGCCATCCGAAGAGAAAATTCTGTCTAATGAGTGTCCGTCGTGCGATGGGCCATCGAACTCAGCCCTGAGTCCCATTTCCATTATCCTGGTTGACGACAGCTGGTTAAAATCGTCCGCCAAGATAACAGTAGAATCCTCAGGTATGTTTTGTATCTCATCCAGCGTGGAATCTATTCTCTCAATGAACAGGTCTGTGCTGTATGAAGGCTTCGGAGGGTGGTAAATTGCTCCGACATAGTAGCTTCGCTCCTCCCCTCTGAGTCTAAGCCACAGGACTTCCATGTCTCTCTCGTGTTCATGCTTGGGCTGGAATATTTGGGCCCCCAGCAGGGTCTACAATAAACCGCCATTCCGCCTCCTCTACGCTTCTCGCGGTCTCTCCGAAACAGATCGTATCCCTTCATGCCCATTGCTGTGTCCGTATTCTGTTTCCTAAACCAGCTTTCAACTATCATAACCACGTCTGGGTTGTAGGCTCTGGTGTCTGCATTTAGATGTTGTAGAGCATGTGGTTTCGCAAGACTTGTCGGGTTTAGCAAATACAAAGAAGGAAGTTTATTCTCTCCTTTTTGCTTTTCTGAACTCTTTTTCCTGCCCAGTTCGTAATGGGGTTCCCTATCCGGATATATCACCTGACGACTCATCCTCATCCGCGTCTTGTCGGTTCGTCGCTGCCTCCTCTCCCTGGTGACTCTGACGGCGATTGCTTGCTCCTCTGAGTTATCATTCCGACACAGACCTATGAGGACTGCACCGACCTTCCGTGCTTTACAATGCTCTCCTGCACGTGACCCTCTGTATCGTAATAGGTTTTTAGCCGCAATCCTCTCCAGTAGTTCGCGACTCCTAGCCGAACGTACTTCTGGGGAACCCCTCAAAGCGTAGAGTTCTTTACGTGTGTATACGATCTGTGTGGGCCGGTTCTTCCCGCTCATATCAAATCCCTTCATGTGGCGATGTTTCCCTTCTACGATTACGTCATTTGTCCTTAATCCGACTGTTGGGTCCATTCTTACTATACACTACAATACAATACAACTAAAAATTTATGGCGCGCTTCAACAAGACAAGTCTTGCACAGCAGCGCGTTGCGCTACACTTCTAGTCATAGTAGGCCTACAATGTGAATAGGTGAGTTTTTAATTTTGAGTTAAATTGTGCAACAGATGCGCATTGACGGACTGTAGTTGGAAGACTGTTCCATTCTTTAGGTCCTGAGACCGAGAAGGCACGACTACCAAACTTCCGGTTTGTGCGAAGTACAGTAAATCTCCTCGCGTGGCCGATCTGAGTCCTCTGGAATTGGAAGCAGAACCTGGCGTGACCATGGATGTCATGTACAAGGGAGAGGTTCCAGAGTTGATATGGTACATGAGGAGGCAGACTTTGAAGGCGATACGGGCACGGATAGGAAGCCAGTGTAGTTGTTGCATGTATGGCGTGATGTGATCTCTAGGACCGAGACCTTTTACTAGACGAGCAGCCGTGTGAAGAACAGATGACAGAGGTTGTAGTGTCGATGAAGGAAGACCGGATAGGACAGAGTTGCAGTAGTCGAGGCGAGAGATGACGAGGGCTTGAACAAGCATACGGAGGCAGGTTTCATTTAGGCAGCGTTTCACTTGTCGAATTCGGCGAAGGTGGAAGTGGCATGCTCTGGCAATGGAGGAAATGTGACGAGTCATGTTAAGATTGTATTGTATTGTATTGTATCTAGAAATTTATAAAGCGCCTCTCGCAGAATAACTATTCAGAGGCGCTCTCAGCACAGTAGCCCGGGTTAAACAGAAATGCCTTTAGAGAACGCGAGACCGATGAGGAAAAGCCAGTCATTAGTTTGACCCTGAGTAGAGGGGGAAGGTCATTCCAGATCGTGGGACCCACTACAGCAAACGCACGGTGCTGGGCCAAGGCAGTTTTAGCCCTGGGAACAAAAAGATCAAGCCGATTTACAGAGCGCAATGGGCGAGAAGATGCAGATAGCGGTTTACGCAGATAGTTTGAGAAATATTTCGGGGCAGTAGGCTGCTGAGATTTAGAGACAAGGAAGAGGATCTTATATCGGATGCGCGCAGCAATAGGGAGCCAGTGAAGGGGGGCCCGATAGCGCATTGGATAACATCTGGCGTAGAGTGCGAGAGGTACAGTGATCGAGTCCCATAGGCGGACATGCTTTGTAGGCTGCAATTTGCGCCGTGTATTGCAGGCTGTCTGTTCTGTTAGTAGTTAAGGTTTATCGCATAACATGTACATGTACAGCGCAGTGCGTTTGCAGGCTCTTAATTAAAGAATAAATATTATTATTATTATTATTATTATCAAGCATGTAAGCAGAGATATGGGCAAACCGGGGGAGTCGAGCGATGAGCCTAGCAGACGCATTTAGAACAGAGTGAAGGGGAAGAGACGCTGCTTGGGGAGACCCATGAGGAGCGAGTTGCAGTTACTGTACGTAGTCCAAGCGTGAGCAGACAAATGCATGAACTATAGTGGTAAAGACAGAAGGTGAAACCGAGCGTCTGATGGCCCTGAGACGCCTCAGTTGAAAGAAGCAGGAGCGAGTCATGTTGGAGATATGCTCTGTGAATGTGAGGGAGGAGTCAAGTGTGACACCCAAGTCGCGGACGGTGGAAGAGATGGGACGATATCTGGCCGGGTCTGTCGGGTCGAGTCCTGATTTCTTGACACGAGGTCGAATGATGGCAAGTTTATGTTTAGTGGGTAAGGACGCCTGACTCGGCCTGACTCGGCCTGAGTTATGGAAACATTGATGAGGAAGGCAAGGATAGGAGAGAAAACGGTGGAGAGAGATTTGAGTAGCCAGACAGGTGCAGAGTCTAATTCGCATTGCTTTGTCGAAGAATCGTTTACAAGTTTTTCAACTTCGGCGGTTGTGAGTGAATTCATCAAACTTGCACAATGAATGAGCAGGAAGTGGTAGAGCTGAGATATCCGGCATCTTTCGTCGATTCGCGAATCATGTCTATTTTATTCTCAAAGTAGTCAAGGAGCGTGTCTGGAGAGATGAGCGGGGAGGTGTTTTGAGGTAGGGTGAGTAACGTGAAATGTTATAACCTAGTTTATAATCCAATCTTACCACAGAAAGTCTTCTTCAAAGTTACAGCCGTAGTCGATATTTGACTAATATCCTTGCGAGCGGCGGGAAAACGTTAATATAGACACAAATTGCGGCTGCCTACATCGGCACCCATGACGTCACAAAGGTAAACAGTTATGTTCGGCAGGCGAGAGACAGTGCGTTGTCATGGCAATGACGACGTTATGAGCACTTTATTACGCCCGAAGGCAGAAAGAACAAGTCAAATTACATGTACACAGTAATACACGCTGCATAAACAGAATTTCAAACGCACAAACTACGAAAATTAAACATAATTTCAAACGCACAAACTAAGAAAATGATCATAAGTGGCAGTTGTGAGACTATATTTGCTATTCAAAATGACAAGGAGTTCGGAATCATAAAGGAAATGCTCTCCAAAGTAACATCATAAAATATTTTTAAGAAGGTTAGATGTTGAACGAGCTATTCGCCAATAGAACATCATGCGACGTTTCTTAATAATATGATGCAAGTCCAATCTGCCAAGACCACAGATGAAGCCTTTAACAGATTCCCATTATTCAAGCATTGGATGTAAATGTACAAATCGCAAGTCTGCTTTGAAATCATTCCATGGTAAATAACCGGAAGTCAAATAATTGTAGAAAACAACAGTAAAGCCTCATTCACACCGTGTAAATAACTGCATTAGCAATTGTTGGATAATTTTGTAAAATTCTTGCGTTTTGTTAAATGACTGTTCATATTGACAAAAGTCTTGATCTTGGTCTTGGAATACCAAGACCAAGATTTTGAACCTCAAGATCAAGACCAAGACCAAGACTTTGAACCTCAAGACCAAGACCAAGACAAAGACTTTTGGTCTCAAGACCAAGACCATGACTTTTAAAAACGAACTCGAGTGCACTCGAGACTAAGACCTTGGTCTCGAGGACCAAGACCTTGGTCTCGAGGACCAAGACCTTGGTCTCGAGGACCAAGACCTTGGTCTCGAGGACCAAGACCTTGGTCTCGAGGACCAAGACCTTGGTCTCGAGGACAACAAGACCTTGGTCTCGAGGACAACAAGACCTTGGTCTCGAGGACAACAAGACCTTGGTCTCGAGGACCAAGACCTTGGTCTCGAGGACAACAAGACCTTGGTCTCGAGGACAACAAGACTGCTTCTAACTCTTTCTTTGTTTTAGACATTTGTGTTATATTGTGTCTGTGCACAATACACATTACTGAAATATTTTATAATCAGTTATGAAACACAAGTCAAAAAATTTCTTCCACCTTTGTGGTGGAGGCCCCTATGTGGTGGGGGCCCCTGTGCACTGGCACATGGTGCAAATGCGTAAATTCGGGCCTGCGCCTGAGTTATGGAAACATTGATGAGGAAGGCAAGGATAGGAGAGAAAACGGTGGAGAGAGATTTGAGTAGCCAGACAGGTGCAGAGTCCAATTCGCATTGCTTTGTCGAAGAATCGTTTACAAGTTTTTCAACTTCGGCGGTTGTGAGTGAATTCATCAAACTTGCACAATGAATGAGCAGGAAGTGGTAGAGCTGAGAAATCCGGCATCGGTGCATCTTTCATCGATTCGAGAATCATTTTTATTTTATTCTCGAAGTAGTCAAGGAGCGTTTCTGGAGAGATGAGCGGGGAGGTGTCTTGAGGTGGGGTGAGTAACGTGAAATGTTATAACCTTGTTTATAATCCAATCTTACCACAGAAAGTCTTCTTCAAAGTTACAGCCGTAGTCGATATTTGACTAATATCCTTGCGAGCGGCGGAAAACGTTAATATAGACACAAATTGCGGCAGCCTACATCGGCGCCCATGACGTCACAAAGGTAAAAAGTTATTTTATTTATTTACTAGCTGTAACCCGTGAAAAATCACGGTATATAAAACAATTATTGCAGTGATAACAATTAAGCTTACTTCCCCGTTATATTATGACGTCATATTATAGGCCTATTATAGCCGTCGTTGGTTAAAATGCTCTAAACGCCGTCGTCATGCCCGTCGTCGTCAAGGCAGCCGTCGCCAAGGCGGCAGTATAGTGACGTCACAATAGTGTTTGTTACGGGACAGACAGACGTACAACCGTTATTATGTTGTTTGATTCATTTATTCCGGATATTTCTATAGCGCCTCTCGAAGTATACTACTACTCAGAGGCGCTGCCGACTACAGCATTTGAAACTGTGCCGGATATTTCACGCCGAAGCGCCACGAGCAATTGCGAGTGAAAGACTTGCCCAAGGTCCGTACGCAGCGGCTAGAGTGGGATTCGAACCTGCAACCCTCCGGTCACAAGGCGCCGAACTTACCACTGAGCCACCACGCCCCACAATGATCATCATCATCATCATCATCATCATCATCATCATCATCATCATCATCAGTTCCTGACGCCAGCCATTTGGCAGCGATGGGTACGAATAAATGATATCCTTTGTCCTCGGTCATTTGTCAAATGTACTGCCCTCTTAGTGTTAGTCCAAGTGATGTTATGTCCTCAGTTATATTATCTATCCAGCGTAGTCTTGGTCTGCCTTTGTGTCTTTTCCCTTCGAATCTTGCATGTAGTGCACTGTCGAGGATTCGGTCAACTGGCATTCTCTCTACATGTACAAACCATCGGAGTCTTCGTTGAACGACTTTGTCTAGCAGAGTTGTTTTGATGCCTAATGATTCTTATGTCATCGTTTCTTATTTTCTGTAGTCTTGAAATCCCTGCGATATTCCTCAGCCAGTTCATTTCTGCTGTAAGAATTCTGCTTTCATCTTGTTTTCGCATTGTCCAACATTCCGATCCATATAGGAAAATGGGTTGTATCATTGTCTCGTATATTTTTGTTTTTGTTTTCTTTGTTAATTCTTTGCTCCTCCATATCGTGTTCATTATTCCAAATGCTTGTGAAGCGCGTCCAATTCTTGTTTGTATATCTTTTTCATTGCTGCCATCAGCGTTTATTAGCCCTCCGAGATAGACGAATTGTTCTACTTGCTCAAAAGCCTCTCCTTGGATTTTGATAGTTATTGGTGTCTCTTTGGTCTTTTCAATCACCATTGTTTTAGTTTTCTCTGAGTTGATCTTAGGCCAAATCTTCTACTGGTTTCGTCAATCTGTGTGGTAATATCCTGTAGTTCTGGCTCGCTTCTAGTAAGGAGGCCAATGTCGTCAGCAAATCAGAGATTATTTACCAGGTCTCCATTTAGCTTTATTCCTGCCTCGGTATTGTTAAGGCTGAGTGACATTACTGCTCCTAATACTATGTTAAATAAGTATGGGGATAAGATACATCCTTGTCGTACTTCAGTTTTCGTGTGAAAATATTCTGTGATCTTTTTATCTACTTTTATGGCACTTGATGATTTACGATATATCTCTTGTACAAGTTTGATCAGTTGCTCTGGTATTCCTGCTTTTTGCATCGCTCTCCACATTCCATCATGCCATATACTGTCGAATGCTTGTTTGAAGTCTATGAAGTTGATGAAGACTTTCTGGTTGTGTTCTATGCTTTTTCAAGTATCTGTCTCACTGAAAATAGTTGATCAATTGTCCTTCTTCCTTGGCGGAACCCGGCTTGTTCTTCTCCAAGTGCTCTTTCAGCATACTGTTTCATTCTCTTTTGTATCAATTTGGTGAAGACTTTTCCTGGAATGCTCTGTAAGGTAATGCCTCTGTAATTTTTGCATTCTTGTGAATCTCCTTTTCTTTTGTATATAGGGACAATTGTCGATTTAGCCCAGTCTTCTGGTATTTCTCCCTCTTGCTGAATCTTTGTTACAAGGGTATGCATAGCGTTAACAACTGTTTCTCCTCCTTGAAGTAGTTCTGTAGTGATTCCATCTGTGCCTGGTGCTCTATCCTTTTTCATTTTGTTGATAACATCTCCTACCTCTTCCTGTAGAAATGTTGGCATCTTTCTTCTGTGTTATTTATGGACAACTCTGTGAGAACCGTAGGATCGCTATGTGTGTCGACGTTTAGTGGCTGTTCGAAGTGTTCCTTCCATCGTTTTTGTATGCTTGCATCGTCCTCTAGTACCTTACCATTTGCGTCTTTGATTGATGCCACTTTGAGCTCAAATTGTCCACTCAGTAGTTTTATCTTGTTATATGCTTCTTGCATTCTATTTATCTTGGAAGCTTCCTCAGCTTCTTTGCATTTTCCCTTTCGAAGCGGAAACAATTAATCGATACGAATGAGCAACAGTCGACAGAAACTGTTACAAGGACAAATACAGAGCTACAGATGCAGAGCCGAGATGGTTGGATGGAATGCGTGGATGATAAGGTGAAGCAGCAGAGGCAACAGCAGGTGTTTGAAACAATGTCAGAATTCTCATCGAAAGGAACCATCGAGTTTGATTAATTGTCATTCCTTGATGTTCTACGAGTGAATTCGGTACACAACCCGTCCTCGTAAAGGAAAGTTCATTCAGTGCAACAAATATCGACCTTGACCGTCTCCTTGCAGTGCCGCCTTTAGGTATCTATAGGCGATATAGGCTGCTGCATAAAGCGGCATTTCTCAACGGGCGGAAATTTTTTAAACATGAATTAGTTAAGAAATTAAATGAAAAGATGAGTGTTTAGTAAGGGGCGGCATTTCAGCCTTTGCGGCTTGCCTATAGCAGAAACAGAGCCACGTCCTCGATGAAGACTCGTTACTTCATCGGATACCGTGGAAAAAAGCGAAAGCTATGGTGCAATAGCACAGTCGTATGCCGACTTCACCGCCGGCAATATGCTGCAGATACTTACCGTTATTTTTGACGGGGGGACGTGAGAGACTGCAGGCAATATTTAGGAAACTGATTAAAGTGGTTATCTTCCTGTGGACTACCCTAGATTCGAACAATACAATACAGTACAACTGTATTTTGATATCGCCCTCCTTAGAGTTTAGAAGTGCACACGACCATACGACAGAACATCGATGGCGCTGAGTCGCTACTCAGCGACCAATTGATCGGAATTGCTGATTCCAAATTTTTCACGGCCGTCCTTACATGTCCTACACATGTGCTTCGTGAAGTATTACCCCCTCTTAAGCATACTGGTTATACTTTGTGAGCCCGTGTTCATAATCGGGTTCTCCCGACTGCTGACAGTCTGGCTCGCAAATCTTTCATAATTAGGATGATTTTCACCGGAATATAGGCCTCAGTACTTTACCCTGGACGTGATATACACGTGTAAACCAAAATGCGGTTAGCATTTGGATTAATAAAGGATATACTTACTTACTTACTTGTATGAGCAAGGGCCATCCATAAAAGACAACACGCATCCGAAAAGAGGACACAATGTTTATCCCGTTATCAGCTTCACTGCTGAAACAGAGTTCTCAGGCAAGAAAGAGGAGTCCTGTCAAGAGCTATCAATAAACAGAAACTGATATGGTTGATCAGTGATGAGCTCAAAAAAAGTGCACAGAATCCCTTGCGCAAAGGCGATATAACAACTTCAGCAGAAGGTTATCTCTGCTTCATCACTTGTAACATCAGAACGTTTTCCCTATCATCATCGTCGTCGTCGTCATCACAATCATCATCATCATCATCATCATCATCATCATCATCATCATCACACAGTACTTGCTATGGCGCCACTCAACCTGTGCTCAGCAGCGCCTTATATTTAGAGTAAGTCATGAACACGTGACTGCCTTCACATACGGCGCACAACCAACTGAAACTCCTACTAAGCTTTCATTGTCGCAGAGTGTACTACAAGATCACTCATGGATGGAAAAAGCAGATGATATAGATGGCATGAACTGGGGTTTGAACCTCCAGGATAATCGGTTCGTCCCAGTTACGTCAACGATGAACGCTACTCCAGACATTCTCTGGAAGGTTACTCATTGCAACTGCTGCAATTCCTGCAAGACACTCCGCTGCTTTTGTGGAAGAAATGGACTACCATGTACTTCTGCCTGTGAACCGCTCCAAGTTCAAAAATGTGAAAATCCACATAACAAGTTTCTTCCGGAGGAGTCGGACGATGACGAGGAGTAGTGACTAATTGAATGTGTAAGCTAACTGAAAACTGTATGACAATTGATTTGTCAGTAAATGATTCGTACATTACGTGATTAAAGTTATTTAACTGAACGCCGAGCAATAAAACCTTCGATTAGACACCAAAACCACCTTTCTAGGTTGAATAGTGTTGGAGATACAGACAATTTTAGCTCCCGGCAGCCATTTTTGGACGCCATCTTGAAATGATATATTAAGTGATTAAAGTTATTTCAACAGAACGTCGAGCAATAAAACCTTCGATTAGACACCAAAACCACCTTTCTACAGTAGGTTGAATAGTGCTACATAGACAATTTTAGCTCCATCTTGGGCGCATCTTGAAAGTGACTCCCTTCGAATGGTCAGAATAGAGTAGACTTTGGCAAACATAATCAATTAAGAAACCTTTTGAATCAATTCTTTTCAGGTTCAGCCATTTATTGATGCGTCTAATTACCAAACAGGAAACAGTGGAGTTCCAATAGTCAATGTGCACTTTAGCATGGAAGTTTTTATAATATAGGTTAACAATTAACAACAATTCTAATCGTGCAAGACTAGCCATTTCTAAGAACTTCACCAAAAGCCGGTTTTATTATTAAAATCTCCACCCCTTCATTGTCCTTTAATTTCCTGCTAAAGCATAGGATACTTTTCATTAACTTAACCCTCTCGAAACACAAAAGTGACCGATATTCTGACGAAGTTACCAGCTCTACAACAATGGTTTTGATTAGGTTAAAACGCACAGAAAAAGTCGATTCGGGAAAAACTTGGCGAAAACACAGGTCTGGTTATTTGAACTACATTATTAGACTCTCCTCAGCATTTAACCTCTTTGAGACCAGGTCGGGTGATTATAGCCTACGTTTAAAACAGAATACTGTTTAAATTATTATGGTGACTAACCCCAATCCAGTTAATACCCGTTGAAAAATATGGCGTCCATAGCCAGAACACTTCCTGTACGACCAGAATTAGTTAAATTCGCAACTTAAAAACAACACATTTAGAAAAAAATAATATTTGCATTTACATTTGCACAAGGCACAGAACAAAACGACTAATAACACAAACAACGTTTATCATAAAACCAGAGAAGTCTGACTAATTCCTTAATATTAGCAACACATTAAAACGCGTTAATTAAATCGAGACGCAGTGAACCCTGGAACGACCGGGGACTGAACGCGTTTTTCGACCTACATCACCTTGGCACTCTCCTCGTCTGAGTTCTGTTTTTCGACCTGCACGCTTGTACGTTAGTCGGACTCTCCCTCCTTGGAATCTATCATCTTGGACTCTCTCTTCTTGTCCAGCTCCTCGCGTGAAGCCTGTTCGACGTGTCCGCTTTGACGTTTCTCGGCCTCCATCACCTTGGTCCGCTCCTCGGGTGAGGCCTGTTTTTCGACGTCTCCGCTTGGATGTTTTTCCGCCTCGATCACCTTGTATTTCTCCTCGGGTAAGGCCTGTTTTTCGACGTCTTCCCTTGAACGTGCTACTTGATCCTCAGCACGCCTTGACCGAAAGAAGTCTCTGGCCTTCTTAAGCGACGCGTCGGCTGCAAAGACCGTCTCGTAGAGAACAGCAGCGACGACTCCGCCTAACAAGGGTCCGCACCAGTAGATCTACAGCATCGTATGACGACACAAAGCAGAACTCCATGTAATATACAATACTCCAGGCACAACTAAACATCGTCAACTTACATAAACATGACATTTACACTACAATTGATATATGTCGCAATTATTTCAAGATATCAAACATTGATTACTAAGTAAGTAAGTATATTCTTTATTGAACCACCTGCATGCGCACTGTGGTTAACAAACATGTTATGCAGTTAGAGGCATGAAACACAAGAAACAACATAAGTTGCAAGGAAGCCAGCAAACTAGGTTAGGTATAGATAGAAGGCCTAACAATTGGATATGAATTTTACTGGTATAACATCCTAGTTAAGAAATTTTTACGCGTTAGCGCGTCAAAATTAGGAATCTTCCTGTTATGCGAGCGGAGACGCAGGTCATAGGTACGGATTATGGGAGGGGGAGCAAGGGATGGAGAACGTGGCCAGGGTTGTGGAGCACCGCTGAAAAGAGAGCTCTGTCAGCTCTTGCACAAAGAATATCGAAGGATTCGAGGCTGGTCGGTAGATACCCATGCCGTATCAACCTCTTAACCAGCGCGCAAAGACTAGAGCGCTGATCGACATTTCTGAAGCCCCACCAGGCAGGAGAGGCATAAAGCAATCTAGCGAAGGTAGTTGCTCGGACTACATCATACAGGCGAGGCCCACTGAGACCGTGTGCGGTAAGGCATCGGAGGGCGTAGAGGATTGGCCAGCCCTGGTGCACAATCGCTGGACGTGGGAGCCAAATCCCAAGCGGTCGGATAGTGTCACCCACAGGACAACCAGCTCAGAGACCCTGGCGATACCAGGTACTGGCGGGGAAGGACTATTGACTTAGATCCAGGGCGCCTAAAAATCGCCTCTTTGGATTTTGCGCAGTTGAGCATCAGGTTGCTAGAGGCAGCCCACCTGGTGATGTCTTCCAGCTCAGCTGCGGTGGTGAGAATGGCGGAGGCCGGGATCAGGAGGTAACTGTCATCGGCGTATTTGAGTAACCGGTTTATTAGATTAATGGGCCGAAGACCTTTGATGGCTACCAGGAAGTGGAGCGGGCCGAGGCCAGAGCCTTGGATGATACTGGCATTGATGGCGCAATAGGTAGAAATAATTCCTTGAAATTTGGTGCAATGCTGGCGGTCATGAAGGAGCGTAAGAATCCAGTTGTATAGGAAATCCGGTATAGGCATAGAAGCAAGCTGCTCAGCGAGAAGGGAGTGGCGGACCGTGTCAAAAGCACGGGAAAAATCAAGCGCCAATAGACGGACGTAGGGTTCGTCAAGTAGCATATCACTGAGGTTGTGAATGAAGGCGATGAGTGCAGAGGTGGTTGAGCCAGTTGGCCTAAAGGCATATTGGTAACAAAGGTCCAGATTATCGCTTTGGTTTGTCAGTATGGGGTAGAAGTATGAGCGCGCCACAAATTTTTCAAGCAGGCGGCAGAGAACTGGGATGATGGAGATGGGCCTATAATCGGCTTCAGTTAGCGGATGAGGTACTTTGGGAATTGGAGTGATACAGCTGGAGCTCCACTGCGGCGGGACATAGGAGGACTGCAGGGAGAGCTGGAACAGGCGGGTGACAGGGACACTTAGAAGGTGCGCCATTGAGGACAGCATCCATGCAGGGATGCCATCCGGTCCAGTGGACGAGCCACGGACGGAGAGACATTAACACTTGATATTCCAAAATTACAACAAGTGTTCTAGATTAACAGTATGTTTAGGCCTAGGCTCAGTGTAATTATGATCGGTAGATACTGATTGGTAATGCTTGTTAAGGGAGGCGCTAGTCATATTACTAGCTGTTCGTTGACAGTTTCTATCGTCAGCCCTCAGTCTTTTGACCTCGTCCCATAGCTTTTTGGTGCCACGTTCGAGGCCTTCGAAGGAGGATCGATTTCGCTTGATGATGTAGTTAGTAATCCTGGTGGCCAAGGCAGCTGCAGCCTCAGGGTGGCGACGTCTGTGCAACGAATTTCTCTTCCTTAACAAGTACTTAAGGTAGGGGGTGACATGTGGCAGGTCGCGCCTCTTGATCGTGACCCGACGAACTGAAATAAATTTGTTTAGCGCATCTGTGATGAAGGAGTAGAAGCAGTCGAATGCATTAGCCGCCGTAGGATTGTCTGTTATAAAATTCCATGTTTGTTTAGAAAGGTAGCCGGGTAGAGCTGAGAGGCGTTCTTACACGATGGCTAAAGACCTCTCGATCATTACTGACAGGGTGTTGTGTGCCAGCCGCCGAGGTGGCCATGACAGCAGCGTGCTTAGTCTTTATTGCTGATTGAAGAGCAGAACAGGCCTGAAACAAGGGCTGTGAAGAATACAGCCTGTCGAGAGAGATACTAATTCGTAGGCCTCTTTTAGGCAACTTCGAAGGAATTCTACAACGCTATCACTTTGGGTCGTTCAGGGCTCATGAATAAGCTGATGCCCTGGCTTAGCTTTCGAATGGCGCTTTAGAAATTTCTAGTTAACGATTTGGAGTTTAGGAGGAGAGCAGAGCAGATACTCACCCAGTGGTTCTTCCACATGGATTTGACGACAGCCGGACCAAGTGTTCTCGCTGGATTCATACTCGACCCAGTGTACTTGATCTACAGGAGATAGAAACGAACACTCTTACGACATACATACAGTCATCCTATGTCGAAATTTATATAGCGCACTTTGAAAGAGATTAGACACGGTTATCCGACAGATCTAGACATAGGTCCAACCACAGGAATTTAATGTAGGAAGTGGAGGAGGAAGAGGAAGAGGATGAAGAAGATAACAAGAAACACGAAGACGAAAAGGCACAGGAGGAGGAACAGGAGGAAGAGGAAGAGGAGGTAGAGGAGAAGGAGGACGACGAAGAGGAAAAGGCGGAGGAAGAGGAGGAAGACAAAAAAGGAGGAGTAGGAGCAGATATTGCAGGCCGACGCATAGAGATTAGACACGGCGATCCGACAGATCTAGACAGAGTCAACCACAGGAATTTCATGCAGGAAGTGGAGGAAGAAGAGGATGAATAAGACGACGAGGAAGACGAAGAGAAAAAGGCAAAGGAGGAACAGGAGGAGAAAGAACAGAAAGAGAAGGAAGAAGAAGACGAGCAAAAGACGGAGGAAGTAGAGGAGGAGCAAGAGGAAGAGGAATTAAGAGGAGAAGGACGAAGAGAAAAAGTCGGATGAAGAGGAAGAGAAAGAAGAAGAAAAAGGTCTAGAAGGAGCAGATATTGCAGGCCGATGCATAAGTTGAATTCAATTACGA
The DNA here is from genome assembly GCA_963556255.1 of Allolobophora icterica. Classification (NCBI taxonomy): domain Eukaryota; kingdom Metazoa; phylum Annelida; class Clitellata; order Crassiclitellata; family Lumbricidae; genus Allolobophora; species Allolobophora icterica. Next base: position 67,935,542 of record OY744610.1, on the reverse strand, counting down.
AACTTCACGGCTCACCCGACCCCTGCCACAATCCTTCACAGGTCAACAGCTCGACGTTTAGTTCATATCGGTCAGTGGTAGAGGGGTTAAACGGGAGAAGTCATTGGGTGCGTTCGGTGTTGCAACTCATAGATACAAGATGACAGCCGTCTCAGTGCAACGACACCTGTCGGCGTTTCTTCTAATTCATTAAACTTTACATACAAGACCGTCCCCCCCCCCTTCCGCACCAAACACAGAGGTCACCTCCATCACGAGGGAACGAACCCTTCCTGTCACCGAACGCATCCGTTGCCTTCTCCTATGTACCAGTTACTTCAGGATGTTTACATCAACTAAGTCATTGATTCCGTGTCTGGCTGAGACTACTAAAGTCCCGTTCTCCGAGTTAACATCCTGCTATTAATAGCAGGTCATTCTATTGACTGGATTGTGTTTCATTGATGCCAATTAAGAGGATAGTAAACAGCGATTCAAGGAGAGGATAGAAGAGAGGAGAGAAGTGAGGAGAGGAGAGGAGACGAGAGGAGACGAGAGGATATCATCCAAGTTTCGGCAAAGCTCAATATTGCTAAGTGAACGTTAGGCCTTGAAGTTATCCCTTAATACAACGGGACGCATCAAATTGGAAGACGATTGTAATTAGCAGCAGAGTAGACAGGAGAGGGTGGCCGATAAAATCAAGAGAAAATGGCTCGTAAAAAGGAGAGGGTGGCCGTATATATAGATGGTGGCCCATAAAATAAAGAGAGACTGGCCAATAAAACGAAGGTGAGTTCCCAGAAAAAAGAAGAGGGTGGCCCATATAATAGAGGAGAAGTGGTCGGTAAAGTAACGAGGAGAGGATGGCCAATCAAATAAATAGGAGAGGGTGTCCAAAGAGAGAAGAGAGTGGGCCATAGAGTAAAGGGGGAGTGTAGCCCACACCATTATCCACATCCACGCAAATCAAAAAGAAATGAATAATTACACTTCTCATTAATCTGGAGAGAACGATGCTTCAAATTACTTACGGCGAACAGATGACAGAGCGTGACGCTGAGTCCTATGGTCAGTGGAGCGGAACCCTTTAGATCGGAACGTTTGGAATCACACGAAGCAAAGACCGTTAATACGAGCAGGAACGTTATCATCAGTTCCACTCCGAAACCCTGCTTCACGGTCAGCGCTTTATCGATCTCCGTCATTCCAAGGCTTCCCTGTAGGTCATGCGGGGTCAAGAACTTCAGAATACCCGCTCCGGTAATTGCACCTGCGCACTGGGCCATGACATAGACAACCGCTCGCAGAATGCTGATCTTGCGAGCCACCAGCATGCCAACCGTGACTGCTGGGTTGATGTGACCACCGCTGATGTGTCCAATGCACCAAACAACTGTGGCGACACCCAGCCCAAAGGAAAGAGAGATTTGGACATTGGTCGGTGTGTTGTCGGACCAGTCCTGCCCAATACAGGACCCGCATCCGATGACGACAAGAAAGAGGGTTCCAAGGACCTCGGCGAACACTGCTCGATAGAAGTAGGGATCCTTGATGTCTCTGAGGCTGGACGCCATCAGGTTCTTACAACACTGACAACACATCTGGTCGTTAATGTTCAACTCTCCCAAACTCCGACGAATTCTTTAAGTCACTGGCACGGCTCTTGATTGTCACTAACAATGACTCACCTGGAACAGCAATCATCAGCATCGCTTTGGTCTTCGACTCAGAGATTCTTATAATGAACACCTAATATGCCAAAAGTCAAACAGATTAATGCGTCTCGTTAACGGAAAGAGGGTGTCACAGAGACCAAGTGTTCGACTAACATTTAACAAATGCTGATATTGATAGAAGAACGTTTTGCTCCGATTCTGATTTCAAGTGACTGACAGATGAGACTCAGTTGTACCCACGTTTCTTAACTCTTAGAGGGTTATTACAGAGCCCTCCCTCCCTCTCTCCCTCCCTCCCTCCCTCCCTGTCTGTCCATCCGTCTGCCTGTCTCTCTGTCCGTCTGTGCATGCTTGGATGTTCTCAAACCGTCTTTGGTTGAATTCTGATATTTGACGCAATTGTGGCTCGGCGGTCGGATTCAAATCTCTAAGAGAGATCAATCTCAGAGATTGCCCTTCGCTGGTCTTTCCATGATATCACATTCTGTTCCTCTGTACGAAACTTAGGTATTATTCTTGATCAAGAGCTACCGGTAACGCTTGTTAACCATGTAAACAATGTATGTCGTTCCTGTTACGGTGACGATGTCCTTGCGCTTTAGAAATTTCATTTATGTATAGATCATTTATAATAAATGTAGAGTTTCTGCTTAAAGGCTTCGTCCCCTTTCGAAACGAAAACAACTAATCGATGCGAATGAGCAACAGTTGACAGAAACTGTTACAAGGACATGTACGGAGCTACAGAGGCAGGGATGGTTGGATGGATGGCGTGGATGATAAGGTGAAGCAGCAGAGGCAACAGCAGGTGTTTGAAACAATGTCACAATTCTCATCGATTTTAATTAAATGTCATTCCTCGATGTCCTACGAGTTTATTCGGTACACAACCCGTCCTCGTAAAGGAAACTTCATTCAGTGCAACCTTGACCGTCTCCTTGCAGTGCCTGCTTTAGGTATCTGTTGGCGATAAAGGCGGCTGCCTAGAGCGGCATTTCTCAAGGGGCGGCCAATTTTTTTAAAACATAAATTAGTTAATATTAATAAGAAATTAAATGAACAGATGAGTGTTTAGTAAAAGGCGGCATTTCTGTCCTTGCGGCTTGCCTATGGCGGCCTATAGCACAAAACAAAGACCGCCACTGTATCCTTGACCGGGCGATGGATCCACCATTGATTCCATGTCCATTACGAGGGGATAACGGCGCTACAGAAATCAACGAATGGATTATAAACGACTTCCGTTTGGCCAAAAAGTCGGATTCCTCAGCAGACGACGCATTACGCTATACGCAATTATCCATTATCACTATTTTGATCATTATCTATTTTAAATTATTATTTTTATTGTTGTTATTATTATTGATTTATTATTTTATTTTTATTATTGTTATTATTATTATTGATTTATTATATTATTATTAGAGCTGTACCGAATAGCATTTCTTACTATTCGGTCGAATACGAATAGTTGGCCGCAATATTCTGCCGAATAAGAATACGAATAATAGGTGACGACAGAGCGCAACATAATTATGGCCCAGGGAGAGAATGGTCGGGGGTTGGGGGGGTTGAACCCCCTAATCCTTCTTAGGACCCCAGTTAAGACATCATTGCACATCCCGGGGGTCGTTTTCAACCCTCAGTTGTGTTAGTGTGATTATAATTGTACATATATTTCGGCGTGTTCTTTCACAAATCGCTTTGTGGGTTACTAATACAGTAATGCTCTGGTTTATTGTGAGATTTGTGACCATGTGAATTGTACACTAATAAATTTGGTGATGTCATCACTTTAAGGAGTTTAAGCTTTCTACAGCATTATTGGATTTTCTTAGTTTGCAAAACACGGATAAAATATTCAACTCCACATGGATCATACTCATCAAAGTCTGACTCTCCCCCCAGTTTTTTGTCTACAATTCTCACACTGATTGGCCTAAGTAAAACTACACAGAAGTACGCCTACATTTAAAAATTTTTAATTTAACTCACTTTTCGTAGAGCAATTGAGCTTCAATTCTTAATTTCTTCACGCGACATTAAACAATATTAAAAGTAATTGTCCATTTTACTGAAAGTATGCAAGTTTGCTTGCAGGGTTAACGTTCCCAATATTTTCATTTGGACTTTCCACTGAAGATGCATTGCCTTTTGAGAAGCATGAATTATATTCTTCAGCATATTTGTATTTTAAATGATTATTTAATGCTGTTGTGAAACATTTTGAATGGCGGGTACCATATGAAATTATAACCTTGCACATACTGCAAAGTTCATAATGGCCTTGCTCGGGTCATCGTGTTATAAAACCTCTTGTTATAAAATATTTCCATACTGGACTTCACTGGATGTAACTTTTTCAGAACATTTAATACACTGTATATGTTAAATTTTACGAAAATTAAACAAGTTTAAAATTTATTTACCTCGCGTTTTGAAAACCGGATACTAACAAGAGTTTAGATCGCAAAAGAATCTACACAGTGACCGTTAATTTTATAGGGCGCATTTATTGATAAGCACTAAAATTATGTAGCGGTTTCACTCTTCGTATTCGGTTAAAAAACTACTCGACCGAATAAGAATAAACTGTATTCGCAGCAATATTCGGTCTCAAGCGAATAACTTCTAACTAACTTATGTTAACTACTGCTAACTTCCGGCGCCGATGTTGTCGCTGCCACACGTTCAATTACCGGTACTTTTTCCCAACGGAGCAGGCTTGCAATGGGCCTGTATAACAAGGAACTCTCATCGTATGCCAGTTTTTTTTATTCAGCCATCCGATAACTGCTAGTTAGGGGTATTTTTGAAAAATTTTCTGGAGCAAAACGGATAATACTCAACGACCTCTTGACCCAGGTAACTGGATAGTGTTTAATGCATATAAAAGTCGTTGGTTTAATGACGTGCGGACGTTTGAGGTTTCCCTACGGGAACGGACGACACAAACGATGCCAATTGTCTACATTAGCTGGTCATAAACGCTGCAGGCAGGAAGAATACGCTTAGACAAACCAGAGACTATCTTAATATGCTGTGGGGAATGAAAAGAAACTGCAATTTGTGAGAAATGAGAGATACGGGAGAAGATACTGATACAGGAAATCTTTCCATGTGAAGAAATGTGAATCACACAACAATTAGTGTGATGTAACCTTCATATATTAAGAAATGTTAATCACATGACAATCAACGTTACATAAGGCAGAGGTTTTCAAACTTTTTAGCCGGGGACCCCTATTTGTTTCTAGGTATAACTCGCGGACCCAAGTATTTAAAAAGTAAAATGTATCGCTTAAAATTTAATCAAAATGACAGGCAGACTATTTCCACAATACAAGCTTACTTAAGACGCTGAGGATTACCATAATATAGGCTTAAAATGTAATACTGAATAAATTGTTATTAGGCTAACTTCCTGCAATAATTACGGAAAACAGTCATTATTAAAGCAATTAATAACATCGGTTTCGCCAAAAACCAGAAATTTATGTCTGTGGGAGGGAAGTGCTTGCTTTGCTTTGCAAAAACTGTCAATTCATGGTGCTGTTTTGGACAGCGCCTATAAGCACTGTTTTCTCAGGTTTAAAAAAGTTATCCATACCCTACTATAAGCAGAAAAATTATATAGTTAGGATATTACAGCGAATGTGAACGAAATTGGGACATGCTTTGCAAAAACTCTGTAGGCCCTATTATCGTTCATTTAAAGACTTAACCCGGCAAGGACACAGTTTATCTGGTTCGGCACGACCCAGCAGCTCTCTATAGAATAGATATGTCTTCTCTTGCCTTGCAATTCCCACACCTTTCTTCATCGACCTGGGGCTCCAGGACTTGGGAGTCATTCTGAACCACGAACTTACATCGACGCGGCACTTAAAGCTTCTCTCCGCAGCTGCTGTTACCAGCACCGGCAGCTCAAGGTGATTTCCCGTTCTTTATACCCCGGTGCAGCTTCCACGCTTGTCCATGCATTTGTTGTTTCTCGATTGGACTACTACAGTCCCATATATGACGGACTCCCGGCCTGCCCGGATTGAGTTCCTGAATGGAATCCTGCTTTCTGCTTCCCGCCTTGTATCCCCAAGTTTGGCAGAATGTCTGTGTGTATGAGGGATGTCCTCCACTGGCTCCCTTACCCACAGCGCATCACTTATCGAATCTCTGCTTTGGTCTGGCGGTGCTTTGAGGGCTTGGCCCTTCGAGCCCTGCTGGAACTCTGCTGTCCCACTTCAGGTTCGCAGCGTCGTGGATCTCTCTCTTCTCAGCTGCGCAAGGTCAACTAACTTATTGTTCCCCGCGCACGGACAGCCATATGGCGGCGCCGTTCCTTCTTGTGGCTGGCCCCATGACCTGGAATGGGCTTCATAGGCCTACCACGCTCCATCAAATACCGACTAGTCATTTCACCTTGTTTCTCGCTGTCCTCAAAACTGTGTTCTGCCATGGTTGGGCTGGGAGTGCTCCTGAGTAAGGGCGCAGGAAATAGACCAGAATATTACAAATGCATCGCGCTTACATTGGGTGCAGAAATGATTAAACACCCCATAAGCAGAAATTATTAATTAGACTTTATTAAAACACACACGTTTTATTGGACTATAGAATGTAACGTGGCCATATTTCTTATTTACGTCACTGTAGTACGTCAGGAATAACTAAAGAACCCCATTCGGAGCCGTATGGGTCATGCAGTTAGGCTGCAGGCATACTATAGGCCTATATATTGTATGAATAAAATAAGGTTGTTAATGCTAAAACGATACAGTTTTAATCATTAATGAATATTTTCAAAACGCTCTCGCGGACCTCCGCCATATCCTTCGCGGACCCCTCTTGGTCCACGGACCACAGTTTGAAAACTCTGACATAAGGAGTTCTCAAGGTGAAGCAATGTATCACACCTCATCAGGCGTAGGAATCGTGACCTGTATTCCGGTCACGAAGTCCTGTCCTGACAGCCGAGTCTTGGTAAAGGACCAAGAAATGACGAACGAGACCAAGAATCATTGGAACCGTTTCATCGAGGAGATAGAATCATAGAAACAAGCGTTTGTACCGGCGTCAAAAGTATACGCGACCTAAACAACAACGAATCAAAACGAAGAAAGCAAGAAACATAATCCAAAGTGGAGCATGGTAACTGATTGATTTGAGTAAAGCAAACTATTAAGTTGTTATGTTAAGCTTATGCTAAGTGGTCATCTGCTATGCTAATTTATTCTATCCTATATATTTGAATCATTTGAATGCAATGCAGATGTAAACTTTTATAGTGCCCGTAAAATATTTGTGTTACTGTGTGGCATCAAATATTAAGTCCATATATTCGCACTCTTCGTTATTCTATGTTGAACGGGCTGAACGAGATCTCGCGTCCTCCTGCGATATCCTACTCTCATTCGTCCTCTGAATAAGTTGAGGGTGAGCGCGATTTAAGCGTTAAAATAAATCTTTTCTTTATTCCGTGGTACTTCTATCGGTTCTTTATCTTCGTCTTAAGTAAATTAACGACGGATTTGTTGATCTAAGATGTTTTTAAAGTTGGAGGTCATTTTAATTAGACGCAGTCCAGCGGCGTCCGTCTCGTCGGCGTTATCAATGTCCATGAACACTTGATGCTTCGAATACTTCGTCCACGGTTCACCCAGTGCAGTTACAACAACGCTGATACTTCTGTAGCGCCTCCTTTTCTTTGAGATTATACCGTTTATTTTAAAGGAATTCTGTGAGTCTATGTAAATTGGTCGCTATACCAACGTTGTGTCGGCCTACCAACAATTACGTGTTGTCCTTCAAATTGTGTTGACCAAACGTTTCCTTATCTAGGCCTAATCTTCGGTGGTTTTGCTGCTACAGGAGTCCTATAAGTTTTAATTCATCACCACGAAACTATTTATTGCCACAGTGCAACGAAATACACTTGGATGGATACTATAATCTTCCAAATACTGAATGGTCATTTCACCTTGTTTCTTACTATCCCAGTCTTGTTGTCCTCGAGACCAAGGTCTTGGTCTCGAGTGCACTCGAGTTCGTTTTTAAATGTCTTGGTCTTGAGACCAAAGGTCTTGGTCTTGAGGTTCAAAGTCTTGATCTTGAGGTTCAAAGTCTTGGTCTTGGTCTCGCAAGACCAAGACCAAGACTCGGCTGTCAATACGAACAGTCATTTAACAAAACTCAAGAATTTACAAGTTTACCAAACCTGCTTGCGTCATACGACCAGTATCTATATATGGACGGATACAAGTCTTGTTGGTCAGGAAAACCCATTGGCAGCATGGGTATCAGACGGTATGATAAACCATGGGAGGATTTAAACAAGACTCACTATCTGGACATTTACATCCAGTGCTTGAAAAGCCACTGTGTGTGCCAGCGACTTCGGCACCTGTAGAACGTATATTTTCACATTGCAGAATTTTTATGAGGCTCCACAAGGCACGTCTTGGTCAGAAAATTCTGAGCGAATTGGTTTTTATAAAATACAGAAGACATTTGGAATAACATTTTGCATGAAGGACTTTTGTAAATACGAATTCGGAATTCTCTGCAGTCTGCATTTAAAGTTAATTTGCTTGAATAAAATAAAAGACTCATGTTTTCATTAAAGCAGCGAATATTTCGACTTGACAATTTTTACTAAGGAATAGAAGTCTTGACCTGATTGTAATTTTTTCGGTCTTGGTCTTGGTCTCGAGGTTCAAAGTCTTGGTCTTTGTCTCGAGGTTTAAAGTCCTGGTCTTGGTCTCGAGGTTCAAAGTCTTGGTCTTGAGGTTCAAAGTCTTTGTCTTGAGGTTTAAGGTCTTGACAACAAGACTATCCTAAAAACTGCTGTGTTCGGCAGTGGTTGGGATGGGTGCTCTAGCGTAGGCAATCTTGAAGGGGCGCTATATAAAACTGCTTTAACAAGGAACAGATTTGTAGCAAGTCTTCATTTGTACACACGCATGTTTAGGACAGATGACGTCCTTCCTAGATTTGCTGGACGTGTTTGTTGGGTGGCCTTGCGTTCAGAAACCTTGGTTCTAGTGAGGAATATAAAGACAAATGCACGGAAATATGTGTTTTTGTGGCAGTGTTTCAAATGGTGTTGGCTGCTTTAGGCACAGATAATTTCTAATTCTGCTTCGAGATTAAATATACAGTCTTGTTTACAGATTACTCGTAATATTTACAGGTGTAATGTTTAGCAATTACACGTAATATTTACACATGTAGTCTTGTTTACAAATTACATGTAATATTTACAGATGGAGTGTAATCGTGCCGTGTTCCTTGTCGGTTCTGTCCTGTGAGCTAGCAGGTTGAGCCGGTCGTGTCACCATGAGCACATTGAGCAACTGTCACCAGCTCTACGCGATCAAACCATCCAAGACTAGCTACAAATTGAGAACTCGGTAAAATAGAGGTTTAGTTTACAAAGACAGTTGCACTTTTACTCTCTCTCTGTCTGTCTGTCTGTCTGTCTGTCTGTCTCTCTCTCTCACACAGAACGCTGCTCCAGACATTGTCTTGAAGGTCACTCATTGCAACTGCTGCAATTCCTACAAGACACTCCGCTGCTCTTGTAGAAAAATGGACTACCATATGCTTCTGCCTGTGAACCGTGCCAAGTTAAAAAATGTGAAAATCCACATAACAAGTTTCTTCGGAGGAGTCGAACGATAACGAGGAGTAGTGAGTGACTAATTGAATGTGTAAGCTATGTAACTGTATGACCATTGGATTTGTCAGTAAATGATAATATTAAACAATTAAAGTTATTTCAACTGAACCCTGAAAACCAAAACCACCTTTCTATGTTGAATAAAGCTTGAGATATAGACAATTTTTAGCTCCCGGCAGCCATCTTGGACGCCATCTTGAAAATGAGCCCCTGCGAGTGGTGAGAATAGACTTTTACTGTTAATAAGCATGACAAATGGTAACAAAATCAACTGAGAAACCTTTTGTATCAATTTTTAAGGTTCATCCATTTATTGACCCGTCTAATTACCAAACAGGAAAGAGTGAGGTTACAATAGTCAAGTACATGTGTACATTAGTATGAACATTTTTAAGTATGAAGACACTTAAAGTGGAATATGTTAAGTGCCTGCTCAAAGGCGTTGCAACATTAATGCTTAACTAGAGGTAAAGCGAAATCCTGGTTACGATCGAATGCTCTTCGGAGATTTACATTACATTACGTTCTTTGGTTCTGCAATGCTTTAAACGATAAGACACATGTAAGAAAAGGACAAATCCATACACATACCCTACATGAATACATTGAATGAAACACCACAAACATGCAGCAAACGCCGTCCTAAATGAGAATGACCATAGACAAGTTTTAAGGACTGAAATAGCTTCAAAACTCTTCTAATCGTGCAAGACTAGCCAGTTCTATCTGGGATTAAGATTACTAAGGGATATGAAGCCGATGAATATAGGATCTTTTATCTAGACTATGTGTGTGGCTCACATCCGGGACCTTAGTAACACCGGCTAGTCAAACATGGGTCGGTTATAGCTGGCTTAACTAAATAAAAACACTTATCAATAGCTGCAGGATTTTGGCATCCTGTCTGTTACTTAGTTTCAGACTATTTATTTATTTAGACTGTCCGTAATTTACTTTAATCGCATAATTATGTCCTTATTAATAAATAAATCGCTAAAAGAATCTAGAGCGATTCCGAGAGTGTTTACTTCTGCTCTGAGCCAAGTCGCCCCTCTCCAAAAAGCCCGGATGTCACTTTTCTAAAAATAGATGGCCACAGACATCGCCTGCGATGAATCAGAAAAGACGAACTCTCATTGGCTGACGCGTTGCCGCTTCATATCCCTTTTAGTAATCTTAATCCCAGGTTCTATGAAGAAATTCACCAAAAGCCGGTTTTATGACTAAACTCTTCGTCCTTCCTTGACCCTTTAATTACCTATTCAACTGTTCGTTAACCCTCTCGAAGCTCAAAAATGACCGATATCCTGACGAATTAAAAGCTCTACAGCGATGACTTCGATTAGGATACAGAAAATAAGACTGTCAAGAACTAGATCGACTTTGGCAATTTGTTCCTCACATCCTGAAAAGGAACTATCGAAAACTTTCACACGAAATGTTTAGGTCGATAGGAACTTTTAAGCGACCCAGTTAAACTTTGGGGAAATATAGCTTTCATAGTAGCATCTGAATCCACATTTCACCCGTTATAATCACAAACTAATTGAACTACATTATTTTAGACTCCACTCAGCATTCAACCACTTCGAGACCAGATTCGGTTATTATAAACTACGTTTAAAGCAGAATATTGTATAAATTATGTCTACCAACACCATTCCAGTTAATACCCGTTTTAAAATATGGCGTCCATAGCTAGAACACTTCCTGTACGACCGGAATTTGTTAAATTCGCAAGCTAAAACCGACAGATTTATGAAACATAATGTTTGCATTTACATTCGAACAAGGCACCGAACAAACCATCGAAAACGACTAATCAAACAAACAAAGCTTATCATAAAACCAGAGAAGTCTAACTAATTCCTGAATAATAGCAACACATAGAAACGCGTTAATTAAATCGAGACGAAGTGCACCCTGGGACGACCGGAGACTTAAATGCGTTTTTCGGCCTCCATCATCTTGGCCATCTCTTCGGGTGAAGCCTGTTTTTCAACGTGTACGCCTGTACGTCACTAGGACTCTCATTTCTCGGACTCTATCTTCTTGGCCCGCTTCTCGGGTGAGGGGGGTCTTTTGTCGTGTACGTTTGTACGTTTCTCGGACTCTCTCCTCTTCGACTCTCTCTTCTTGGACTCTGCCTTGTTAGCCCGCTCCTCGGGTGAGGCCTGTTTTTCGACGTGTCCGCTTGGAAAGTTTTCGGCCTCCATCATCTTGGTCTGCTCCTCGGGTGAGGCCTGTTTTTCGACGTGTCCGCTTGGAAGGTATTCGGGGTACATCAGCTTGGTCGGCTCCTCGGGTGAGGCCTGTTTTTCGACGCCTCCGCTTGGACGTTTTTCGGCCTCCACCACCTTGGCCCGCTCCTCAGGTGAGGCCTGGGTTTCGACGAGTCCGACGGATGGTCCCGTTTGATCGGCGGCACTCCTTGACAGAAAGAAGTATCTGGCTTTCTTAAGCGACGCGTCGGCTGCAAAGACCGTCTCGTAGAGAAGAGCAGCGAGGACTCCGCCGCTCAAGGGTCCGCACCAGTAGATCTACAGCGCATGACGACACAAAGCAGAACTCCATGTAATATCTACTCCATGCACAACTAAACATTGACAACTTACACTAAATAGAGATTTACTGTACAACTGATATACGTCGCAATTATTTCAAGAGTTCAGACATTGATTATTATTTAGTAGGCCTCTCTTTTAGGCAACTTTGGAGGAATTCTACATCGCTATCATTTTGGGTCGTATCACCGCTCATGAATAAGCTGATGCCCTGCGCTTAGCTTTCAAGTGGCGCTATAGAAATTTGGAATGAACCATTTGGAGCTTAGGAGGAGAGCAGAGCAGATACTCACCCAGTGGTTCTTCCATAGGGATTTGACGACAGCCGGACCAAGTGTTCTCGCTGGATTCATACTCGCCCCAGTGTAATTGATCTACAGGAGACAGAAACGAACAGACTCTTAGGACATACATACAGTCATCCTATGTCGAAATTTATATAGCGCACTTTGAAAGAGATTAGACACGGTTATCCGACAGATCTAGACATAGGTCCAACCACAGGAATTTAATGCAGGAAGTGGAGGAGGAAGAGGAAGAGGATGAAGAAGAGAAAAAGGCAGAGGAGAAAGAGGAGAAAGAACAGAAAGAGAAGGAAAAAGAAGACGAGCAAAAGGCGGAGGAAGTAGAGGAGGAGGAACAACAGGAGGAACAGGAAGAGGAGTTAAGAGGAGTTAAGAGGAGAAGGACGACGACGAAGGGAAGGAAGACGACGAGAAAAAGTCGGATGAAGAGGAAGAGAAGGAAGAAGAAAAAGGTCTAGAAGAAGCAGATATTGCAGGCCGATGCATAAGTTGAATTCAATTACGAAACTTCACGGCTCACCCGTCCCATTCCCAATCCTTCACGGCTCACCCGTCCCCTTCCCAATCCTTCACGGCTCACCCGTCCCCTTCCCAATCCTTCAAGGCTCACACGTACGTCCCCTGCCCGAATCCTTCACGGGTCACTCGTCCCCTACCTAATCCTTTACGGTTCACCCGTCCCCGCCTAGATCCTTCACGGCTCACCCGTTCCCGGCCCACTACCTTCATGGCTCACCCGTTCCCGGTCCAAATCCTTCATGGCTCACATGTTCCCTGTCCAATCCTTCACGGCTCACCCGTCCCCGGCCCTAATCCTTTACGGGTCACCCGTCCGCGGACCAAATCCTTCATGGCTCACCCGTCCCTTGCCCCAATCCTTGACGGGTCACCCGTCCCCTGCCCCAATCATTCACGGGTGACCCGTCCCCGGCCTCAATCCTTCACCGGTCACCGGTCCCCTGCCCAAATATTTCACGGCTCACCGGTTCCGGGACCCAATCCTTTACGGGTCTCCCGTCCCCGGCCCCAATCTTTAACGGCTCAATCGACCCCGGCCCCAATTTTTCACGGCTCTCCCGACCCCTGCCCCGATCCCTCACGAGTCACCCGTCCTCTGCTGCAATCCTTCACGGGTCAACGGATCGACGTTTAGTTCATGTCGGTCAGTGGTGAGGGGGTAGAGGGGGTTAAACGGGAGAAGGCATTGGGTGCTTTCGGTGATGCAACTAATAGATCCAAGATGACCGCCTTCTCAGTGCAACGACACCTGTCGGCGCTTCTTCTAATTCATTAAACTTTACATACAATTTGTATACATTTCAACACACACTCAGCGCCTCTGTGTAGGTATCTCGGACGGAGGGGCGCTATATAAGTCCTCTGAATGAATGAAGGAAAACACACTAACACGCATACATTATGTCCAGGTTCAAGGCCAGGTGTCGCGCCACAGAAAGGTCAAAGGTCGTCAATGGAATCGTCATTTGGAGCGTTGAAGACCCTCTCAAAGACCGATCTGTCGTCTAAAATTTATGGCTTGCAGGGTAACAATCGAAGACCATTGTCCCACTCTTCCGCACCCAACACCCAGGTCACCCCATCACGAGGGAGCCCTTCATGAATGATTCTGAGTCTGGCTGAGGAATGAGGATAGGGCCTATTCAGATTCCGCTGTCCCAGTTAACACCCTGCTATTAATAGCAGGTCATTCTAACGACTGGATAGTGCTTTATTGCTGCCAATTAACACTATATTGTAAACAGCGATGCAAACAGTCCCGAGAGGAAAGGACAAAACAAAGGAAGAGAGGAGGAGAGGACAGAAGAAGAGAGGAGAGGAGAAGAGACGACAGGAGAGACGAAGAGGTGAGGAGAGAAGAGGAGAGGGTGGCCCAAAGAAAAGAGAGCGGCCAATAGAGTAAAGGGGGAGTGTAGTCGACACCATTATCCACCTCCATGCAAATCAGAAAGAAATTAATAATTAAATTTCTCATTAATCTGGAGAACAATGCTTCAAAGTACTTACGGCGAACAGATTACAAATCGTGACGCTGAATCCTATGGCCAATGGAGCGGAACCTTTCAGATCAGATCGGTTGGAATCACAAGAAGCAAAGACCGTTAATACGAGCAGGAACGTTATCATCAGTTCCACTACGAATGCCCGCCCTACAGACAGGCCCTCATTGACCTCCGTCATTCCCATGCTTAGCTCTTCCTTATCCGGGGTCACGAAATTCAGGAGTCCCGCTCCGACAAGTGCACCTGCGCACTGGGCCATGATATAGACAACCGCTCGCAGAATGCTGATCTTACGAGCCACCAGCATGCCAACCGTGACGGCTGGGTTGATGTGACCACCGCTGACGTGTCCAATGCACCAAACAACTGTGGCGACGGTCAGACCAAAGCAAAGAGAGACTGGGACATTCAGTGCTTGCATTTTGGCCCAGTTGGCATCGATACAGGACCCGCATCCGATGAAGACGAGGAAGAGAGTTCCAATGGCCTCGGCGACCACTCCTCGATAGAAGTTGGGATCCTTGAGTTCGTTGAGACTGGACGCCATCAGCTTCTTACAACACGGACAGCAAATCTGATCGTTAAATGTTCAACTCTCCCAAACTCCGACGAATTCTCTAAGCCACTGCCACTCTCGCGTGTAACGGCTCTTGACTGCCGATAACGAGAACTTACCTGGAACAGTAATAATATTATCAATCATCTCACCTGTATTTTTCAGTAATAGTTACAGCTATACTTAACGGAAATCAACATTTTCCCTTATAATTTTACTTAAAGTTAACGAAAATATCACTGTTCCCTAAGGAAGGTTAGCCGCGAAGAATCGGGGGAGGAAGAGACAGACAGACAAAGACTGAGAAAGATAGAGATGGATGGTGAGACAGAGAGAAGGACAGCGAGTGAGACACACATAGATGGAAGATTTTAAGGAAGGAGACTGAGAGAAGAATGGGTGGAGATGAGAAAAGAGACAACGCGAGCCACAGCGACAGACAGAGAGACGAAGAGAGACAAAGACAGAGAACGTGCGCTGTGGATTAACTCCACGAGCGATGCGCATCAGTGAGCGCGGACGATCGGAGCGAGGCAATAGGAGGAATGGCTAGAAGGGGGTAATGGGACAATCCGCATATGCAGCCCATTAAGGAAATCGTTGCTCAGTGATCGACCGAATTCTATGCATATAGGCAGATAATTGAGGTTCGCGAGAAATAAATATACAATTAAATGTGAACGTTTTTCCTATAGCGACAGCAGGGCGTCACCTGACGTCAGTATCGCTTTGGTCTTCTATTCAGAGAGTCTTATAATGAACACCTAATATTCCAAAAGTCAATCAGATCAACGAGGGAGCCGCAGGTTCCAAATGTTCGACTAGCATTTGCTGCTATTGATAGGAGAACGTTTTGCTCCGATTCTAATTTCAATTGACTGACGGATGAGACACAGTTGTGCCCAAGTTTCTTAACTCTTGGGTGTTATTACATAGCCTTCTCTTTCTCCATGTCTGTCTGTCTGTCTGTCCGTCTGTACCTGCGACGGAGGCCGGCTGCTTGGATGTCCTCAAAACGTGCTGTGGGATGACCTCTTACCTTGAAATTAGTCTGTTCTTAATGCTTCTGCTCGCCTGACTGGTGGCATCCCGAAATTTGGTCATATATCCATCTATAATTTATATTCTACATGCTTGACACTTTGAACTAGTTGATTTTAACTGTCATGCGAAACTGCTTGTTGAGAACTGTCCCATCTTATCTTGGTTCACTGTGTATCTCTGCCTCGTCGGTTCCTGGCCGTACGTCCCTTCGTTCGGCCGACCAGGGTCTTCTTCTCGTCCCCTGGGGTCGCCCCTCTACAACTCACCACCTTTGTTTTCATAGGTCTTGTGGCCTGGTACAACCTTCTTCATGAAGCTAGAGCTGGGTTAGTCAGCCTACTTCCTTCTCTGTTCCACAAGCGCTTGAAGTCTATTCTGCTTGAACGAGGGTTCTCCTTGTTGGGTCGGGTGCGCTAACGGTGAGTTCTTCCTTGAAGTTGCGCTTTAAAAAATTTCATTTATGTATAAATGTTGTGTTTCTGCTTAAAGGCTTCGTCCCCTTTCGAAGCGGAAACAACTGATCGATGCGAATGAGCAACAGTTGACAGAAACTGTTACAAGGACATATACGGAGCTACAGAGGCAGGGATGCAGAACCCGAGATGGTTGGATGGATGGCGTGGATGAAAATGTGAAGCTAGCAGAGGCAACAGGTGTTTGAAACAATGTCACATCGAAAGCAACGATCGATTTTCATTAAATGTCATTCCTTGATGTTCTACCCTGTTTATATTCGGTACACAACCCGTCCTCGTAAAGAAAAGTTCATTCAGTGTAACAAAATCGACCTTGACCGTCTCCTTGCAGTGCCGGCTTTAGGTATAGGCGGCTGCCTAGCGCGGCATTTCTCAACGGGCGGAAATTTTTTATACATGAATTAGTTAATATTAACAAAAAATTAAATGAAAAGATGAGTGTAGGGGCGGCATTTCTGTCCTTGCACAAAATTACCGAAGACCGCCACTGTCTCCTTGACCGGGTGATGGATCCAGGATTGATTCCATGTCGAGAATATAACGGCGCTACAGAAATCAACGGACTGGATTATAAACGACTTCCGTTTGGACAAAAAGTCACACTTGTTGGCTCATCAATTATCACTATTATTATCATTTTTTTTATTACTGTCATTATTACTATTCAGAGCTGTACCGAATAGCATTTTTTACTATTGGACCGAATACGAATTGGCCGCACTATTCTGCCGACAGAACGCAGCACATGGCCTCAGTAAAAACAATTAGGCCTAGGGCCTACGTGTATTTCAAAATGTTTAATATAACTCACTTTTCGTACAGTAATTGAGCTTCATATTGCCTTCAATTCTTAAGTTCTTTATTTGATATTAAACAAGAAAGTAGTTGTCCTTTTACTGAAAGTTACGCAAGTTTGCTTGCAGAGTTAACGTTCCAAATTTTTTCAATTGGACTTTCCACTGAAGATGCATTGCGTTTTGAGTGCATGAAATTATATTCTTTAGCATATTTGTATTTTAAATTACTATTTAATGCTTTGTGAAACTTTTTGAATGGCGGGCACCACGTGAAATTACCTTGCACATACTGCAAAGTGCATAATGGCCTTGCTCGGGCCATCGTGTAATAAAACAAAGTTTTATAAAATATTTTCACACTGGGTTTCACTGAATGTAACTTTTTCATAACATTTAATACGCTGTATATGTTAAATTTAACGAAAATTGAATAAGTTTAAGATATATTTACCTCGCGTGTTGAAAACCGGATGCTAACAAGAGTTTAATTCGCAAAGGAATCTACACAGTGAAACGCTAATTTTATAGAGCGTATTTATTGGTAGGCCTATACACTTGACAAAAAAGACAAAAACGTTTATTGACATCAAGCACCAAATTCAACCTGGGACTTTAGCAATCTTAATCCCAGATTCAACTACAATATTATTGCATTGATTCAATACATCTCAGTACTTCACTCAGTGCATATTTTAAAAGATTAAGACTAGGCTACTGGGACAAATTCATCTCTAAAAAATTTGACGACCTTTTTAGGACTTTGTAAGTAAGTAAGTAAGTAAGTATATTCTTTATTACACCATTAGCAAACGCACAATGGGACAGAAGTTAGAAGCTTTGATTGTAAAACATAGAACTAATAATAAATCGAAATAAAAATGATAAAATAAGTAATTAAAAAAAGCAAGTGTTTTCTTATCATTTATGCAATAATCTAGCAATGTAACCCTTCCCCGTCAAAGGATCGCATCGTGGTATCTCGCGATTATATTATTATTATTGTCTCTGAAAAAATTTGACGACCTTTTCTTGGGAACTCCTCTCACGAAAATTTTGCCTTTTTGCCTTAACTGCTGGGACAAATCTTAAAAACTCCTGCAACACTAGTTATACTTCTGTCCCACTAGTTATACAGTTTCAATGTACATTGCCTGGGACAAATCACCGCAACTCCTGGGACAAATCCTAAGACTACTGGGACATTTGTCCCACTAGTTATACAGTTAAAATATGCCCTGACTTCACTGTATAAAGTAGCAATAACTTTTCGCCAACAAATGCCCAGTATAAAAAAATCCGGGAAAATTGGACCCCTCCCTGTACGCACACGTACTGTTTCTCCACCCCACCTGCGTACGTACGGTTGACGCACACCCCCACCCTAAGACCAGCTGCAGAATGTGTCAGTACCACAGTCCAGGCAGCGACTGTCTGCACTTTAGGCCAGATTGAAGGATGACTAATCCATGGACTCGCTGCCGAGTTGTGTGATAGCCCCTATTCGCAAGCGTACGCAAGCACATGCATTTCGGTTACCCCTCCATGCGTACGTGATATATGGATGGCCCCTTGTGAAACATATTGCAAGATCTGGTGTAGTAACAATACAACTCCGAATTCCAATGGTAGTAACTGGCGAACGCTTTTGGCAGTAGCTTACGTTTTATCTCTAAAATTTATGTAGCGCTTTAACTCTTCGTATTCGGTTAAAAACTATTCGGCTGAATACGAATATAAAATTGTATTCGGAGCACTATTCAGTCTGGTTCATTAATTACTGAGAATGTTGACTGTGAAAAGGAGATACGATCGCGTCTGGCAAACAGGGACGTCATTTCAGCTTTTTTCAGGGGGAGGGCAGGGTGTTTCTTCGAAATTTGGGGGAGGACAACTGTATAGTGTGCCCCCAAACTGTTAAAGAGGTGTGAAAAAAGCTATGCAAACTCTGGTTTTGTTAATAGTATATAATAATTCAATGAATTTGATAATCGTTTTTTTACCCCTTTTCCTTCCTCCTTTTCTTGTTCCATCTTTTTAATTTTTTTTTCTCAAAAATCTGCTCCCCCCAATGACGTCCCTGCTGGCAAAGGGTTACAGCATTGCAACTGGACTCAAGATTTGGCAAAATCATTGTATAACAATGACCACAAAGTAACGCTCTGGAGGACATTGGTATGGCCAGTTGTTACATATGGATGTGAGAGTTGCACTTTGAGGAAGACTGGAGACAAGAATAAATGCCTTCGAGATAAGTTGTCTGAGACTTGTCCTAGGAGTAACATGACAGCTAAAAAGACAAATGAATGGGTACTTCAAACTGCTGGTGTACAGAGAAATCTTCTCAAATCTGTGAGAGAAAAAAATGAAACTGGCATACAACGGACATATCATGAGGAAAGAAGAGAGATGTTTGGAGATCATCCAGGGCACAGTGCAAGGCTCTCATTCCCGTGAAAGACCAATAATGAACTGGATATTGGATAACATCAGGACATGGACTGAACTCTCAGTTGAGCAACTGTTAAGAAAGGTTGGTGGGAAGATCAGACGACGAGGGCGAGGACCGGCCATATGCCGAGGTTAAGAAAATGAAGTCGCCAACACTTCATACCCATGGTTGCCTCATAGCTAGCTTAAGGGACTGTTCTTCTTCTTCTTCTTGGTTTCCGAACGTTTCTAAAAAGAGGCCAACAAATTTTTATGCAAAGATAATTTTCACTGAAATGGTCTACATCAACGTTTGCAATGACCTAATTCCATACAATGACCTACATACATCCAATCACAAGGCACACTTGGTGAGGCAGCTGACGAACGAGTTCAACTGGAACATATCTTGATTACGATCATTGATCGCTGTAGCACAATCTGTTCGATCACTCGGCAGCCATTACTTAAGATCAAGAGGAAAACCGGTTGAATCCAGAAGAGACTTGGATGGATCATCAATAACATCTGGACCAGAACCAACCTAGAAATCAAAATAAGACGATCTCCTAGAAACTCACACCAACTTCTACGGCACCTCGTAGGTCATTAGACCGAGTCCCAAGATTCCCAATCATCTGAGGCAGTTTCACGACCTGGAAAACTACCCCACCCATTCCTTTCATATCCAAAGAATACTGAGACAGAAGAATAGCAGTCCCTTGAACTACCCTGAGCGCTGCGTCAAGTCAGACGGGTGGTCCTAAGATGGTCAATGGAGTCCCATAGCCATAGAGAGGAGTCGGAGGAGATACTAAGGCGGGTTTCCTTTCAGTTAATTCTGTTCTGCTCGGTCGCTTACATTTCTTTCCCAACTAAACATTCCAATCTAATTCCTTCATTGAGAACATTTATATAGAACTACTCAAAGACATTCCCAACCCAACTGACATTTCTCGCATTGCTTATCCACCAAAGTCTTACGAACTGATCTTCTGAATATTAACCTGATTACGGATTGGTTTTGGTGCACCATCGACGGACGCTTTGTGCATTAGGCCCTGTGCTACAGAACTTTAATTAATAACTAATTAATATCTTATAGACAGAAATCCATGACAGTCAATCCGTCAAATCATCTTAATTTGTCCACAATAATAGTTTTAATGATTTAATGAGTCTAAGAAAAGTGGATTTCGAGGGTCAATAGCTTGCCCATACTAATTACCATTACTTTGAATAAATGACCATTACCTTTGTATGAATGATCATTACCTCTGTATGAATGATCATTACCTTTGTATGAATGACCATTACCTTTGTATGAATGACGTATTTAATGGCACCAGCGCGAGGCGTCAATGGAAGAATAGAAAGCAGTTCCTACAAAACAAAGGAAAGCAACAAATACAGATAACAATAACAATGAATGTGATGTAACTTTTCTATGTTCAGAAATTTTCATTAAGTAACAATTAATGTAATGTAACCATTCCATGTGAAGAAATGTGAATCACACAACAATTCGTGTGATGTAACCTTCATATATTAAGAAATGTTAATCACATAACAATCAACGTTACATAAGTAGTTCTCAAGGTGAAGCAACGTATCAGACCTCATCAGGCATAGGAATCGTGACCTGTATTCCGGTCACGAAGTCCTGTCCATTGTCGACGGGTGGAAAGAAATGACGAACAAGACCAAGAATCATTGGAACTGTTTCATCGAGGAGATAGAGACAAGCGTTTGGACCGGCATCAAAAGTATACGCAACCTAAACAACAGGAAAAACAAAACAATGAAACAAAACAAAGAAAACAAAAAACATACATGTAATCCAAAGTGGGATATGGTAACCGAGTGGTTAGTGCACTTGCCTTGTAATATGGAGAGTACGGATTTGATCCTCCTCCTCTGAGACGGTTATTGTGTAGGGACCTTGAGCAAGTCCTTCACTGACAACTGCTCAACATCATCTTGGTCATTAGATAGTGGCATTTAATAGATGCATAAAAATAATAATAATTGGAAGAAACATAACCGTTACAGATGCTATTTACTGTCTCTGGACAATTTTTTGCCTCCTGACGATAATACTTACTGCTGGCAAAAATAATAATAAATAAATAAATAAAGCAAACTGTTAAGTTGTTATGTTAAGCTTATGTTAAGTGGTCATCTGTTATGTTAAGTTATTCTATCGTATATGTGATGCGGGATCCCAAAACCAGGCGGTTCGTAAAAATTTACAAAAACTAGGTTTTCATATATATTTGTAGATCTTTTCAAGATCTTTCCAAGATGCTAAGGCTTTTTCTCATGGGTCTAACCGTTACGAAGATATGCGGTTTGGAAACTATGCCCTTCATGAGAAATTATTTAGAGAAAAATGCCAAAAACAAAAACGCATGACTTTTGTAATCTATTATAAAGTCCTTGATTACGATAGGTATTGCTTGAGCTCAAAAGCAGAAATTTTCACAGCTTATAAACACACGTGTCTGCCAATATTACAATTTTAAATTATGTTATTATTTTTTGTTTTTATTTAATAATTAAGAAACTTTTGCTAACTGACTAAGCTTTCATTCCACTCCACGCAGATAAAAATAGCCCGAGATGCAGCGCACGACCTTGTTTTGCCCAATCAGGACTCTAGCATTGCACTCAGGCAGATAAAAATAGCCCGAGATGCAGTGCGCGACCTTGTGTTGTCCAATCAGGACTCTAGCATTCGGCATTTAAATGATCACGTCATACCAACCAGGCGTTGCTTACGGGAAAGAAGATTTGGGGGACCAGAGTTTCTTTGCTATTTATGGCACAGGAATTAATTATTCAGCCACGAAAGTCGGTCAGTCGGTTAAAGGGAATTCCAGGCTTTCAGAAGATGTATGACATCATGGGTATTTCTCAGTCGCTATTTATAACCACTACGCGCAAAACAATGAAATTGACCCGAAAATGAAATCATATTCTTTTACAACTTTGCAATGTTATTCGAATTTTTATAAAAACAACCAATAAATAATAATAAAGACTGCAGAATTATATTCTTCAAATATTAAACAATGCAATTATGATATGAAACACTTTTCGCTAAAAATCAAGATGAAGCGCTATTTTGAGGGATTACTCGTAATAGGTTTTGCCGACTTCCGCCTGGTTTCGGAAAATTACATCAGGTTAGGTAATGCTGTTATCTTCGGCTGTTGTTAGAGAAGACATGACTTCTGGCACAAACCTTCTTCTCTCCGTAGAAGTCATTGACAGCCGACACAAGTCGCATGACATCACGCGACGTATCCGTCAAGTACACGATCGGAGGATAAGTGTCGAGGCAGATAGCATGCATCTGGTTACTGTCCTGAAGGAAACAACACTTCTATTTCG
Organism: Allolobophora icterica; assembly: GCA_963556255.1. Classification (NCBI taxonomy): domain Eukaryota; kingdom Metazoa; phylum Annelida; class Clitellata; order Crassiclitellata; family Lumbricidae; genus Allolobophora; species Allolobophora icterica. Next base: position 67,912,620 of record OY744610.1, on the reverse strand, counting down.
AAATCGTTTCAGATTGGTAATCGCTACATTTAGACAATTAAGTGCCTGACATCCTTAAACACATCAAGCATCTCGACGCATACATTTCCGTTTCAAAAACACTCGGGGTTCAAAATCATTTCGGTTGCAAAACATTGCCTTGTATGGTCATTAGGCAGGCATGACGTTACGCATAGCTTACTAAACATCCTTCCCAGACTTCGAGAGAGCAAATCTGTGTTATTATACTGTGCTATCAAAGTTTCTGAGATGAAATCTGAGTAGAGTGAAAAGTGAATCTAAAAATTCAGTAAATTGATGTGAAAGAAAACTTTCAGTAAATTCTGCTTCCCAACGCAGATGAAGGATCTTGGCAAAAAAAACCATCACAATTCTGCAGAGAATTTTATTGAAGAGAGTTACTAGAGAGACTCCCACCCTTTGTCTCTTGGGACAGACAGACATACACAGACAGACAGACAGACAGACAGACAGACAGACAGACAGACAGACAGACAGACATAGACAGACAGACAGACATACACAGGAACAGAAAGACACAGAGACAGACAGACAGACCTTCATTGTCAGTTCAGCGAATCTGTCGAAGTTTCTGTCTCTGATTGCTTCCTTCATTTGGACGAGAGTGCTCGGAACGAGTTGCTCTGCTCGGTATTTCAGAAGTTGGCTCGTCTCGACTGATGTCTGCATTCCCCGAGTACTACTCGTTGACTTCTTATCAGCCGACACCTGGTGACAGACGCAGGAATAAGACAGCAAAAACATGTAACATCTATGCATGTAATCAATTATGTAGCAACGTTAAAGAACAGCTCATAAATAAATATAACGCACTTACGTTGTATTTCCTTTAATGTATCTATTTATATATATATATGTATCTATGTATGTAGGTATTTATGTATGAGAGAGAGGTTCCAAAGAGGCAGATCTATCTATCTATGAATCAGTTCTGACTGTTTCTAAAGCACCTTCTAGCAATCTTATGCTTTAATTCAGCTTCAACTTCCATTTATTCATCAAAGATTTCGTACCACAGAACTGCTTAAAAAAACTATGACTTCTTTACCCTGAAGATCTCAAATTCTGTTGAACTGTGGCAGATTGTAAATACCTACAACCAGAACGAGGACTGCCATTTTGGGCCAATGACTTTCTGACGCAATCTGCTGAGCAATGGAATCCGATCCATCATCTTTTGTTCCGACGACCCACTCGACAAATCCTCCGTAGATGCTTCGACACGCACTCCCCGATCCACGTCTAAAACAATATCAGCGTCAACTGTACAGAAGCCACAAGGTGGCGCCAGAAACAAGACATCAAGAACTGGGAAGAAACCTCGTAAAACACCAGCAAAATCTGGATTTCCCAGCTTTCTAGTAGTTTGTACAGACACACTTCAAGGTTTTCAAAGCACTCTGAACTAAAGAGCCACACCAGCCGAGTGGTTAGAGCGCTTGCCTTGTAGCGCAGAGAGTATGGGTTCGATCCTCGTCCCCTGAGACGGTTACTGTGTAGGGACCTTGAACAAGTACTTCACTCACAATTACCCAGTGCCATCGTTTGATGGTTGTCCATTAGCAAGTGGTGCTTAAAACATTCATAAAAATTCATTAAAAATATAATAAATATTTAAAACATTGGAGGTTAAAACATTTTCTTCACCTAAAATTAAACTTCATAGTTTGGAGTCATGACATGTTCACACTGTCGCACAAAAATCAGTCATCCAAGTTGTTGTGTACGTATGTTTGTATGCGCATATGTATCTACGTACAAACCTACAGTACACACATACATTCATACAAACATACATATCATAGGCTGCCTCTGTCTTACAGACTGATCTTCTGGATATTGACCTGATTACGTCTTGGTTTTGATATGCCATCGGTTGATGTCTTGTGCATTAGACACCGGCGCAATAGAAGTTACTAATTACAATTACACTTACAATATATGAACATCTCCGCTCTACTTTTCAATAACTTTTGAAAGCACTGTGAATATGGCTACCATTTGGACAATCTAAAGATAATAAAAAACTCAACCAATTCATTCTCACCTTGCTATTTCCGATATTTCACCCGTAACGCCAAAAAGTTTGGCCAAAGCAAAGACTGAAAGAAAAGAGAAACATTCTGATAAGCATTCATTTAATTTAATTCAGAGTGCTCACTTACATAAGTTATAAAAAACACTTCTCAGCAATGAACATACAAGAGCTTCCTAAGGTCAGTTGCACATTGACAGAACAGAAGATCTCTTAAGTTGCCCTTAAGTTGTTGTTTGACTCTTGGTCGAATTCCCCATGACTTTTCATCTTACAAGTTTTACCTTTCCAGTAAGTAAGTAAGTAGACGCACTGTTTCACTTAGATCCAGTCCAACTGGTCATCAAATCTCAGATGAACCCTGGATCCAAAGGCAACTATTGAACTAACCACATTCCAATCCCATTAAACTAACAACATTCCAATCCTTCATTTTCTTAGCCTTGGTATATAAGGGCAAGTAGCCAGTCCTCTCCCTCGCCGTCTCATCTTCCCACCAACAGTGTACGGTCAGTGTACTCATTACAGCCCAGTTGGTTAAGGGGTCCAGACAGAGCAGAAATCTCGAACCAAATTTCTGCCCTAGCAGGAATTTGAACCTCTGACATTTTGATTGACAGTCCAGCATGCTAAACTCTGCACTATAGAACATCTGCCCAAAAAACTAGAAGAGCTTAAGGACAGTTGTTATGCTCTAAGAAGAACAGCAATGACTTTTCAGAAATTAACAACTCACGTCAACTTAAGAAGACAATTGAGGAAAAAAGAATCTGATTAATCTGACCTAGACAAGCAAAGCCAGCAGCTGATGAAGCCAGACCAGCAGCCGTCGGAAAATTATTCTCCGAGCAAATGTGAACCTTCCAACTGAGCATTGGATTAACGGTTTCATCGGACGAGTGACGTCTCTTGCGCGCTCGCCTTCGAACTTATAACAGAAAAGATGCACAGAATACCAATCTCAGAGGTTAAAGGTTAAATTATTACCAACCTACAAAGTAAATTATCCAGAAAACTTAAAAAACTGATCAAACTTTCACCAAGCTAGTTAAAAGATTCTGCAAACTGAGACTCAAAAAGTTTTTCTCAAAAATGTCCACTTACTTTCCTTTAAGACATTTTGGAGTCGAACGTCGTTTTCTAGCAAATTTTCTCTGAAATAAACAAAGAAAATTATGTCTTAAATCAACAATTCTCCTCCAAATGTGTTTATAATTCAAGAGAAACACAAAGCAACATCGAGGTCAACTGTTTCTCAGCTCAACTAACTGCTACACAATCGAAAGAGTTTTATTTTAGTACTTAGTTCCTAAATTAGTTTCCTTTCTTCCCTCCTAGCTTTCAAACTGGATCTTTGAATAACTCCAACCATCTGCTTCAGTCTTCACTGATTAATTAATATATTGATTAACTGATTAATTAGCTGGTTGGTTGGCCGATTGATTGATTGATTGATTGACTGGTCGATTTATTGACTAATTGCCACAAGACTTAATTAATTAAATAAACTTAAATAATGTAACAAATAAAAACATCGATTTCTACTGTCCAGTGTCCCAGCAGGCAATGACTTTCAATGCAGAGGCCCAGTGTAAAATTCCTCTGTAGTCCTACATCTCAAAATAACACTGCCAGAATTCAAAACGTTCCAGCAGAAATGAGATGAGAATTTAACGGGAGTTGCTTGATGAGAAATTGAGTTGACTCACTGAGCATTCAGCCAGAGTCGATCTCTCTCGAATGAAGGACTTGCAGCAACGCTTGTCTTTGCTCGTAACTGTCAACGGCAAAAGAAAACCGTTGGTCATAGAAAACATTACAATACTGAACAATACTGAATCGTGCCAAAGAGCAACTGCCTCAAACTTTGCATTAAAACAGATTCCCATCAATATCAACTGATTTCACGTACAGTGCAAATAACAAAGCAAAATATCCATATCAAAAAGTTTTGATTTGCAAAGAAATGTTAAACACAGAATCAGAGAAAACCAAATGTAGTGAAGAAGGTGTAAATATTCCCATGTTTTGTTATTATTTTATAAATAGAGTAAGACTTAATTAATAAATAATTGTAATATGGGTCCATATTAGTCCTGTGTAATACCAATCGAATTGATGGCAGAATGCATAAACGTTGCTTCCATAACTGTTTTGACCATAACTATAAACAGTTTTGTAAAAATGTATGTAGAGGTTATCAGTACGAAATAGTTCCAAAGTTCGTATATATGCTGGAGCTTGGCTCGGTTAAACAAAGGCTGGGGAAAAAAAAAAAATGTTTGACTTTCGTTTGACGTCGCTCACATGTGATTGATCGAGCGTAACACTGATTGAGCCGTTGATTGGCAAAATCAACTTTTCATCTCTTTTTCCCCCTAAAACAAAACCCCAAGAAACAAATTACTTGGATAACATAAAAACATTACCCAATGGCAAAAAAATTATCAATGCATTTATTTGGGTCTCGTTTGTTTCAATTCGAAGAAAACATTAGCAAGTCATAATCCAAACTTAAATGAACCACAGACTTCCTTACTCTGGTTTTATATCCTGAAAGAATAAGAACATAATTGTTACTATTTGGGTCAATTTGAAATAACGCTACTGACATAGCCACCTGCTTTTTGCAATTCATTCAGTTTTCAAAACCATTTTAAAGCGACTGTAAATTTGTCTCAGTTTCCATTCACCCATTCCACCAAACCCATTGAACAACCCACCCACCACCCCATCCATCTCCACCAACCCATCCACCCACCTACCAATTCACCCACCAACCCATTCACCCATTAACCCAACAACCCATCCAACCACTCACCCACCAACCGATCCAACCACCAACCCATTCACTCACCCATCCAACCACCCACCCACCAATCCATCCACAGTGCGTCTGATTTGAAAATAGTAGGCGGGTTGAAAATCGATCGCGCTGGGTCGAGTAGGCGAGCGATGCGCGGTCGACTTTGGGAGCTTTTGTCTACAGCATACTTTATGTATCGTATCCGTTCGTATAGCTGCATATAATAATTATCATCCAGTAGGCCTACCTCAATTAAGTTCTGTTATATGAGTAGATCTCTTGAAGAGGCGCTATATAAATTCTCAGAATGAATGAATGAACATTCACTGGAAACCTACCATTGACGTAGGATGACGTGTGATGGCTGATTTCACAACGTTGGTTGAGTTTTCGGCATACGTTGAACACACATTTTTGGCTTGACCTTTTAGCGGGCAATCCATTCGAATTTTATCGGAGAGCTTTCTGCAGGACTTGCAGTAAATTTTGTTCACAGTCCGATGGTTTTCAATTTCGAATACATCGACTTTGAACGAGTCGCCTAATTTCCATGACAGATCCGTGCTCAACTGTACATTATTATTTGACTTCTCATCTTTGCCGCCATTGTTGTTTGAAATAATTTCCGAAATTGGCGGTGTTACGGATGATGTCACGCGGCGTGAGGTGTCGGCTTGTGTTGTTATGGCCAATCATATTGCACGAAATTGGAGTGATCAGTCAGCAGTTATTAGAACAGGTAACGGCACGCATTCAACGCTGCCGCCAGTAAGTAAATTAAGTAATCTCAATTAGGTAAATAAAATAATGGCATGGTTCCAGGTTCGTCTATTGTCTTGGAGTCTAACCAAACTCAGCGAGTGACGACCGACTGTCACCGACGATGAGAAGCCTTCGGCTAGGCGAGCGGTAAATCGCTCGCCGGTACCATTGCTTGGCGAGCGACCAAGGAGAGCGATCGATCGCTCGCCTTAAATCAGACGCTCTGTCCATCCAACCACCAACCCATTCACCAACCAACCCATCCAATCCACCCAGTCATCCAACCACCAACCCATATACATATACCTCTTAGTTCCTCGTGTCAGGACAACTATGGCTCAGTCCAGGTCCTTTGCCTGCATAGGTCCCTCACTTTGGAACCGACTTCCTCCTTCTGTCCGCACCACCATTCTCTCTGGTAGCGTTGCTTCTTCCTTTTCTCACCTTAAATCCTGCTTTTTCTCTCGGGGTCTCGCGCACTGGGAGCGCCTCTGAATGGTATATACCGCGAGAGGCGCTTTATAAATGCCCATATACAATACAATACAATACAATATACAAACATATTTATGTAATTTTATGTAATTTTAAGAAGATGTAATTTCTTCTTTTATGTTCTATCCCCTCTGTCTCACTAAAACTGCACAACTGCAATCGTAATGACAAATTTCTATAGCGCCACCAAAAACGACTTACAGTATTTGATTACGGCGATGTTGACCGGTGCCGTAGCAGTAACAAATTTCATTTCGGACGACGCTTCCATGGACGAAGAGAAGTCAAGTTTTGATGAAACCAAAACTGAACTGCTTTAGAAGCCTACCTTCCTAAGATTCGCTAAAACCCGACCAAATGTTTGAAAGAAAATGAAATGAACAACGCGACATCACGCGGTTTTTAGTGTTTACCTGCCATAAAATAAACAGGATGAACAGCTGTATTCTGGTGTAACAACGAGTCAAACATCGGACATTTGCTAATGTTTTCTGAAGATATTTTCTTAAATTTATAAATATATCTTCGCCAAACTGTTGAGTTCATTGAGTTTGGTGCTGGTCAGAAGAATTGTTTTGCTACGAAGATGGATGCAAATGTAAATATTTCATAGGATTATCTGAACATCCCAAATTTTATTATCGCTAGGAGAAATTTAACAGGTCACCACCACCAGATGGCGCGACGCTATCAGGAGATGCAGAGCTATCTATACTATTACTCTGGCCCCTGGGTAAGGTCCTTGGCCCCTGGGCAAGGTCCTGGGCCTCTGGGTAACAGATAGCGCTGAGGAGATAAATGCATGGTCAGTCGGCGGACACCAATCGAAGGATCAAACGAAAAGAAAATACTCTTCCTATAAAAACGCTTGGACAGTGGCCAAGGATATTTGAGGAATCCTTTAAAGGAAGCAACTTTAAAACATCTTTCATAGAGCAAAAACAATGATATTTACTGTTAACGTTATAATCAAATTAATCGTCGTTGTCATCGTCACCGTCACGTCATCATGATTAGCGTCGTTATCATACCACACAATTTCTTTGGCGCCTACGGTTTCTAAGCGCGCCAGCGGCTTCATTCCGACGGTAGGGATAATGCCATACTCATAGCTTTCACATTATAAATTTTCGAGCGAATGCTTACGAATGTAAATCTGCAAACACGCCGTGATTAGAATTATAATATTATTATAATTTTGTTTTGTTTTTGTACTTTCAACCTTCGTGATGAATAAACGTATATATAAATTAATGTGACCTAATATTTTCTTTTAAGATTTTCTGCACTTTAAGCCCCTTTGAAGGACGCAGATGATATAAGGGAAAGATGGAAGGAATATGTGGAGGAATTATATACAGGAAGTGGAAGCATCGAGGAAGAAATGAGGAAACAAGAACGGAAGCAGGAAGAAACACAGGTGGAGGACGGCATGGGTCCGGAGGTGATGAGAGAGGAGGTCTTGGCTGCAATTAAGGACATGAAGAATGGGAAGTCGGAAGGAATTGACAACATCCCAATAGAAATACTCAGAAATCTTGGAGAGAAGGCAATGAGCGAGGTGGTGCAACTATGCCGGGACATCTACAACACGGGAGAATGGCCAAAGGACTTCCTGCAGACAATAATTATACCAATACAGAAGAAGCAGAATGCAACAAATTGCGAAGACCATCGCACGATAAGCCTTCTGACACATGCATCAAAAATCCTGCTAAGAATTATAACAAAGAGACTGCAGACAAAGGCGGAAGCAGAAAATTGCTTGGGAGAGGACCAATATGGGTTTAGAAAGGGAAAGGGGACAAGAGATGCGATAGCAGCATTGAGGATAATAGCAGAAAGAAGCATCCAACATGACCAAGACATATATATCTGCTTCGTCGACTATGAAAAAGCTTTCGACAGAGTAGACTGGAGAAAGCTAATGGGAATACTGAGAAGAAAAGGGGTGGATTGGAGAGAAAGAAGATTGATAGGTAATCTATACATGGGACAAAGAGTGAAAATAAGAGTTGATGGAGAGTACTCAGAACCAGGAAAAATAGGAAGAGGGGTAAGACAAGGATGCCCACTGTCACCAATCCTATTCAACATCTATATAGAAGAGATCATAAGAGAAACGCTAGACGATATGGAGGAGGGGATAAAGGTAGGAGGAAGAAGGGTGAAGGCATTGAGATTTGCAGATGACCAGGCGATGCTGGCAACTAGCCAGGAGGGCTTACAAAGGATGATGGATCGTCTAAATACGGTATCACTGGAATATGAAATGAAAATAAACGTAAAGAAGACAAAGGTAATGAAGATAAACAAGAGAAGCGGTATAATACCACAAACAATAAAGATCACACTAAACGGACAAGAAATAGAACAGGTGGAGAAGTTTTGCTATCTAGGAAGTGTGATCACAGACGATGCAAGATGCCACGAGGAAATAAAAAGAAGAATATCCATGGGAAAAGATGCATTTTACAAAAGAGGAGAGCTGATGAGAGGAACCTTAAGCAAGAATCTAAAGAAGAGAATGGTGAAGACACTGGTGTGGAGTGTGGTGCTGTACGGCTCCGAGACATGGACAATGAGGAAGGACGACATAAAAAGATTGGAGGCCTTCGAGATGTGGGTGTGGCGCAGAATGGTGAGAGTTAGCTGGGTGGAACGGAGGACGAACGAGGAAATCCTGCAAATGGTAGAAGAACAAAGATCACTCATAAGTACTATACGCGGACGACAAAGGAAATGGATCGGGCACATCCTAAGGAGTGAGACACTGCTAAGAGACATCATGGAGGGAAGGATGGAGGGGAGAAAGACGCGAGGAAGACCGAGGGCAATGCTGCTAGACTGGATGATGACAAAAGAAGAAGGATACAGTGGACTGAAGAGAAGAGCACAAGACAGAGAACGATGGCGTCATTGGTCATACGAACCTGCCAATGGGCAGAGAACATAAAGAAGAACATAAAGAAGAAGAAGTAGGCCTAACCTATTTCATTGACTACTATGAGTTTTTAAATAAAATTGCATTGCTTCAAATTCTTCGACATCTTAGGTTATATTGAATAATTTGAATGCAATACAGATGTAAACTTCTATAGTGCCCGTAAAATATTTGTGCTACTGTGTGGCATCAAATATTAAATCCATATATTCGCACTCTTCGTTATTCTATGTTGAACGGGCTGAACGAGATCTCGCGTCCTCCTGCGATATCCTACTCTCATTCGTCCTCTGAATAACTTGAGGGTGAGCGCGATTTAAGCGTTAAAATAAATCTTTTCTTTATTCCGTTGTACTTCTATCGGTTCTTTATCTTCGTCTTAAGTAAATTAACGACGGATTTGTTGATCTAAGATGTTTTTAAAGTTGGAGGTCGTTTTAATTAGACGCAGTCCAGCGACGTCGTCTCGCCGGCGTGATCAATGTCAATGAACTCTGCAACACTTAAAGCTTGGAATACTTCACCCAGTGCATTTGCAGCAACGCTGATACTTCTATAGCGCCTCGTTTTCTTTGAGAGTCTATCGTTTATTTTAAAGGAATTGCCAGTCTATGTAAATTGGTCGCCATACCAACGTTTTGTACCCATAATTCCGTTTTGTCCTTCAAAATGTGTTGACCAAATGTTTCCTTATATTCGGTGGCTTTGCTGCTACAGGGTTCCTACAAGTTTTAATTCATCACCAAGAAACTATTCATTGTCAGAATGCAACGGATTACGAATGGATGGATACTCTATCTTGTCGTATCTAGTATTTATGTAGCTCGGTTTAGTTTCCTCAAATGTGCTGATTGAAGACGTGCTCCAGATCTGTTCGTTGTTAAAGTACATGCACAAGTTTAGGACCCTATTGATCGATGACGTCCTTCCTGGATTTACTGGACGTGTTTGTTTAAGTGACCTTGCGTTGAGAAGCCTTGGCACTAGTGAAGAATGCAACTTAGACAAATGCACTGAATGTGTTTAAGGGCAGTGTTTCAAATGGAGTTGGCTGCTTTAGTCTTAACCCATCAAGTTCTGACGATTAAAAACTAAGAAGATAAACTTGTTTACAGATTAACCATCGTCTATCATACCAGTTAACTTTAATCACAGATAATTTATAATTCTGCTTAGAGATTAAATGTAGTCTTGGCGGCAAGCTATTAGTAACGGGGTGCCTAATATTTACCAACCATCGGAGTAGCCTCGCACGCTGTTATTGGTCAACGCATAATACACAAAGACTATACGTTAAAGAGGTCTCAGTCTCATATGACGTCGTCGATTCCTTCATAATATTGGGTGACATTTGCAAGGAGAAATTTAGCAAGGGTATTTCTCTGAAATGTGGCGCAGAATGTTGAGGTAGCACAAGTTGAATGTGGAACCATACCGTTCCCTCCACATAAACTCGTCCAGGTAGCCTGGCACCATGTCCTTGGCTGTCCCATTCATACGTTTGAATATTGCCTTCGCACGCTTCCAATAGGACTCAACATTGTTGGTGTGAGCACCCGAGGTGAACTTATAGTTTCTCTGTCATTTGACTTGGTTTGACTCGACCAATTACAGTGCAGCATCATCTGTGAAAACCGTTGCAGCATCATCTGTGAAAACCGTTGCAGCATCATCTGTGAAAACCGTTGCAGCATCATCTGTGAAAACCGTTGCAGCATCTTCTGTGAAAACCGTTGACTCCATGTATACTCCATGTGTCATTTAAATTTGGCCAATGACAGCGCAGCTCCACCGTTTAACGCGAGCATAGCCAAAGATACCGTATATAGCGCACCCCGTTACTAATAGCTTGCCGTCTTGGCCACAGATTGAATGTAGTATTTACAGGTGTAGTCTTGTTTACAAATTACACGTAATATTTACAGATGGAGTGTAATCGTGCCGTGTTCCTTGCCCGTTCTGTCCTGCGAGCTAGCAGGTTGAGCCGGTCGTGTCACCATGAGCAGCTCTCGCCAGCTCTCCGCGATCAACACCATCCAAGACTAGGTACAAATTGAGAACTCGGTAAAAGAGAGGTTTAGTTTACAAATACTGCTTGTTACCCTTTGGATTTGGTATGGTTGGCCTAACAGCTGACAATCAGCAATGGCCAATAATAAATTAATTCCTTACAACACAATTTAACGATATGTATTTAATGACGGCACAAAGCCACAAGAATTCACAAGTTCAGCCGTTAACCCTTAACGACGATAGGAATTAGTTTTCCATACATTAGTTTTTTTTTCATACTCGTTAAAATGTTAAACCTTTAGCCAACAGAGTTTCTGCTTTAAGTTGAACTTTGTCCCTGAACTAACTTCAGACAATTTTTTGGTGCAAAACTGTCTGGTTTAGTTGTCTGAAACATATAAGAGACATCATGTAGCAAGTTTTTGACTTTCCAAATTACAAAGGTCCGCCAGACTTGCAATAGAATAATTGTGAGGTTGAACAATCTTCAATTGAGTCTCATCTCTTTTATCTTGCATATCCACCACAGCATGGCTTCTGGTTTAGCTGATATAATATTATCAGAGTTCAAACTGGCTTTTCCAGTTATGACTTCAATTGCGACTTGAGTTGAACTGATCATTGAACGATGTCTTGGATATTATGATGACGGCGATTTAGAAGTCATGAGATTAAATCATTCGTTTATGATTTACTTTTGTGCCTTTATGTGCAGAATAGACAAGGCATTATTGGTTTTATTATTATTCAGCAATTGTTATTAAATAAATTCTGAACATGGTGGCCAGTTGGTTATATCCTTGTAACACGGAGGTCATAGGTTCGAGCGTCCTACTCTGAGACAGTTACTGTCTAGGGACCTTGAGCAAGTCCTTCACTCGCAATTGCTCAGGACCTTTGATTAATGCTTCGTCATTAGATCATGGCGCTTAATAAATACATGATAATTATAAGGAATACTTGTCTGGTCACTCACAAACATGAATTTTTCTTCCCAGGTAGTTGATGCTGATGCTGTCTTAAAACATAATTTTAGTGATTTTAATTTGCTTCAGGTAACCGTGACATCGTTGGATATGGTTGGAACGGAATTCCATACTACATGGATCGTGCTGAATTCCCAGCACCTCCAGTTCGATTTGGTGAAAATACGAAAGAGGTGTTGGCCCTGAGACAGAAGGAAAAGGGAGATTGGAAGGCTCTGTCGCTCGATGAAAAGAAGAAATGTAATTACATTCTATGTCTCTCATGCTTCGATATTTTGTAAATCTGACCAAGTCTTTTCTTCCTTCACCCGTCTTTTCAACTGTTGACGCAAGATTTGTATCATGCCCTTAAGAGAAACTCCTAAGAGATTCTTCCAAAGTAACGGCAAAAACCACAATCTGATGAAATGGTTTGCAAGCACTTTTCTTCAACGATTTTAGAGTATTTTTATTTTATGCTAAATATATTATTAATAAATCATTCTGTAGAATATTATGGAATTGTTTTCATTTGATTTGTTTGTTCTTTGACTGACTGTTGAACCAATGCACAGATTACCATAACCTGCTAGTGAATTTTTAATGGCTCTTGTAGTTGAGTTTGTGGTTTATTTTTTTTGCTAGTGTACCGTGCAACTTTTCGAATGACGTTTGCCGAGATGAATGCGCCAACTGGTGAATGGAAGATTGTTCTGGCTCTCATAATTTTCGGTGTATCGATTACTGGTTGGCTGAGCATTCTGCTTAAAAGATACGGTCAGTACACATTATTATTATTTATTAATAAAATTTGTAACGTGTGGACAGTCACGCCAAAATGTGAATCTGAGTTCTGTTGATGTGACTGCTTCTAAGGCTTTTTCCTTTGACTAAACTTTATTTCAAATGTTTATTTTGCATTTACTGTTTGAATTTTTTATTTTGAGAGTTTTCGAAGTTAGGTGATTTGACGATTGGCTGAGTGTACAACTGCATTGTTGGAAGTAAAGCCAATTGGGTTTACATGTTGCACACAAGGTCATCTGATATCTTTGTCTGGTTATACCTAAATCAAGAACTGTTCTTGGTGAACGAGCTTTTTCGGTTACGGGACCTACTTTTTGGAACTCTCTCCCTTTGTTTGAGCGCTCTGCTCAGTCGCTTGTGTCATTTCGTTCTCAACTTAAAACTTGCCTCTTTCAAATTGCTTATCCACCATAGGCTGCCTCTCTGTCTTACGGACTGAACTTCTGGATATTGACCTGATTACGGATTTGGGTGTGCCATCGGTTGATGCCTTGTGCATTAGACATGGGTGCAATAGAAGGTACTAATTACATATTACATGCATATTGGCAGATTGAATTAAATAGGTGTACTTGTTAAGGAGAGTGAAATGACCTGACCTGAAATCTTAAAATGGTTGACCTGTTCATCCTTCTAGACTCTGTTTCATGTTGACTGTTTCAACTGGTAGTGCTTCTGAATGAGGTAGATACCTTGAAGAAGCACGTTATGAATTCTAAAGGACATTACAAGTTGGGCACAAACTAAACTGCTGCATTTCTTGATGTTAAAATGTTTGTACATGTGAATTTTAAATGTATGCATGCAGTTTTGCGTGTTTTTCTGCCTATTTCTTGTATCTGTGGGTGTTGTTTGTGTACAGTGCTACATGACATGCCTCATACCATAAATAAGGAGTGGCAAGAGAAGCAGCTGGAGCTTTTGGTGAAGCAGCGCCAGGGACCCGTACAGGGCGTCAGCAGCCACTGGGACTATGAGAACAACCGCTGGAAGTAGACTCAACGGACGTGTGCGTCCTTTCTGTCAGGCACTTTCTCTCCCTACTCTGTCATCCCGAGGCGTAGCTTGCAATAGTTTGGTGGTTAAGTGTTTTAGACGAGTTTTTGTTCCAGCATTTGAATGACATTTTAATCGATCTCAGTCTGACCTGTAGGCGCACAACACCTTGACGCGAGAAGGATTCTCTTGTGGTTGTCTGGAAGAATTTTTGTGGAAGAAGCTGAACTCTGAGATTGGAGTTTGTTGAGTTTGCCGTTTGAACTCTTTTTTTTTGTATTGGTCCGTAAAGTCAAAAATCTCAAGATGTAGTACTCGTTCAATTTTTACTTTTTTTACTAAGTCTGTTAGTCATGTCAGTCAATAGCTTTAAACTCGTTTATTTTTAAGTTATTGAACACTTTAGTTTATACTCGGGATGAGGACATTTCTGCGAAGTATTCGATGACTAGTCAACAGTGCCAAAAGTCATTAATGCAGAATGACGTTAGATCTGACATCAAAGCCTGAAATACAATGAACAATCAAAAGAACTCGTGACAAGAACTCTGCAGATCTGATTCTACCTTCTCGCTAAGTTAACGGATATGTTGATGTGACGATTAAAATGTCTCATGGATTCTACTGTCTGATATTATCAAATTACAGTTGTATTGTATTGTATTGATATTGCATCAAATTTGCTGATAGAAATTCCTAAATGCCTTAGGTTTCCTGACCCAAGTTCAGTTTATGGTTTTCGTGTAATTCTGTTAGACTGTTTATTTAAACGCTCTGCCTAACAAAGCCATTGTGAAATTTCTCAAGAAGAGGAAGCATTTAGTTAATTTTTTTGTTTACATGTATGTTTAATAATTCAGTTCTGTTTTGAAAAGCAACTAATTGGCTTGCTGTCGATGGGGAAGCGGTCATTTTTGTTTGTCATAACTGCAAGGGAGCTGCAATTCCACGGTAAAGGGTGAACATGTCGAATCCCTAAATGTTGATGGAATTCACATAAAGTATCTGAATGCTCGGCATTGCAAAATAAACATAGAGTCTGTGTTTAAAATCCTGTAAAATTGCCTGATATTAAACTGGAAATAAAGATAACCTTTGAACTTCTGTGACCGTTGTCTTGTATGTGTGGAGTATTTCATGAAATTCTTGATTGAAAACATGATTATCTGGTTTAGTTTTCGTTGGGTTTTGCTTATTAACCAATTAATCGAGTGGACGGGAGTTGATTGACAGACGTTGAGTGACAGTGGATGTCATTGTGTTTATAGACGTTGAGCAATACTTGACTTGTAGTGCGCAGTCAATCACAATTTCTACACTTGAATATTTTTTCCCTGAATTGTTGATGGATTATAGAGCCCGGTTATGGCGTTCTAATTTATGGCTATTGTAAATATGTCGTTGACCGAATTCCACACACTGGATGGAGTGATTTGAAGAGAAATGAAGGCAGACAAAGACCCAAGAGTGGTGCTGGATAGGCAATATAAATGAAGACACAAAGACATAACACCACTTGGACTAACACTGAGAAGCGCACTGGACTTGACAAATGACCGAGGACGATGGAGAAAATTTATTCGAACCCATCGCTGCCAGATGGCTGGCGTCAGGAACTGATGATGAAGTAGGTCAGTGAAGTGATGTGTAGCTGCTGTAGCGTGTCGAATTGGTGCAAACATGGATTTTTCTCTAGTGATATTATGGACCATGCTCATTTTCTAGTGAATTTATCTGGAGAAGATCCTTCCCCCTCCGCCAAAACCCGTAACTTTAATCTTGTAGGCCTACGGGACAGTTATAACGCAAACCTAAACTCGATGGGTGCCACCTAATTAGGCCCATTTCGCGGAATTACCTAGACCGCCGACTTCAAACCAATCGAGCGTCTTTCAACGTAGGCCCCCTACGTAGAGTCTGTGATAGCCTACTATGTATTACCGGCTCTAGTAAAACTAATGTCCAGTTACAGTGAAACAGCTTCTTTTTAAACGAGGGAAACGGTACTTTTGACACGTAATTCACGCGTTGAAGTGGCGTGATTAGTAGCGAAATTCCGAGAAGACCATCTGATGGCGAGAGCGATATATTCCAAAGTTGAATGAAGTGACATTAAGTAGAAGACTCAAATCAATCTCTTTTGTTAGAGTCGCTCTTATCGCAGTCTGAGTGATTAGTACTATCGAGTTGATTTTTGAAGTGCAGCAAGACTGAACCTAGGCAGTAGTAGTTTGACTTGATGTATCGCAGTAACTTATCTCCGGTACGTGTTTGATTAAGTGTCAACCGACGTAGACCTTGTTATCTCCAGCCCAAACGATCGCAGGCTCTTCAATTCAAACCTAACGAATTGTTAACAATTAAAAATAGTCTCAAGTATAGGCCTAACAAGGAAGAAACGTATTAGAAGTTAGAACCCAGTAAACACCATCATCGAATTAGCCCAGTATAAATAATAGCCTAATCTCGTCCTGGAGGAATAGTTTTCTGTTTACTTTTAAGTGCTTTGATAGTTTGGGACAATGCAATTTATGTTTAGTCCAATTGAATCAATGGTTCGAAGGGACTTGAATGTGGTGATGACGAGATAGCACAGTCACGATGAGTATGTTCTATTACAGTAAATGGACGAAACTCTGAAAAATAGGATAGGATCCAGAGTTTAATGACATGTTATGGCAAAAAAGGCCGTTATATAAGGTCATGAACATTTACAGTCTTAGAACGGAACGGTGACTTCCGGCGCCGCCGTCGTCTTTTTTTTCTGAGATCGGCGCATGTTCTTGTCGCGTGTTCTTTATTCTGAGAGGTGTCTCTGCGCCACCTGGCGGTCGAGAGGAAATTTGTTCGAAGGCGAGAGACGGTTTTATGTGTGTGCGTCAAAATGTTTATGTTTCAAGTGGAAGCCGTCGTTCGCCCGTCTTCAAGTACTTATTATTAGGCGCAGATTTGTTAAACGCTCTCTAATTCGACACCGTTTAGAGGACTAGCAGGAGACAAATCCAGCGCTCGAAGTCGACGCGCAGTTTAAGTGCTGTTAAGATTAGAATTGTGACGGTTTTGAGATTATATTTAACTGCCGCCGAGGATGGTGGAGTTTTTTTGTTATCTCCGGTGACAAAGTGTTGTTATGTCGGCGGCCCTGGTGGCCGTTCTTGCGTCGATATAAATCCTGGCCCCATATGTTAGTCGTGTAGTAGTGACGATCGGCCATGCAGGTGGATGGGCTGCGATAGCAGTGGACAAACGGTTTGGTAGAAAGGTAAAAGGTACTACTCTGGGAATTACTTAGAATCAATGACCGCTGGCGGTTTTTCATTTACTCGCGATGTTGATGGCAAAAACAGATGATTCTGATGATGGCCGGCTCTGAAATGCGTTGGTCGAACCATTTCCCATGGAAATAAACGACGGTTTGGGCAAACTGCCTGCATGAGCAAAAGATTTCCTGTTCAAAGTCAGACTCGAATCAAAATGAAAGCGATCTGTTTTGTTTGTGGAAGTAAGGGTGCCAACAGCATTCTCCACGTGAAGCCTCGAAGTAAAGGTGCCTACTTCTCGTTCCTCGAAAGCCACGATCCACCAAAAGGTGCGAAACTACCAAACGGCGAAGGCGTCGTCAGCTCCTGTTTGGTCTGCTATGCGTTTCTAAACCAACAGTGGGATTCGTTTGAGAGGAGTAGAACGCCCCTAGTCAAGAGACTCTACTGGTTGAAACGCGTTGATAACCGATCTTTCACGGGAGCCGAACTGAACGTACAAGGAGAGTACGTGGCACAGATCATGGGCGTCCAGTACAACTGTGGTTTGTCGGGTAACATAAGTCCCTTCGACTATGGAAGCCACACGGGCATCTCTTGCAACATCAAGGACGCCCTTCCATCTCCGACCAATGACTCCAACCTCTCTCCATCCATCGACAATCCAGCGGAAAGAGGTGAACTGAATGGAGTTCTCGATCTGTCGGTTTCACCAAAGAAGCCGAAAGCTCACTCGAAAAAGTCACAGAAAAGCGTGGACGCGAGTGTTGCCAACAACGCTTCGAAAGCACTTGCCACGAGTGGCTCAAAAGTGCTCGGTACAAACAGCTCCAAGTCGTCGCTTGGCTGCGATGCGGTTAGCAGTTCCAAGCAAAAGACTGGTTCCATTGTGTGTTATGTCTGCTGCAAGACAACCCCACCATATCTCGCTCGATTCGTCTACGCCATCAAGTACTCGGACGACGAACCCTACTTCCCTTTCATTCTGGGATTAGCAGAGCCGCCTGGCGCAATGGCACTGACTAAAAACGGCGTGACACAGGTTTGTAGCGAGTGTCGTAAGACTCTGAGTCGTCAGTGGCGGATTTTCGAGTCGAGGAGAGTTCCCGAGATGGATCGCGTCTACAAGATCAACGACACTCCGATCGTGGTGGAAAAGACGACGAAGGAAAATGGGGATTGTGGAGATGCCAGGAGTGGAGGAAGTGCGTGCTACCTTTGTGGGGAAGTTACGTTGCTCAGCTCGATGTACACATTGAAGACTCGGGAACAGGAAGTGGAGGATGAGACGAGTCGTATTGTTTTGCCTTTTATCGAGAAACTCAAGTGTCCTCTTGGAGCGCGTCCTATCAACAGTAGAGGGATGGTGCTCGTCTGCGGCCTTTGCCACGACCACATCCGCACCCAGTGGAAGAAGTTCGAAGAGAATAATCTGCCACTGGACAGGCGAGAATACGTGCTCAGGCCTTTTCTAAATGCAAACAGTTCTCTCATGTTTCCTGGGAATGTCGAGAAAATTAATCCAACTGAGTCCGTGGCAATGGAGAAGAAGAACTCGCGAAGAACTCCGTTTCCAAGAGATTGCGAGACTCCTTCCAATGCAGGGAAGGAATCTGTCGACTTTGCAAATGATACGTTGCATCCATTTCTGTTGAATCAACGTGTATCCGACGTAAGTAGGACAATCAATGTTGCATTTTCCGAAGCAGCCTTTCGAATGCCTTTTCCGTCACCGCTTCTTTTGAAAATGGACTGTAACAAGAACGTGACAACAAAATCGGATCCTATGACTCGTGCTGAGAGTTTAACGTGTAACGGACATCATTCCTCCACAAAAGAACCGAATCAGCAAAGTGGCAACATCGACATCCACACACGCTGCTGTCTTTGCGGTTGCAACTGCAAGAAACTGAGAAGCAACTGGAAAAGCTTTGTCTCAATCTACGATCGGCCAGACGTCGCTCGAAGTTCCGAAGACAACAAGACTTGTTTTGTTCGTCCATTCTTTCCATTCCTCTCCACCGTAACGCCCTCTGTTGGCACCGAGGCAAATTCAGATGAGGGGCGCTTCGACGTCTGTTACGTCTGCTACCTTAACCTCATTGGCCAGTGGTTTGCTTTTGAGAAGTCCAAGGACCTGGAGGAGCAGAATCGATGGTTGAGGAAATACCGCTCTCGTCACTTCATCTGCTCGATTTGCAAGCAGAGCTCAGAGCGACACAAGATGGAGATTATAACGGTGGAAGAATGTCCTGTGGTTCTTGGCAGCGTTGATGGGTTGGTGGCGATTGAAGGCAGCGATTGCGGCCTCATCTGTTCGTCCTGCCTGGAGAGCGTCAGACTCAATGGGGAAGAAAATGGAAGGAAAAGTGGGAAAACGAAGCATTCCGGAGTCAAATGGCAAAGGACGGTCGTGGAATTGTCTAAAGTAGGTTTCTGATAATTTCTCTACAGAGTAATCTTATGCAGAATTAAAACTACTGAGAAAATTCTGCAATTACTCAAAGTATTATTGTTATTGTGCATTTATTAAGCGCCATTATCTAATGAGGAAGCATCAATCAATTGCACTGAGCAATTGTGAGTGAAGGACTTGACTTGCTCAACGTCCCTACACAGTAATCGTCTCAGGTGGAAAGGTCAAACCTGTAATTGTTCCCTTGCTACACATGGTAATGCCACTTTAACCAGTTAACCAAACGACATGGTGCATTTTTCAGCTTGCTTCCTGGATAGAGGTGCCACTAAGGTGTTATTTCAATGTACAACTAATGACTTAGTGGCTTAATGACTTGGTGGCTTAGTGACTTGGTGGCTTAACTACTTAGTGGTTTAATTATTTAGTGGCTTAATGACTTAGTGGCTTATTGATTTCTGTTTTGTCTGATCAGAAGTTAAAGTTATATGAATTTGGAACATAAACAAGAGATGAGGAACTTCTCCTTTGGCTGGCGACTTCTCTGTCTGTCTGTTTATCCGTCTGTCTGTCTGTGTGTCTGTGTATGTATGTGTGTCTTTCTGTCTTTTCTGCCTGTTCCCTGTGTCTTATCTATCTGATCTATCTGTGTATCACTTTGTCAAGACTGATGTTCACTTTAAGTTGAACAGTTTTTAGCAAGGAGGGGGCATCACAATGAGATTGCGTGTTTGTGTAAGTCTTTGTCTCTCTGTGTCTCTTTCTTTGTCTTTCTCTGTCTGTCTGTCTGTCACTTTTTCTCTCCGACCGGTCGGTGGGGGATCTGTTTCCGTTGAGATCCGTTAAGAGCCTTCTCTAATCGACAAATCAAGTGTTCGACAATTTCTTATCTGCACCATTCAATCCTCCATCAATTAATTAATTACTCCATTAATTATGATTTTCACTTGTCCTTCGATATCCGCCGATTTTTTTATTATCGTACGTCACACACGTAGGACACATGGCTGGCTTCTGTAGCTGGCTGGTTACCTTGGTGACTGGCTGGCTAGGTGATTAGCTCTGCAACTGACTGGCTAGTTTTCTGGTTAACCATGAGACCCAGTGGCTGGTTAACTGGATGAAAACTTTTGAACTTGGAAAATTTCTCCCCATTTTGTGGATGTGAACCTTGGTTTTTTGGTTGCTGGAGTTTTGACCTCCCTTCCTCTGTCTGTTTGCTCTGCTCAGTTGCTTGTGTCATTTCGTTCTCAACCTAAAACCTACCTACTTTCAAACTGCTTATCCATCATAGGCTGCCTCTCTGTCTTACGGACTGACCTTCTGGATTGTGACCTGATTACGACTTGCTTTTGATGTGCCATCAGTTGATGCCTTCTACATTAGACATGGGCGCAATAGAAGTTACTGATTAATAAGGATAATAATAATAATATCACTTGATTGAATAGCCTTTGACATAATATTTGGCTGGAGAGTTCTCCACTTAGATTTGATTTCAGGATCTTTTAGTCTTTTAGATCATAGGGATGTTCGGTAGTGTAGTGGCTAGCATGCTGGACTGTCAAGCGAGAAGTCGTGGGTTCAAATTCCTGCCAGGGCAGAAATCTGGTTTGAGAGTTCTGTCCACTTGCGACCCACCCCCTGTGGAATTACTTTTGTTTCCCACTGTGTTTGAACTGTGCAAGTACTTTTGTTGCTAACTGCAAGGCTTTCATGTTGAACAGTAGAAATACTTTTGTTGATGACATGGATTTTTGTATTTATCTCATGGGAAGATCATATAGTAATTAGTAGGCATTCTCTTCGGGCATCATATAGTAATTAGTAGGCATTCTCTTCGGGCATCAAGCTGGGCTAGTTGTTTTTTTACCCATTTGTTCTTTACCCGTTTGTTCTTTACCCATGTGGCGTGCTTTAATTCTTTCTCGGGGCAATCAGAGCGATTGCGACCCGAGCGACGAGATTTAGAGCGTGACCCGAGTTGTTGCTGTTGGCGAAGACGAGACACTTTGGATCCTAAAGGATGTGTGTTGCTGTGTGGAGCACTTGAAAGTCGTTCCAGGCGAATGATGGAGCAGGACGTTTGTCACGTCATGGAGCAGCGGGCGAGCCTTGTCACGTGACGCTGCAGTTAGTCAGTGTCGGTTGTTGAAGCAACTGTTCCAGCTGTCCCTCCATCTCTCTCTGTCTCTCTGTCTCTCTCTGTGTGTCTGTATCTGTGTGTGCGTGTGTGTCTATCTGTCGCTGTGTGCCTGTCTCTCTTGAGTGTGTCTCTCTGTCTGTCTTTGTTGTCTCTGTCTGATTGTCTGTCTGTCTGTCTGTCTGTCTGTGTGTCTGTCTGTCTGTGTCTCACCTGTGTGAATGCGCAGGTGGTGAATGTGATTGTGCGTCGCCGATTTATTGATTGGGTGCGTCGTGCGGAAACGATTGGCCGATGGAGGAGCTGCTGGTGGTAGAGGTGGAGGTGGTGGGTGGAGGTGGTAGAGGTGGTGTGAGTGGAGGTGGGCGTGTTATTCCAAAGCAGATGACGACTTGAAGAGAGGGAGAGACAGAGAGAGAGAGAGACATTCTGCGTCGAATGAGATGTGTACTCAATCCAATCGTCGCCTGTTTAGCAGCCCAGCTGTGTCTCTCGGTGTCTCTGTCTGCCTCTGTCTGTCTGTCTGTCTGTCTGTCTGTTGCGTTGTGTTCGTTGTTGTCCTTCCTTCCATTCTTCTTCTCTTGCAGCTGCGCATGCTCTGTTTATCTAAGAAGCATTGTAAAACTCTTAGTAATAAGACGTCTGTCTGTCTCTCTTTCTCTCTGTCTCTCTTTCTCTCTGTGTCTCTCGGTCTCTCTCAAGGAGGATGAGGATGACAAGTAGTAGGAGGAAGAGGGTGAAGAGGAAGAGAAGGACAGGTAGGAGGAGGAGGAGGAAGAGAAAGAAGAGGAGAAGGAGGATAAGGAAGGACAGGAGGAGGAATCGGAAGGCGATGAGTTGAGTTGACTGGAGTGGAGGAGATGGTGGGTTTGGGTTGTGTCTGACCTTGACCTAGGATTGATAGTGAAGGAGAAAGAGAGGAGGCAGCAGGAGAGAGAGAGAGACAGAGAGAGCTACAGACAGACAGACAGAGATTTCTATGCAATGCATAGATCTGGCAACTTGTAAATCGCCTTTTAAGACCTGCCTTCAGTGGTTTAACACGCACAGAGAAACACACACCGAGAAATACATACAGACAGACAGACAGACAGACAGAGAAAGAGGTGCAGAGAATAAAAAGGAATACTAAACTTCTGAGCCGGAGAAGGAAAAACGTACTCGCGATAGAGAGACGGAGAGAGACCGAAAAGAAGACAGGCAGACAGACAGAGACATATATATGCGTAGAGAGAGAGAGAGAGAGAGGCGAGTGCTAGGCTGTGCAGAGTCGATCGTCACCTGTCCTGTTGAGACCTTCGTCGTCAACCGTCAATTCGTCTCTTGTTCTCGTACGGTTGAATGCGCAGTCACACACCTGTGTCTTGCATTATCTGGCCTCCGTCCGTCTGGTGGTGAGTGCGTGCGTGCAGCAGCGAGGGTAGAGCACCTGTCTGTGAGGACCTCTTCCTCCCTCCTCTCCCTCCCTCCTCCTCTCCCTCCCTCCTCTTCCTCTTCTTAGATATTGATCTAGGTCTGGCCAGCAGGGGCCATTGTAGTCGGGGTGGCGCAGTGGCATATGTTGGTTGGAGGGAAGGAGGGAAGGGACCGAGGGAGGGAGGGAGGGAGGGAGGGAGGGATGGATCAATTGGAGATCATTAGACCGGTCGGGTAAATAGACCCAGGTGACTAAGACACCTGACGTCTCTACTAGATGGACTGTGTACAACTGCACCTGTGTCTGTCTGTCTGTCTGTCTGTCTGTCTCTCTCTCTCGGTCTGTGTCTTTCTGTCTGCGTCTCTTTGTCTTGCGTCTCCGGAGATCTGGGAATCTGCTTAGTCTGTGATTGTGCCTGCCTGTGGGTCCTGGAAAGACAGACAGACAGACAGAGACACAGACAGACAGAGACACACAGAGAAAGAGAGAGAGAGAGACTGTCTTTGACAACCTCAGCTTGTATCCGGAACGCTTTTATTGACAAAACAGATGTTGACCGGGTGTCGTTCTCCCTTCTCTGCTTCTGTCTGTTGTCGGCCGCCGTTCAAGAAAAGCGACGACGACGTTGGGGTCGATGGAGGGAGACGACGCAGGCAGCAGTAGCAGCAGGGCTACCCCCACAAGACGACGCGCGGGGGGGGAGAGGGAGGAGGAAGGGCAGAGGGAGGATGGGAAGGCAGCTGGTGTTCATCGATTGTTGGACTGTCTCGTGTTTGCAATGTTCGATGAAATCAGTGACGGATCTGTCACTGCCACAGAGACACCTTCGTCTTCTTCCTCCTCCTCCTCCTCCTCCTCCTCCTCCTCCTCCTCCTCCTCCTTCCTTCTTCTTCTTCTTCTTCTTCTTCTTCTCCTCCTCCTCCTCCTCCTCCTCGTCCTCGTCCTCGTCTTCGTCCTCCTCGTCCTCGTCCTCGTCCTCCTCCTCTTCTGCTGCTGCCCCTTGGAAGTGGAGTTGCAGTGACCGTTTCCATCCCACGTCCACTGCTCATCTCATGCGACTCGATCGTTCATCCGCGCCAGTCTGTCTGTTTGTCTGTCTGTCTGTCTGTCTGTCTGTCTGTCTCTCTCTCTGTCTGGTTTCTCTGTCTCTTTGTACTTCTTTCTATTCTCAATTATTCTCTGTCACTGTCTGTCTGTATGGGTCTCTATGTGTGTCTCCCTCCTTTATTTCTCACACTCTGCCTCTGTGTATATATATATGTCTCTGTCTGTCTGTCTTCTTTCATTCATTCCTCGTGTTACATCTGAAGCGACATCTGCCACTTTCTTCCTCTTCGTCCCTGGCTCAGATGGCGACCTTCTGATGACCTCTAACCTTTATCAGTTCACGACCCCTAGTCTCCGATTTAGCCCTGGGATCTGAGAGGGAGGAGGGAGAGAGTCGGGTGGGTGGGACCACGTGGTCTATGGCAGAGACGTACAGAGACAGACAGCGCGGCAGACAGACGGACAGAGAGAGAGAGAGAGAGAGAGAGAGAGAGAGAGAGAGAGAGAGAGAGAGAGAGAGAGAGAGAGAGAGAGAGAGAGAGAGAGAGAGAGAGAGAGAGAGAGAGAGAGAGAGAGAGATATGGAATGACAGAAAAAGATAGTGAGGGAGAGGTTGCGGGGTTATTTCCGCGGTCTCTTGCCCCGTCAGTGAACTTCTATTAACAATATATCGGGGTCGATGCCCCGCCCACTCAACACCCTCGGGGCGTTAATCAGCAGAAGCCAGTTCAAATGTAAGAAACTGGGTCAGGTCATTTGGGGTCAGGCAGACTCACGCAGAGGTACGAATAGAGAACGAGGTCTGACAAGGAGGCGAAAGGGAGACTGGCCAGAACAGACACAGACAGACAGACAGACAGACAGGGCAGGGAGGTATAGGAGCGTGTGAAATGCAAAACCGTTTTGTCGGTGTCTCCAAGTGGGTGGTAGATATGGACTGAAGTCGGTCGAGACGGTTATCGAAGGGAGAACCAGATGGACTGCTCTGGCATTGTTACCACTTCAACGACCTTACCAGTGCTTTGTCAACTTACCACACGGTAGCCGATCTTACCTCCTCACCTCCTGGAATCGTCTTCTGGCTTCTGGCGCTAATCTCGTCTTGTTCCTGTGCTTATGTGGTGACGCAATTACGACGTCAGCTATGAGGATGAACAATTCTTCGTAGAACTATGAGACCCAAACAGGGGTTGTTTGAATCAGTTTGTAGTTAGTTGAGAGACAAACAGACAGACAGACAGACAGACAGACGCAGGCACAGAGAGACAGACACAGAGAAAGTGGCCTTGAAGAGGGGAGACAGAGTTCGACCACTTGAGACAGTTTAATCTTTTTCTGTTATCTCGCATAAAACCTAGCGTCCCATCTCTCTTGTCCTATCTCTCTTGTCCTATCTCTCTTGTCCTATCTCTCTTGTCCTATCTCTCTTTCTCTCTTGTCGTCCTTCGCAGGACGCAGTCGCCGCCTGGCGGACAAACTAGGGACTAACCCTAACCAAGAGCGACAGAAGACTAGATCCGACTTCTTTTGACCTCCCTATCGCTCTCCCCTCTTCTCGACCACTTGGTCTGGCGCTCTTATCGCTTCCGGAGTCGGTCGAGGTGTCTGAATTATCTCGACAGGTTGTCATCTTCGTTGAAATGGTGCAGTGGTTAGCATGCCCGACTGTCAGCCGAGGGGTCTGGGCTTCAAGGATTTGAACCCCGATCTCCTCTCCTTCCGCAAGAGCAGAAATTTAGTTTGGTATTTCTGCTCCACCTGCGCCCATAGCCAACTCAGCTATGAGCACACTGACCGTACACTGTCGGTGGGAAGATGAGACGGTGATGGAGAGGGTTGGCCACGTGCACTCGTATGCCGAGGCTAAGAAAATGAATTCGCTGACACGTCATACCTAGCTACCGCTGATATAGTAGGTTTGGAGATTTTGCTTTTCTGTATCTATGGCTGCTCTCGTCTTTAGAATTGAACGCCAATCAAATCAATAGATTATGATGACGACGACGGCGAAGATTAATGGTGATGATGATGACGACGACGACGATGATGATGATGAAACTTTATCGACTGATATTCCGATGAACTGATCTTCTGGATATTGACCTGATTACCACTTGGTGTTGGTGTGCCATCGGTTGATGACTTCTGCATTAGACATCGGTCTAATGAATTGTGATAACGATGATAGGGTAGGAACTGTGACAAAGAGGGTAACGGATAGGCAGTGACAGCAAGAGAGGCAGAGACAGGAATGAAGAGAAATGGAAAAGGACAGAGACACAGAGACAGAGACAGAGAGAAAAGGGTAAAGAAAAGGACAATGCGAGCGATGTGACGGTTAGGCTGAGCAATTGGCAGTATCGCTGTGTGCATGGATAAGTCTGGTGGGTGGGGTGGATGGGGTGTGGGGTGAGTGGTGGGTCATGTGGGTGGGTCGGTGGATGCAGCTGTTTTCTCATTCCGTTAGTCCTGTCGGAGTAAATTAGATCCGTTCTTTTTCCATCGCTTTATAAGCAATCCATTCACATCCACCACCACCCACCCACCCACCACCACCACCACCACCACCACAACTATCACCACCACTAGCAGCAGCAGCAGCAGCCGAGGGAGAGGACGGATGATGCGGAAGCGCAGGTGACAGGACGTGGCACAGGTGGACCAGTTGCATCTCTTAGAAATGATTGGCATTAGCATAGCATCAGGTGCTCACCAACGCTTCTCCACTAACAGGTTGGCCCCCGCTGGCTTCTACTCGGAGGATCATTAACTCAGGGAGGGAGGTGTCTCTGAAGTAACTGGACCACTCGGGAAAACTCAGGTTCATTCAGTACAGTATGACTTGAGTGTAGCTAGTGTTTAGTGTGTTTCGTGTAGCTACCAAGTGTGTCCTGTGTTCTCCAAACTTTGTAGAAACTTTATAGACCACGATGCCTAGGAACTGTGCAGTTGCCAGTTGTAAGAATACGTGGCGTAACAAGGCTGGGAAGAGTTTATCATTTCACAGATTTCCCAAAGATGATGTGTTAGTAAAACTTTGGATATCACGATGTTGCCGAAAAGATCCGTTTAATGAAAAAACGGTGCGCATATGTGCTGAATATTTTGAGGACGAGCAGTTTATGAGGGATTTAAGAAGCGAACTGTTGCCTGACGCCGTGAAAACTCACCGACTTTTAAAAGACGATGCCATCCCTATCATAAAGCTTCCATATAAAACCTGTCCAGTGAGGAGGTCTCCAGGCCTTCCTGGTCGAGCCACAAAACGGAGAGCAAAAGTTTTGCTTGACGAGGGCCTGGTCACAGAGGTTTCTGACCAGTCCATGAACTTCATTGCAATCGATCTCTCTGAATCGAACTGGAATCCTGCTGCAGGAGGTCAGTTAGGCACCAGTCTCCAGGCTGACTGTGATCCTTTCCGGAAACAGCTGGAGAAGCAGACGAACAACGACGGTGCAGAGCGCAAACGACTGCCAGATCGCATCCGGTTTAGGAGAGAGGTTGGCAGAAAGAATAAGTTCATCTTGTGACTCAAGAAAGGTAGAACATATTCTGAGACGTTGTTTTAGACCTAAACAGATCAGATGCCTAGGGATTGGGAAGAAAGCCATTCGCTGGTCAAAGGAAAGATCTTGGGTGATAACTCCTCATCCGACTCCTACTACTCACCCTTCGCCCCTTATTCCTCCTCATCCTCCTCCTCCTCCTCATCTTCAAACTCCTTTTCATACATCTCCGTTCCACCACATTCTCCTCTTCCTCCTCTGCCACCTCTTCTTCCACCTTCTTCTCCTCCTCTCCTCTGCCACCTCCTTTTCCTCTTCCACCTCCTGTTCCTCCTCGTCTTCTTCCGCATCCTCCTGCTCCTCCTTCTCCTCTTCCACTTTCTCGTCCTCCTACTTCTTTTCCTCCTCTTCTCCTCATGCTGTTATTCGAAGAAGAACGAGTTAGGGATCGAATTGATCATGATCTCGTTCTGTCGATCATCATTCGATCATCGTTGCTTGTTCTGATCGATGCCTTCTTCTTCTTCTAAGTTTCGTGCTGTGTGTCTTTTGAAAGCATTCGTCGTCTGTGAGACTCAGTTGAGGTACGAAGCAATTGACTCTCTGTTGGGTTTTGGTTCAATTGGTTTCATCCTGCGATGGTTTAGTTTTGGGGTTTAAATGGTTCTCCTCAGTTGTTGCCTTAGATACATGGGGTTTTGTGGGGTTTTCAGAGGCAGTGGACGGAGTAGGACAACGAAGGGTCACCAGCAGGACAAAGCAAGACACACAGGCAGACACAGAGACAAACGAACGATAGACAGACAGATTGATAGACTGACGTATGTTTATGTTTTGCTGGTAGTTGATGGTGGCTTTTAGTTTTGTTTTTTAATCCACTGTTTGATAAAATTGTCAGGTTTTTATTGTTATTATTATGAATTGTTATTATAATTTTATTTTTTCGCCCGAGGTATGAATAATTGCTCAGGCTTTAAGAAACTATCATAAGAAGTGCAAACCCTCAGGAGCAAGTGGTTCTCGTCCCCGGCAAGTTCCATTAATGTGCCTCTGAAGGCCACGGGGTTATGCCGATGTTATACCATTTTATTCATAGTTTGAGATTTTGCATTTTACGAATTTTAAAAATTCTAATATTTCACGAATTTTAACGAATTTTAAAACTGGCAACGAATTTTATTATTTGTTTACTTTTCATCTTTGTAAGCAAGTGTCAGTGTCATCGGCAATCAATCAGTCAGCCATGAAAGATAGCTGATTAGCAACACAATAGTAACTGAATATCT
The DNA here is from genome assembly GCA_963556255.1 of Allolobophora icterica. Taxonomy (NCBI): domain Eukaryota; kingdom Metazoa; phylum Annelida; class Clitellata; order Crassiclitellata; family Lumbricidae; genus Allolobophora; species Allolobophora icterica. The sequence goes on along the minus strand of OY744610.1, from coordinate 67,883,701 downwards.
GTCAGTAGAGTCTTGAACTTCGAATTGTATCATAGTTGTGGTGTGTGACTGTGATTGTCAGTCAGTCCAACAATGGCCAAACGAATTTTTGCGAATTTTTACGAATTTTAAAAACCGGAAGTCACGAATTCTCGAACTATGATTTGATTTTTGTTTGCCCCGGGGTATATATGATCCCTCAGGTGTAAGATTGTAATTACTACTAATTACTACCTCTGAATAATTTGCCTGCGTTTAAATAAATTACTTAAGCCTTTCTTTTGTTTGCCGTGATGGACTGGGAGCGCAACCTGAGTAGTATCTCGAAGGGGCGCTATATAAATTTTCAGAATGAATGAATGAATTAGTAATGTTGATGTCATTGTATTATTATTTATATTGCATTTATTTTGTGCACTAGGCATGAGGTTGGAATCTGAGGCACTAGTGAATTGTGAGTGAAGGACTTGTTCTCAAGGTCCCTATACACAGTCACCGTCTCAGAGGATGAGGAGGATCGAACCCGTTCTTTTCGCTTACAAGCTGAACGCCCACGCTGTGTGTAGGGCAGATGGCTGGCTGATCGATTGGCTGTGATTGGTTGGCTCTATTCGATTGATTTACAAAGGTTTGACGGAGAAGAAGTCGTAATTTCGGTGAAGTTTCAGGTGTCCTATCAAGAGTGATGTCTTCTGTTTTACAGATCTCCCTTTAAGGTGTTAAACTCTGCCCCTCAAGACCACTCTCCCCCATCCACCTCCCCCAGTCTCCCCTAAAATGCCCCAGATTACAAGAGATCCTTGGTCGCTCGTTGTCTGGAACCCATCTCTCTCTTGTCAAGTTCAAGAAGAGCCGCCTGTACATAAGAAGAGGACGAAGAGTTGAGAGGGAGACACAGCAGCGGAGACGAATGGGTCCAAGGCCTCAGAGCGTGAGAATCAGCGACGAACCCCTTCGTCGGTGGAGAGATGGAAGGAATGAAGGGTGGACGGACGGATGGATGGATGTACGGATGGATGGATGTATGAATGTATGTATGTATGGATGGATGAATGGATGTATGGGCGGATGGATGGATGGATGGACGGATGGATGGATGTAGGGATGGATGGACGGACGGACGGACGAATGGATGCATGGATGGATGGATGTATGGACGGATGGATGGATAGATGGACGGATGGTGCAGGAAAGGCGAAAGCAGTGAATGAGAGAGAGAGAGAGAGAGAGAGAGAGAGAGAGAGAGAGAGAGAGAGAGAGAGAGAGAGAGAGAGAAGAGAGAGAGAGAGAGAGAGAGAGAGAGAGAGAGAGAGAGAGAGAGAGAGAGAGAGAGAGAGAGAGAGAGGCAGTGATATTGCTGGTCTTCGATTATCTGCTCATCATTGTCTGCATTTCTGTTGTCTTTTAGTTGGAGCCAAGAGATGAACAGTGCCAGACAAAGACCGCATCCAACTCCTCCTCATCATCATCATCTCTTGCCTCAGCAGCAGCAGCCAAAGAAAGCGACAAGCAATCATTCTCCTCCTCTTCATCGTCGTCGACCTCCTCTTCACCTACGGACGCAGACATAAAGACAATGACAGGCAGGCAGACACTTACACATACATACACATACAACATTCTTAACATGCTCAACACCAGTCAAGCAGTTTAATTTTAATTTTAATCTAATTAATAAAAATATCTGTTATGTTTGAACTTTGACAGAATTCGGTTAGCTAGTGAGAGAGACAGACAGAGAGAGAGCGAGACATTCACACACAGACACGGAGAAAGACACACAGACAGAGAGAGAGAGAGAGCTATGATGCAAGATCAGGCAGTGAGAAATAGACCACTCGTCCTCATATGCCAAGGCTAAGAAAATGAAGTCGCTAACACTCTAAACCCATGGCTTCCTCCTGGAATTGCCTAAGGGATTCTTCCTATTCATATTCTTCTTTGTCTTCTTCACATTTTCCTTTTAATTCTTCACATTCTTCTAGTTCTCTGTTGCATTCTTTTTCACATTCTTTGTATTTTTCATATTCACAATCTTCTTCACATTCTTCACGTTTTTCTTCATACTTTTCAGATTCACATTCTTCTTCATATTCTTCTTCACATTCTTCTTCAAATCCTGGATAAAAAAAGTAAATTTTTCTATGCCTGAGGCGGCGACATAGAAGCTACTAATAAGTGACGTTCGGAGAGATAGAGAGAGAAACAGACACACACAGATGAATACAGAGAAAGAGAGAGGATTTCAAGGGTTGATTGTCTGATCGTTCCGACAGTTTGTTTTCACAGCGTTCCTTGTTCCTGTCGCAACCGATTGCTTTTCGCTTAGAAGTTGTTCACATGGAATGGCTTACACTGGGACGCAACGACGAGACAGACATACAGAGACAGACTGACACGCAGAGAGCAAGACAAAGAGACAGAGAGCAAGACAGAGAGTGAGAGTGAGAGAGGGTCGATGAAGAGCAACAGACAATGTGGGTTATTGTTCCTTGAAAACTTAACCATCTGTTGGAGAGTAGACGCTGGTGCCCTTGAGTGATGGCTGGCGGGAGACTGGTGCCCTCCAGCCTCTGCTTCCTCTTCCTCTTCCTCTTCTTCTTCTTCTTTTAAGATGAAATTGTAGCCATTAGCCTCAACCGACGACGATCTAAGTGATGGATGTGGTCCCGAGTTTATTGTTTTATCATCTCTCTCTCTCTGTCTGTCTCAGTCTGTCTGTCTCTCTCTGTCTCTCTCTCCCTCTCTCTTCCCCCTCTCCCTTTCTCCCTCCCTCCCTCTCTCCCTGTCTGTCTGTCTCTGTCTGTCTTTCTTTCTCTGTCTTTTTTTTCTTTCTCTCTCTGTCTCTCTTTCTCTGTTTCCCTTTCTCTGTCTGTCTGTCTCTCTCTGCCTCTTTCTTTCTGTCTGTCTGTCTGTCTGTCTCTGTCTGTCTGTCTGTTTCTCTTTCTGTCTCTCACTCTAACACTCTTGGTCCATTCTCTGTACAACAGGCGAGATGTCGTCAGCAGTTGCCGCATCCGAAAGTGAAGGAGATTGCAGTCGGAGGATGCGGAGGAGGAGGAGGAAGAGGGAGCAATCGGATGAAACAACGCCACCGTCTCCTCCTCCTCCTCCGCTGCCATCAGCATCTCAGCATCTGTTCCCTCGAGGAGCAGCAGCCTCAGTCTCCTCAGCATCCGTGGCATCATCGTCCAACAGTTATCTGGAGGCGCTGAGGAGGATGACGATCGACTCCTGTTCAACAGCAGTGCCGTCGCCGACCAGCTGCCTTCTCACTCACGGTCTGTCTCTCTCTCTTTCTCTGTCTGTCTGTCTGTCTGTCTGTGTCTGTCTCTTTGATGCCGGGTGATTAACCCAAGCACTACCCTCCCCGCCAACCAACAGACTGACTGTTCTCCCCTTTCCCTCCATCTTTCACCCTCTCCCCCACTCTGCGTCTCTGTTTCTGCACCTGGCATTTATCTCACTTGCCATTAAATTTATTCCATTACATCCGCTTTCCTCCTCCTCCTCCTCGTCCTCCTCCTCCTGCTTCTACTTTTTCTCCCCTTCTCCTCCTACCGCTCTCTTTCTCCTCCTTCTCCTCTTCCACCTTCTCTTCCAAGTTTTCCTCCGCGTCTTGCTCCTCCTGCTTCTGTTATTTTTCGAAGGTGTGTTGTGAAATTTGGCCTTTTCGAAAACACAAAGGAAGGAGAGTTTGTCACCTGAGAGAGAACGAGACAAGCAGACAAAGACACACAGACAGACACATATTCAGACGGACAGACACACACATAGACAGACAGACACATACTGTACACACAGACAGACCAGTATAATGAGTATAATTTAGATTGTGACTGGTTTTTTCGTGGAGGACAGGTGTCTCATCTTGCCCCACCTTTCCCTACAGACATTGACCTGTTTACAATTATTGCTCTTGCCCCTTAATTCCAAAGCTCAGAAGTGCACACACGACCATACGACAGAACATCGATGGCGCTGAGCAATTGTGAGTGAATTACTCACGGTCCCTATACAGTCAGAGAGGATCGAACCCGCACTCTCCGCTTTACAAGGCGAGCGCTCTAACCAATCGGTGGTCGTGTCCCACACGTGTGTCATCTTGCCCCATCTTCCCGTACAGAGACTGGCCATCGTGTTCTGCCTCCAGGTGTGCATCTCCTCTGACTTGTGACGTATTCTGTTGGGCTTTGAAATGGATCTGACGTCTAATCATCATCTCCTAATGGACCAGGTGATGTACTCTCTCCCGTCAACCGCCCTCCCTCCTTCCCGCCCTCGCGTTGTCTTCGTCTAAAGGTGTGCAAGACTTGATGAGAAGAGCTACCTGGCGCATGCGTGGCAGGTAGCAGCAACAGCATCTGACGCCTCTTCTGTCTCCTTCATCTGTTTATCGTTAGTCTATCATCATCATCGTCATCGTCATCATCGTCATCATCATCATTCGTCTGTCTGTCCATTTTCCTTGTTTGTTTCTTTTCCATTGCCATTCGTTCTTACCGATTCATAGCTGATTTTGTGGGACACTGTATGCGATTAGTTAGAGCGGACGCCTTAGACACCTTTAGAACGGTGTCAGGCGATGCTATATAAGCTTAGGACACGTTATGGGTTTAATCAGTAAGTTTTGATTCTCTTAGACACCTTTATTTGAGAATGTCCTGAATGAGTGTATACATAATATAATAACAGTGGTCCACGGTAACCGATCGAACTCCGCCACTGCTCGTTGTCTGGTAGTGCCAGTCCGAAGCCTGCAAAAATGAGGAGGGCGACGTTAATCATCTTTGTTATGACACAGAGTCGTTAAACAGCCACTAACTAACCTATTGAACTCCTTCATTGCACGTCCGTGCTTTAGTGCCAGGCAGTACCAGTCCCAAGCTTGGATGAAGGAGGAGGGCGACGCCAATGATCTTTGTTATCACACAGTGTCGTTAAACTGAAACTACTACTACCACGGTAACCGATTATGGACACAGTAACCGATTGGTTAGAGCGGTCGCCTTAGACACCTTTGAAACGCTCTCAATCGATGATATATAAGCAAAGGACACGATAGGCGTTTAATATATTTTAGTTCTTGAGTATACGGTAACGGAATATTATGGAACACGATAACCGATTGCTTAGAGCAGTAGCCTTGTAACGTGGATAGTATGGGTTCGATGCTCCTCCTCTGAGACAGTTACTGTGTAGGTATACCCTGAGGAAGTCCTTCACTGACAACTGATCAACGCCATCGATTGATGCTTCGTCATTAGATAGCACTTGGTGCTTAATTAATGCATAATAGTAATAATAACAACAGTTGAAGTACTTGTGTACTATTTTCGTTCAGTAGATGACACAATTGGAGCAGATATCTCTCATTTGAACCTCTAACCTCTGTGTTCATAATCCAGCAGACTGATAATTAATAAATAATTAATAAGTACACATTTTTCTCTCTCTCTCTGGGGCAGGGTCAAACGTCCAGTGGCGCCACTCCTCTCGATGCTGGACTTGTTGCTCCTTCAGCTTACTCTATCCATTCCAGAGATTGACACAATTAGTAAATTGCTACTTGATTGGAATTAGAATCAGATATATTTGCTTCATAAATTTTTCAAATTTTTATGAAAGCACAACACCCAACAACACACCATATTGGTCTTTGTGAGAAGTATAGAGAATTAAGTGCAGAAATAAGAAGGTGAACTGGTTCCCTTGTTTTATAACCATGAACGGATTAATGAAAGAGTCTTCAAACTCTTTAGTAATCAACTCATTCTTAACATATTTAAAAAAAAATCTAATTGACGTTTAGAATTAGCTAAAAATTGCTTATCAATTAGAATTAGGATCAGGTGACAGCTAATCGAACAGAAATTAGAATGAGCTGTTTGCTAATCAATCTGTTACCCATGTCTGATCCATCCACCATCGTCCAGTCCAGCAGCATCCCTCAGAAGGGTCTTCCTCTGGTTCTCTTTGCCTCCATTCTTCTCTCCATGTTGGGAATCCCCTCTTAGTATGCGACCAATCCACTTCCTCTGTGTATCTCTTAGGTAGCCATCAGAGATCCTCTTCCGCCGTTTTAGCTACTATTTAATAACAGTACTCGATAGTGTAGTGGTTAGCCTGCTTGACTGTCAATCGAGAGGTCGGAGGTTCAAATCTCCAACAGGGCAGCAATTTAGTTCGAGATTTATGCTCCAATTGCACCCTGTAGCCAATGTAGCCAATTCAGCTGTAATGAGTACACAGACCGCACACTGTCGGTGAGAAGTTGAGATGGCGAGGGAGAGGACTGGCCATCTGCCCCCCTCATAATGCCTGGGCTAAGAAATGAAGTCGCTAACACTTCATTCCCATGGCTGTCTCGTACTACCGTACAGGGCTCTTCTTCTTTCTCTTCTTCTCCTCCTCCTCCTCTCCTCCTCCTCCTTCTTCTTCTGGCGTTCATTATATTAGTTTCTAATTGACTTTTATCTTGATATAAATTGCAGTTGTGGCAAAGAGAATGGAAACCGTAAGCAGTGAATCGCAGGGTGAAGTGAAGTGGATTTCATCTGTAAAAGACTCAAATCCTTCGATGGAAAACAAATCAACAGTCGATGATGACGTTGCTCCGAGGAAATTCCACGTGGATGAAATCACCAAGAAATCCGATCAACAGGTGATTATATGTGAACTGTGGTCATGTGAAGAAGAGGTCTTTGTCACGTGATTATATGTGAATTATGGTCATGTGAAGAAGAGGTCTTTGTCACGTGATTATATGTGAATTATGGTCATGTGAAGAAGAGGTCTTTGTCACGTGATTATATGTGAATTATGGTCATGTGAAGAAGAGGTGTTTGTCACATGATTATATGTGAATTATAAACATGTGAAGAAGAGGTCTTTGTCACTTGATTATATGTGAATTATGGTCATGTGAAGAAGAGGTCTTTATCACATGATTATATGTGAATTACGGTCATGTGAAGAAGAGGTCTTTGTCACATGATTATATGTGAATTATGGTCATGTGAAGAAGAGGTTTTTTGTCACGTGATTATATGTGAATTATGGTCATGTGAAGAAGAGGTGTTTGTCACATGATTATATGTGAATTATGGTCATGTGAAGAAGAGGTGTTTGTCACATGATTATATGTGAATTATAAACATGTGAAGAAGAGGTCTTTGTCACTTGATTATATGTGAATTATGGTCATGTGAAGAAGAGGTCTTTATCACATGATTATATGTGAATTATAAACATGTGAAGAAGAGGTCTTTGTCACTTGATTATATGTGAATTATGGTCATGTGAAGAAGAGGTCTTTATCACATGATTATATGTGAACTGTGGTCATGTGAAGAAGAGGTCTTTGTCACGTGATTATATGTGAATTACGGTCATGTGAAGAAGAGGTCTTTGTCACTTGATTATATGTGAATTATGGTCATGTGAAGAAGAGGTCTTTATCACATGATTATATGTGAATTACGGTCATGTGAAGAAGAGGTCTTTGTCACATGATTATATGTGAATTATGGTCATGTGAAGAAGAGGTTTTTTGTCACGTGATTATATGTGAATTATGGTCATGTGAAGAAGAGGTGTTTGTCACATGATTATATGTGAATTATGGTCATGTGAAGAAGAGGTGTTTGTCACATGATTATATGTGAATTATAAACATGTGAAGAAGAGGTCTTTGTCACTTGATTATATGTGAATTATGGTCATGTGAAGAAGAGGTGTTTGTCACATGATTATATGTGAATTATAAACATGTGAAGAAGAGGTCTTTGTCACTTGATTATATGTGAATTATGGTCATGTGAAGAAGAGGTCTTTATCACATGATTATATGTGAACTGTGGTCATGTGAAGAAGAGGTCTTTGTCACGTGATTATATGTGAATTATGGTCATGTGAAGAAGAGGTCTTTGTCACGTGATTATATGTGAATTATGGTCATGTGAAGAAGAGGTGTTTGTCACATGATTATATGTGAATTATAAACATGTGAAGAAGAGGTCTTTGTCACTTGATTATATGTGAATTATGGTCATGTGAAGAAGAGGTCTTTATCACATGATTATATGTGAATTACGGTCATGTGAAGAAGAGGTCTTTGTCACATGATTATATGTGAATTATGGTCATGTGAAGAAGAGGTTTTTTGTCACGTGATTATATGTGAATTATGGTCATGTGAAGAAGAGGTGTTTGTCACATGATTATATGTGAATTATGGTCATGTGAAGAAGAGGTGTTTGTCACATGATTATATGTGAATTATAAACATGTGAAGAAGAGGTCTTTGTCACTTGATTATATGTGAATTATGGTCATGTGAAGAAGAGGTCTTTGTCACATGATTATATGTGAATTATGGTCATGTGAAGAAGAGGTTTTTTGTCACATGATTATGTGTGAATTATGATCATGTGAAGAAGAGATTTATCCTAGCATGAGCATGTCATGGCATAAGTTGAATAGCATGGGATAGGTTTAAAACTGTGAATATGTCAAAGACCTGTGTTGAACTTGTTGTAGACTTGTAATGGTCTGTTGACGTCATTGGCAGCAAAGGAGGAAGAGGAGGATGTGATGCAATGCAACAGCAGCAGAAGAAGAGGGAGTTCATCAAAGACAAACAGTTCATTGGCCAAGATGGATGACGTTTTCTCCTCATCTTCTACACCTAGGAAGACAAAGTCACCAAGGCAAGAAGACTCTCCTCTTCCTACGACAGGGTCTTCTTCTTCAACTCTTGTTTTCACCCTTCATCGTTTTATTACTCAGAAGAGTCAATGGCCGTCTTCGCTTCCGATTGCTCAGAGTCATGGTCGTGGTATTGATGGGCATAGTGCTCGTTCTGGTATTAGTGGTGTTAGTGGTGGTCTTAGTGGTGGTGTTATTGATAGTATTAGTGGTGGTATTAGTGGTGGTGTTGGTGTTAGTGGTTGTATTATTGGTGGCTGTGGTACTGGCAGTTTGATTGGTGGTGGTATTATTGGTGGTTGTGGTATTATTGGTGGTGGTGGTAGCACTGGTGGGGAGTGAATGTGGCTATGATTATAGTGGTGGTAGTGGTGGTGATGGCTGTGGTATTAGTGGTAGTGGTGCATGTGGTGGTGATGGTATTATTGGTGGTGGTAGTGATATTAGTGGTGGTGTAAACGGTTCGTTGATATCATCTGTGTGTTTGTGTTTTTCCAGCCGGAGTGGTGCTTTTCCATCCTCTCCGCTTCCTGTTGCTGCTGCCATTGATCCATCAGGTGGTCGCCTTGGTTGCAATGGCTTCATTCCTCCTCCGTCCCCATCCTCCTCCTCCGATCGGATGCTCAACCCTGTTCCGTTCCATCCATCTCTCATTCGCCATCCTCCGCAGCTGTCCTCATCCTCCTCTTCTTCCTTCCTGACGCCAGATGCTCTCTACCTTCAGCAGCTCATTGGTTCATCCTCATCTGTGTTCAGCTTTCTTCCTCCTCATCCTCCGCCTCCTCCTCCTCCTCTGCCGTCCTCAGCCTCTGCACTCAGGTAGCCTCCTTCTCAGTCATCCTCTTAGAAAGAAATCTATCGTCATCATCTTCATCATCATCAATATCATCATCATCATCATCACCCATGCCTCTGATTCACATTTCGTTGTGAGCATGCGCGCGTTACAAATTTAATTAATAATAATAATAATAATCATCATCATCATCATCTTCATCTTCATCTTCATCTTCAATTTCTGTTATATTCATTATTATTATTATTGTTATTAATTTTGTTGTTCTTGTTGCTATTATTATTATTTAAATATATTCATTATTATTATTATTGTTATTAATTTTGTTGTTCTTGTTGCTATTGTTATTATTTAAATTTAGATTTTAATGGTACTTATCATTATTGTTGTTTTAATTTTTAATATTTTTTATTATCGATTAAGTTTTTAGTATTATTATTTTGTTCATTAGGTAATGGTGCTTAATAAATGCATAATAATAATAATAATTTCTTGTAAGAAAATTCCAAACTTCCCTTACAAACAGAACTACTGAGAGAAATGGTCATGCATGACTGAATGTGTGTTTCAGATGGGAAGATTACCTGGTTATGCAGAAGTTGCAGCATCAGCAACAGCAGATGATGTCTCCATCATCTTATCTTCCCTATTCCAACCATCTCTTCGCTCCTTCCCTCATTCATCCGCTTCTCCAACCCACCGGCATCTCATCTCCGTTTCTCTACGGTCCTCCCGATCGATCATCTGCTTCGATCGGTCTTCCCTCCGCCTTCGATCTCTCCAACGTTCTGCGCAGGTACGTCGGGCATTGTCTTTGAGCATTGTCTTTGAGTATTGTCTTTGAGCATTGTCTGAGCATTGTTTTTGAGAATTGTCTTTGAGCATTGTTTTTGAGAATTGTCTTTGAGCATTGTCTTTGAGTATTGTCTTTGAGCATTGTCTGAGCATTGTCTTTGAGCATTTTGATTTCAGTGTTATAGAGTGTTTAGATAAGATGAGGTTAGTAGGTCTGTTTTAATGTCACTCTACTATTGTTCTCGATAGTGTAGTGGTTAGCATACTGGACTGTCAGTCGAGAGGTCATGGGTTCAACTCCCCGCCAGACCAGAAACATGGTCACAACTTAGTTACAACAGTCATGCCAGGCACCACACCCACTGGATGTCAAACACCAAGAATGGAGGAATGAGTCAATGCTGGTGACAACTATAAATGACCACTATAAAATGAGTACCACGTGGACATCACACAATCATGAAATGTAGTGAACATTTACCTAGTTGATTGGGATGCATATAAAAGTTTGTAAACATCTATGTAAAAAACTCACCCTGCTGCTTTTTTACCATTAAGTTTTTGAGTCTGTTTTTGTTTTTAGAGATATTTACAAAAGACGGGAATCCCACGATGTGCACGGGTCATTGGACACGAGCGAATTGGAATCAAGTGGCTACTGGAACAGTGGAGCACTGAGGAGAAAGGACGGTTGTTCCGGTCCAGAGGAAGAGGAGGAGGAGGATGAAGATCGAACATCTGGGAATGATCTCTTAACGATACGTCAAGGACTTTATCAAAAGGATTCCGTGAAAGACGGAAGATCTCAGGGAGGCGAAAGAACGGAACAGAGGAAAGACACAAAACCGAATTTCCACCGACCGTTCCTCGAAAACTGTTCTGGTGACGAAGAGGAGGAGGAGGAGGAGGAGGAGGAGGAGGAACTGGAAGTGGAGAGGAGTGATCCGGATCCTCCTCGGAAAGACAACCAGACTTCTGCTGGAAACAGTGAACCAGTAAAGGACAAAACTTGCAGGAGCGTTTTCAAGACAGAGAGTTACAGTGATCAAACAACGACATCGCCTTCAATCGGATCGAATGCCTTGATTGAAACCAATCACAGTCGACTGATTGCGGAGTTGACCCATCCGAAGAACGGTCATCTTGTGACGGTCGCCCAACCGAGACTCTTGGACGGTTTGTCTTCAAATGGCTTTTCAGATGTTGTTCGATACGGTTCATCGCATCTGTCAAAGGATGAACTCCTTAACGCAGCTCTGTCGCTCATTTCATTGCAATCGCCTCGTGTCTTGTCTCTGGCGAAGAGAACATGTGAACAGAGAGATTCCACGGATGCCTTAGATGACAAATCGAATGACAACGGATCGCAGTGTCATCGGTCAATGAACAATGACGAACTTTCTTCTGAAGAGACAAGTATGTTCTTGTTCTCGTTGTTGTTGTTGTTCTCGTTTTGTTGTTGTTCTTGTTGTGATGTGTTGTTATTAGAAATTGTTGCACCATGAGTGGAAATGGATGGTTTGATGGAGGATGAGGAGAGAGGGAAGAATGCTGATGTCAGGGTCTTTCCAGAATTGGTTCCATGTTCAATGATATTGCAAGTGTTGGAAAGATAGCTTGTGCTTTGGACGTTACATAAAAATAATTGGAGTCAGAGAAACCATGAAAGAATTCATTGATCAGGAAATTGACCAAAGTCTTGAGACGGTTTTAAGCTGACAGTGCAGAGCAAGACAGAATGGTGGTTGTCGTGATGGTAGTGATGATTGTAGTGATCATTGTGGTTGTTGTGGTGGTGAATTAATTAATTTACTTATAAGTTGCCTCGATCATTGGTTGTTGTTGTTAATGGTTGTCATGGTTGTTTTCTGTTGCATAGATCCTTGTAAACGACTGCGATTGGATGTCGATCATTTAGTAACAACATCTTCAAAACCGACCAACAACAGTAGCTGTGAATCGAAACATGGCAACGAACGAAAGCAGTGTAAGTGCTGCCACCCAGTGACAGGTGCAGTAGCTGTATTTCTAACTGTATTTGTAATCTCAGTTTGGGCTAGTGCGCTGAGAGAGGTTGCAGTTCAAATCTGTGCTAGGGCAGAAATTTGTTTTGAGATTCACTGTTTAATGATTCTGTGTCATAACAAAGATGATTAGCATCTCTCTCCTCTGTCTCCAGACTTGGGACTGACTCTACCAGAGTACAGGCTGTGGTCGGGTTAACTGAGTTATCAGACGATTGTTTGGGTGATACTGGTACTGTTTAATGACACTGTGTCGTAACAAAGATGATTGGGGTCACTCTCCTCCTTTATCCAGGCTTCGGACTGGCACTACCGAAATGCGGGTATATTGGCGGAGTTGGGTGGAAGCTTAAAGTGCATGTGTTGAATGTGTTTCAGCTCTGCCAGTCGATCGGTTGCTGTCTTCTCCCTCAAAGCCATCGGATGAAGAGATGATTCCTTGTCATCTGTCTTCGTCATCTTCTGTTTCTGCTCCGGATGACTATCAACAGACAACACTCCAACTCCAGTGGCCGGGAATTGAAGCGATCATCGAGTCCTATCAACAACACTGCCAAGGTACAATACAAAACAATTGTAATTGTAAATTTATATAGCACCAGTTGAAGAGAGAATCATCAGAGGCACTCTCGGCCTAATATGATGAAACCACGATCAAACAGAAGGGTCTGCAAGCGTTTGCAGAAAGGAGGAACTCAGCTTCATATTAGATACTGCTCTCCTTTCAAAGTTCAGAAGTGCACACATGACCATACGACAGAACATCGATGGCACTGAGCAATTGTCAGTGAAGGACTTGCTCAAGGTTCCCACACAGTAACTGTCCCAGAGGAGGAGGATCGAACCCGAACTCTCTGCGTTACAAGGCAAGCGCTCTTACCAATCGGCTACCAAGGTCCACGGAACCTCCTTGACTTCCTAACTGAGTTTCATCTTTCAATTCAAAATTGGTTATGGTCACCACTCACCATGTTCTCACCAACAACAATAGAACCGCTTAGTCACGCTGTATGTTTAGTCATTCCTAGATTAGTAGCTGGTCTTAAATTCAGAACAATGAAATCCATTGTTCTTCCTTCAGCTACAGAGAAGTATGTGACTAAGAAACAGACCTTTCTAATGCTGTTTGAGAACCTGTAATTAGTAACTTCTATTGCGCCGAGTAGATGTGAAAGGGGGCTTTGAGCGCAGGGCCCTCTGAGGGCCCCGAGACCAATGGGCCCTTACAGCAGATCGACCTTCAAAGGGTCTCCAGAGGCCTACGAACCCATATAGCATATCCACTTTCTCCTGTGTATTTTAGAACAAAATATGCGGGCTTTGAGCGCAGGGCCTTCAGAGAGGGTCCTGAAACCCACGGACAATTATAGCAGGCCGACTTCCAGGCAGTCCGTGGAATCCACGAACGCTTATAGCTTAGAAGTCCTCGAGTGTGACAACTTTCACAGTGTGACAGATATTATCGTCACATCTGTCACGTTTTTAAGCTAGGAGTGTAATAACAGCTTTAACTATTTAAATTAGGAATATACGCCAAGTTGAATATTTTTTAAAAAACGGTGCGGCGCTCCTGAGTAGGTATCTTGAAGGGGCTATTTTAAATTCACAGAACGAATGAATGAAAGAATGGAAATAGAGAGACTGAGAGAGAGGTAGAGAGATAGACAGAGACATTATTTAATCATAATCATAATTATACCATAATCGTCATCATAGGCGCCGACTTTTGGTTTTGTCTCTGGGTGCCAGTCAGGGGCGGATCCAGAAGGCTTATTTTTTTAGTCATCCGTCAAAAAATAAAAGGGGGCCATGTCTCCTAAAATTTGGCGACTTTTAGGAATTCATCCCCATAAAAATGTAACGACCTTTTTAGGAATACCCCAAAATTTAATTTAAGGTCCGAATTCCTCTGGGGGCCAGGCCCCCACCGAACTTTTTCTCTGGGTGCAATGCACCCAAGGCCCCCAAGAAGTCGGCGCCTATGATCATCATTACACCAGTAATATATACTTTTTTCGCTTAATACAGAAAGAAGTAGAATCACTACTCACCAGATGATTGGTTTTTTCCTTGGGTGGATTTCCGTTTCGTCCTGTGCAGCAAGAATTGTCCTCAAGACCAAGGCCAAGACCGTAGTCTCAAAGACAACACGAGTTTTGCCTGGACTCATCAGGGCGTCTTCGAGACACCGACGGCCTCCTCCCAGCTAACTGCTGGTCTTCCGCCCCCATGTGTAGAACACGATTGTTGAACGACAAATACTATGTAATGATATTTCAGGGTCTATTGTGTTGCCTGTATTGGAATCGTCTAAACTTTTAGTGAAAAACAAAAATATATCCCACAAAAAGCTGCGAGGGCACAGGCTTATTTTGATGGCGGCCTGAACTCGCCACGTCACAAAGCTATCAATGGGCTCCTGCGGTTTTTAATTATGAGACAAACGCCACTTTGCCACACACCGCGCCCTGATAACGATGCCAATATAAATCTTAAAAATTTTCACAGAGCTATGCTATATTCAGCCTTATACTGGCACGGCATCAGCTAAAAAATCCGTAATAGCCAGGCTCGAAGGAAAATTTTTACCATGTTAGGGCATCCGTCCTTATAACAGCGCCGTATGAGCTCAAAATTTGTTATAGCCTGACTGTAAGGAAGAATTAAAATTTAGAGAATTTAACAACTACAAATTAATATCATCGTCCTCCATATTCTCCACGACAGGTTCACCCAAGGCTGCTAAAATTGCATCTTCTACCTGTTGAGGCAGTTGTAAATTTTCACATTCAGAATCTGAATCTTCATTTACGCCTACCTTTAGCCCGTTAACTTTCTCACGCAGCGACTTCCGTTTAATTGCGAGCTGCTTTAATTTTAACGCCGATTCATTCAGCCGCTGTTTCGTCTTTCTGTAATTTTGATTTATTCTTCTAAGCTGCATTTCTACAGATTTAATTTTCTCTTTTTTACTAACCTCTTTAAATGGAATATCAGCTAAAGCTCGCAAAAATTTCTGTTCCTTGTCCATTTCCGAATGATTATAGCACGTTTACCGTTCAACAACCGTCTTCCGACACATGGGATGTCAATCCAGACTGAGCAGGTCCTATATATAAACACCCACGTTGCTCTGCCTGCCTGCCTGCCCACTTCCATAGTAAGCATGCAGAGACTCTTACGCACAGCCTGCCCAGCGACCAAATTTTGCGACGGCCCATATAAGTCGATAGTTAAGACTCGCACAGAGACTGGCAGGCGCGCGGCTACCCCAGCCTGGCCCAGCCAGCAAAGTTTAGCACAGAGCCGCAAGGCTAGCCAGCAACGACACATGAGATTCATGACAATACAATGAATACATATGCATACATACATGCATACATACATACATACACACATCCATGCATACATCCATACATACATGCATACATCCATACATACATCCATACATCCATCCATACATACATACATGCATACAAATTATTTGTGCTTTTATGAGACACTTGATATTAACTATAGCTTTTGACTTAACCATTGTGCGGAGAATCGAAAAGGCAGACACAGGCCAACGCAGACGCAGACAGAGACACACACAGAGGCGCACACAGGCACACACACAGAGGAAGACATATGCCCGCATAGAGGCTTTAGGCTGCATCATTCGACGCTTGATATAAAACAGACGCGTATTATTTTCCACCAGTGCAGCGGTCTCTGACAACTACCTAATTGTGATTTATTGCTTTGTACCCACACAGAGGCTTTAGGCTACATCATTCAACGCTTGATATAAAACAGATGCGTATTATTTTCCACCAGTGCAGCGGTCTCTGACAACTACCTAATTGTGATTTATTGCTTTGTATTATATTCCATTAGTAAGCATCCTGTTTCACGTGATGTGGCTTTGTTTAGCGCTGAGAAATCTCGGGGATATAGGCCTACATTGCATTTACGTAAAGTTCATCCATCATCCTTTCCATCCATCCTTTCCATCCATCCATCCATCCATCCATCCATCCATCCATCCATCCATCCATCCATCCACCGCGGAGAACATTTAGCGTGTTCAAACCAAAAAAGCTATACTTAGAATATTTTTTCTATAGCGCCTTAAAGATATAAATTTAAACTTTTTGAGTAGGGCCTATGTAGTAAACCTTGTATAACTTAGTCAGTATATATAGATATATTGTTAAATGTTTATTTATTCCGTCTGGAATTGAATTCTGCATATCTATTATATTTTCAATAGAAATTTTGTAGCCAGAAAATATATTTTATATGCGCTTGAACACACATCTGCAATCATTTTTACGGGGGTCTTCATTTTTATGCATTTTTGGCGCAACCAAATATAAATATTTAAATTTTTTTGACGAAAGGAATGGAAGAGGAGATAAAGTGCTAAAAATTAATGTTTACATTACATCAGTATGTTAAGAATTGACTTAGATATTGAAATTTCAAAATCTCCGTAGGTGATAAAAAAATTCTGCTAGTTTTTGAAGACATATGACGATTTTCGAAAAAATCCAGCACCCTTTCCATATAGTAGCATGACTTACCATGTTTTACTAGTATGCGCTACGATTAAATCGATTTTAATACTCATTATTAAGTTTGTTGGTAATAGATGTATAATAGGGATTCAAAGTCACCCCCAAAATATGACCACATTATAGGCCCGTGTGCCATTTTTTTAGATTACAAATCATCTGCTTTCGTGGTCGTTAAAGGCATATGCTGGCGGCGCGCTAGGAATTACAGACTCACTACTCCAGCCGCCTACGATGAAAACTTTTATTTTGAGGTTCGCGGGCAAGTCCCAGTGCTGGTTAGTTTCTTTATTAGTTCCGCCACCATGTCGTCTTTGCTTTGACTCGGCAACTCTTTTTTTCCGCTCTTGCTTTGTATATCACGTTTCATCGTTCTATATTTTTCCTCCTCCCCCAGAATAAGTTTATATTCATCGTCGCTTATAGCTGTGTCTTCTAACGCCCGAGAAATATGGTCATGAACTGTGTTTAGCTTACTTTCCGCCAAAATACAAATTTCGTCGTGTTTTGAAGCTTTAGCAACAAACGATCGGCTAACAACATTTCCAATAATATCCAGAAAACTCGTCGCTATGGCCAAACTCTCCAGAACAATACCAGGAATAAAACCAATACCAGTGGCCAACATAGCTGCCCCACCCACCCCAGTTCCAAGACTAACTATAGCAAGGCCGGCCGAGGCCCCATTAGCCACATCTACAACCCTCTTATACTTCTTGCATAGTTGTCCCCGACTTATCGCCTCAGATCTCAGGAATGCTTCTACTTCACCGATCTTCTGTAGACGAAACGTCTGCGACTTCGTGTCTGACGAAATTGTCGGCTCCGTAAGCGTTGGATACAAAGCCATTGTTTTTTTTTATAGTTGCTCTATTAGTAAAGTTACGTTTAAGTCGATAGATGAAGTACTTTCAACGCCTCTCTTTTTGCCTTCAATTCGGAAACTCGTTTGTCCTGGAACGAATATTGCCCTAGCTGCATCAAATTGTCCACTTGAAATGTCGACTGTACGATCGATGCTACCACCAGCAGCCGCCGGTGCTATAACGCGAACTGTTGCATCACCACCGCAAACACCAAAGACTGTTAGCTTCCAGAACCCGCCCTCTAACGAAACCCCCTGATTGGTGGTTTGCAAACTTATACACGGAAAACGCGCAGCGGTCAATGGAAGAGTTTGCCACGCACTGGTGGTTACCGTTCCGGCCGCCGTATAGATATCGCGGCTGTGGTAATCGTCAGACACGAAGTCGATGTGTTGTTGAGGCACCGCGGTCAATAGCTCTGCGGTGGGCTTCGGGATGTCGTACCCCCAGTGGCCCACATCACCTAGACTGTCTATGCTGTATTTGCACATGTCTATTTCTCCGTGTTGACGGAGATACCCCCGAATCTTGTAGTGCGTGTCAGTCATATTTTTTCTATACTACTGACTGTCCCCCGTGTCTAAAATATGTATAGATCTGGAAGTGGGATATTCCAAAAGTACCTTGTGTTGGGCTGGTGGCCAAGACCACCAGCATGAATTTTTTGTGTTCTGTGTCACAAGTGAAGGTGAACTCTTGTGCAGAATTAGTCAAAGCGACAGTGGAGGAAATGAGAGCAGGGACTCTCTGTGAATCGGTGGTTGGAACCCCATAAAACTTCCAGGACGTGATACGCGGAGCAGTAGGACTAGATCCCCCGGCCAGACTAACCTTCCATATTCGCACAAGCGTCGGGCATTCAATCATTAAATAAGTCCCTGTAACCCGATCCCCAATCTGGGTTCTCGATGTGGACGCCGTCCTCCACTCACCTCTCACACCCGAGTTGAATGCCATATGGGGCGGGTTAGTGGGTAAAGATTCGTTGGCTGAGGCAATAAAACCCGTTTCGGAAACGTTTCTGGAAAGGGGCGGAATATGGCCGCTGTAGTTGAGAATCTTGATGCCCGTCACGTATCGCCTTTCATTAGCTATCTCACTGTCTACATACCGTTTATTTGTCACATGCAACGGTTCTGTTGGTACTCTATCACTCTTTGTCATGTTGTCGGCGATCAGCTTCGATACTTGTGCCATACTCGTCGCGTCGCTTTCGGACGTTGCTGCGCCCGTAGGGAGCCCAGTAACTCTTTTACCGCCCATGATTAAATCACCAGTCATTGCATCACCAGCTTTAAGCACGCATGCGCTCCTAACGATAACATCTTGCTCGTTGGCGTACGTCTTAGCAGCTTCAGCTTTCTGGTCCACATAGAGTCTAACTGAAGCTCCAATCTCAGCGTTTTTCGCGTCCACATACCGTTTGTTAGTCAAGTACTTTGGTCCAGCCGGCGCCGTATCATTATTCATAGTGGCGCTGCTGATCAGCTGCGTCACCTGTTTCAAACTCGCGGCGTCGCTATCGGATCCTGGAATTTCTGTTGGCAGCCCAGTCACTCTTTTGCCACCCATGGTCAAATCACCAGTCATAGAATCGCCGGTTTTGAGCACATGCCCGCCTCTTACGATAGCATGCTTCTCGTCCACATATCTTCTAGCGGTGGTGACCTTCTCATCCACGTACTGTCTGTAAGAAGCGTCGCGGGAATCTACATACCGCTTATTCACCACATGCAACGACTCCGTTGGTACTCTATCGAGTTTTACTAGAGCGCCAGCGACCGCTGTTGACACTTGTTTCCAACTCGCTGCGTCGCTATCGGATCCTGAAATTTCTGTTGGGAGCCCAGTAACTCGGTGGCCGCCCATAACTAAACTTCCAGTCATTACGCCGCCTGATTTGAGCACGCACGCATTCCTGACGATAACATCTTGCTCGTTAACATAACTTTTAACAATAAGGTCCTTGTCATCTGCATACCGCCTAACGGAATCTCTCAGCCCCGCATTCTTCTCGTCCGTGTACTGCCTGGCATCGATAAGCTTTTGGTCTGCATGATTTTCGGCTGCGGTCGCCTTCTGGTCCGCGTATCGTACCACTTGTGCCCAGCTCGCAGCGTCGCTTTCAGACGCACCAGCGTCTGTGGGCAGCCCAGTAACTTTGTGACCACCCATTTTTAGAACACCAGACATCGTTCCACCGGTGATTTGTAAGTTGTCCTGATCTATGATGTCTGCATAAGCCTTTGTCGCGGCGTCTGTTTCCATCGTGGGCGTTCCCACGTTTGTCAGTCGAAAACCTCCAGCCGACAGAATTCCCATCATGGTATCACCCGCTTTGTGGACGAGCCCAGCGGCGCTTATCTGCCCCCCTCCCACCCCACCTCCACCGTCTCTTCCAAATTTATCAACCGGCATTTTTTATATACAAAAAGGTGACGGAAGTCTAACATAAGTCAAGCACGATATCTTCAAAATTCTTTCCAGCAGCGAGCTCTATTAGCACGGCTAGGCAGAGATGACCACATACCACATCATCTGGCCCCTGTAGCTGAAATGTTTGTGTTCTTATAGGATTTTTTAAATATCTAGAAATTTCGAGAGGCGGATCCAGCCCATAACTGTCAAAATAGACGGCTTTTGGTCCATCTATCCAATAGGCGACCCAGTGAGTACCATCACCAGAACCGGAATCCAGATTAACAACTCCACACTCCTTCTCACGAGCCACGGCGGGCAGACCATCTCGCATGAAAACACCGCGGAAATGCGGCAGCGCTCTGGCAACTTTCTCTATGTCAAAGTTGCTCAGCGGTTTTAGTTTTTTTGTCCGATGTACAGGCCGGATCCTTTACACATTGAACAGCAACCACCATAAGTCTGGCGCCCGAGATATAAACCGGTCCCGCGGACCTGAGCTTCGAGTTCGCGATTGTGACGCGCGGCCTCTGCTAAAGCCGCGTCGTCGATCCGTTTTTTCTCGGCTTGGGCCGCATCGCTGGCCTGTTTCTTGCGCAGAGCCTCTGCATCGCTGGCCTGTTTGTTGTGCACGGCCTTTGCCACCTCGGCGGCCCCTCCAGCCGCGGCACCCACCGCGCCTAACCCACTAAAAATCAGCGGGAGGAGAGCCAGTAGTGGAAGAAATCCGCCCGATTTTGTCATCTTTTTCAATTGTGTTTTGGTGAATCTCAGCTCCATGCCAACGCCTTCCGAAATCTTCCTCACGATTCGGGCGGCTTGAACTTTCGTAAGCGCGAGCTTATCTTCTCCGCGAAGCTGGCCATGAGTGAGCCGGATCGTGGCACCAGTGCCGGCGCGCGCAGCTCTAGCTAATGTTTGCTTTTGCCCTTCGGTCAGTGAAAGGCCGAACGCAACGTATTCAGTTTTCATTTTTGGAAAAAATATATCTAAAAGAGGGCCTTGTATCTAAATGTGAAAAACCGATTTCTAGTAGACGACGTTGAATTTGCTGCCATCCGATTCAAAATTCAGGAGTCGGTCGCTGATCAGGACGGCATATGCTGTCGTATTATTTGGTACCCCTTCGTTAAAGTCCACCTTGATTTGTATGTCCTGTACAGAGGTTTTAAGTCGTTCGGATTGCCTGCGCACGTCCAGGACGAAGATCGGAAACAAATCTACAAATTCGATTGGTGTCGGTTGGCATGACGATTCACGCGCGTCTATACCGCAATATTCTTCCTTGAAGTCACGTAGGGCCTTGTAAGCGCGAGAGGTTGTCCTCTTGGTGAAGTCGAGATTCATGTCAACCACCGGGTAGCGATCGCTGTTGAGCATAGCGAAAATGTTGCGAACCTGCACATGGTCAAACAGTGCCGGATTCTGGCCTTGATGTGCATTCTTTCCAGTCTGAAAAGCAACAAGAATCCAGCGTGGCTTTTCCGTGCCCGACTTAACGCTCAAACGCCAGGAAAAAGTCGTCGCTCGTGGCACCGCAATGTTGTCGCATTGCATGGCGCGGAATGCTACAGGTACCTTAACCTTGGCTTCAATCTGCTTCATAAGCATGCTTTTATACTCCAGAGCGGGTATTATATGCGGCATGAACCAGGAGAGTTTAGTCAGCGCGATCTGGCCATTGGCCGCTGCGGCTTCCTTGAAGATCGCGTCTGCATCCCCCTGCCGGCTCAGCAGTAAGGAGTGTTTGATCCCGTATACGACCTTGTGATAATCATCGCAAAAACCGAATAGATGTCTTAAGGGAACGATGAATGAAAACGTTCCAATAGGGACGGGTTTTCCAATGATCATCAGTCGACGGGCCTCGAAGCCGATATTCGCAGCCGCCGCCGCCGCGGTCGTGTCCTTCTGCCAACACATGTTTAAACCTTCGCCTTTGGAAAAATCATCGCCGTATACCAGCATGCCTTTCATCGTCGTGGCTTGCCCAGGTGACATGACATTCTCTATCTCGGTATTGTTAGCCAGGTATCGAATTTGAGAAAACATGTACGGGATAGCATTGTTGATGAATGACACCAACGAGTCTGCGTTGTAACCCGCGCCAGTTGATGTAATCCTGCCCTCCACAAGAAGGTAACTCTTGGAAGGTTGCGTGAAAATGTCTTGATTCTGGATGTCTATCTGTATGGCCTGGCCGTTGTTAATAGCCGCAGGGTTTTGTGATTCATACTCACGGTATTCAAACGATTCTATGCTATTGTCATCGGGTACCGCCGAAGCGATGTCCAACATTTCACTCGGCACGTCAAATGCCGCCATTATTATAGTTAAAAAAGTTCAAGCTTCAATTATTAATCATGTTGCAAATTAATTTCATATGTGGTGGGTTAAACATTTTTTTCCGTTTTGTGAATTAGTCGGAAATTTTTTTCATTTTGCAAGAAACAGACCCCTACCACAACGACTCGGCTTTATAGTCTTGAAACCGGATCCAGCAATGCGGCTGTTTATGTCAGCCATTGTCGGAACAACGGGTGGCGGACTCACAGCCAGTTGTTTCAAGTATTCGATGCTCTTGTCGCTGAGCGCCTTCTCCAAAGGTGCGGGAACAACGGGCGCGGCAGATGAATTTTCATTTCGTAAATGAGCTTCATTTACGGCCGCAGCGCGTCTCGCTTTCACGGCATCAACAATTTGCCTGACGGCAGATGCTGTTGTGGCGCCGGCTTTCGCGACATTACCAACCGCCTTGGCAACGTTTGTGATTGTGCCTCTATTCGCCGAAATGAAGGAGCCTGCACGGCCAAGGAAGCCCGCGATTTTGGGTATCCAGTCGAAAAGTCCACCACCCACGACACGACGCCGCTTTTTAATTCCAAGAACCAACATTAGAATATTTAAGTGTGAACATTTACGCACTGCGGATGTGAAACCTTATAGTTACTGTCTCACCGCGGAGGTTTAATTGTTCACCATTCTGGTCAGTCAGCCAAACACGAATGCCCTGTACGTTGCCAGCCGGTGCTACTGGTAGGTACACTAGATTTTTCGGAGACTCGATTACCTTGTAGCCGGGCGACACATCCGGGAAAAAACTGTAGATTACTGGCAGCTGGCTACCATTTCGATACGATCCAGAGATAATATCACAATTTACCAGGATTGTGTCCACCCGGAGAATATCGACTGGATTTTCTCCCTCTTTATAACCACTACCAAGCCTCTGAGGGTTAAAACCGAGCATTTGCCTGATGGTAGATTGAGCCATATTTACCTTATATAGGGCATTCGTAATTTTTATGAAGGCGCGTAGGGTAGATGCGTTAGCTCCTATGGTAATAGGAGAATTAAAGCCGAGTGGTGCCACACCCGTCGGAGAATTTTGCTTTTCTAACTGCCTACCGATTTCATCATTAATCTGTGCGATCTCGTAGCTTCCGTCGGGCAAAATGATCGTCTTCCACGTCACACCATTGTCGGTGCTGTAGACGAACTTGTTATTTGTACTATCGATGTTGGGAATCGAATTATAAGTTTCAAGATTGATCAAAGCAAGCTCAAAGCGTCTTTTTGGATCCAGGTACAGCGGTGGTGAGAAAGCCGTGGTCCACCCTGTAGTATCTGAGGAAACAACTATACTAAAATTTTCCTTAGGCTGTAAAAGTTCTCTAATTTCTTCGAGCAGTTTCTCCGAGCGTTCCATCTGAGCCATGAATTTTGTTTTCTATTTCTATTTTATGAGCATGTTTCTATTCAATTCGAGTGCCAGCTCTTTGGAGATCGCACCGGAACGCAGTAACTCGTCAAGAATGGCGGAGATTTCGTTGCCGAGACCTGTGTTTCCCGCGGCCCTAGAGGCCACCAAAAGCTGCAACCTCTCTACCAGAGCGTTTGGGTCGTTGTAAAATTGCACCGCGCCGCCTCGAATCAGCTGGAACTTTTTACTTTTCCGGCCATGAATAGGCAGACCAGACATCTGTACGAGTTTTTTAAAAGTTTCAATTGCTTGAGGCGAGTATTGCTTAGTCTTAACGAAGCGTTTCGTTAACAGGCTGAACAACGACTCATCGGCCGGAGATTCGAGAACGAGGTTACCACCTTTAAACACTCTCAGTCTACCGGCAGACAACGCGACGGGGTCAACGGAGAGCTCACCCAAGGCGTTACCTTGTAATTTCAGAGGAACGGTTGGAACACTGAAACCCTTTCCCTTTTTGATGAGGGTGTGGCCCTCTATCAGTGTATCGATTCGCTTTTTATATTCCCTTAGGGCTTCGATATCTGCAGTCACCGCATCTACCTTTTCTTCGTCTTTTTGCTTTTTAGCCAGCTTTTTCTCTTTGCCCAGGGCGTGGCGATTATAGTGATTGACCTCACCGATTATCTTTTCAGCACCTGCCTTGTCGGCTAAATCGAGCTCGCTCGGAGGTCTGAAACCGTGCCTTATGATTGCCTCGACGTTGAGATATTTGTTTGGATCGACTAACAGTGCGGGGGGGATTCGGGATGCTGGAAGCGCTGGAAGGGCTGGAGCAGCCGTTGGAGCTGCTGTTCCTGCGGTTTCACCGAACAAAGCCGCTATCGGGTTAAAATTAGCAGACTCTGAAATCTGCGCCGGCAAATCCTGTAAAGCGCTGGTAACTTTCTGCAGCTCCTTAGACGTAGCCACCTGGGATTCAGCCGTGGCTGTGGCTATTGGTTTAAAAAGCTTTGCCGCATCGTACTGAAGGTTGGCTTCGCCGAGCTTCTCATCTACGAAACGCTGTCTCAATCGATTTCTCCGAGCTAAATAATCCTGAGTCAAGGCGTCTCGCTCCTGTTTAGACGAAACTTTTGTCCACATCGCGTTGGTATGTCAGCTATATGTTGCCTATATTGTGTCTTTAAATACTTGCCTTGGGCTTATAGAAGCGATCGAACCCGCAACGATATTTTCCATCGTACACTTTGGACGTCAAATCTATGACTGCGAATCCATATGGCTGGGCAGCACACTCGCTGAAGAACGTACGGAATTCATCGAAAGACATGTCGCCGCCTACGAACGTATCGTGAATGGCTCGCAAATTTTTGCTGTCTTGGTTGAAGAGGACGATAAGATTAGCATTGTCACGGATCGCTTGCTTCGGAATTCGAAAATAATTCTGCGTTAAGTAGAAGCAGTCCGCGCCACCGTGTCGACCCATAGTGAAATACCTTTCGATGGGCGACTGTTTTTCAAGCATAACGTCATCGAACACTAGAAGGCTTCTGGCATTCTTATTTAATGATTCAACTGGAACTATTTCATCTGAGCAAGAGTGAAAGGAAGCCACTTCCTTCCCGGCAACTTTTTCCAACTCTGTAACCCAGTCCCGGAGGAACTGATATTTTTCCTGTCCCAGAGACTTCGAGTATAGATACAGCCGATCAAAACGCAGGTACCCCTTCTTCAACAGAAGGTTGAGTAGTAGGTTTGTTTTTCCACATCCGCTAGGCCCACAGATTATGCATCGTATGCTGGATGGTAACAGCCAATGGTGGTGTTTTTTTCCATCGTCGGCTTCGAGATCGAAATTTGTTATTTCCATATAGAGACAACGAGTTATGATTGTATTCAACGAACACAATGTATTGCCTACGATGTAAGAAACATACTGAGACTTCAAATGAAACAATCGTCGAGTTACGAAACGGTCGGCCAGCCAAGAAGGGAACCTGTGCCGTCTGCGGTGCAAAGAAGAGCCAAATTTTGCCTTCGAAAGCGCGAAAGACTGGTGGTTCTCTACTGAATAGGGCCCTCAACGCTCTACCTCTACCAGAAATGCATATGAGCCTTCCATCCGGTATGTCTTCGGAAGATAATCCGGGAGGTTCTTTTCAGAACACGGGAAAGTACTCTTACTGTGGACCATTCACAAAACTCGATAAACGGCTGTCACAGCGCTATCACGGTGTTAATCAGCTCGACCGTGCGTGCCTCCACCATGATGTGGCTTACGCAGTTCATAAAGATACCCCAGGGCGTAACCACGCAGATGACATCCTCGCTGCAGCCGCGTCGAAGATCGCACTCACCGATGAAACTCCGGATTATGAGAAGAAGGATGCGCGGCTGGTATCGGCCATTATGTCAGCGAAGTCGAGGCTGGGGATGGGTGTCAGAACAAAGGGCCATAAATGAGTTTCATTTATGAAAACGCAAACGCGAATGAATTTTTCATTTGCGTTCATTTGTGTATGTGTTTACCTGTTTGTAATATATAGTATTACTGAAATGTCTAAGCACCTTTCAGCCGTCTATTACAGCCCTAGAGGTTACTGGCGAGGTAAGGCTGCGGTGAAGAAACTAGCCTCAGCCGCCAAAGTTTCCGAGGCGGAGGCTCGTGATTGGCTGAAGAAACAAGCGGTGTGGCAGATTTATCTTCCCGTTCCACGCCGCATACCGCGTCCAAAGTTCGATGAAAATCGACCAAACGCGGTACACCAAGCCGATCTCTTGTTTTTACCTCACGATAAAGTAGGTCGAAAGACTTATAAATACGCTCTCACTGTTGTTGATGTTGCCTCACGATACAAAGAAGCTGAACCGTTGATCAACAAAAGTGCGACCGAAGTCGCCGCCGCTTTAAGCCGGATCTATAAGAGGGGCCCATTAACTTGGCCTCGACTCTTTCAGGTCGATCCTGGACGCGAATTTATGGGTGATTTTACGCCGTTGCTGGCGAAGCACGACGTTCTTGTAAGACGCGGACAGGCCGGAAATCATCGCCAACAGGGCATCGTTGAACGCTTTAACCGTACTCTAGCTGAGCGACTCTTCGGTGCCCAATACGCTCAGGAATTGCTCCTGGATGCAAGGGGGTCATCAGAACGGTCAGTGGAATGGGTTCGACGATTGCCCGAAGTTGTAGCTACACTAAACGATGAGCCGACGCGCTTGCTCGACATGAAGCCGGTTGAAGCGATGAAAGCTGCTAAAGTGACACAGAAGCCCTCTCATTCACAAATGAAAACTCGTTTGTGGGGAATGGATGAGCCTATTCTCGGACACGACGTTCTCGTCCGATATTTGTACGCTCCCGGCGAGCTCGAAGGTGGAAGCAAACGTGCCACCGATCCTAACTGGTCGCTCACCATCCACGCTATTTTGGATGTTGTTCGGCAGGCTGACCAACCGGCCCTATACCATCTGGTAGACGGTCCTGCCCGCGGATTTGTACGTGAGGAACTGCTTCTGGTGCCTATGGGCACTGAGTTACCCCCCGATAGAATACTCAACCGTCGTTGATTTTGTAGTGACCGTATGCCAGCGTTGTTATTCCGTCCGGAGATATCCACTTTTTTGTGTCTAATGGAGAGAGACTGATCTTATTCTGCTCGTACACTCCGATCTGGTGGTCGTGGCTTCGAATCACGACTTGTGTGTGCCGCATTTCCTCTCGTTCGAACAGGCATTTCTTGTATAGCTCGTGGTGCAGATCCTTCTTCACAACTGCTCTCTGAACGCCTTTTGCTTTCCTGATCTCTGAACCGCCCGATTTTAAGATCGAGTACATCTTCGGACGCAATCCTACGAATTCCGCGATGGCCACTCCGTTACATTCATCCTTGAACTTGCCCACGATTTTCTTGTTCTCGGCGTCGTAGTAGGGACTGTCTCTTGGAAACTCTGAGAGGTCGTATAGGTGTTTTTTGTTCCACATATCGGTGCAAGCGTTCGGAGTTTCCACCTGAAATAACAGGCTGTCAGTGTCTGTATATAGCAACTGGGCTTTTTCACCGTATTGGTTTTTCACATCGTTGTACCAGAAGTCGTACATCAGATGCTTGCTGAGGTCTAGGACAGCCTGGCCGACATATACAGGTCTGTTTAACTTGAGCTTGTTCTTCAAACTGTGAATCGCGGCGAGTTGGTCGTTGAAGATTTTGTGTGATATGTAGGCCGGGTCAGCAATTAGTTTACGAAGTTTGCCAACTTTTGAGGTCGGTACCAGGTTAACTCTGATTCTTTTTCTAAGATTTTCCATGGTCTTTCCAAAGACCGCATTATTAGCCAGTTTGAAGAAATCCTTCTCAAACTCCGACGTTGCCTTCGCTCTCAATTTCGTATTCATCTCGATGTATGGAGCCATCCATGCCTCCTGTCTGAATTTAACGGCACGATGGATTTTAGAAACTCGTAGGCCCAACGAATGGTAGAGTTTGAGATTTCGGTAATGGACCACATACCGCTCCTTAGGTCGTAGGCTTGGTATTAACTTCACATGCTTTGTGAACTTGCTTTCCAACTCGTTCATAAGCACATTCTGATAGTCACTCAACCACTCCTCTTGGACTGTCAGGGTCTCCGGTGCTAGGGGATAGTCGTTATGAGCATCGTGGAGGTGCTCCGGGTACTCGAGATCGACTTCGAGCAGGAAGCCTTCAGGCGCGTCGTCTGGAGTTTCCAACACTTCGTCGAGAGTTGGACTTTCCCAGCTAAATCCTCCAATTGGCAGCGGCTGTTGCATCGCCCAGCCGTAGAGGTTATTAGCATCGAGATACATGATCCAGTTGTCTGGCTTCGTGGTATCATGATCTGGGCATTGCGGGTTGTTGGCTTTTGCGAAGCGTTTAGATACCATCGAAATACCGCCTCTGAGACCTTTCTCTACGAACAAATGCATGTCAATATCTGTTAAAAGTTCGAGCTCGATTTTTGTCTTTTTCAACAAAGCGTCCCAGGCCATTCCTGGTAGGCTGAAGTAGTTAGCCGGGTCCAGACTGTAGTGTTTCATCGATGTGGACCTGAAGGTCTCGAAGACATCTGCCAGTAGGAGTACATCCGTACGGAGATACAAGTCGTGATAGTCACCTAGAGTTTTACAATCAAATTCGTTCCACACTCTTTGAGCGTGTTCATAATCCTCATCAGAGATGTTCTCTCGGGACAGCCTGCTGTAGAACGCTTCTTTAGGTGGAAGTCGGTCTTCTTCGAAGCGGTGGTAATCATGGATGTATTCGTAACAATATACGCCCTTTCGTCTCAACTGATCAAGTTTTGTCCTATCATTGTGAACGAAACTTTCCTTTATATATGCTGCTGTGACTTTCAAATCCTCTAGCGATAGGTTTCCTGATAATTTATCCAAAGAGCTGTTTAGAAACTGGAGACTATCGATGAACTGTAGTTGCCCAATATTAAATGTCATATATTTCTCCATATTGTTTGGAATACAGTTAATTTCAGTTTGTTCATCCTGTGCGGCCTCACAGCTACCTATCGCTTGCATTATGAGGTGGCTGTCGTAACCTCGCAGATTGTGGAAGACCACTGGTACCTTGCACTTATCTGGATATATTCGAAGCTTGAGGTTGCAGGCGTTATGAGCAGCACCTCGGTACTTACCAGTAATGTGACAGTGGTCGCGAACTCTATCCTCTTCGAGCGCTTCTCCGCAGATGTGACATTCGATGGCTTCGCGGAATGATTGGCGATCGGCCGCTGACATAACCATCTTAGCTGGGGTGGCCAGCCTTTGTTTGATAGTGGCTAGCTCGCCTTGTAGTCGTTGTAGGAACTCTTGCACAGCGTTCTCTCCACGATACAGCACCGGCTTCTTCGTGCGACCGTCGCATCGAACCACTATGTAACAGAAGCTGCATGGTTTCTGCTCAGCTATCTGTCTGGTGTTGCTCTCGATGGGGTTCATGACTGCACCTTCGATTGGTATGTTTAGAGCCTCGAAGTCTGCGTAAATGATATACGGAGTGCGCATCTGTTTGTGATGGTTCTGGAATTTGAGGATATTTTCATCCTCTTTTGGCATCTCAATCCGCTGAGGCTTCTTACTGATGCCCTGGCAATCTTTGATATGGGCATCCAGCAAGTCTTGTCTACCAAATATGTGTAGGCAGCGGCGACATGGGTGCTTTCGCTCTTTATGATCGTTGTTTTTGTACAGCATTCGGGCCAAGTCCTTGATCCAGACATAGTGATAATTCTGTAAAGGTAAATTTTCATTTACATCGCTGGCCAACAGTAGAAGATCAATATTGTGAACTCTAGTCTCGGTTGAGACATAAATCGGATACGGCCCTTCATTCCATCCAAAGACCGATATGGACACCATCGGGTTCTGACGTTCGAACTTACCGATATCTGTGACCTTCACCGGAAATTCTATACCGTCGAAGTTTAGTTCGTGGAGGTGAGCTCGATACTTAGTTGGGCGTTGAGGGTCCTTTTCTACTGGATACATGGCACTTAAGATGGCCCACTCGAAGCAACGGTTGTCTTCATTCTTGACATTAATAACCGTACGAGGGGGTATGTACTTTGGTGTGGGAAAGTAGCTCTTACCTCGGAAAGGCTTATATCTTGCAAAACTTAGGTCTAGCGCCACGACGCGCCTCACCCTCCACCCCGACCCCTCATTGGTGTAATCCTCGAGGAGTTTTAGTATTTCGGCTTTGGCCTTCCGTATAGCCCCTTGGACTTTACCCGCAGTGGTAATTGGGACTGCTGTGCTTCGAAAGTAGGCGGTATTAGTAATGATGCCCGGGGGCGCGTTGCCACCATACACATTATCAACGGTCGGTGCCAACTTTTCCAACTCAACTGTCAACACTTGAGAGTATTTCAAACCGCCATATTTCAAGAGCTCTTCGTTGAGCTGCGCCTCAATGCTGTGCTCCATTGCACTCAAGAAAGCCAACGCATCTCTTTCCAGCCTGTGGTTAAGAGGTACTTCTGCACGAAAGTCTCTCAGAAGCTGATTGGCGAGCTCTTTGTGTACTAGAAAGGGTGGTGGTCCACCTCTATCCTTCTTAAGTAGGAGTGGGTCGAATTCTGCTAGAAGGGCCTTACGTTTTGCCCCTCTATGCTTGCGCACTGGAGGAATTGGCCTTGGAAGCAGTGGCTGAAGTAAGCGCCTTTTGACTGCATCTGGGATAGGTTCGTCTAGAATATTCTGTAGAACAGCTCGAAGAGCTGGGGGACCGGTAAACTCACCCAACAATTGTTCAATTTTTTCATTCGTGGACAATGCCATAGTTAAAAATTATTTTATATTACTATGGCAAACTTTTCTTTAATATAATAATTATATCATTTGTTCAAAATGAAATTTTGTTTACTGATATTCGATTGACGCTTGCTCATCTGTATTATCTCAATACAATAACTATATCATTTGTTCAAATGATAATTTTTTTTATTCTACTGATATATTTGAAAGTCGCTTCCATTCTTTATTAAATTCACGGACTAACCCACCTCGTCGAGCTCTCAAATATTTAGCGAAATAACCACATTTCATACACTCACCCACGTGTGTTTTTATACCCCTTCCACATTTGGCGCAAGGTCTCGTCCCACAACCGTTTCGCAGTCGTGCCAAATGTTTGAAACAGTACTCCCCAATGCACCTGCGACAGCAGAGGGATGTTTTACCTATACCGAGCCAAATGCAAAAGTTTTGTCCTAACATTATGTTTTATGTATACCACAACCTATTCATTTATTTAAATGGAAAAAATTCTGAACGACTTAAGATGCTTCTGCAGGAAGACGCTCCTAGCTTAGTGTGACACTGTGACACTCGTGACAGATATTATCATCACACTGTGAAAGTTGTCACACTCGAGGACTTCTAAGCTATAAGCGTTCGTGGATTCCACGGACTGCCTGGAAGTCGGCCTGCTATAATTGTCCGTGGGTTTCAGGACCCTCTCTGAAGGCCCTGCGCTCAAAGCCCGCATATTTTGTTCTAAAATACACAGGAGAAAGTGGATATGCTATATGGGTTCGTAGGCCTCTGGAGACCCTTTGAAGGTCGATCTGCTGTAAGGGCCCATTGGTCTCGGGGCCCTCAGAGGGCCCTGCGCTCAAAGCCCCCTTTCACATCTACTCGCCGGTAATGAGGTCAATATCCAGAAGATCACTCCGTAAGAGAGAGGCGGCCTACAGTGGATAAGCAATTTTAAAGAGGTAAGTTTTAAGTTGAGAACGAAATGACACAAGCGACTGAGCAGAGCGCATAGACACAGGGAGAGAGTTCTAAAATTTAATGCCAGCAGCTGAAAAAGGTTGTTCACCAAAACCCTTTGGCAGGGAATAGTTTAACACTTGTGTTGGACTGAATGTGTGGATTGTGGTTTGTAGATTATACGTTGGAGCGACAGTTTCTCTTTGACGAGGGTCTTAGGAGTGCTCGCAGTAGAAGAGATCTCCTCTCATCCAGGGAAACACTTTCGGCAAAGATTGTGGTAGGATGATTTCTTCTCTTCTTGCTCCTTCTCATTTCTATGTCTCTGGGCATTGTTTGTTATTATATGGACCCTTTTAAAATCCTCCCAGACCCACTGCACGCATAGCTAACTGATCCACCTTAATCCAACCGATCCCTCCTTCTTCCAAGATTCCCATCCTCAATGAAACCACCTTAACAGCTGCTCTGCCTCCTTTGTCTGGTGTCTATGGCAACCGGACTCGGACCGTCACTGGACATCAGTCTCTGGACAACCCCTCTGCTACGACACAGCGCTTGTGAATAAGCTGGTGCTGTTGCGCTTGGCTCTAGAGTAGTGCTTTAGAAATTTGGAGTTTACGATTAGGATGATCTAGAATTCTAGATGGAGAGCTGCAATGATGTTCGAAAAAAGAGATCGTTGTGAGCGATGCAAAAAGTAGTTTTGGAAGTTAATAAACAAATGTCTTGACCTTCAAACGAGAAGAAGTCTCTGAGGCTGAAAGAATCTTAATACAGAATGATGCAGGGCAAATTATCAAAAAGTCCCCAACACATTAAATTCAGGAATTCAACTAATTAAACACTGTAGTATTTAGCCAACCATAGTATTAAAATCAGACCTTCTTCCTCAGTCTTATCACTATTCAACAGGGGCTCAGTGTGAGTCTTTTGTCAGACCTAAAGCTAGAACTGTGTTAGGTAAATGAAGTTTTTCAATTGCTGGACCTAGATTCTGGAATTCTCCCTGTATTTGCTCAATCTGCTCTGTCGCTTGTGTCATTTTGTGCTCAACTTAAAACTTATTTGTTATCCACCATAGGCTGCCTCTCTCTGTCTCAACGAGACTGATCTTCTGGATATTGACCTGATTACAGATTGGTTTTGGTGTGCCATCGGTTGATGCCTTGTGCAATAGACACCGGCGCAATAGAAGTTACTACTTAATTGATAATTGGTTAGAAATAATCCCTCTGAATCAGGCACTAGAAGGGGATTAATATTTGGACATTGTAGCTGATTGGGTTGAGCGTTCGCCTTGAAATACGGTGAGTATGGGTTCGATCCTTCTCCTCTGAGACGGTTACTGTGTAGGGACCTTGAGCAAGTACTTCGCTCACAACTGCTCAGCGCCATTGATATTCTGTTCTTTTGAAGGAAGGAGATCAGTATCTGATATCAAGTTCAGTTCCTCCTTTCTGCAAACGCTTGAGGATCATTTTGTTAGATCATGATTTCATTGTGTTAGGTCGGGAGCGTCTATGATCAATCTCTTGAAGTGGCAGTATGTGAATTTGTAATTACAATTACGGTTGTATTGTATGGTATTGTCAGTAGGCCTTTTTGTAAATAAGTTGATTATTGGATGTGTGTTTGGTAGGAGCTGAGTCGACTGCAACAGGATCTCGAGAACAAGAGAAATCAACTTCAATCATTCATCGACAACCTCACTTGTTGCCTCATTCAACTGCGATGAATTCGTTTTCTCAAAGCGCTCATCCTCCTCCTCTTCCTCCTCTTTAAGACAGACAGTAAAGATTCGTTAGTTGCCAATGACTAACGATGTCGTGATTTTAGTTCCCATCAAAATACATCTTAGAATCGTGTTTTTGCGAGAAGATATTATGATATCATTTTATTTTGTAATGCACGTTTCTCTCTTTTTGGTTGTTTTTTGTTTTCGTTGCCTTAAACTTTGCAAAAGTCATTTTGTAGATGTGAGACAATTTTTCAATGATTGACGAAGAAATCGCCGTGAGATTTTTTAATTGATTTTTTAGTTAGCTTGCTGTTCGTCATCAGAAGTATTTCTGATGATCAAACTTATTGTTGTCTGTTTTAGCAACTGACGTATGAAGCAATTTTTGTGATGTGTATGTTTTCTGCCGCTGTTTGTCTTTCCACGTAGGTTCAACGTTACAAAACTGTTTGTTTATTAGACAGTTGTGAGAGCATTGTGCTTTCGTTATTGTGCCGTGTTTGAACAGTGAAGCCATTCCAGTGTGGTGATGATGTTTCTCGAACACTGTAATGACAAGAGTGTACTAAAAGTGACTGGAAAACCAATGGAGCTCGTCGTTAAAGTGTTATGCCTGGCTACACGAAGAGAAGTGAGAGATGAAGGACAGAATATTGATTAATTTTGTTGCTTTCTCTCGTCTAATATCAAATTCGAACCCCACAGACCGTTTTTTTACAGTTCATGTTGCTTTTTCTAGGGTGGTATTTTGCATTTTTGAGAATGTTTGTGTGGCCATGTTGCAGGTGAATTTCTAAGTGAATACTTTCAAGCAGCATGTAATGACGGGTGATTTAATCAAAGTGAAAAGTGCAACTGATTAGATATTGGTCAGTTGTGAGCAGAATTTGTGTTTTGATTTGGAGAGACCTTTTTGTAGGGTTAAAGATATTGCAAATGTGATTATTAATTTGAGTGAATGGAGGAATGAGAAAACAGGAACTAATGAATGGATGAATGGATGGATCGATGAATTAATTGATGAATGAATGAATTGCTATGAATGCGATCAGTTGAAATCCATCGAATGTGTTAACGTTTTCTTGTATTTGATGTTTTCTCATTGAAATTGTTATTTCTTAGAAGTTGATGTTTTTTGAATTCGTAATTTTCGATTGAACTCTCAATCATCGAACTGATTGAACTGGGAAGCAACTGACAACAATAAGCAATCAATTTTCTTTGTTTTTCAATTTTCGTCATTCATTTCGTTGTTTCTGACTTGCATGAAATATTTTCAATTTCATACACTTGTCTGACTGTCTGTCTTTCTGTCTGCCCCTGTATGTCCCTGTCTGGTTGCCTGTTTGTGTGTCTGTCTGTCTGTCTGTATGTCTGTCTATCTGTAGTCTGTTTAAGTTTGTATATCGTCTCTCTCTATATCTGTCTATCCCTGTCTGTATCTCTCTCACTGTCTCTCCCTCTGTTACTGTCTCTGCCTGTCGCATTCCATACAAATTGCCCGAGGTGGAGGAAGAAGAAGAGAAGGACGGCGAGAGGAGAAGAGGAGGAGGAGGAGGAGGAGCCCCTTAGCTATCCTGAGAGGCAGCCATATGTATGAAATTCATTATGAATTATGATAGTCAGTCAGCAGAGTGCTATATAGTGGCGCTCAATAAATGTAAGGCCTATTACATTATCAGTGATATGATAACCTGGTGCAATGTAGGATATTCTAGCTAAATTGGCAATATAATTTTAACAATCGTGTAATTCACAGTTTAACTAAATTAATTTGGGACCTAAGAATACATAGAATTTGATCATGACGCGTCAATGTTGCAGATTTTAAAACCCACATTCACATAGTCTAAAAATCGAAACTTGCGTGGCGTAGGACGACGTAGATATCCCAGGCTCCCAGCATAAACTTGCGTGAACAAATACAAGTCGCTAGCTTATGTTCCATATCGATGAGGAGTTAACGTTTCGTGTCAAACACGAAAAGCTGTGGAACGCGCCCGATAACCAAAGATCTTATAGTGACTAGGCACAAGACAAGCACATCACCGTGGCACAAGTAGCCTACATCTGAAATTGATATTGCCCTCCTTCCAACGTAACTCAGCCACTGCTACTATTCTGGCAGTGCCAGTCCCAAGCCTGGATGAATAAGGAGGGCAACAGTAATTATCTTTGTTATCGCACAGTGTCGTTAAACTGAAACTACTATCCTTGCAACGTTCAGAAGGGCACACAACAGATCATCGATGGCGCTGAACATTAATTTTGTGAGTGAAAGACTTGCTCGTGAATAAACTGGTGCTCTGCGCTTAGCCACAGTATACTGTGGCTTAGCTTTACAGTGGCACTTTAGAAAATTGGAGCATACGATTAATGTCCCTACACAGTAACCGTCTCAGAGGAGGAGGATCGAACTTGTTCGTTACTTCGTTACAAGAAGAAAGATTTAGGCCTAATTGGCCAACGTGCCACACAATCCCACTCCCTGATGTCTCCTATTCGCCATAATAAATTTAGTCCTTGTTTCAAGCAGTTCATAATTTTGAATAAACTCCTCGAATCCGAATTTGATCCGGCTGTCGCCTTAAAAATCTTAAAAATCTCACGAAATATTAAACTGTCATTGAACTCAGCATCCGAAACTGGTTTCAGTGGATTTTTTTTAGATCCCTGGCGGAAAATTGACTTAAGATTCGTAATTATCGCTCACTGATGTGAAAATCTAATATTTCTGCAGGATTTTCTTGTTTTCCTGAATATTGCCGCGTGACGAGACTGGTATCTCTCAGATTTGTAACTAGCACTCCTATTTAAAACATTGAAGCAACTTTTACTTTTCAGATAAACTCTTTATTTGAGAGAGCGAAAGAGCGACATCGTTCCCGGCATATAACGATTACTTTTTAGAATGTTAATGTTGCATCAAATAATCGTTCGGTAGTGAAGTGATGGCAGTGGGTTATAAAATCTTTTGCAGGTTGAAATATGGTGCTAGCAAGCAATATTCATAATAATTCTTAATCGCAAAACTGTTTTTCACCAATGTCTAACAACTGATCATGTTATATTGCATGTGCGTGATTTATCTTTCATGGTTTCGATCACTGTTTGCTTATTGCTTGGCTTGTGGTTTTATCATACTCATTGATTTTCGGATGATTTTATTCAGTGGAAAGATGGATTATGAAGAAAAAACTCCATCTGAGCTGTGGAGTCTTGCGTGGAGAGGGAGTATCACAGATCGCAACCTCTACTTCATCATGAGTGAACTCGTTCTCAAGTACAACAAGTATCCATCAGGCACGTTCTTTCCTCCGAAATCCGGGCCATTCCTGTTGGATCTGTTGGAGAAGCCTCACGAACCGCAGCTCAAGATCGTCGTCTGCACGTTGATCGGATATCTTTGCAACGTGACGAGCACAGCAAAGGAGGATCTTGCAAAACGAGGCGTGATCGATCTGCTCCTGAGGATAATTGAGCTGGGTCTGCCAGAGAAAGACAATTCAACAGAGAACAATCTCGTGCGGATGTTGTTCGAACACGTCACTTCGATGCTTCAGTTTTTCTCTCTCGGTCCAGACCTTTGTCTGCGCAAGATGTCCGTGACGGACG
Organism: Allolobophora icterica; assembly: GCA_963556255.1. NCBI lineage: Eukaryota > Metazoa > Annelida > Clitellata > Crassiclitellata > Lumbricidae > Allolobophora > Allolobophora icterica. Next base: position 67,846,242 of record OY744610.1, on the reverse strand, counting down.
CGCTCGGAGTCATCGGTCAACTCATCGACACAGACAATCCGAGCATGTTTGGCTACGATGCTCCGACGACTCTGCAGAAACTCGTCGACGGTCGTTTACTCGTTGCCGAGCAGTTCGACTTGACACCGACTGCGGCGTCCGTCGTCCTCTACCGCCAACTTGGCTACGACTTTAAGTCGCGGTTCCACATAACTGATTCGTACGTCCTCGATCTGTACGACACGAACGGCGACGATGACATTCGGGTAGTCGAGGAGCTTGACAAACGTAGCAAATTTATGATGCTGTATGGAAGTCGCGAGGACGAATGTGAAATCGAGGACGTCTCGAAATTCAGCGTTGTAGATGTCAAAGTGACATTCTGTTTGAACAGCGCTTACTTCTGGGCTGTGCTCGGTCACGAAAACATCGATAGGTTGAGTGAGTTTGAGTCGGAGCTTTCGGTTGGAAGTCGTTTCTTGGATTTGGGAAAGACTCCTTCGATTGGTCAGATGGTTGGTGCTGCGAAGGAGAATGGTTCTGTCTACAGAGGACAGGTTTTGATGGTCGATGATGACCTCGTGACGGTGTTTGCAATTGACTATGGATTCGTGAAAGTGTTGCCTGTACACGAACTGAAAGCAATTGGCTGTGAAACGAAATTCCAGACGGAGGGAGTCGCTCGTCTCTGCAAAGTGCTCGGTGAGTTTCTTAATCGATCCAAATTTTATCTAAAGCGTTTTTTTACACATAAGTGCTCGATAGTGTTGTGGTTAGCATGCTAGACTGTCAATCGAGATGTTGGGGTTCAAGTCCTTGCCAGGGTAGAAATTTGGTTCGAGATTTCTGCTCCACCTGGGCCCCTAGCCAACTCAGCTAGGCCTATAATAAGTATACTGACCATACAGTGTCAGTGTTAAGATGAGACACACTTCATACCCGTGGCTGCCTCAGGCTAATTAAGGCACTGCTCTCCTACAATAAGTTAATGTAAAAATAGATCTGTAACTTATTTAGATCTTCAAGTTCACTGCCATGGGGTTGGTTGAAGCGTCCAATGATGCCACTGTTCTGGATGCTGGGCTTCCCCCCCCCTTCGGTCTACTCTAACCACTCACCATCATCCGGTCCAACAGCATCTGTCAGGAGGGTCTTCCTCTCATTCTTTTTCCCTCCATTGGCGATTTAGATAGCATTTTAAAAACTCAGATCATCAGACATTAAGCTAGTGTTCAAAAACAATGATTTTAATTTGTTTTCATTTGGTCATGTACTGTGTTTCTGACCGTTTCCCACCCATTTGGAGAATGTAGCAGATCATTCAAATCACGGCTCAAAACTTATCTCTTCAAACCTATCATGTGACTGCCATTGATTTTTTAAATCCATGTACAACGCCCTTTCTTTGGACTCGGCTCCACTATGGCGCTGTGTAATTTATTCAATATTATTATTTTTTATAATTGTTATTATTATTGTTACTATTATTATGGACTTTGTTGCAGGTGTGAGGCGAATGCCAGTCTGTCCTGAGATCACAAAGAACCTTCTTCTGACGCTTTGCAACTTAACTGCTGATCTCAGCACTGGTAGGAATTTCTTGTTTTCCACTCAACATCATTCTTATCTGTTTGAAATTGCTTTTCCACGATAGACTGGTTCTCTGTCTCAGTGAGACTCATCATCTGGGTGTTCATTTATTCATCTGATTATGGCTTGGTTTTAGTGTGCCACCGGTTGATGCCTGGTGCATTAGACATCGGCGCAATAGAAGTTACTAATTAATAGTAATTCCAGAGTTAGAGCAAAGATGAATTACAAGAGATGACTTTGCCGCAAACAGTTTTCACTGTCTGAATATCTAAACCACTGTTCTTTGTAACATTCTTGAACGTCAGTTTAACTTTTGTGGTTGACTAAGATCTTCAGAGTTTCAGGAAAAATGTTTGTGCTTCAAATATCGACAAATGAACGATTAAGAAATTATTATTTTTCTGTTGTTAAAGTCTACATTGTTAGATTTTGATTTGTGCCGTGCAAACCATTGTCTTTTTTGCCTGAAAAGAAACAAAGGCAGAAAAGAAAGTGAAACAAAGGCAAGACAGGACTGCACTGGATAGACAATATGAATGAGGACATAAAGAGACTTAGACTAACATTGAAAGGATCACTGGGCTTGACAAATGACCAGCCATTTGGAGATCATTTATTCGTACCCATCTCCGCCAAATGGTTGGCGTGATTACTGATGATGTGTATTGGTGAGAAATTGGAATTCTTGAATGCGTCTTTGAGAGGGAAGGAATCTTAAATGGTCGCTCCATTTCTCGTCGTGAGTTTGACTGTTTTCATATTCTTAGGAATGGCGGAAAGGATTCTCTCGATGAACCTTCTTCCGAGTCTGAATCATCTGTCGACGTATCCTGACATCCATCTGTCCATCTGTGTCATCCAGGTCCTCAGCAACATGGCCCACAACACCCTCCTCAAGTCCAACTTCGTCAACTTCGGCATACTCGACTCTGTCATAGGTAAGACTTCTTTCATTGTGAGACATGCCAGATGAGTGGTTAGAGCGCTTGCTCTGTAACTCAGAGAGTAGAAGTTCGATCCTTCTCCTCTGAGACAGTTACTGTAGGGACCTTGAGTAAGTCCTTCACTCACAATTGCTCAGCGCCATCGATTGATGCTTTCTCAGTAGATAGTGGTGCTTAATAAATGCATAATATATAATAAAACTGTATGTCTGTATATCTACATATCTTGTATTTCTCTGTCTATCCCTGTCTGTATGTATCTGTTTGTGTATGTGTCTGTGTGACTTGATGTAATCATTGCTGTTGATTAGGAGTGGTGAAGAGGAACATGGGTGGTCTGTCTCGACCGTCATCCACTCATAATCCAGATTGCGATCAGTTGATCGAATCTTGTGTTGTTTTGTTTTGGAATCTCATCTACAACCATCAGACCAACAAAGAAGAACTCGTCAAGAGAGGAGGTAACATACCACCTCTCTCTCTCTTCTACCACTTATGTCTCTCTCTCCTCCTCCTCTTTGTCACTCTGTCTTGCTCTCTCTTTTTCTCTCTTTCTATCTTTGTGTCTCTCTCTGTCTCTCTTGCTCTCTCTCTTTCTCTGTCTGTCTGTCTCTCTTGCTGTTTTTCTTTCTCTGTCTGTCTGTCTTTCTCTCTCTCTCTCAACATTCAGCCAGCCAGTTGTAACTAATTAACCAATTAATTAAATAATTAGTCTAGAACTATTTTCCAGGTAACACAACTGCTGAACTGTATTAAGTTAGAAAGAGTTTCTATGTTGGAGATTTCTTCCACGTTCTGATTGTTAACTTGTCATTGTTGAAGGGATCCACGTAGTAACGGAGTTGACTGGAACGGATAAACCGGAGTCTGTCCGCCAGACGGCTCTAAAGACGCTCCGAATCTTCCTCGACAGAGTGGCTGTAAGTAAATCAGGTTTACATATTGAACAGACAGTGAGTAGACTGGCAGGGAGACACACAGACAGGAAGGCAAACAGACAGGGAGACACACAGACAGGAAGGGCCTGGAAGGCATCGATGGGTGGTTCTTTTATAAATGTTCGATTACCTTTACAATTAGTTAGAAGAAGAGATAGAGGCGAGGTTGAACCTTCTGACAACTAAAACATTGGCTTTGGGGGACACAACACCACTTCACCTTAAGCAGAATGGCGCATAATGAGTTCCCATTGTACTTTGTACAGTTATCAGCTTCTATCTTGAATTTGTATTAATAGTTCCTTCTTTCTTCAACGACAGGTGTCAACTTACAAGAATCACCGACGCCCTCGTGAGGACACGTTTGAGTCAGTGCCTGACAGCAACCATTCGGACTCAGAGGCTGCCTCTGACTCCAGCGGAGAGACAAAGCTCTTGTCTCTGCCTCTCGCTTCTCCCAAAGGTTAGCATCATACAGGTGAAAAATTTAACAGGTGAAATATTGTACAGGTGAAAATTCGTACAGGTGAAACATCGTACAGGTGAAAAACTGAACTGGTGAAACATCGTACATTCATCTCAGATTGTCCCACACATTCTCCAGGTGTGTAATGTTAAACTAGTGTTAAATTGTTTGTCTAACTGGCTTTGTTGTTTGGTGATGACTTGCGTAGGTGGTGAAAAACTGGAGAAGACGCGCATTCTCCAACACACAGCCCTCGATGCAGCTGTCGAATACATTCAAGGTATTCAATCTGTTTTTATTTTGTGTTGCAAAATGAGCTATATAATCCTATTTAATCATTTCTATGGTGCTGCTATCATAATTAATATTATTAGTATTGTGCATTTGTTAGTCACCACTGTCTAATAACGAAGCATCATTCGATGGCACTGAGCAATTATGAGTTGAGGTCCTTACGGTGTAACCACAAATCGTGTGTTTTCTTGAATGCGTCTTACAAGTTTTCTAATGGTCGATTGTTGCTATAGTATTTTAATAATGTGTTTTCATAATGTGATTCGTAATGAGTATTCTTAATGTGTTTTTTAATGTGTTTTCATAATGTGGTTTCATATTGTGTTTTCGTAATGTGTTTTAGTAACTCATTTTCTTGCTGCCTTTTCTTTGTCGTTCAGGAGAGAAGATTTTCCTGCGCACGGGTGATGATTGTGAGCTTCTGTTCTACAGTGTCGATGCCGTGTCTGAAAAGACAATTGCCCGAATTGTCTGTGGCTTTCTTAATCGCTGTAAGCGTTTCGATATATGCCAGTATGAATTCTAGCGCATAGTTGTTGAAGGAAATTGTATTATGAGAAATACCATATTTACTGTGCCTGGTACCTAATCCAGAACTGTTCTTTTGGTTTCTGGACCTACTTTTTGGAACTCTCTCTCTCTTTGTGTCTGTGCGCTCTGCTCAGTTGCTTTTGTGATTTCGTTCTCAACTTAACTTCTTTTTGTCTTTGTGCCGTCGGCTCAAGGAGCCCTAGCGATCGTCATGCTACACAGTCTCCGTTGCCGTCTTGCTACTTCTCCCAGTAGCCCTTGAGTCGCGCTTTGGCCTGGGAGTCCCTCCTCAGCGCTCCGGCCTGGGAGTCCCTCCATCCGCGACCATCGGCGTGGTTTGGTGTGTCGCATGACGATTTTCTAGGCATGATTAACAGGGGTGGTTTGCCATTGCCTTCCCCTGGTTTTGCCTGCCGTGCCCGTTCGTTCCCCTTCCTAGGAAGGGTACCAACTTAACTTACCTCTTTCAAATTGCCTATCCGTCATAGGCTGCCTCTCTGTCTTACGGACTGATCTTCTCGATATTGATGTCTGATTACGGCTTGGTTTTGGTGTGTCATCAGTTGATGCCTTTTGCATTAGACACCGACGCAATAAAAGTTACTAATTAAAATTACAATTTTACTCTAGTGGATTTTGACCTGCTTTCTCCAATAGATTATGATTTTGACTGCTATTTAACTCGAAGTGACCTTTGACTGATCTCTTGGGTTTTATGATAACAGCGATTTAAATGTCACGAGCTTAGATTAGATAACTAAGTGTAGACAGATTTCATCTGTATTACTATTATTAATATTACTAATATTATTTTTATTATGTTTACTAATATTATTAATATTTGTATTACTATTATTATTTTTTATTGTTATTATGATTGCTGTGTTGTTCTAGGGAACGAAGGAGGGAGCATTTATTTTGGCATTAAGAAGAATGGAGAGGTCGAAGGTCAGCTGGTGCCTCATTCCGCCCGCGACTGCCTCCGCCTCTGCATTGATAAGCTGACGATCAAGAAGTTCAGTCCTGCCGTCCCAGCCGGAGTCATATCAACACTCTTCCATCCGGTCTTGGATACGGAGAATGGACAACATCTAACAGATTGCTTCGTCATAGGTGAGTTGGATGCAGTTGGAAGAAGATGCCGTCTTGTGACATATCCAGCCGACCTTTTGGCTAGATCAGTTTTATTATTATTATTGTTAACAACTGAGGTAAAAATACGGAGACTCAGGCTGTAAGAAACTATCCGAAGAGCCTGGTTGTTCTGTTTGTTCTTGTAAAATTTTGTTAACGTTATTATTATTTTTACTATTATTATTACTACTATCATTATTATTTATATTATTTTTATTATTATTATTATTGGCGTTATTCAGTGGCATCGCCGCCAATATCTGTGGTACAGCTTTTGGCGTACAACTTTTTAAGGGCGGCTACAACATACTTTTGCTGTACCACTTTTTCTCTGTTAAAGCTTCTGTCCCCCAGAACCTCTAAGTTGCCGTGCTACTTTTAAAATCGTGGCGATGCCATTGGTATTATTGTGCATTTATTAAGCGCCATTATATAATGACCAAGCATCAAGGTTGTGATCAGTTGTGAGTGAAGGACTTTCTCATGGTCCCAACACAGTAACTATCTTAGGGGGAGGAGGATTGAACCCATACTCTCCGCGTTACAGGGTGAATGCTCTAACCAATCAGTTATCGACTTACCATGTCCCAAAATCAACTGTTGTTGTGTTTGTGATAGAAATCGTGGGAAACGGTTGTGGTTCTTCTCTCATGTAGAACTGGTTCTGCTTTGTGTTTGTGACAGAGATTCGAGTGAAGGCTACTCTGGCATCGACGTTGTACGGTGTCAAGCACACTGGAGAACCAAAACAGTTTGTTCGAGTGGGAACCAAAACAATCGAAATGACAGCCAAGGCAACTATTTCTATTTTCCATCTCTTGTCTCCAGTTGCTGTCGTAGAGTCGCTCTTATCACCTCGATTCATTGTTATCATAATTATCATTATATCCTTTGTAATCATTATCATCTTAGTTCATTGTTATCGTCATGTGTTGAGCTCCAACTTTAGAAAGTCGCCAGATATTGTAATTGGACATATACAGTGCTGCCCAAAGAGCAAAACATATGAGAGTCGCTTTCTGTGCTGGAATACATGATGTCAGATATGTAAAGATCTTCTCTGTAAAGATCTTCTTTCCAGTAACTAACTGTCCTTTATTTCATCTGGCCAGAGAAAGTAATAGTTCCAGTGTTCAACGACATTTCATGGCTGCATTGACGTTTCCATCCTCTTTTCTCCGAGCTTGGGACTGGCACTACCAGAGTACAGAGTCTTGTGATTGCATCATTAAATCTCTTCCTGCACCAGAAGTCCATAAAACTTTGGCTAGTTTTAGATGTAACTTTTTGAGGAGTTTTATAAAGGATTAGTTCTATAAGAAAAAATTAATGGGGTGCATGGTGGCCTAGTGGTAAGCGTACTGGACAGTCTGGACTGTCAACTGAGGGGTTGGGGATCAAATCCTCGCCAGGGAAGAAATGACGTGAACTCCTCAGACTCTCTTTTCCGCAAGCGCTTGTAGATCATTCTATTCGATTGTGGTTTCATTGTGTAAGGTCAGGAGCGCCTCTGATGAGTCTCTCTTGAAATAGAGCTATATAAATTTGCAATTACAATCACAATGGTGGAATTCTAGCTTAAGAAACAAATTTTGAAACCATTAAAGAGATTTCCAATTGTCGTTTTAGGATGTGTACGTTTGGACGGTCGAGACTTACGAAGAGTCAAAGTTGAAGGATCTGCGACAACTTCAGCACGAAGTCGAACAGCTGAGAAAGATTCGGAACAAGATGAATAAATGCTGAGTCATCACATCCCACTTGCTTTTACTTGGAAATTGTTTGTAAATGGTTTGACGTTGTGAAGGTCTTTTGTGGTTTTTTATCTGGTTTTATTGGAGTTAGACCTCGTTGTTTACAGATGAACAGTTGCATTTTTTGTTTTCACTGTCAGACTGAAGTTGATTCATTCGTTTGTTCTCCTGTTTAATCGTCGAGTGTTTTGTGCTGTGTGTTCGTTTTTACTTTTCTACAGCAGTTGTTAAGAGCAGTTTTTGTTGACTTGTTTGGTAGAAGAAGAAAATCTATTTTTTTAAAGAAAAGATCAATTTTACTCAAAGAAGAAATTTTCTTTTGGGGCCATCCACATATTACGTACGCACTTAGGGGGGGGTTCGGGGGGTCGGATTTTTGCGATTTTGCGTACGGGTGCGAACGAGGGGGAGGGGGGGTAACAAAATGTGTACGTACCCAAAATAAATTTCTAATTATGACGTCCACATTAGCCTATTTATAACTCTGTATTATCCTATAGTCGTCCCATGGCATTTTATTACATTAAATAAAAGCCATGTGCAGTTATTCTGTGCTGTGAACGACACCTATAATTTGCCTATATTGGCCCTTCAATAATCTGGCCTAAAGTGCAGACAGGCTGCCTGGAGACACCTTCTGCAGCTGGTCGTCGGGGGGGGGGTGCGTCAAACGTACGTACTCAGGGGGGGTGGTGGAAGAAAGTACGCTTGCGAACAGGGGGGGAGGGGGTCCAATTTTCCCGGATTTTTGTGTACGTAATATATGGATGGCCCCTTTTCAGATATTAGAAAATCTCTTTTTCTCCAAGAAGTGTCTTTCTGGAAATTGTTCCAGTTTTTGGTTTGGGTGTGACTTACCTTTCGAGTATTGACCAGACTGTGATTTGATTTTGGTTTGCCATCGGTTTATGCTTTGTAGAGACCGGTGCTGTAGTCTACCTGCTAATGACAATTTCAGTTGATTGGCTTATGCACATAATAAGCGATTTGATAAATTGTTTTAATTACTAAGTTTCTCAGAATTCGAAACATTCCTTATCACATTCGTATCCAGTGGTTTGTTTAAGAAGTTTCTGCTGTTCAATGCAGAGTTGTGTTCATTTCAAGGACTTTTTGTTAGTTTTAACAATGTGTTCAATTGATGTTGACGATGGTTTCTTGTCGAAGAGTTGAAACTTGTGTCTGCTTCAACATCTAAAGAAAAATGATTTCATTTTCTGTTGTTTCGTCTTTCTTTAAAGTCAGTGATTTCAGGTTGTGACAGTAATTAATTTAATTATAAAACATAAATCTAAAATTAAATCTATTCTTATCTGATCATTTCCTATAGCACCAATATAACAATGCCTAAGACATTAATTATGATAAGAAATTAGCAACTGAATAACCAGCATTAAAACTACACAGCTTGCAACTCCTGAAAGACATCCACCAATTCACTCAAACCCCTTTAATAATTAATTAATAATTAATAAATGTTGAATGAGGGACTCCCAGGCCAAAGCGCGACTCAAGGGCTACTGGGAGAAGTAGCAAGACGGCAACGGAGACTGTGTAGCATGACGATCGCTAGGGCTCCTAGAGCCGACAGCACAAAGAGAAAAGAGAAATGTTGAATAATAACAATTCTCCAAATGCATACATTGCACACATTCAAAGATATCCGCCAATTTGCTCAAACCCTTTAATAGTAATTAATAATAAATAATGTACATCGTAATTGATAATAATAATTGATATTATACACCATGCAATATCTTTAACCATCGTAGCGAAACTTCGAGTCCTGGTTAGTCAGTTGAGCTCTGACCTTGTGAAGCAGAAAAGAAAAGCTGTCCAACTAATGCATTGCTATTGTATCTGCTAAAGATCTTTCATCATGAATATCATATGTTGTGGATGAGGATTTTTAACAAATTGATCATTCTGCCTCCTTTGGCAACCAGACTCGGACCTCCACTGGACATCAGTCTCTGGACAACCTCTATGATACGACGCAGCGCTAGTGAATAAGTTGGTGCCCTGCTCTGAGCTTTAGAGTAGGGCTTTAGGAATTTGGAGTTTACGATTACGGACACCAAATCATATTATGCTGTAACAGTCATATCACAGTGTAATTATTTATACTGTGTTCATATTGAAGCACGTGCCGTACTTCGCAGTACTCCAAGACTAAAATACCATTAAGGCCGATATTTTCAGGAAATGTTGCTTGAAATAGTTTTCATCGTAAATATTCAGTCCGTAAATTATTAGTGGCTAATTCTATAATATTGAACCACATGAAAATCGTATTCACTGAATTTTTTAAATAAGCCGCGAATTAGGAACCTACTTACTTGCTTAATTTACCCGTAAATGTTGACATCGATGCTTCTCTGAAAGCGGTTAGTAACACGTACTATTCAGTTTCATAATTATATTCGAAACAACAATTATTTAAGAATTTAAAATAATTAGTTTATAATTTATGCCGTGTTCGTCGCTATATATTAAAACATGACGTTAGTAAATAGATAGTTTTTCAGTTCTTTCGTTTGGCGTCGAGGCTATTTCAATACAAATGACCCGCGAGTTCAAAATTAACATGAATAAAATGTTTAAAGCTATTTCGTTAAAAGTAATCATGTTAAAATTTACAAAAGTCACGTCGTGAAATATTGGCGATTATACGTGACGATGACTTGGGCCTTGTTGTTCAGGGTATGCCAAAAAGACGGGCGAAGTGGTCGACCAAGAAGCGACCACTGGACTTCGCCGAGAGTCCTTTGAACGGTCGGCACGACCTACCGACGCCAGTCCACTGCAGTCTCTATCCTCCGGTCACGGCAGACATTATCCCCGTCGAACAAGTCGCCACTTCATGGGTTTGTAACGCGACTATGACTAGAAAAATTAGCAGAACTGTAGAACTTATTTTTTGTGGTTTACTGAATTCGTAAATTTGTAAAGATTTGTTAAATTTACTTGGTAATTTTTCATTTACTAAATTCATAACGTTGTAAAGGTAGTGGAGGTGCTCATTTCCCATTCATCTGCTCTTGTGGTGGCCATGGATGAAAACTCTCCAGGGTCCTTGAAACACTAACTAGCCAGTGCGTTGTAGGACTTGCCATATGCTTCCAAGCCAGGAACAAATTCTACAGCTTGATAGCAAGGAGAATGTGCACAAATGATGTGTCCACGATTGTTGCAAGAAATCCACTTAACATTCTTGGACTTGCAATTGTTGGATTGTCAGTGCGCTCTCAAGTAGATCTTGGTGATGCCATCCGCATCAGAACAGCAATATTGAAGTCATTAGATTCGGTTTTATTGTGTCAGATCCTTCTTAACATTACTTATTTGAATGAATGTCAATGTAACGTGTTGCTGTTACTACTGGTAACGTTCAGAATGTATTATAACTCAATTACATAAAAGTTTTAAGTAATCGTATTGATTGAAGCTCTTGCTGTTTGTTTCATAGGTTTCGCCCCAGTTCGAAGGAAAGTTACTGCGGGGAGAAACGATCAGACGCAGAGTTCGTCGCCTGCCACCAGGGGGCCACAGGAGAGCGCCTTCCCTCAACTCCTCAATCCATGGCAGGTTCACGGATGCAGAGCAAGGCACCAGACCGCGACACCGGCGCCAACCAACATTCAAACCTCTCAAGTTCATCCTCAACGAATCGTCAGAAGTGACGAGGAAATGTTCAGACGATGAATCAACGACGTCTGACGGTGAATGCGATCGCTTGGCTGAGCCAGCGCTCGATGCTCATGAGAGACGAAGAAGATCAGAACCACAGCAAAGGAGTCAAGAAGATAACGAGGAAGTGGATGGCAACCAATCCATTGGGAATTCCTTTGCAGATATCATGTTGATTGGGAAACATCTCCACGTGCAAACCCCAGAGGACAGTCAAGCGGAGAATGACCTTCTGCCCAATGACATCGATCACAAAACCACTTCACCACCAATGGCAGAAGACAGTGCTTCTAAACGGAACTTATCGAGACGCCTTTTTCAGCAGACGACAAATGAAATGGACTGTGGCAAAATTCCGACAGATGCCGACGAGCGCTTGCCTTCATCAGAGAACGTTTCTGAGAGAGCCGTGCTGGAGTCAAATACACAAGTAGCGCCACCTAGACCCAACGACGTTTCTATTTCACATTTGTCGTTTGAGTCTAGAGATGACTCTATGTTTGTTGGCTGTTTACCTCGCGTCAATTTACTCGATGGAAGTATGTTCCTACAGCAGAACAGTTCTCTCTCATTGGACGATACTCTAGATATTTCAAAGAATGAGACAGTCCTGCCAGAAAAAAGCCACAAACCACCAACTGCAGTTGCCAAAAGAACAGTTGAAGCGTTGCAGCGGTTACCATGCCAAGTTCTGTCTTCAATAACTATGGAAACGCCGCCTCCTTTAGCAAAGGATTTGAATATTTTGGTAAAAGAAACTCCAGTTTCTTATCACGGACTGACCTATCGTCAGAAACAGTTGAAGGGATTTCTCTGATTGAGAAATATGCGTTTGACATGTTAATGAGATTGAAAGCAATGATTTTGTGTGATTGAAAGTGGCAACAGACGACTAATATTAAAACCTGAGTGATTGAAGTATCTGTATTAGGGCTTCTACTGATTAAAAACAATTAATCGATTAATCTCCTAAATTTAAATTAATTCGATTAATTTGGCATCTGTTATGTTAAGTGTGAAAACTGTTAAAATGTAGTCACTGAGTCAGTTACTACTATCTCAAAAAGTTTCTTGAATCATTCCACATGCTAAAGTTCAAATTGTCAAACTGAAAAATTTAGTCAGTAGTAGTTACTGCTTTCTATCTACAAAATTTTGTCGCCATCTTCGACTTTTCCAACAGCATTTACCTTAAGTGCAAAATGATCGCTTAATTTTCCACTCAAATGTTTCACATTATCATTGTTTGCCATATTGTTTACTCTTGAAATGGGCTGCTCGACATCATGAAATAAGTAAGAAAATTAATCACACAAGCCGAAATTAATCGATTAAAATTGTTAACAATCGATTCATTAATCGTTAAAATCCACAGCCCTATAATATCTGTATGTATATGTAAGAATCTGTATGATTATCAAACTCTAGACCATCGACATTGCCGCTGATACTAACAGTTTCTAAAAGATGAACAGTTGTCACAAACAACGATTTAATAATGCACTTATTCTAAGAAATTGTCATTTTCCTCTTATGGTCCAAAGCAAGCTGTTTCACTAAATTCAATTTAGTCGAATGCAGAACTTAATATAGCAACAAAAAATACAGAACTCTTCAACTTAAAAATGTGTTTGACACATAAAGACTATATATAGGTACTTATGTACTTTGGTTGTGAATTCATCTGTTGAACTTAAGTGTACAGATTTATTTTTCTACAAAACTTTCTCCATCGCTTGGTTATATCGACAACTGTTGCAATATAGAAGCATTTTCAAAGAAGCAAAGTCTTTATGATTGGTTCGTGAATTGTTTGGCCTCCGTTGGGTGGGCTCATGGTGGCACAAGACGTGTTTTGCGTGGTTTCCTAGAAGTTTTCGAAATGGTGTTCAAAGATGGTTTTGGTATTTCTGCTGGTGACTTCGAGGCAGGCGTTCTGAACTCCTTTCGTCAGACCAGGTGGACCGCAGCTGAACACACCGACTTTTCTCACCTGAAATTTGTCAAGAATTTATCATCGTAAAGGTTTCTGCAAGACCCAACAAATAGTGATCTGTAGCTCAACTGTTTGATGGCAATTATAATGCATTATTTTATTATCTAAATGTCCAAGCATGATTTGTGTGCAATTGTGAGTGAAAGACTTGCTCAAGGTCACTGTCTCAGAGGACGAGGCTCGAACGTATACTCCGTGTTACAAGGCAGGCGCTCTAACCAGTTGGTCACTGTGTCCCGTAATTGTTGGTTAGTTCCTGTTTAACGACACGGTGTCATAGCACAGATGATTAGCGTTGCCCACGTCCTTTCTCCATGCTTGGGACTGGCACTACCAGAGTATGAGCAGTGGCGGAATTCCCACAATTGCAGTTGTAGCAGAACATTTTATGTTATCTGCACTGCATGTCATTTAAACCTAGTGAGTGGTCACTTGAAGTCTTCCACAAGGAACATCTAATCGAAGAGAAAACCCAAACAGAATTTTGACAGTGGGAAACAATGTAATAAAAATTGCCTCGCTTCACTGACAATGTATTATCATTAAAATTATTGTTAAAATAAGTTTATTAGACACTACACACTGTAGTGATTTGACCCTACAAATCTGAGATGTGGTTGAAAAACTGGGGCAGTTCTTATTTTTCCTTATCCACATTAAACATCGGTGAAGCAGAAATGTGGATGAAAGTAGTGGCTTTTCTCCGGTTTTCCAACACATTTGAACAACTGGTAGAATGGATAATTGTGCACAGACTGTGGATTTTATCATATTCATTTCCTGACGCCAGCCATTTGGCGGCGATGGGTACGAATAAATAATATCCATTGTCATCGGTCATATGTGAAGTCCATTTGTGTGTGTGTGTGTGCATCTTTGTGTGTGTATGTCTTTGTGTGTGTTCTTGTCTCTGTGTTTGTGTGTGTGTGTCTGTGGGTATGTATTTGTGTATGTGTGTGTTCTTACTCGTGGGTGTTTGGCGTGAACAGCGTCGAGGACTTTCTCAAAGTTTGGTCGTCCAAAATGCGTCTTCGCTTTGAGTCCGGTGAAGATACTTCGACTCGACATTCGCTGGAAATGCTCCTCACAGATGTACTGAAAGAAAACGAAGAGGGAGAGCATCCGTCAAGATAAGTTTAACTTAACAGATCCAGCTCAAAGAAACTCCTCCAGTTTAACGTAATTGTCCAGTTCAGCACAACTCAAATTTATGAGATGCATTTCAAGTGTGTATATGCATGGTGAGAAATGGTGTGTCTTAACATCAGGCAAGAATCCTCATGCTAAATGTTAATTAATGTTAGTTAACGTCAATTCATGTTAATTAATGTTAATTAGCAATGCTCCGGTGTCTCATGCACAAGGCATCAACTGATGGCACACCAACGTAATCCTCCGTAATCAGGTCAACATCCAGGAAATCAGTTCCACTCCGAACAAGAAGCTACCACTGTCTTAACTGCCGTATATTTCATGCTGAGTGATTATGAATTGGAGTCTTGAACGGGGCGACAATGAGTTCCATGTCAAATATGAAAAGTAGATTGGAACATGATTGTACTTCTTCAAACAACTTTGCTTCTGACGAAGGTTTCACTTGAAGAATTACGACAACGGCACAATAGAAGTCAGCAGCTTAGCTTTGATTAGAAAAGGTTTAATTGTAATTAGTAACTTCTATTGCGCCGGTGTCTAGTGCACAAGGCATCAACCGATGGCACACCAAAACCAATCCGTAATCAGGTCAATGTCCAGAAGATCACTGCATAAACACTGTCAATACCAAAATAACTAACTAACGAAACGAAGAGTTTATAGCATTGGCAAGCCCCGATTTAAAGGTGTCTTAAGTACAGTTTATGAATTCTACAATAATTCAGTTTTTAACGACATTCTGAAAAGCATATAGATTGAGAATGAGATTTCTTAATTGTAATTGCGGCGATGTCTAATAATAATAAGTCACTGAGAGTAGCTGTGGGCCTAAGACTGGGTGCAGTCATCTGTGCCCCCCACACATGCGCATGCGGAACGACGGTTTCAGCCAGAGGCTCACATGGATTGGCATGCTCACTAAGCTTCGGCAGACAAGCTAGACACGCATCAATAAACGACATCGTGCTGCGCAATCTCATTAAGGCAGGCACCCCTTCAATCAAGGAACCGGCTGGCCTCTCCCGACTAGACGGGAAAAGACCTGATGGTCAAACTCTGATTCCGTGGAACAGCGGGCGTTCCCTGATTTGGGACGTAACGATCATCGACACTTTTGCGCCATCATATTTGGCCGAGACATCTACAGCAGCGGGAGGAGCCGCAGAAATAGCCGCAACTCGAAAGAAATCCAAATACGCGGAGCTATCGTTGAGATATTGCTTCACTCCAATCGCAATAGAAACGATGGGACCTATGGACCACGAAGGCTTGGCATTCATCAAAGAACTCGGCCGACGATTGACGAGAATAACGGAAGATCCTCGAGAAACCTTCTTCCTGTTACAAAAACTATCAATCACAATCCAGAGGTTCAATGCTATCGCGTGCCTAGGCACGATGGGGAACCAGAATCCCGACTTTAATGTAACCGGATAATGATAACGCAATGTTTGAAATAATAATAATAATAATAATAATAATAATAATAATAATAATAATAATAATAATAATAATAATCTTCGTTTAATATCTTCAAACTGACAATAACGCAGTATGATTACAAATCAGTATGAACGGATGATCACAAGTTATTACAGGAGTCGAATTTAACTGTACACGGCAGCCATGCAAGGCGCCCATCACGTCCTACATCTCATTTTATCAAACGCGTCATCTCGCGAATGAAAGGCTGAGTGGACCTAAATTTGAGAGGGTTGCAGGAAGCGATCCCGCTACCGCTTGCTCTTCACGCCAGTGATGTTACCACTACTCTATGGACCCCCCCCCCAAATGCAAAAGACGTCAACCGATGGCGCCGCAAAACAAATCGTAATCAGGTCAATATTGGCATTGGCCGCCAGACAACACAATTGTCCAGTAAAATAAACAGACGGAGGAGGACTGACCAGCATTGTGGTGCGAAGGTCAAACTGGCTGAAGAGTTGAGTGATGAAGATGTGAGTTTCTACGACTTCCTTTTTGTCCACCTGTTCGACGTTGTGCAAGATGTCGATGAGCCATTCGTAATGTTTCTGGGTGGCCGTTACCCAGATGAAGTAGACCTACATAGAACCAATTGGGGAACAGCATTAAGTGGGGCTCATCTGGAAAACCTCTTTATAGCATAGGGGTCTATCAATCTCACCTCTCCTTCGCTTGCCCTCTCTCTCTCCTGCTGCTTTCAACTCGCGCCTGAAACCGAACTCCAACCTATCCCTGTCCTGATTCCAGTTCTGCGCCACCACACAACCATCATCATCAACGATTTCCACCGTAGTACCTATCTGAGTCCCTCTGCCAACCTGTCAGGGAGACCCGCGGTCGTTTACTCCGCTCTGCGGAGGGGGGGTGCTTGTGGCGCCATTTGCCCGTACTGATACTATGCAAAATCGGGCCTTTCTGGTGGTTGGCCCTGTGGTATGGAACGGGCTACCTCTGGAGCTGCGTGTCGCAATCGGAGGTCGCCCTGTCGTGTGTTTGCCGAGTGTTGATGTCGACCCTCGATTGCTTGTTCTTTTACTTGCACTTTTAATTAACGTGCCTAACTTTTCTATAGAAGATTCACGACGAACTTTGTTTAATTAATAAATGAATTTAATTAAAGAAACAAATATATATACACTAACTCTACGGGAACTTCCACGTAGTATTAAAGCGTTTAGATGTTAAATCGGACTATCTCAAATGTTGCTTCGTACAGCCTAACTACAGATCGTTCTTTCGCGTCAGTCTCTGAATCTGACGGACTATACTCTGCCGCCCCGCTGGTCGTTCCTCCCGATGTTTCTCGCTCGACCGATGTTCACACGTCGCGTTCGTCAGCAGTACAAGTCCCGTGTTCTCCTTTTCCTTCCGTTAAGTAGGAACTTCAGCGTGCACCGGTCAGCCCCCTCCCCACGTCAAGCTATCGTCAATTAGTGTCAGATTGCTCCTCGAGACGCGGGTCGTCGCTCGCCTGCAGCGCGGGCGGTGTCTGGTTACATCATAGCCGCGAGGTGTCCTATTACACCTTGGCCTCGCTGCCTTCATTGTTGACCCAGTGGAGACTGGCTTTTCGTCCGTCATCATCCTATCTCGACCGGCAACGACGCTTACATCATAATGATGATGCCATCTCGTCGTTGTCGTCGATCTCCTCACGCGACACCTCCCTTCCCGGGGGAGGACAAAGCCAGTCATTGGTTCGCCTCCCGGCTGAGAATGATGTCGTTCCCTCCATCGATTTCCTCCAGACCATGTCCTCGTCGTTCCCATGAAAAATACAAAATATCAGCACAGTTAGAAATATATTTACAGTTGTCGCGGTGCCTTACATGGTAGTCCGCCTTCTTCCTCAATCATAGTCTGGACAAAAGATCAGCGGGAATATTCAGCGCCCCAGGACGATATTTAAAAGCGATATCAAAGTCTTGGAGTGCCAGAGCCCCCCTCGCAAGTTTAGCACTTGTGGGCGTAGAAGCAGTTAGGAAAGTCAAGGGATTGTGATCAGAATAGAGGGTGGTCCTTGACATAAAAATCCAATTCCTAAACTTCTTCAACGCAAAGATTACAGCATACGCTTCGCGTTCCACAGTGGACCAACGCGCTTGCGTAGCATCTAATTTAGAACTGGCGAAACATATTGGCCGCTCTGTTCCATCGTCTTGAATTTGGAATAAGCAGCAACCGACTGCTTTGTCTGAAGCGTCAGTCGATAAACCAAACTCTCTGCCGTAGTCAATTGTCTGCAAACAAACAGCGTTATTCAAATCGTGCGTAAGTTTATCTAGCGCATTTTGATGTTCAATTCGCCAGGGTATCTTAGCAGGCACCGATTTCTGGGTCAAGTCAGTGAGAATTCTGGCTGTCTCAGCCAGGTTAGGGATGAAGTTCCTAAAATAACTGAAGAAGCCAATTAATCTCCGTATGTCCTTTTTGGACTCGGGTTGAGGGATTTTCCCTAGCCCTGCGATTTTCATAGGATCCGGTTCAATGCTCCCTGATCCGATCAGGTGACCTACAAACGTTGTTTGTCGCCTAGCAAACGAACTCTTCTTAATGTTAAGGGTCAGACCCGACTGTTGAATAGTCATTAAGTATTTCTCTAGGTGTTTCATGTGATCCGGCCACGTCATCGAGTGTACTGCCATGTCACTATGTGAGGGAGTGATGATTCCTAGGGCCAAAAGTTCGCGGATCTGCTTCTCCATCTCCGGTTTGAGCAGTTCCGGCACCTTATAGGCTCGCAAACTCTTCGGCCTGAACTCCGCGCTAACATTGATTGTGTGTTCTAGGACGGGACAGAAACCTGGTTTGTCCGAGAACACGTCTGGAAACCTGTCTAACAGATTAAACAGCTGTTTCCGCTCGGGTACCGTTAAGTGTGCAACGGCAATAGGGTCTACTTGTGCACTGGGCCTTGTCTGACTCGTGACGAAGCTACCCACTGCTTCCACGTGACCGAAGTCTTCGTCCTTCTCGAACAGAATGGAGCAATTGTTAATCAATGCTTGCTGTATTCTTTCGTTATATTTGCGAATACGATTTGCATGTAATAAGCGGCTTTTGCCCCCTATTTCCACGATGTATGTGTAGGGCGATTTCACCTGAGCGATGATGGCCGGGCCTTGCCATTGGCCCTCCTTCTTTGCTCTTCGCGCTTCCGGTGATTGGATGATGACTTTATCTATTCTCTCTTTAGGCAAGCACAGTTGTTTTACAGAATGCCCAGCTATTTTGTCTTTATGAAAGGGCAAATTGTCTTCAGTGAAGAAGCTCTTCGCCCCAATTTTCCCGTGGGCCAAGAATGGTGCTAGTGTCGAACATTGTGCTTGTTCGGCCGCCATCTTGCTTCTGCCTACTATTGTGTCTTCCTTGGGTGGGGGTGGTATCTCAGGATTGAAGAACAGCTCTTCATTATCCGTTTCTTCGGGACTGATTTCTCCTACACTCCCACTGTCTGCTTGAGCGACCGTGAAGTAATCTTCGCCTATCAGCGTCCTAAGTCCCTCTACCTCCTCCCCTCTCTCCTCTTCCTCACTCGTCTCAGTCCTTGCGACCGCCTGCGCTTCTGAAATTTGGTCTATTTCAGGAGCGCTGGCCGCGTGACTCGAATACAACGCTGTCTCGCGCAGCAAGTCGGCTGTAGTGGGCGTGATAATTAACGGTTCATTAAGGTCTTTAATGAGTGCCGCCCATATCCGAACATCAGGGGCGTAATTTGCCTCCCCCTCCCTGTCCTCGCCGGCCTGAGACCCCTTTAGTCTCAGCCGCACCACGTCCACAATCATTGATTGACCGTTCAGCCCCTTCACCTCTATCTGCTTGACCACAGGTAGGTTGAGCGGCCTGATTAGTTCTGCTCGCGCACAATTGTATTCGGCCCCGCTATCTATTAGAGACGATGTCACAGGGAGCCCTGTAATATACACTTTCATGTACTCTCTTACATAAGTCTCCTCCACGTCAATGCAATCCGGGTTTGTCGGCAATGCATGCTGTTCTATCTCTTGTATCAATGGCGGCCCGTCTTGTCGCGTCTCGCTTTGTCTGTCTGCCTGTCTGCCTTGAGCTCTGGTCACGGTTGGCTGGATCGCACACGCGCTCACCTGCTTGCTTTTAGTTTGTTTGTTCTTCGAACACAGTTTAGCTCTGTGGTCTGGAGAAAAGCATAGGAAACAAAGGCCACGCTTTCTAATCTCGTCGGGGGTTGGACGTCCGTCTGTCCTGTTATTTGTCTGTGTCCCTCCCGGTCGGTCAGTCCACGTGTCCGTCTGTTTAGCTGTCGTCTGAGGAGGTGCTGGCGCTTTCGCGTAGCGTGCCTCCGTCTTACCCGTGCCTAGACTATGCTTCGTATAGTCATTTTCCCAAGGGTGTGTAGCAGCGTAAGTGTCAGCCGCTGCAGCTAACTCTTTGTGCCCTAACCAATTCTGTTGCTCTTGACTGAGGATGAAATTCAAACATCCTCTGGGCAACATTTCTTTCATTTTATCTGCAATCAAGAGGCTTGTAACCTCATCAAACGTCATTGCCTTGCGATCTTGCAGATAGTAAGAAAGTAAGTTATGCAATCTCGAGGCTAATGTTGTGTATGATTCATCTACCGCCTTTTTTGCGTTCATGAATCGCTCTCGTAAAGAGACTGCGCTCACTTTGAACTCTTTCAACAAGAAGGTTTTTAGCTTCCCGTAATTATCAAGCTCCTCTTGTGTGAGTCTGGCCGTCAGTGCTCTGGCCTGATTATCTAGACAGGTCAAGAGTAATCTGCTTCGAAGGTCGTCCGGGACAGCACAAGAGTCGAATAACCTTTCGCAGTGCACAAAGAAACCCGGGATTTGCGCATGGTCGCTGGGGAATCTCGGTAAGAGTCCTCGCAAGCTTTCACTATACGTTTTCATTCGTCCTACGACCGAATGCCTCAAGTTATAGTCCCTTTCGTCTCTGAGTCTCCTCTCTGCGTCCCTTTCCTCTCGGCCTTCCTTCTCTCTCTTCTCTGCCTCCTCCTTTTCTTCTCTCCTCCGCTTCTCCTCCTGAAGCCTGAGCTTCTCAGCCTCCTCCTTCTCTTCTTTCCTCTGTTTCTCAGCCCGCTTCTCCTCCTGAAGCCTGAGCTTCTCAGCCTCCTCCTTCTCTTCTTTCCTCTGTCTTTCTTCTTTCTCTTCTCTTCTCCTCTCTTTCTCTTCCTCTCTTCTCTCTTTCTCTTCCTCTCTTCTCTCTCTCTCTTCCTCTCTTCTCTCTCTTCTCTCCGCTTCCTCTCTCGCTTCTTTTCTCAGTTTTTCTTCTTTCTCTTCTCTTCTCCTCTCTTTCTCTTCCTCTCTTCTCTCTCTTCTCTCCGCTTCCTCTCTCAGCCTTGCGGCTTCCTCTCTCTCGTATTTTAAGCGTTTTAATTCGTATACCTGCGTTTGCGCTGCCGAGTCGATACTGCTTTCTATGCTACCCGTGCTTACTTCCTCACTTACTTCTGGCGGGGTTTCCCGTCCAGACACAATTATTTCAGCACTCGCCTCTTGGAGTTGGCCCGTACTCATGGAACCCAATTCCTCCTCTCCTAGTCCCATCTTTATCAGATATGCGACTAGTCTGTGACGGGGCATGTTCTGCACCCTCACTCTTTTCCCTACCGACAACTTATCCATCTTCCAACAGTCCGCTCACTAATAGAAAAAGATAAGTAAGTTAGAGGAGAGTCACCGCTGGTCAGAAATCAAAGAAAACAACGTCCTAAAATTCTACCACAAATACAACAAGAACAGAACTGAGCAAAAGGAGCTACGCAAAAGCCTCGGCTATTCGCACACCAATCCTCATCCAGACCTCAACCGCAACCTCACAGATTACCACGACTACCAGTAAGGACTTACCCTCTGATACGTCGAGCGAGCTCCGTCTTTTGGTATCTTGGCTGATCCGCTGTCCTCCGTTGCCACTCCCGTCCGTCGTTGCTAGCGATGGTCGGTCGTCCGTTGGCGCTCTTGTTCCTCGTCCTTGCCTGTTGCTGTCGGTTCCTTCGAGTCCTTCGTCTTCGGAGTCCGGCACTCGATTTCTCCAGTTGCGAAGGGTTGTATTCGCCGCTGGTCCCGATCTGTTGAGATTCCTCTTTCCGTTTCCGGTTCCGCTCTTCGTCGTGACGTCTTCAGTTGAAAACCCTGTCGACTGCGCCAATGTCGCAATCGGAGGTCGCCCTGTCGTGTGTTTGCCGAGTGTTGATGTCGACCCTCGATTGCTTGTTCTTTTACTTGCACTTTTAATTAACGTGCCTAACTTTTCTATAGAAGATTCACGACGAACTTTGTTTAATTAATAAATGAATTTAATTAAAGAAACAAATATATATACACTAACTCTACGGGAACTTCCACGTAGTATTAAAGCGTTTAGATGTTAAATCGGACTATCTCAAATGTTGCTTCGTACAGCCTAACTACAGATCGTTCTTTCGCGTCAGTCTCTGAATCTGACGGACTATACTCTGCCGCCCCGCTGGTCGTTCCTCCCGATGTTTCTCGCTCGACCGATGTTCACACGTCGCGTTCGTCAGCAGTACAAGTCCCGTGTTCTCCTTTTCCTTCCGTTAAGTAGGAACTTCAGCGTGCACCGGTCAGCCCCCTCCCCACGTCAAGCTATCGTCAATTAGTGTCAGATTGCTCCTCGAGACGCGGGTCGTCGCTCGCCTGCAGCGCGGGCGGTGTCTGGTTACATCATAGCCGCGAGGTGTCCTATTACACCTTGGCCTCGCTGCCTTCATTGTTGACCCAGTGGAGACTGGCTTTTCGTCCGTCATCATCCTATCTCGACCGGCAACGACGCTTACATCATAATGATGATGCCATCTCGTCGTTGTCGTCGATCTCCTCACGCGACACTGCGTCTCCTTCCTAAAACTCAACCTGAGTCTTTCTACACTGCGTTAAAAACTTTTCTTTAATTAGACCTATGTTCGTGCTGGAGACAGGAGCGCTTCTGATTAGTCCCCTTGAAGGGGCGCTATATAAATGCTGAAATGAATGTTGGCGACAACCACAGCACAGCGAGAAATTACATCGATTTAGGAATCAACCCAACTAAGGCATGATCTGTTGCTTGTAAGCCAATCCAAGTTATCCAACTTAATCTAAATCTAGTCCAATCAGGATTCAGGAAGCTTCTATATGGCGTTCAACGCTCAAAGGCATCAATCAATAGTCAATTATCAGAATATCAATATGAAAAGTGAGAACGGACTGATCACGTACCTTGCGACACTTCATCCGGAAAGTGTTCTTGACGGACGTCAGGAAGACGAAGTCCTTGAGGATGGAGGCGTAAGGAGTGACTCCAATTCCACCTCCAACCAACACGGATACGTCGTAGTCGATCCAGTCCTGTTGACCGGCGCCAAAAGGACCGTCAACGTAAACCTACGAACCACCATCAACATCTCACATGTTTCTATTTATATTATTTTAGAAATTCGGTGTTTACGATCATGATTTCGTAACCAGGTCAACATCCAATGAGTTTCTTGACCCACACAGTTTACCCGGATTTTACTCTTGCCAAATTACAACTCTACAATAGTTTTTTTCTGATGAATTAAACGAAATTTTTGACCAGTTAAAGAAATCACAGGCTGACCTTAGGGTATGGAGTTCCGTGAAACAAGTCCGGATTGAAGACTTTGTGTAGATTGGTCGTCCAAGGTCCGATGGCTCTGACGTGGACCGACAGAGTTTGTTCGTGAGGAGCAGAGGTGAGCGTCAGGGAGTGGTACTCGTCCTTACCAAGGGCAGCACACGCCAGACGGATCCACTGACCAGAACGATAGTCAAAGTTCGCCGGACGTTTGAATTCCAATAACGTAACAGCTGCCAACGTAAAGCAGACGCAACCAAATAAGTGGGAGAGGAATGGCACCCGCCATCATCATATGAAGTTGTGAAGACTTCAAATTCCTGCCCTCAAACTCGTGGCTTCCAACTCATGGCTTCAAACTCATGACTGCGAACCCAACTCATGGCTTCAAACTCATGACTGCCAACCCATGAGTGCCAACTCATGGCTGCCAACTCATGGCTTCAAACTCATGACTGCCAACCCATGACTACCAACTCATGGCTGCCAACTCATGGCTTCAAACTCATGACTGCCAACCCATGACTGCCAACTCATAGCTGCCAACTCATGGCTTCAAACTCATGACTGCCAAGTGCCAACCCATGACTGCCAACTCATGGCTGCCTACTTATGGCTTCAAATTTACGGCTTCAATCTCATGGCTGCCAACTTATGGCTTCAAACTCATGGCTGCCAACTTATGGCTTCAAACTCATGGCTGCCAACTCATGGCTTCTAAGTGTTAGCTTCCAACTCATTTTACTTGAAAAACTAACTGACCCATTACTAAATCTCATGCATTGCTTATTATAAAATTAGTTCTAATTATCACCAAATCAGTACAAACCCGACGGAAGTAGTTCAGCGTGGACGACTGTGAGTTCTCGTTTCTTGCGGCTGAGAGAGATGAGTTTGTCGAAGGTGAAGAGCAGAGCAGGTCCCATCAAGTAGTAAGCGAAGTACGGTTCCTGGACGACCCTGACCGATCCGTGTAGCACAGTGATGATGTAGAGAGCGTAGAAGAGCTTGTGGGTGACCCAGAAGGCGCTGAAGATGTGAACCCTGGCTGTGGCAGTCGCAAAGACGTAGATTATGCAGATGATGATGACAAGAAGGACTCCAGTGAAACCTACGCACGAAGAAAACCTCATTTAAACCAATCATTATTGATGCGTAAGCAATCTCTCACAGAACAAACTGGTTACTCTTTTGGAATGTTAACAACATTTAGGATAGCAAGAAGTGAGGAACTTATGGGCAATACACAATATTATTATAACTATCGTCTTGTAACTTCTATTGCGCCTGTGTCTAATGCCAAAGGCATCAACCGATGGCACACCAAAGACAAGCCGTAATCAGGTGAATATCCAGAAGATCAGTTCGTAAGACAGAGAGGCAGTCTATGGTGGATGCGCTTTTTCGATTTGTATCTTCGTTTTGTTGTGAATAAAACTCTGAAAACGCCAAATGCTCTTTATAGCTGAGCCCAATAAAAGAAAAAGTCGTCAAAGCCATACCTGGAATCGTCTGAAAGAGCCAGTAGTGGATTTTCGGCAGAAAGTCTGACCTTCAAACACGAACAAACATTTTCCAGGTTTCATTATCTCTGGCTTAAAGTAAATCTCACACCGTGAACAACATTTCAAAATATCACACTTTGATCAAATAAAGGCCTAAGTTATTATTATATTAATAAATAGTAACTTATATACGTGATTTTTCTTAATTTCAAACTTATTTCTCTTAATGAACGCACGAAGCCTTGTAACGCTCAGAGTAGCCTATGGGTTCGATCCTCCTCCTCCTCTGAGACAGTTACTGTGTAGGGGTTCTGAGTAAGTCTTTCACTCAAAAACTGCTCAGAGCCATCGACTGATGCTTCGTCATTAGACAGAGGCGATTAACAAATGCATAATATACTACTACTACTATTCTTACGACTACTACTACTACTACTACTACTACTACTACTACTACTACTACTACTACTACTACTACTACTACTACTACTACTACTACTACTACTACTACTACTACTACTACTACTACTACTACTACTACTACTACTACTACTACTACTACTACTAATAATAATAATAATAATAATAATAATAATAATAATAGTAGTAGTAGTAATAATAGTAATGATTGATTCACCTGAAGTAGATTTCATCAAAGACGCAGAGGAATTCGACCGGTTGAGTGGCCACGTGGTAGAAGTTAAAGCAGTAGCCAATGATGTGAAGCACTGAAATCGTCCAATTGGAATAATCACAGATCCGAAACGTAACATCACAAAATATTGTAATTGTAATTACGACAGTTTCTGTAGCATCGTCGGTAGCATTGAGCTACAACTAGGATGCTTTACACTGTCAACCGTCAGCGCAAATGTTAATAGGGGCCTAGACCCCTAGTTACATAGAAAGTACATTTTAAGTGTCTAAGGAGACCTATTTTGATTGAATAATCCTTAGGACTAGGAGACCAATTTCGATTGATTGGTCTTTACGACCAAAGAGACTAATTTCAATTGTATGGTCTCTAAGAACAAAGACCCCAATTTCAATTGTATGGTCTCTAAGAACAAAGACCCCAATTTCAATTGTATGGTCTCTAAGAACAAAGACCACAATTTCGATTTAATGGCCTCCAGGACCAAAGCGACAGATTTCTATTGAAAGGTTCTTAAGACCAGAGAGATTAGGGGAGAGTTTCGCCGATTGGACCGTTGCCTCAATTGGACCACGGCCTATTTACCCCCTAGATACATATATAGCCTCGTTTTCAATTGTTGTATTCTTGCGCACTTGAATATTGATCGTGTTGACACATGCAGTTTGACGGAAAACTATATATTTTTAAAATTGCGGTTAAAAGTCTTTTTCATGTGGTGCTGATCTAATTTTAGACGTACCTCACAACGAGTGTACACATTTTAGGTAGGCTTTTAAAAATGAAATCATGTTTGTTTTAGCTATAGCCGGGTTTCATGTTTGAGCGACAATAAATGATTTTACGCTAAGACTGATGAGCGTTGAACTATCGCAGTGTAAACAGAAGTGGTCCATGTTGCCTGAAATGGACCACATTCAGTGTCCTGAATTGGACCGATAATATCGCGTGGTCCATTTAAGGACACCGGCACTTGCAATGTTATATTTTGATTCTTTAAATAATAATAATTACCATTGGCTTGTATTATGTCAAATAACATTTTCTTTCTGTTGTATATGCATAACAGTATTTGTATATGTATTTGTGCCCTGCTTGCTCGTGGTTTTGTTTGGTTTTATTTAATTATTTTTGATTTGTTCCTTTAACATGCTACTGTCTTACTTCATTGTTGACTGTTCGTCTTTTTTGTACATCATGTACATTGTGCTTGCTGACAATAGGCCTAAGTGTTTTTGTTAAGGTGATTTTTACCACGTTTACAGTATTTTGACAGTTCGCTAGAGACTTACTGCATGTCTTTTAGACAATAGGCCTAAGTGTTTTTGTGAAGGTGATTTTTACCACGTTTACAGTATTTTGACACTTAGCTAGAGACTTTTATTGTATATTTGTAGACAATAAGTGTTTTTAAACATTTCAAGTGTTTTTTTTTGCAAATTATCTTTTAAAAACATCTTTAATATGATGTGTTCCATTCAGGGCAACTGGTCCAGTCGAGGCAACCATGTGGTCCATTTAAGGCAACAGGTTGCCTTGATTGGACCTATTACAGCTCAAGCTGTTTTAGTTATTTTTCATATTTACATGAATACTATCTGTTCCTTGCTTATTAACAACATACTTGACATATTAGCCCATCATGTGGCATAATTTCCTTTTAGAAATTCAGTAGCATTCATTCAGAAAACCTCAGTTTCCCTTAAGTGGTCCAATTATGGCAACTCTCCCCTACAGCTGGACTGACTTGAGAAGACGAGAGCTGTGTAGGCGACTATTTTATGAAACTCGACATTGTAGTCGAACGGAACGTAGAGGTTGAGAACTGTTTCGCGTAGTTTCGTGATGATATTACGACACATCGTCACCAGCAGAAGGGAAAACGTGAACGACATTCCGGCCGCAGCGCCTCGGGTTAAACTCACGCCATAGCCAGCAATGCTACGCCAGCCACGGTGCTCCTGTTCCACTGCGTACCCTGTTAACAGATGACAAGGACACAGGTCAAATGGTCGTATTAGCACGGTCCGTACACGGTGACCTTAAATGGTGTGGCTCCCATTCAAACGGACAGCTGTGGTTTAGGATCTCACCCGATCAATTCATTGAAAAATTGAGCAGGGTCGAGGCCATACGGTCGCTATAGAAGAACGTCTACATTGAAATTTGAATTGATACCCGATAATTCAACTGAGATAAGAACGTTCTTTACCAAAGCGGCCAGGGTCAAAGCCAATGGTCAAAGCCAAGGGTCAAAGCCGAAGGTCAAAGCAAGGGTCAAAGCCGAGAGTCACAGTCAAGGGTCACAGTCAAGGGTCAATGCCAAGGGTCAAAGCTAAAGGTCAAAGCCGAGGGTCAAAGTCGAGGGTCAAAGCCATAAATCAAGACTAAAGGTCAAGGCCGAGGGTCAAAGCCAAAGGTCGATCCAGTCCCATCTCTTCAGACATAGACACCAGAACAATTCCCACCCAACAACCCAAAACACATGAGCTAAAATTTGATCTAAAACAGCCACTGGATAATTTCATAAGTTGAAAAATTTCATTTTAAAAACGCTTCGGTCAGAATGAACGGACGAGAGAAGGAGATGGCGACGCACTGTAGAATCTTTCAGCGAAGAGCAGAGCACAGATACTGAAGAAGATGAAGAGATAGACGATCTGCTGACGATGGTTTTCGATGTAGTGATGGAGATTCTGCAGCAGGAGAGCTCGTCTTGTGAACGATGCTACGCTTGGCTCCGTCGCTGCTCCAAACGTATGCGCTCTCTGTGTTCTGCTCTCCGACTCCCTCTCCTTCCTGCTTGTAAAAATGCAATTAGTATTAATTATTTTTTTTACCAATAACATGTCGTACCACCAGGTATTATTAATCATAAATTACCAATACCATATCATACCATTAGGTGCTATTAGTTATACAGTAGTAACTTCTAGAGCGCCAGTGTCTAATGCATCAAACGATGACGCACCAAAACTAAGCCGTAATCAAATATCTGTAGAATTTAATTGATTTTTAAATTATGGAACAAATGCAAAACTATGACCGTTTGGCTATTGTTCTCTGCTCCAAGAGATTCTTGACATACGTTTTAAATCGACCCTTAATCGTGTGGCAGAGGAGTGTTATTAATTACTAACTTCCATAGCGCCGTCGTCTAAAGGACAAGGCATCAACCGATGGCACACCAAAACCAAGCATTGATTAGGTCAATATAATATACAGAGTTCTGGTCATATCTGAATTTCAGCTAAAACATTTGTCAACCTCAGAACGATGCTTCTACAGAGGTGTGTTAAAGGTGTGGTTACTCTTTTACCTATTATACGACAGAGACTGATCTTCTGGATATTGACCTAATTACAGCTTGGTTTTGGTGTGCCGTCGGTTGATGTCGCGTGCACTAGACACCGGCGCAATAGAAGTTACTAATTAAAATTGCAATTAAGTTTTCATTCTCAATCTATATGCTTTTCAGGATGTCGCTACAAACTGAATTATTGTCAAATTCTTAAAGTTGTGTTTAGACACCTTTAAATCGCGACTCCCAATGCCATAAATTCTTTGTTTTCGGAGGTTCGTTACTTAAATATTGACTGTCTATACGATCTGATCTTCTTGATATTGACCTGATTACGGTTTGGTTTTCGTGTGCCATCGGTTGATGCCTTGTGCATTAGACACCGGCGCAATAGAAGTTACTGATTACAATTACAGTTACAGAGATGAGAAGATTAAGGACTTCCAGGTGACAATGATACGAAATTACTAATCATAAAGATGATGATAACAGTAATTATGACGATGTTGATTTTAATTATGAATAATTAATTACAATTGATTAAAACTCTCATGAATTAATATTGAACAATTACCGACAGCAGTTATTAATTAAATCGTTTCAAATAATTAATTCCGAACAATTCATGACAAAAATTAATTAAATTAGTTACAATCAGTTATGAACAGTCAATGGCAACAATTATTAGTTAATCAATACCGCCAATAATCTACATAATCCAACCTTAATTAATTAACCTTATAATAGCCGTGGCTGCAATTTATTCTTTGTCTTAATCAAATAATCTCACGATATTCAACAAGGCAATCTGTATTAATGGCCTGGATTTCCACGGTCCGGAACAGAAGGTAATTAATTATTACATAATTAAAATTTGCTGTGGTTGGTCCATCCTTCTGGAACATTATTGCCTATGACATGAACTTCTCACTGCTCTCTTTGGCTCTTTTTCGCAAACGCTTAAGACCATTCTGCTCGATCGTGGTTTCATTGTGTTAGGTCGGCAGCGCCTCTGATGAATCTGTCTTCAAGTGTCGCTATATAAATTTACAATTGCAGTTATTATTATAAAATAATGTCGTACCGTTTGCTGCCAGATTTTTGTTTTGGGAAACAGATCTTTGTCCCTGTAAGTCAACACATCTTCTACAGGAAATGAATTGCAATAACCGCATAACAATTGCGCTTCTCCAATATTATGTCATCGCAATGTAAAGCAGAGGAAAGGTAGAGGCGCCTATACTCTGACGACATAAGTACTCTGATGAAGAAGTTAGATGAGTGTGAGATGGTAACCAATTGGTAAGAGCGCTCGCCTTAGACACCTTTGAAACGGCGTCAACCGATGTTAAATATGCATAAAACACGATAGGCGTTTAATAAATTGTTCTTGGAGGAGCTTAGACACCTTTATAACGTTGTCAACCGATGCTATAAGCATAGGAAACGATATGCGTTTAATCAGTGCGACTTTTAGACTGGTGTGTGTGTGTATATAGCCTGAAGTGTGGATTCAAGGTAACTGATTATTACGGGACATTGCAACCGATTGGTTAGAGCGGTCGACTTGTAACACGGAGAGCATGGGTTTGATCCTCCTCTGCTGAAGGGATTACTGTGTAGGGACCTTGAACAAGTCCTTCACTCACAATTGCTCAGCGCCATCGATTTTCTGTCGTGTGGTTGTGTGTGCACTTCTGAACTTGTGTACGATTACGATGAACTTTGGAAGGAGGACAATATCAAATGCTCTTGTATTGTATTGTATCGAAGAGACAAGGCTAAAAATAATATGGCTCATCAAAAATGACAACATAATAATATGTAAAAGTTCGTTTCCAGGTCTTCTTGTGTCGAGTCTAAGTGAGAACACAGCAATTGAATTAAATATAAAACTATATCTGTACACATCGTCGTTCAACCTGCACCAACTCTATTATAGGCCTACACCGGTATTATAGTTCCCATGCTTTTTCAGAGCAAAGCACCATTACTAAAACACATTCAGTCAGCCACATCTTGTCTTAATTTCATTTAGTTTTTCTTCCAGTTAGTTCTAGAATCAGTAGTTTTTCACGTTTTTTACAGAAAAACCTATAATCCAGCCGCTGCGCCCCTAGAGAAGGTTTTACATGCCGCGGCACCCAGGTTGAGAAACACTACTATACTCAAGCTACAGCAGAGGTAACGTACCCTTCCAGTCGATACAGACATCCCAGAGCATTTCCATCTTGTCACCAAGGACGCGAGAGAAGTCCTTGAACCGGAGAGAATTCGTCCTCTCCAGACCGGAAGAGATGAACATCTTGTCAACGAGTTGATCGATTTCGTCTGAACCGAGGCTCGAATTCGCCATCTCCATCAGAGACCTTTAAAATGGTAATGATAAGTGAAAATTTATATAGCGCCACTTCAAGAGAGACTCATCAGAGGAGCTCCCGACCTAACACAATGAAACTACGATGGAAGAGAATGGTCTTCAAGTGTTGGTGGAAAAGACGCAGAGAGAGGCTGATTAGCTCAGGTCGCAGGTTGTTTTCAAAACATACACACACACAACATGAAGATTAACAAAATCGTAATCATACCACCGCAAAATCTAATCAAATCTAAAGACTTCAAGATCTACTTTAATCCAAATCTCATCTAATCCAGAGACTTCCAAAGCACCATTCCCTTTGCACACACGTTTCCGTCTCTTCCATTCCTGGCCGTAGAATCAGTTGGGTTACAGCGTACGTAGTAGAAAAGCACATTTTTGCATTCGTTTCAAATTTTCAAAATCACTTAATCAGATTAATTAATTAATTCATTCATTCACAGGACTTAAATGGCGCCCCTCCAAGATACCTAATCACAGGCACTCAAGCCCAACTCTGGCGATACAGAACAGTTTACAATGCTTATAAAATATGTAAATGCAAATGTACGCTATTTTCTATAGCGACCGTATGCAGATTCCATAGTTAAAAGAACACACAGATCTGAAGGAAGGTTATTTCCACGTGGTGGGCTCACCTTTTCATAGTAAAATTCAACAACGTAAATATTATACACAGTAAGTGGTAGAAGCAACGACAATGAAGAGAGACCTGATCATTTCGGTGACTTCCTGTCGACTGAGAGATCCGCTCTGATCTCGATCGTACATGAGAAAGAGAATGTGCAGCTTATCCTCGCAACTCCCTACATATATACGGATTTTATCAAAACACAGAA
This sequence comes from Allolobophora icterica, assembly GCA_963556255.1. Taxonomy (NCBI): domain Eukaryota; kingdom Metazoa; phylum Annelida; class Clitellata; order Crassiclitellata; family Lumbricidae; genus Allolobophora; species Allolobophora icterica. The sequence continues at coordinate 67,814,001 of OY744610.1, read as the reverse complement.
GAAGATTAGGAATGAGAGAAGCAGAACTACAACAGCAAAGAGAAGGAAAAATCATGAAATGATGATTGCGAGGAAGAAGGGGACTGAAGAGGTGCAGGAGGAGGAGGAGGAGGAGGAGGAGGAGGAGGAGGAGGAGGAGGAGGAGGAGGAGGAAGACGAGCGATGGAAGGAGGAGGAGGAGAAGGAGAGATACGAGGATGAGGAAAAGGAGAAGGAGGAGAGACGGATAGACGAAGAGGAATGGAGGAGAGATAGAAACAGAAGAAGAGACAGGAAGAGGAGGGGAGGAGGAGGAGGGGAGAAGGAAGACAAGGAGGATGAGAAGATATAGGACGAAGAGAAGGACCAGGAAAGATGATAATAATTATAATGATAATGAAAATGATAGTAGTAGTAGTAGTAATAATCACATAGCAACTGATGAGAAACATGAGAGTCAAGTCAACCTGCTTTAAGTACATAAGTAAGTAAGCAGACCTTTGGCAAAGAGTAGAACAGCGTAGAGAAGTTCACGGAAGGAGATGTAACCATTTCCATCTCGATCGATCAAAGCGAACATTTGATTGACGAACATTGAGTCTGGCTTCAAAGCAAGCGTCTCCGCAAATTCCGCCTAAGGACAGAAACGAAGTAGAAAAGGAGATATATAAACAGGGGCGTCTACACCATAGAAACCTTGGAGCAAATGCTCCATCCAAGAAATAGGGGGGGGGGAGATCTGTCAGTGTGTGTGCCATCATTTTAGGGGGAAGGAACGGGGAGGGGGGAAGAAGAGGAGGAAAAGGGACGTTGCTCCAATGACTTAGGGGGGGGGATAGATGCCCCTGTATATAAATAATGTTTGCACAAATTAGAAAAGAATTCTGATATCAAAGCTACAAACTCAAGTGTTTCAATTCCAGAGTTTTCTGAAGATGTCTCAAGACGTCGATTGGAACAATCGTTCATGATTTATGGATAATCTTTCAGAAGAAGTGAAATGGAAAGGGAAAAGGGGAAGACCGTGGAAGTCACCGGATTGGTTACTTACCCGCGTCAGTTCACAGTCGACGATTTCTTTGCACTGATGAAGCTCCAATTCATCCGGATGTTTGATCTCCTTAGCGTCATGAGCCTAAAACAGATTGATTGGTCATCTTCGTCACATTACGTTACATTACAACAATCGCATCGGATCATCCAGCACGCTCAGGATGAAGGGATGGATGGAGTGAGTGATGGATGGTTGGAAGGATGGAGGGAAGAATGTATGGACGGATGGAGGGAAGGGAAAGACAAAGTCAGCTTAAACCCTAATGGCCCACAAAATCCCTCAACAGTTAACCTTTGACACAAGGTAGCAGTTGGTAACTTTTAAAGCGCTGTATTAATATAGAATGTGATCGAAAAGATCCAGTCCTAGCACAAAACTGGGAATCTTTTACTCAGGACTCTCAGTGAAAGCAGACGGAAGGAGGAAGGCCTCTTGACTTTGGAGAGAGAACACAGGTGGCTGGAAATGTTCTTCCAAGCATTCAATTATTACCTCTACCGAACTACATTTTGTCATCAGTAACAATCACACAATAGTAGGTGCTACGAATAAGTCCTGTCAAGATAAGGTAATGCCTAAGGTAAATCAAGGTATGTCGGAGATAAAATAAGGTGAGAATAGGTCACTGGTAATGGTAAATTTATATAGCGCCACTTCAGGAGAGAGACTCATCAGAGGCGCTCCACACCCAACTAACACAATGAAACCACGATCAAACAACACGGTCTTCAAACGTTTGTGAAAAAGAGGCTCAAAGCACCAACAGTTCCTAACAGAATCGTCTTCGCATCGAAAGCTACTGAGACTGAGACAGAACCTCAGCAAAGATGCTTCTGAAGAAGGCCGTCAGCAACTCCTGTCTCTTCTGTCTCGTCATCGATCGTGCAAATACTTCCTTCGTTGGATTCTCGTGGACGAGAAGAGTTTTCTCGTTGCGTCTCAGCAAATCACGGAAACCAGAAATAAACTCCGATCGATCTTTCTCAGATCGAAAGCGCAAAATCTGAAGCAGGCAAAACAGATCGTAAAATACTTCAAACTCTTGTAATTGTAACTGTAATTACGACAATTTCTATAGCATCGTTGGTAGCCAGCTACATCTAGGATGCTTTACACTGTCAACTGTCAGCGCAAATGTTAATAGTTACAGAGTAAGTACATTTTTCAAGTCCCAACCTTAGGCAACCTACCCCTGTGACTCAATCCGTCAGCCCATATCGGCAGCCGCACTTCGTCCTCTCCGCTCTTGGGATTGTTTTGACCTCTTTGTACAAACTGAGGAGATCGAGCTGCAGCTCTCCATAAAAGCGATTCCTGCTGGTGGGCCCAACATAGGCAAAGCTTCTGGACTGAGCTGCAGCAGTATGCATACGAGGGACAGTCAGGAGTCCATGTGCAGCCGACCGAAGGGTGCCACGACCCGGGACCTAGGAGACTGAAAATGCAGAAGTCCCTGAGGTCAGATGGAGCAGAGCCAACAAGACAATTATTACACATAAGGATAATGATCTTAAACTAAATACTCTGCTGGATAGGGAGCCAGTGCATAGCATCCCACATAAAGGAATCTATTTGGCCAAACCTGGGAACACTTCCATTGATGATTCTCCTTAGACTGGCGCCTCATAAATGTCCGGGTTACATCACATTTCTTCACATATACCTCATAGGTCTGAATGTAAAAGATCTTTTGGCGCTTAGGCGTGAAAATTCCGGCACAGTATCAAATGCTGTAGTCGGGAGCGCCTCTGATTAGTAGTTGACTTCGAGAGGCGCTAAAGAAATATCCGGAATAAAAAATAATCTTCTTACGAGATCGTATTCGTGTGGAATGTGAAGTGAAACATGATTTCGATTCTTATCAGAAGACAACCAGATCATGAGCTTCGAGTGACGTGACAGATCGAGGACCCGTAGAACCACTTTCTGATGTGACAAGACACACACTGAGCACTGATCACGTGACATGTGTAACTCCACGTGACGAACAACTTCTCCATTTCCCAACCACTCCAGAGCTAAACACAACGCATAAAATTGTCGTTAATTAGGTCTTTTGTAAATCTCTTTCTATCGCTGATGAATTAATTGTGGGACTCTGTAACCGATTGGTTAGAGCGGTCGCCTTAGACACCTTTAAAACGATTTAACTCGATGTTATATAAACTTAGGGAACGATAGGCGTTTAATCAGCTCGCTATCTAGAAGAGTGTATAATATAAACTGTGGGTCCATAGTAACCGATTGGTTAGAGCGCTCGCCTTGTAACGCGGAGAGTACGGGTTCGATCCTCCTCCCCTGAGACGGATATTGTGTAGCGACCTTCAGCAAGTCCTTCACTCACAATTGTTCAGTGTTAATTGTTTAGTGTTCTATCGTGTGATCGTGTGTGCACTTGTGAACTTTGGCAGGAGGGCAATATCAAGTACAGTTATATTGTATTATTAGTGAAGCCATAAACTTTTATAGGTAAGGTATTAACTGAAAATAATCCAGGTGAAATTACCTGATGCAAGTGGATCCGCTGTTGTTACCTGGATGCTGTCTATACTAAACAATTGACGAAAGAGAAAAATCTGTTGTTTACCTAATGATATGTTATCAGGTATTTCCATACCTGGTGCAGTCCACTTACCTTGATAAATCCCAGGTGTGCCACTTGACGACTTGCCAAACGCTTTGAGGTGAACCATCTGAACTCTCCGCTCGTTAACTATTTGCTTGATCTTGGCGATCAGATAGGCGACCAGAATACAAACTGAAAAGAATATATACATTATGGTGACAAGATTACGACTTTGTTTTGCTACACCATAGTTGCAATTGTAATTAGTAACTTCTATTGCGCCTGTGTCTAATGCACAAGGCATCAACCGATGGCACACCAAAACCACTTCGTAATCAGGTCAATATCCAGAAGATCAGCCCATAAAGAAAATTCAACAGGCAAGCAACAACCATGCGAAAACGAGGAATTTATAGTATCGGAAAACACAATTTAAAGGTGTTTCAGTACAGCTTAAGAATTTTACAATGATTCAGTTTTTAACGACATCCTGAAAAGCACATAGAATGAGAATGAGATTTCGTAATTGCAATAATTTTTTTAATTGGTAGCTTTCATTGCGCCGGTGTCAAATGCACAAGGCATCAACCGATGGCACACCAAAACCAAGCCATAATCAGATCAATATCCAGAAGGTCAGTCCATAAGACAGAGAGGCAGCCTATGGTGGATAAGCAATTTGAAAGAGGCAAGTCTTAAGTTGAGAACGAAATGACACAAGCGACCGAGAAGAGTGCACAGACACAGGAGAGATTTCCAAAAGTAGGTTCAGCAACAAAGTTGATACCTAGTGCATTAGACACCAGCGCTATAGAAGCTACTGATTAATTATAATACATCAACAACTCGGTTTCTCATCCATTGTCGTCGTCTTTTGTTATCTTGTTGTTGTCTTGTTGTGGGACATTTTTGCCACCGACTGTAAGAAAGTCAGGTATTACAATTAGGATCGATGTCACTATCAGAATCAGCGCCATAATGAAACTCTAACGTTAAAGAACATGTTAACATTTGTAAGATTCTGAGAAGGCAACTATTGATGATGATGATGATGATGATGATGATGATGATGATGATGATGATGATGATGATGATGATGATGATGATGATGATGATGGGGATGATGTTGTGGATGATAATAATAATAATCTCAACAAGTAATCAGGTCTTCAAATTAAACCAACAGTCATCTATTGACTATAATTGTACTGAATGCACATGCTTACTGAACGGCAGAAGAGCGAGACAGGTAAAGGCTGTGATGTAGGAAATCTCGCTTCCAGCGAAGTAGTCGAATCCTCGATGAGGAGAACATGGTTCCAGATCGCTCTGCTCCAACTGCTTCGGCTGAGGACATGGATCGCCTGCAAGCAACAGTTTCATCACGACATACCAAAGATTATTCACATAAATCACAAATTCACATCAAATCCCCTCTAATCATAGATCTCTCTCTAACCTAGAAAACGCTTCGAGAATCCTTCTACCACCGTGGAACAGAAAGTGTGGTCCACGGATCACCTGTGGTTCGTGAGATACAGTAGCACAATGGTTAGAGCAATCTCCTCTTTAGACACCTTTAATTGAAAGTTTCTGAATAGGTATCTATGCATAATAGTGGGACACGGTAGCCAATTGGTTAGCGCTCCCGTAGACACCTTAGAAACGTTGTCAACCGATTCTATATAAGGATGGGACACCGTTGACCGTTTAATAAGACCAAACGGACTATTTTGATATGTAATGAATAAGACCTGTTATGTGCCAAAAATAATTTCTGTTAACGTCAACAGCCTTTGGTGCTATAAGATGTCGTTAAACCCTGGATCCATCCATCCACGGTAGATGAATGTTTAGAGCGGTCGCCTTAGACACCGTTGAAATCGAGTCACCCGATGCTATATAAGGAAGGGACACGCTAGGCTTTTATTCTATATCTCTCATCTCTCTCTTTCTCTCAGACACCTTTATATCGGTGTCAACCGATGTTATATACACATAAGACTCGTTAGGCGTTTAAGTATATTTGAAACGTTTATTGAGAAGGCCTGAAACGAGTGTATTCCACGGTAATCGATTGGTAACAGCGGACGCCTTGTAACGCGAAGTGCATCCACCTCCCCTGAAACGGTTACTATGTAGCGACATTGAGCAACTTGCAATTACTCAACGCCATCGATTGGTGCTTCGTTATTAGACAGTGGCGCCTGATAAATACACCGAAAATAAAATAAAATAAATTTTTAAAAAGCAGGTAGAGAATGACAACCTCTTTTCCAGAAGAAGACATTTTCTTGGACATCTTCGGAAGTGATCCGCGTTGACGCCAGGAGAACATCTCTGAAGCTCAGCTTTCGCACGGTCAGAACTTCGTCTTCTGAGAACAACCTACAATTGTTATTTGCATAAGAGTTTCAAGCCATTTGAGTCAACACTCTAACTTAGCAGCTCAGTTAGACGTTCGAATATGAACGAAACTCACTGACTTTTAAAGTTTCTATTGCAACAAATGATTAGTAAGTATTAACTTCTATTGCGCCGGTGTCTAATGCACAAGGCATCAAAAGATGACGTACGACACCCAAGCTGTGATCAGGTCAACATCCAGAAGATCAGTCTTATAAGGCAGTGAGACAGCCTGGTAGCTATAGCAAGATTAACATTGACATTACACCACACCGGTCTTACATTACACCAACTTTACATAACATTGGCTTTGCATAACATTGACCTCAAGCAACAATGCCTTTACTGAACACAGGATTAGGCCTAACATTACATTTACCTTACCAAATAATGGTCTTACAATACAAGACCTTACAACACACTGACCTTACATAACATTTGCCTTAAAAATAAGGTTTGCCATAACATTGGCCTTACATTAGGTTGGCTCTACTTAACATTGGCCTTACATTAGGTTGGCTGTACATAACATTGGCCTTACGTTACACTTACCCATTAAGTAAGTGAGTGATAGTGATTAGAAAATGTTGGCTGAATCAGTTTTTGAGAAAAGCTTCTTCTTACCCATTGGCTGAATTTTCGAACCAGAACCGGTCTCCATCTCGAATTCTAAGGAATTGTTCCAAGATGACGGCTGTGAAAAGAGGTCCTATGCTTTGTGGAGTGGCCTCCATCAGTCCACCAGGGTAGGGGTCAACGAGGTTCAACGACCCATTGTACGCATCCCTTAGTCTCTCAATCGCCTTTAAAGTGCAAATGAAAATCTAATTACCATCACTGTCTAAATCCAAAATATTATATTGCCTACGCCACAAAGTAACATTAAAGTACAGTATTTCTCAAAAGTAATTATTTTTTGCATATATTAAGTCCCACAACCTAACGACCAATCAGCAATCGATGGCCCTGAGCAATTGTGAGTGAAGGACTTGCTCAAGGTCCCTACTGAGTGACCGTCTCATGGGAGGAGGAGGATCGAACCCGTACTCTCCTCGTTACAATGCCAGCGCTCTAACAAATCAGTCACCATGTTCCACAATTATCAATCCAAGGCCCTCGTAATTAATAATTATCAATCCAAGGCCCTCGTAATTAATAATTATCAATCCAAGGCCCTCGTAATTAATAATTATCAATCCAAGGCCCTCTATAAAAACAATTTCTGTTCAATCCGTTTATCAGATTGAAACACATATATATATCTATCGAACAGTAAGAAAGTGATTGCACTTTTACCTGTGGATTAACTCTGTGCAGCCAAGGATTGATGTTCGACCAATTCTTGATTGCGGGCAGTCCATAGGCGACGCGACCAGTGTTGTAATCAGGAAGTCCATGGTCTCTTCCTCTCATGATCGTCAGAACGGCCAAGTCTTGTCTCGTGTGATGCAACGGACCAAAGACTTTTCCTAACACCAGAAGATATCCAAAATTACAACAACAATCTCACAATTTACATCTCAGCATTTGTGGAACACGGCAACCGATTCGAGAGATTGCTTTCTTTACACGACTTCAATATAATAGGTGCTGAATAGGTTTCTATATAAATAGTGGAGCAGGGTTGCCCATTGGTTAGAGCTCTCCCCTTGTGATGCAGAGAGTGTGGGTTCGATCCTCCTCTCCTGATACGGTTACTCTGTAGGAACCTTGCGCAAGTCCTTCACTCACAATTGCTCAGCGCCATCGATTGATGCTTCGTCATCAGATATTGGCCCTTAATGAATGTGTAATAATAATGAAACTGACCTCTTAGGTCGTCGACCATGATGTGGTCCTCTCTCTCGCTCAGCTGCGATAGCATTCCACGAACGACATCCTCCACTCCATACATCTGGATTATTCTCTACGAAGATCATCAACTCACAACAGATAATACAGCTAAAACATCCACATCCTTCTTCTCCTCTTCCTCCTCCTCCTCCTCTTCCTCCTCTTTCTCTTCCTCCTCCTTTTCTTCCTCCTTCTTCTCCTCCTCCTCCTTCTCCTCGTCCTCTTCTTTCTCCTCATCAGCATAACCGCATGTGTAACGTAATGTCTTGTAAAGAAGAGAAATAAGGAACAGATTAAAATCTCTGTCGTCAACTGATTACGATGCTAGACTGTACCAAATCAGATCAATTCCTGATAAGACCGACTGGCAGGGAGGCAAACAAGGAAAGTAGATAAGTAGGGAGACAGACAGACATGAAGGCAGCCAGTCAGGTAGGCAAACAGCAGGGCTGTAGTGGTAATATTAGAGGTGAGTATACGCTACCTGCTAGTTTTCCGAAACAAATTAGAGGTGAGTATACGCTACAGTATTTTGTGAGTATACGCTGCAGTATTTTAATATAAATAAATTATTAAATATTTTGTGAGGTGAGTATACGGTCTCTAGAGGTGAGTATACGCTGTATACCCGCGTATACCCTCGACTACAGCCCTGGCAAACAGGGAGGCATAATGGCAAACAGGAAGGGAGACAGACAAGGAGGCAAACAAGCACGGAGACATGCAGGTAGGGAGACAAGCAGGGAGGTCCTTGCCACTTCAATCACTCAAGGGGATCCAATCTTTGGCAGTTCACATATTTCGAATTTTTGTGTATTGACGTGTAATTAATTCCTTTCTGCCGCAGATGCCACGCGCCCATGGCACACGGGCAGAGTGGTGGGCAGAGTGGCCAGTCCGCCACTGGTATACCAATATACCTGTGAGTTCCAGTAGGAATTGCAAAGTCTGATCCCAGGACCATCTTCCGTTCTTCCAAACGCACAGGATTTGCCTCTGAAATGAAAAGAATTCTCAATTCATGACATTAAACCAACAGCAGTGACCTTTCGTTAACCTATGACCTCTGTCTGCCGGAAGTCGTTATTCTCCATTTAATTTCACGTCAATTTTCGTTACACGTATGTTTTCATTACAGTTTCTTAGGTTCTGCTGTATAGAAAGAACTTCAACACATTACAGTGCTATCCGATTATACCGCATGAAGGTCACGATTTAACTTATTTTCATAAGCTTAACTAGTTAATAATTCATTCTACATAATGAATAATTCATTAGAAATAATTAATTAATTACTTAACAAGTCATCAGACGCAAATAGTAGTTTGTTTGACATAATTAATTAGGGCCTAATATTAAAGAAAGAAAAGGAGAAGTCGGTTTTCGACGAACCGTATGTAGAGCCCTGGAGGAATAAGCGAATGGCCAAATCTCATGGCCACTGCCTCGAACATTCCCGTCACGCTTGGATGCACACTGCTCTTGTAACCTGTAAACATATTACGCTACAGTTACGCTACATGCTTATCTCTGTCTCTGTCTGTCTCTGCCTCTGTCTTTCTGGTTCACTCTGTTCCTCTGTCTATCTGGTTCACTCTGTATTTGTCTCTGTCTGCTTCTGCCTCTGTATGTCTGTCTGGTTCTCTCTCTTCCTCTCTCTATCTCTCTGTTTCTCTCTCACTTTTTGTCCGTTCTGCTCAGTCGCTTATGTAAGTAGCATAATTAACGTAATTACATAATTAACGCTTGGTCATTTATTAGAGAAATAACGTCAATCAAGGTTAATGGTTTATCTCATTCAGCTTAAGTGCTTTCAACCTCATTTCGTTAATTATGTATAATTGTGACGTGTAAATATATTAATTTTCTGAAGTGGAGGTTGTTAATCTTCCGACCTGTGTAGTGTGGGATATCTTGGTTGAGAAGAGCTGGCAACCACTCGTACATAATGATGTTCTGTACAAACAGAAAATGACTCATTGCCATGAGCGATTCTATTGCATCCCATGACATAAATACATAGGACGGCTTTTGAAAATGAACACAGATCAGGTTAGGTAAACTCTGCTTATCTCAGCCCTGAATTGTTTAAATGGACCCAGGAACTACTCAACTGGACTAAAATAACTAATTTGACCCCCAAACGGCATAGTTTTACCCAGAAACCGTATAACTTGACGAGAAAAGCGCATAATTTGACAAAAAACCTCATAACTTGACACAGAAACTGTTTCATTTGACCCAGAAACCGTTTATTCTGACCCAGTTGCAGCGTAACCTGACCCAGAAAGACTACCACATACCTGGAGAGTGGCAATGACGTGTCTTCTTGTTGCTTGGAAGAGTCGTTCATCTTTCCAGTCTGGATGTTCCTTTGTCAGTCTCTTGGCGATCGTGTTGTGATATCGGAACCAGACGATTGACATCAGCAGAAGACCCGGATTCTGATGAGAATGCGAATCACCAACCACTGCATCGAACATCAACAAGCAACTTATTGGTGGTCTCCCGAGGTTTTCCCACATATCGACCATCACTCGGGACACTCACCACTGTCTTCCTCTGTTCCAGCGCATACAGTTAAAATTGTTTAACTCCTATGCGTAACTGTTTGGTCGGGGTAGCTCCTTCATATCTCAAGACCTTCTGTACCTCGGTCTCTTCACTCCCTGGTCTGTCCACTCTCCGCTCGGCCGCAGAGGCCTTCTGATTGTTCCCCGCATGTGCAGAGCTACTGCTCAGTCTAGAAGTTTTGCTATGTTTCCACTTAGCCCCTCTAGTTCGAACCGTCTTTCGCAGGAATTGTGGCTTGAGCTCCTCAGCCTTTCTCTTGAAACTCTGTTCCGGAAACACCTGAAGCCCATTATTTTTATTTGTTAGTGATAGCACTCCCGACCATCTGAATCGTTGAGCGGCGATTTTATAAATGCTTGATGACAATTACAAATTACAATCCACTTCTATCGCACAAATGCCTAATGCGAGCATTCGTGCGCAAATAAAAAGATTTATTTAAAAACTCATTATTAAATCAAGTGGTCATATAATTTAAATTGTAATTAGTAACTTCTATTGAGCCGGTGTCTAATGCACAAAGCATCAACTGATGACACACCAAAACCAATCCGTAATCAGGTCAATATCCAGAAGATCAGTCAGTAAGACAGAGAGGCAGCCTAGAGAGAGACAGACAGACAGACAGACAGACAGACAGACAGACAGACAGACAGACAGACAGACAGACAGACAGACACACAGACAGACACACAGACACACAGACACACAGACACACAGACAGACAGACAGACAGAGACAGACGGACAGAGACAGAGACAGAGACACAGACACAGACACAGACAGAGACACAGACAGAGACACAGACACAGACACAGACACAGACACAGACAGACAGACAGACAGCGTTGCGTCTGCTAACTCCAGAGTTCCTCTGGTTTGGCAATGTTCTGTGTTGTGGAACTTGGATAGTTGTCGAGTGGAAGACGGATTGTGTTGTTGGCCGGGAAGTCAGAGTTCGACGTCTGAGAGGCGAGAAGTCCACCGCTGAACAGACGCAGAGAATTCGCCCAAACATCTCCACCGCCGTAGATGAAGTTCCCGTCAATCCAACTGCTCGCCTTGTTTATCTAAGTAACAGTTTAATCACTGCTTCCAATTCACTAACTCTAAAACTTATTTTACAATAAAAACCCAATTACCGTTTCTAATGCACATTGATTAAGTGATCTTTCCATCAATCAAGCATCAATCGATGGCGCTGAGCAATTGTGAGTGAAGGACTCGTTCAAGGTTCCTATACAGTGTAACCGTCTCAGAAGAGGGGAATCGAACCCGTACTCTCCGCATTACAACGCAAGCGCTCTAAGCCTGTAGCTACCGTGTCCGCCCCACAATTTGTATCTATCAAAATAGTCTTTTTCAATTATTTAAGCAATATCAGTTCTTCTTGAATGTACTAACTTTAACGAAGAGCGTTCGCAACCGTCGATTGAACTACGCGGGCGGAGTAACAATTTATTAGGAAACACCATAATCTAAAACAGGTGTTCAATTCCCAACAATTCTACCAAGCGTACTGAAACAGTTAGCAACGCCATATTCTCCAAAATACACGTAGACTTTTTGACTGAATTTACACTTAGTTTAGAAGATTTCAAATAACACAAAAGCTGCTCTGATATCGATTTAGAATTGATATCGCAAATGCTCCATAAACATTGTTACTGATATTCCTTACGGATCCGAATAAAATTGAAACGATGCAACTCATAATCATTTGACAGTTTGCAGCAAATATATAATCTCCCAAGACGGCCTAACTCCATCACGCCATATACTTAAGTTTCACGGTATTCATGTAAACTACCCCTGGGTACGGTAGCCGATTCGTTGGAGGGCTTTTTAGACACCTTTAACAAGTTGGAAAACGATGCTATATAGTATATAGGATGGGATCCTGGCGCAGTTTGGTTAATACAACGAAATTTATTACGTCGAATACGATTGGTGAAAACTGATCAAAGTAATTTCCGTTGACGTTAACAGCCATACGGTTGCTCTAGCACGGTCCGTACAAGGGGGACAGAGGCGGCGATCCCAGAGGTCGAGGGGACAAGACGCCACAGTGGGGGACACAGCATAGAGTTGTCCCCCGAATTTTGAAGAAAAACCAAAATTCTTTTGACCTCTTTTTGACCAGGTCAGTTCAAAAGTCTCCCATATCCTCCACCTGTCAAAGAAGATCACCGCCTCTGCACGGGGACCTTAAAATGGCGTCACACCCATTCAAACATACAACTGTGGTGCAGGATCTCACCAGATCGATTCAGAAAAAGTGACCAGGGTCGAGGCCATACGGTCTCTCTGGCACTGTCCATACATGGAGCTATTGGTCCCCCGCACGCGGACAGTCATTATGCAGCGACGTTCTTTTTCGGTCGCTGGACCTGCAACCTGGAATGGCCTTCCTGTTGCACTCCGCCTGGTCCCTATGACTCACTCTACCTTGTTTCTTGCAAACTTAAAAACTACTCTTTAGCCGTGGTTGGACTAGGAGCGCTCCTGAGTAGATAACCTTGAAGGGGCGCTATATAAAAGCTCATTAATAATAATAATAATAATAATAATAATAATAATAATAATAATAATAATAATAATAATAATAATAATAATAAAATAATAATAATAATAATAATAATAATAATAATAATAATAATAATAATAATAATAATAATAAAATAATAATAATAATAATAATAATAATGGGACCTTACTATTATTTTTATGCATTCATTAAGCACTATTATTTAATGACGAAGCATCAATCGATGGCACAGAGCAATTGTGAATGAATGACTTGCTCAAGGTCCCTACACAGTAACCGTCTCAGAGGAGGAGGATCGAACCCGTACTCTCCGCGTTATAAGGCAAACGCTTTAACCAATAGGTTGTCGTGGACCCACAGTTTATATTATGTCTAATATTTATATTATATTATATTATACACCCATTCAATAACTTTCTCAATTAAAGGTGTCTAACAGAGCGAGCTCTTCCTAGGCCTTTAGCCGGAAATCCGATTTATTAATCGTTTATCGCTTCCTGTATTTATATAGCATCGGTTGTAACCATTTTAAGGTGTCTAAGCCGAGGGCTGTAACCAACTGTATACAATATCTCACATTATTACTACTAGAAAGACAATTATTGCAAGAAATGCCTACTGCCTGTCGAGGTCTATTTGGAGACAGCCCTGTCTTGCGATTGTAGAGGGATCGGACAAACGGAAGGTACTGCTGTGTGGTCGAAGTGGACGCAAAGTCTGGATCGTCAGCAGGAACAGGAATTCTTATCAACTCAACTGGACAGGAAGAATCCGTTGCATGGACCACTTCATAGGCGACCATCTGACCTAGAGGGATGAACAATGAACTTCAGTTGCCTTGACAACCGTCTCATCAACAAAAATCTGTTGATTATTAATTATGTGCATTTACACTTCAATTAAGAAGCTTCCGGATTAGACAGAGTTTGTTGGATACCATCATCATCATCAATCATCATCGTCGTCGTCGTCATCATCACTGTCATCGTCGTCTTCGTCATTATCATCATCATCATCCACGGTATCATAAGGTTCCATAATCATGATTTTATTAATCATAAACGTCATCATCATCATAATCATGCTACGACAGAGGAAATCCTTTACCAAAGAAGGCGAAGAAAGTGGTTCTGTTGAGGTAGGACGGTAGACCACTTGGACCTCGTAGGACCCGGTTACTGACGACGCGAGGATTTGGTCGTTCCTTCCCTGACAACTGATAAGTGAAGTCACTGAACGCTGCAGGACTGTGTTGAACTACGTTCTCTTCTGCAATAGTAGTAGTAGTAGTAGTAGTAGTAGTAGTAGTAGTAGTAGTAGTAGTAGTAGTAGTAGTAGTAGTAGTAGTAGTAGTAGTAGTAGTAGTAGTAGTAGTAGTAGTAGTAATAATAATAATATTATTAATTATTATTATTATTTTTATAAGACGATTTGCATAACGCCGTGGACTAGGCGAGGCCGAAGAAAAGCCCCTGTACATGAGTTCAAAAGGTCAATGACAGTCATATGATTGTTAGTATTAGCATACATTTATTAAGATCACTATCTAATGACCAAGGTCTGGAGCTCAACTGTTTGATGGCAATTATTATGCTGTTATTGAGTTATTATACGACTATCGAGTGACCAAGCATCAATCGATGGCGCTGAGCAATTGTGAGTGAAGTACTTGCTCAAGGTCCCTACACAGTAACCGTCCCAGGGGACGAGGATCGAACCCAAACTCTCCACGTTACAAGGCGACTGCTCTAACCAATCGGTTACCGCGGACCCACACTTCATATAACATACACTCGTCTGAGAAAATCTCATTTGACCGCCTGGCGAGTCCTACGCTTATATAACATCGGTTGACAACGTTGTAAAGGTGTCTAAGGCGACCGCTCTAACCAATCGGTTACCGTGTCCCACAATCGGTTACCGTATAGTAGTAGTTTGTTTAACGACACTGTGTGATAACAAAGATCATTGGCGTCGCCCTCCTCCTTAATCCAAGCTTGGGACTGGCACTGCCTGGCACTAAAGCACGGACGTGCAATGGAGGAGTTCAATCGGTTAGTTAGTTGCTGTTTAACGACTCTGTGTCATAACAAAGATGATTAGCGTTGCCCTCCTCATTTTTTGCAGGCTTGGACTGGCACTGCTAGACAACGAGCAGTGGCGGAGTTCGATCGGTTACCGTGGACCACGGTTATATATTATGTATACACTCATGCAAGGTCTTCTCAAATAGAGGTGTCTAAGAGAAACAGGAGCCCACTTATCAAACCCATAATGTGTCCTAGGCTTATATAGCGTCGGTTGACACCGTTTTAAAGGTGTATAAGGCGAGCGCTCTAACTAATCGCATACAGTGCACCACAAATTCAACCGTAACTAAACAGTTTAACCATTTGCAAAGAATGACTTTCTGCCGTGTTCTGAAGCCATTTAAATCGCCAACAAACACCAACTACACTCGAGAGGCGCTATATAAATCTACGATTACAACGACCATAATCAGAGTTACATCATCGTTAGTGTTGTTTCTCATTGGCCAGTTTATATAGCGCCCAGCAACATCTGGACCTACCTTCTGTTACCATTAGCAACCTCTGGACCTACCTGTTGATCCCCATGATGGATTGGCTCTGTTGTTGTACCAACCGTCGTATCGCTGATCTTCTGTGGCCTCTGCTGTAATCAATGATCGGTTACAGTCATTTGAACAAAAACAAACCTAGAAACCTTCGTTTTACTATAGGGTATTTAAGTGGAAGCCAACGCCGGGTACGTGAGTATCGCATATGTGCATAATTCGGTTATGTGCATATATCCGACTACATGTTCTTTGTGCATTGTTCTGTGCATTTCAACGCTGCTTAATTGCATGACTGTGCAGCTTAGAACACCATTCTGACCACTTGGCAGTTCGCCCGTGGTCAACAAACGACTCCCGCTGTCCAGTGGTAAGTTTTAGCTGCACTGCCTGTGGTCTGCATCAACAGATGACCTAATATTGTTACCTGTCGACATTCCGGAGTGTGTCAAACAGTATCATAAACGGAGTTTTGATTTGCTTCAACTGAATGGTTACTAAAGGAATTATAGTGTTTGTTCTCCATCTACGATGTTAAATACACGTGCGAATACATTTGACCCATTTTACGCAGTACATGTGAACTTCTCTTATGTGCATGTTTCGGTTAAGCGCATAGGTTCAACGCAGTTCCGAGGCTGTGCACTTAAGCGGCGTCAACTGTATATTTTATCGTCATCCAATCTTATTGGTTGGCTTTTCTGATTATCGCCGTTTATCGTAATGCATAAGGCAACAACACCTGCTTTCGTTTAAACTATTCTGTCTACATAGACGGAATTTACGGGGGGGGGGGAGGTGTACCCGTATTCACACTTTTGGACTGGAAGGTACCGTACACCCCACTTTTCATACCCAATGTTTTTGCCCATTATTATTCTATTTGAGGAAGCGCTCAAGATTAAAAACAATTACCGAGCATTATTATCAGAGTGTTCACCATTATAATTATTGTCGCTATCATTATTTTTATTGTTATTGTTATTATTATTATAATCATCGTCGTCGTCGTCGTCGTCGTCGTCCTCCTCATCATCATCATCAAACCTAAAATTATTATTATTATTATGCCGTTATAATTATTTAACAGTCGCGAAGCTTAACCAGTGCATAATTTGGTACCCCCCACTTTCCAGACCAAAGTTACGCCTCTGTTTGTCTATGATTTTTGAGTCACAAGTTACTTGGGAAATCAGTGAATGTGAACAATGATCGCACTTTAGTTGACTTCTGTTGTTACTCACTTGAAAGAACAAAGAATGTGAAGAGAACAATGAGAACGGTCGTGATTGTTGTCATCTTTCACTTCGTCATCGATGACCTCCGATTGACCTCAGTTCACCGTTCACGACAAACAAAAGATCTTTATAACCATAACCATAACCATAACCATAAATTTGATTGATTCCATCAAATTATAGACAAAGGAATCTCAATTCCTGTGTTTCAAGTCCAACCTGATTGCAGATTATATAGCACAATTGGAGAGTTTCAGGAGAAAAAGTCAATTCTCATTCATTGTAATTAGTAACTTCTATTGCGCCTGTGTCTAATGCACAAGGCATCTACTGATGGCACACCAAAACCACTTCGTAATCAGGTCAATATCCAAAGTTCAGCCCATTAATGAAGAATTTCACGATCTAGCGAAAACGATGAATTTATAGCATCCGTAAGACACAATTTAAAGGTGTCTAGGCAAAACTTAAGAATTTTACAATAATTCAGTTTTTAACGACATCCTGAAAAGCATATAGATTGAGATTGAGTAATTGCAATTGTAATTAGTAACTTTCATTGCGCCGATGTTTAAAGCACAAGGCATCAACCGATGGCACACCAAAACCAATCCGTAATCAGGTCAATTAATTAACAAGTGCAACTAATATTAAAATACTATTGTGTTGAACCGTAACGAATAAACCAATTTCTCTGTATTAAAGTCGTCGACAATGCACCAGTTCATTTGGGGAAACTTTTGAAACAAGAAACATTGCAATCAGCTTTGCTAGTGATTAAGTTCTAAACTAGCATCTTTAAAAATGCGGTACAAAATTCATATAGCTCGCTTAACAGACGATCTTTACTCACCTCGTACATATCCTGTGTAGAAATGGCGATCTGTACAATTGGATGGTCAGAATATTCTATCTGTCTGGCGGACATAATCTGCCTCGTCGAGCATAAAGTTTTGATGTTTCATCGCAGCATATATTACTAAAAAAAACCATGCCGAGGAGTATTTGGTTGGTGGCGTGTGGTCGATCAAATGCCATCACGATCTGAACGCGTCTTGCCGGCCTTCGGGGCTTTTGGCCACTTCGTTTCATTATTCGAGGCCACTCGGACCAACAAATTATGCAGAAATGTGTCCAGTGTTGGACCTCGGAGGCAATCATGACTGAGACTAGTCGATTGTCGCTGATAAATGGTCCGACCATCCCCTCGAGGTCATAGTAGAGCGCATCAAAATGATTTGCAAAATTATGGCGCGAAACGCCAGGGTTTAGAGCAGACGAAAGTCACTCGCAGTTTTAAGAATTCACTAGGCCTATATCAAGCTTTACATAATCACTAAGTTATAATAAAACAGAATCTTGCTTTCAGACAGTATATGCATCTGGGCAGACTGTAACTTTTCTTTAATGTCCATTGAATGGTAATCGTAATCTCAAAATTTATACAGCGCCCAAATAAGCGGAGTCGCGGGAACCAGCTTATTCACAGACGCTCAGTCAAAGCAAAAGTCGTTAGGCAGGTATACGGTCAAAATCTGTTCCAGGTCAAGATCCAAAGGGTTCAGACAGGCACGCAGTCAGACGGCTAAGGTGGATGGTGTTTAGAATTGAAACGGCGAGAGAGGCATGTGGAGAAGAGGATAAATCAGGATAGGATTTCTGAAAGATCAGTGTTTTCAGTTGTTAGCGAAAGAACTGTGGAGAGATAGCAATAATAATAGCCTAATTTCAAATTAATTACCCACTGTAGACTTGATCTTGGACAACTGATCTTCTGGATATTGACCTGATTACGGATTGGTTTTGGTGCACAATCGGTTGATGCCTTGTGCATTAGACACCGGCGCAATAGAAGTTAATAATAATAATAATAACCATGATGATGATGATGATGATGATGATGATGATGATGATGATGATGATGATGATGATGATGATGATGATGATGATGATGATGATGATGATGATGATGATGATGATGATGATGATGATGATGATGATGATGATGATGATGATGATGATGATGATGATGATGATGATGATGATGATGATGATGATGATGATGATGATGATGATGATGATGATGATGATGATGATGATGATGATGATGATGATGATGATGATGATGATGATGATGATGATGATGATGATGATGATGATGATGATGATGATGATGATGATGATGATGATGATGATGATGATGATGATGATGATGATGATGATGATAATATAACGATTATGATTCAACTGAGCCTTCAAGGCTTCAAGAAACCCAACTGATAATTATTATTCTGGGCCAACGTTGTTTTGGGAAAACCATATGTGCACTTTCATGATACAAGGGTACCGGTATGTTTTCTGACAATAACAGCCTATTATAAATGATGTGTTCTTAATATTTCGAATGATGGACTAATAACGACACGATTAATTATCTCTCAATTATATCAATTGTCCTTCAATTATCGCAGATTGGCTGCCAATTATAAGCGTTGTTACGAAAGGAATTTCTCGAGAGTCAGGTGACCAAAAGTCATCGATTGTAATCAACGGAAAGTCCAAGTTCAAAACTCACTTAAGTTCAATCGTCAGACCAATCGATACATCAGCTGTAAATCAATCACACTGTCTATCTGTCTGTCTGCCTGTCTGGCTGTCTGTGCGCGTCAAATGCAAGCGCAGACACATACAGACAAATGCACACATAGACAGACCGACAGACAGACAGACAGACAGACAGACAGACAGACAGACACACACACACACACACACACACACACACACACACACACACACACACACACACACACACACACACACACACACACACACACACACACACACACACACACACACACACACACACACACACACACACACACACACACACACACACACACACACACACACACACACACACACACACACACACACACACACACACACACACACACACACACACACACACACACAGAGAAAGACACACAAGCAGACAGGCACAGAGACACACGTACCCCTTGCTCTCGCCTGCGGCATTTCATGTTGCGTCTACGACAACACTGTTTGTTGAATAAATGAATATTGTATTGTATGGTATTCACTCACGACCAGCTAAAATACAGCAGAACCACTCAACCATATAAGCAAACAAACCCTGTCCTGGTTATGTATGCATTGGTTAAAGCCGTACAAGAAAGCGCCTCTGGCGTCAGAATTCCTGTTCTCAAACCGATCGTGGCTTATTTATAATCTCTGGTTATAGCATGATCCTTTGACGGAGACTTCAACTCACGTGGCATCAATTCAAACAGGTTGCCGTGATGAAGGATCTCATGCGATAAAGCCAGTCACTTTCATACGTCGGTGATCGTTACAAGTGGAATCATGCTCAGATACTGGAACACCTTGGGCTACATGATTTATATAAGCCCACTGAAATCTCAAATAAAGGTATCCAACAAAGACAGCATTATGTCTATTGTGGCCAATGCATATATAAGCATAGGTTGACAACCGTTTTAAAGGTGTCTAAAGCGAGCGCCCTAACCAATGCCGTGTCCCACAATCACCTACCGTGGACCCACAGTTTATATGTATATTCTACACCTATTCAAGACTTTCGGAGGTAGGCTACTTGCTTTTTTTATCTATACCACCAAAGATTTCATATTTCTTATTTATATCCAACTTTCACTCATTTTAATCGCGCAAATGCATAGGCGTAGACTCTGGTGGGGGCAGCCGGGCACGTGCCCCCAATAATTGAGATTTTACTGTACATCCAATGCAACAAGTATAGAATAAATAACCAAATTCCCCCCAATAGTTTGGACAAGTTTACGCCAGTGGGCATTACTGACCCTAACCTTAAACCCTAACCGACCCTCACGACGCCTACCTTGACCTTATAACCGACCATTACGATGCAAAGATAGTGTGTATGTATGTATGTATGTATGTATGTATGTATGTATGTATGTATGTATGTATGTATGTATGTATGTATGTATGTATGTATGTATGTATGTATGTATGTATGTATGTATGTATGTATGTATGTATGTATGTATGTATGTATGTATGTATGTATGTATGTATGTATGTATGTATGTATGTATGTATGTATGTATGTATGTATGTATGTATGTATGTATGTATGTATGTATGTATGTATGTATGTATATACATATAATAGCCTACATAGTCACCCTGATAGTACATTTTCCAGTTACTGTAATAACAATGTAGCCAATAAGTTTGACGATAAATACGAAATTAAATGAATTATGATTATTCCACAGTTTAACGTCGTCTTATGACACCAAAGGCCGTTGACGACAATTTAGAAATACAGTTTACAGAAAACGATAAACTTATAGTGTCCGAAAGACACCATTTAAAGGTGTCAAACATAAGCTTACAATATCAATAATGTCACATCATTTAAAGCAATATATCTAATGCTATCCATAAAACACATAGCTCTAAACTGTTTTGATACAAATGAAACAGTACTTCCCAACTATTGTCACTCGCAAGAAATATTTAAACAACTTCAGATGCACAGTACATATAATTATAATTATGACATTATATTCTTATTTTATCTTTGAAATGTTTAATTGATTATTTCTTATTCCTCAGATCAATATCTGCCACTACAATCATATCATGTATGAAATAGTAATAAATTTCACATACATCATGCACATTAAATGAAACATATGGTTATACCAAGTTCCTTTTTTAAAGAAATTGTTCAGGTATCTAACACATTCAACTATAAATTATACATACATACATACATACATACATACATACATACATACATACATACATACATACTAATTATACATACAAACTATGAATTATGAGATTTTTGGTGGTCAGATAAAAACCGGGCATTGCTTTTTAAATAAAGGTGTCTAAAAGAGCGAGCTCTTATTAAACACCTATCGTTTACAATCCTAATCTTAATCTCGAAATTTCTACAGTACCCAAAAAGCGAAGTCGCGGGAACCAGCTTAAGCACAGGCGCTTAATCAAAATATAATCGATAGGATGGAGGGGGTAAAATCGGTTCCAGGTCAAGATCCGAAGGGGCAGACAGGCTAGGGTGGATGGTGCTTAGAGTTGAAACGGTAATAGAGGTAACGGGAAGAGGAGGAATCGGGATAGGATTTGTGATAGAGCTGTGTTTTCAGATTTGAGTGAAAGACCTGTGGACAGATAGCAAGAGGTGAGGTTGGTAAGTTCGTAGAATGGAACAGATATTTGTCGTAATTCTTGCTGGAGTCTATTCTAGAGAGAGGTTGAACAACTGCGGCTATGAAGCTATTTACAAATTTTAGCGATGAGGTGACGGAAGAGCGGAGAAGAGCTCGGGGGAAGGGAAGCGGGTTGAGCGAAATGGTTGGCTCGTGAACACCTGATGGAGACAGGAGGGCTGGGAGGGTTGAAGAGTGTTATAAGTGAGAGACATGACTTTAGATTCTCTTTGTTCAGGGATATATATATACAATGTGAACGGAAAAAACCAGACCTCTCTTATTACTACGATAATTTTTGTAATAATTTGCATATTTTAATAAAACGTGGTGGAACTTCAGTTTAAAGGATATGAATCATATAACTATTATTTTTTAGTTATAATGTGTGTTCAAAATGTCCTCCTTTGGCCTCAACACACGCAAAAAGACGCGCTCGCAACTGACTAATTGCTGAATCGATTACAGCTTGATCAAATTCATCCCATGCCTGAGTTATACGTTCACGCATGCAGTTCTCCGACATCGCGCACCTTTGTCTTGTAAACTTTTTCTTGCATCACACCCCAGATTTTGTAGCCCACGGGATTAAGGTCCGGGCTATTTAGAGGCCAAAGTGTCGGGGGTATGAAATCTGGAGTTTCGTTTGTAAGATGTTCAACAGTATCCTCTGGACCTCTTCACTGAACGCCATTTTGTAACGGATGTTTTTATTACAAATGACGTCACGGTCACGTCAATTTTTAACTGCTTTATCGCATTATTATCTGAGATTATAGTTTGGAATAAAATAGCTTTAGACTCAATAACATTTTCAATATTTGGTGCTTATTTCCCTATTTATTGTAGAGGTCTGGTTTTTTCCGTTCACAGTGTATATATATCAGTCGAGTGAAGTTATCTAACAACGAGTCAAGTGGTGGTGTTTGGGTTTTTATATAACATCAGTTGACACCGTTTCAAAGGTGTCTAAGGCGACTCATCTAACCAATCAATCACCTTGTCCCAAGCTCGATTAGGCCTACATATATAGAGATTCTATTTGTTCAGTGATATATTATATATATATATATATATATATATATATATATATATATATTTGTGTGTATAATTATGTAAGACCTTCACAATATAAAAACATATAAGGAACAGAACTATTATGAAAGGTATATCGTAACCTATTATAGCATTGGTTGTCACCGTTTTAAAGGTGTCTAGCATAGGTCGCTATAGATTAACGTGTGCTATTAAATTCAAGGGCTGAAGGCAATAAAATATGCGGATTATAATACGCTGCTTAAAACATGGGAGGGTAATCGCGCGTGGTCGTTCAAGCATATCTCCAGTTCAGGGAGTGTGAAGAGTGACTGAGCTGTATAAATACTGCACCGTCTTATATTCGGGTGGTGCCAACCATAAGCTTGGATAAAAGAGGAGGGCGACGGTATTCGTCTTTGTTATGACACGGCGTCGTTAAAGAGAAACTATTGACCGAGGTATTGAGAAGAGGTGAAGGAGAAGCGAATAGCATCGCCTTTGATATATCCCTTGTTAGTCAGGTGCAGTCACAAGACAAGCCTAGATAATGGATATCTCTCTCTCTCGCTCTGTCTGTCTGTCGGTCTCTGTCTGTATGTCTCTATGTGTGACTGTGTTTGTCAGTGTATCTCTGTGTCTGTCTGTTCGTCTCTCTTTGTCTCTGTCTGTCACGCTCTATATAGGCCTAGGTGGACTGATATAATGGGTGTTTACGTTATAAGGGCTTGGGGCGTACCATTCATGATTTAAAAACATAGCGTATTATTATTATTTATTATAATTATTATTTTGTTTAAGTAGCGACTTCTATTGCGCCGGTGTCTAATGCAGAAAGCATCAAGGGAATGGCATGACGAAACCAAGCAGTTATCAGGTCAACATCCATAAGATCAGTCCGCCAAAACATAACTTTGAGCAGCCGATCTATTTTCGAATTGAGTGGGGGATTTCCCAGAATTTAACGTTGGGCGGGGAATCCCAAATTATCCCAAAGTATCGCACGCGCCGCACACCGTCCAGAAATAGGTCAAACGTTATTTAATTCGACCAAACTGTCGCTCGGTAGAAATGTCTGAGAGCTCCTTGTTCCCGTACAGCGCCACTACATCATTAACACACGGAGAAATAATATTGCAATCAGATGGTTATCCACCGTCTTTCTCTTAGCTACATCGTCAACTGGCGGGTTCAAAGTTCAAAAGCGACACTTGAATGCTAAGCGCAGGGTACGAGCTTATTCACGAGCGCTGCACGGTCGTGTCAGAGAATTGTCCAGAGGTATTAAGTGAAGATCCAAGTCCGAAGAGAGCAGAGAGAGGAGGGTGCAGACCTGGTAAGGAGGGTTTCAATCGTTTATCGTCAACAATGTGTACGGTATATACACAATACAATACAACTGTAGGCCTATTTCTAAAGGCCGATCACACTTGGCCATACTCTGTTTTAGAATCACCAATGCATATTTTCATAAAGGTTTTTGTACTTTTCATGAATGCAAGAGCGATAAAATTATATAACATTTTATTACCTCTGGGCATTAGAACTTATTAAACCCCTATATAGTGTTCTAGATTTATATAGCATCGGATAACACCGTTTTACAGGCGTCTAAGGCGAGCGCTCTAACAAATCGGCTACCGTGTCCCAGAGTATAATTATAAATCATATCGAGTATGAACGTTTTCCATCTGAAAAATTCTTATATTTCCAACATTGCTTTTATGCGATCTTCATTGAAATTTGAGGCGCCGATGATAAAATGTGTCTAAAAGTTTCATTTTGCGCCTTCTTTTGCCACCTCCCCATGCATAGTGGTCTTACAGAATACAAAGCGATATTTAGGCCTACTATAAAAAAGACAATTCGGTTTAATTGCCCTAGATCCGCCTGCATGACAGATGATTAATTAGGGTCATTAACTGCACAGCTGTTTAATTGCCCTAGTAGACATGTAGACAACGCCGATAATTAACGATGATAATTAACGATGATAATTAAGTTGTTTGAAATTATATATATATATATATATATATATAGATGTATACATACATCTTATCTTATCTTATATGATTATTTATAAAGCGCCTCTCACAGTATAGACTATTCAGAGGCACTCCCAGCATGTCAGCCCCGAGGGAAAAGAAATACATGCACACACATACGTACGCATACCCTAATAAGAGAGCAATAATATAGATGTTGAACTATTTTGAAGACTACATGTTGTTTATGGGTCCAGCCGCCAGATGACGCACCGCGAGCTGCGGTTTATAATTCATATATTATATCGTTATTACTCATCCTCGAAGCAGCAAAGTGTGAACCTAGTGTCAGCTGTCATCTGTCTACGGGACTCCGTTGGGTTTTACGTGCATAATAACTGAGCTCGCCAGTGGCTGTCGACTTTCCACTTACATTGACTGGATGTAAAAGCCACTTCTAAGCGTCCTTCCGACGTTTTCCATCGGAACAGTATCCATCCTAAATAACAGCTTATGTTTAAAATTCGGAACAAAGGAACTTGTAATGGAGGTAATTTGTATTTGCAGCAGTTGCCAGATGGCAGTAGAGGTCAGCGTCGCAATGTTTTGCAAAGAACGTTGCATCTATGATTTATCATCTGTTGGGTTCAGTTTCTTTCGTCTTGTGGTTTAAGTTGAGGACTTTTCTGTGCAGTTTTTAATCATAGTAATGCTGACACAGAAAACGAGAATAGTAATTATAACGACTTATTTAAAACGAGTGAAAGTTACTAGCGAGCGGCAATTATTAAATAAGAACAGTGCGTTAATATTTGCGGATAAGTTTCTCCGTCCAGCTGTTGTGTGCGGGTTCATAGAATAACCATCAGGGTTTGTTTACGGTAGGGCTTGACAACATTTCTGTTTTCTGCTTGACAAAGGCGTGACACAATCCCTGGGCATGACAGCATTTACACAAAGTCCAGGATTGAGAAACAGACAAAGGAGGCGAAAGTCCCATTTGTTTCTCTAAGTTTAACTGAATTCAGATTTTCACGTGACAGAAGCCGCTAAATTGTTTAAGTAAATATAAACTGATTGTTTTTGAGGTAATTTAACAATTTCTGGAGATTATTTGTAACGATGAAGTTCGATTTGGATGTGAGATCCATTTTTATGATGGTTGATGAAAATTGCGATCGTAAAGCGTAAAGCGTTGATTTCGAATAAAATCTCGTCTGCGGTTGAACAAGTGCAGGGCAGGAATAACTGGAGCATTGTGGAATGGAGGGTTGGACGGAATAGGCTGTAATAATGATGGATGCTTGGATGGATGGATGGATGGATGGATGGGTGACTAGAGGGAGGGATAAGTGTATAAAAGGATGATTAGATGAATGGATGGGTGGATTGATAGATGGGAAACAGATAGATGGATGATTGGATGGATGGATGAATGGTGGATGGGTGATTAGATAGATGGAGTTCTTGGATGAGTGGGTGGAAGGATGGATGAATGAAAAAAGGAACAGACAAAGGGAGGGAGGGAGGAGGCTTACTTATGAAGAGATGAATGCATATTTCTGTATTGAGGATAGTAGAAAGAAATGTTTGGTTATGGATAGTCTGAATAGGTGGATAGTCTGAATAGGTAGATCAGCGGTTCTCAACCTTTTTAGGGCTGCGACCCCTTGATAATATTTTTCAAAGGTGTGGCGACCCCCAACAATAAAATTGATTGGGTTACTGGATCCCCTGCGACTCCGTTTTGCTACCATTATAGTGTTGTAATAATAATTAGACTAAATAGATATTAAATATTAAGAAATTATGCTGACAACTTTTTTTTACAAATTTCGAAAGGTTCCAGCCGACCCCTGGTAAATCGTAAGGCGACCCCCGTGGGGGTCGCGACCCACAGGTTGAGAACCGCTGAGGTAGATAGTCTTAATAGGTGTGTTGGTGGTGATGTATGGGTGGAGGAGATACAGTGATGGATGGATGGAGAAAGTAAGAGTGATGGACTGATGGTGAGTTAAACAACATCGGATAAGTGTTGGACTGATGGTGAGTTAAACAACATCGGATACGGAGACAGAACCACTTCTCTTGTGATTGTCTTCACCTTTTAAGATGGTGCAGTGACTGACATCTGAGAACATTTCAACTGACATTTGTATCGAAGGTGAAGGAGATGCACAGAATTACAACAGGTGGCATTTTGTATGTATGCACATGTGTGTGTGTGCATGCCTGTATGCATATATATATATATATATATATATATATATGAATTATGTGTGTACCGTATGCATGTATGTATGTATGTATGTATGTATGTATGTAATATTATATATATATATATATATATGTATGCATGTGTGTATGTGATTTGTATTTATGTATGTACATGAATGTATGTATGTTTGTATGTATGAAGACACTTATAATAATAACAATAATCTTCGTTTATTAATTCAAACTGACAAGTACGCAGTTAGATTACATGATATATTAGTAACAGACGATAACATGTTTAGCAGGAGTCGAATTTAACTGTATGGCAGCCATGCAAGGCGCCCATCTGTGCTATTGCTCATTTATCAATCGCCACCTAGGGAATGAAGGCTGAGTTAACCTTGTGGGGCTAACGGGTATGGAACTCGCGTCCTTCTGATCTTCGTGCCAGCGTGTTACAATTCAACCACCTCCCCGCCCCAACTTGACCTGCAGGCTTTGGACTGTCTTTGGCAGGATATACTGGCTCTCTATAAATTATGCCACACATACAGATGTTTTTTGTAACGAGGGCATAGCCAAGGCAGTCATACAAGTAACCAGTGCAGAGGGCGATTTGTGCCCTGAACAAATCATGGTCAGGGCAAAAATTCTGGAAGGGCAAAGGCTTTTTTACCAGGGCATTGCCCTGGCTCGCTCTGGTGTAGCGCTGCCACTGCACACACAGCGTATTGAACCTTGGCACAAGGTCACAAGACACGATGACCTTTACAAAGGGTCAGAGTACACTACATCTTTTACAGCACGCGTCTCTCTCTCTCTCTGAACTTTACACCAAGTCAGAAGAGTTTCAATCGTGATGTTTAAAGTTCATGTGATTCGGTAATTGATCCTCTCTGTCTCTCTGTCTCTGTCTCTCTGTCTCTGTCTCTCTGTCTTTGTCTCTCTATTGTTTCAGGAACTGTTGTAAGATTACATTTCTTGTGGACCACATAATCCCTTTTCATGTCATGTTATTCTTGTCGCTCTATTTATCAAGCGGCTTATATAGCACATTTGTTATTCCCAGACTCATCATTATTCAATGAGGTCATCTGATTATGTAGATTACGATTAGCCAGACCAGGAAGGAATTTTTAGCAAAGAGAATGTTTAAATGTTGCGAGCTTATCACTTTAACGACGAGTGTGTAATAAAAGTGACTTGGAAAGAAATGCAGCTCATCATTAAAGTGTTAAAACTGGAAGGAGGAAGAAACTTGTAAAGCTTATATTGTAACGTCATGAATACAATACAATATCCGTTTATTGACTTCTCAACATCAGGTCTTATCAGTTGCCTTGAAACAATGAACCTCAGAGTTTATGTTGAGGCCAATAGTTCAGTCAGCCAAAAGGGTCAATATAAACCCTCTGCAGGGCCTTAAATGACCTATATTTCCATTGTTGATATTTGACCGACTATAGAATTTCAGTTAATTTTATACCCGAATCAATGCAAGTCAACAAGGCCATAAATCAGTTAAACGGTCATTTACAATGCAAGTAGGCCTATAGCTCAACTGGTAATAAAAATACTAGAATTTCATCAAGTGATTTGATTTGGCTAAGGGTGTCATATCAACAGAATCAACTTGTAGAGCATATTGTCGTCAATTGAACTCTATGTCTTCCTTTAGGAAACGCCTCAAAACTCACTACTTCTCACTGGCTTTCAAACACCTGGATGGATATCTAACTGCTCTTCATCTGGCGACTGACTAACTGCGCCTCAGATTCGCATTTCTGTGAGACTTTTGTGCAAGTTAAACAGTTTTGTAATAATAATAATGATTGTAATGTCATGATGTGGAAGTAAAATAGAAATCCTGGGATTTAATCTGCTTTGTTTTGTGTTTGTCTTTAGCAACATGACGCGATGTCTGATCCCAGACGGACTGCTAAGAAGAAGCAAAGAATCGCAGTCGTGTGTTGCAGCTGATTCTGTGGTCGCATTCCCGAGATGATTCCAGTCACTCCGAGCAGCTTCTTCATAAGTTCTAAGGATCTCAACAACATGGCGTCTGACATGAGTGAGTCTTGCAGAGAGGGATCGATTATTCACAGTCAGGTTTCAAGAGCAAAATCCTGTGTCATTGGTTACGCTTCACCAGCCGCATTCTCCTCTTCTGCCGTCCACCTGAGTGTGAAATCAAACCGATCGAAATTTTACGGCACACTGGGTAGCATCTCACGCAGCATGAGCCGCAATTACCGATCCGTGATCGTGGCCGACAAGACTCCGGTTTCGGCCTCGAATAAAAGTCCGGATAGCGGATTGAGCCGGAGCGGGTCGATCCTGACGTGCCTGGAGAGCAACTTCCACACATCTGTTCCACTGAGAGATCCGTTCGAGCGCGACAGCTCCGAGTTCTACAGCAGCGAACGTTTCTCAAGGATTCGTCAAGGTCATTCTTTCAACCGACGCAGCGTCAGGAATCGAACGAACACGCTGACAAACCTGTCGGTGGCAGGATCGTCAGTGATACTGTCAGATTACGACAGTTCTGTTCGACTGTGTCAGTCGTGTAACACTTTCTTCGAAGTTGCTTCGACTGTTGTGAATCTTCCTTACCAAGAACTGGATGTTCCGACGAGGATTTGTAACGTTTTCTGGAAGCTGTTGCTGACGATAAATCCGTTTGTCTGTGGGAATGAGAAAGTGGACTTTGGGGCTCTGTGGCCCAACGACCCAGGCGTCGATTCTCTGCTCTTAGACAGTTGTTCTACCTCGTCTGGTTTGGTACAGACGCTCAGTCGAGATGTGGTGCTTTGCGGTCCGCTGCACATTCTCAAAGCGCTTCTCAGTCTCAATATTATCAGTGAGTTCTTTCAATTTCTTGTTGTCTGTTGTCACACCTTTACAAAAGGTCACAGTTCAGGACATTGAACAGTGAACTTTGAACTGCATTGTGTTAGATAAGTGTGGGTGGTATTCTGGTTAGCATGCTGGACTGTCGGTCAAAACATCAGGGGTTCAAATCCCCTCAAGGTGAGAAATTTGTGTTGCAATTTTGGCTCCATCGGCGCCCATAGCCAACTCGGCAATTACGAGTTTACAGACCGAGAAGAAAGAGGAGACGTGGAAGGGGAGAAGAGGAGGAGAAAAAGTAGGAGGAGAGGGGGAGGAGGAGAAGATCCAATTCACCTGAGACAGTTACTGTGTAGGGACCTTCAGTAAGTCCTTCACTCACAGTTGCTCAGCGCCATCGATTGATGCTTCGTCATTAGATAGTGACGCTTAGTAAATACCTGATGATGACGATGATAGTTACCTTTGAGTGTGGCCAGGTCTGGACAGCAGCAGAGAAAACTGACCGACGAGAGACTACTAGAGAATGATGTCATTTGTTTGACGCCCATGTTGATTGAACTGATGTTGTCTGTGTCTGTCAGGTGTTAATCAGACGTTTGACAATGGCTTCAGTCTTCTACATGTCGCCTGCATTGCACAGAATTCAGCAGCCGTGACGTTCCTGACGAAGGCAGGAATCGATCCAATGATCCGTGACAAACAAGGCAAGCGATAAGAACCACTTCATCACCCATCACATTATATTTGTGCACATTTTTTTATATATACATGTTTATGTACCGTATACATGAATACATATGTACATATATATGCATAAATATACATACATATATATATATGTGTAGGCCAGACATAAACAAGTTGCAGATTGTTCTATTCTTGTTTGGATTTTCACCAGTTACTTCCATTGGAATTCGGAGTTGTATTGTTACTACACCAGATATTGTAATAAGTTTCACAAGGACTTTGCTCGCACTAAAACTAGACAGTTTTCAATTCCTTATCGTGGACCGTGTGTATGGAATTCACTGCCGACTCTTTTGACTAATGTGCCTACTCTAAGTATTTTTAAACTAAAACAGTATCTTCTTGACTTAGAATGCACCTATAGTAATGTTCTTGTATAAAATGAGCACTGATGCAATGTTTATGTAACTACTAACGTTTAACAAATATCACTGATGCTGCCATTTGTGGCTGAGCTGAGAGTACCTCTGAGTAGGTATCAGGTATCTTGAAGAGGCGCTATATCAAATCCTCAGAATGAATGAATGAATGAAAAGATAGAAATTGTTGGAAATTGGACTTCCTGCCAGCAAAGTAATTTTTTACTCCTTTTGGGATAACCCTTTTATGCTGGGCATTTGTTGGCGAAAAGTTATTGCTACTGTATACAGTGAAGTACTAAGATGTATTGAATCAATGCAATTTTGCTTGGTGTCAATAAACGTAAATATTTATTCTTTCATTCTGGAAATTTATATAGCACCTCTTCAGGAGACCTACTTGGAGGTGCTCCCAGCCCAGCCATGGCTAAAGACACACACACACACACACACACACACACACACACACACACACACACACACACACACACACACACACACACACACACACACACACACACACACACACACACACACACACACACACACACACACACACACACACACACACACACACACACACACACACACACACACACACACACACACACACACACACACACACACACACACACACACACACACACACACACACACACACACACACACACACACACACACACACACACACACACACACACACACACACACACACACACACATATATACATACCGACGTATATACATATGTATATTTATTATAGTTCTTGTTAGTTAATATTTTTAGTTCTGGTTGTTTTTATTGTGTTGTGTTAAAGTATTCGAAGACAATTAATTATGTTAATAACTCGTCATTTCAAACCAGTTTGTTGTCAGATGGGTGATCCTACTGAGCGGAACTTCCCTTTGTATTACACCCTGAAGCATATCTCTTACACCAGTTGCGCTATGTAGGCCTAATATTTGTTTTCCAGAAAGAATAATGACACGAAAACAGTATAATTATGTGAGCTATAGGCCTATATATATCGCCACGTAATTTCTGCCAGTACGTCCGGGTTCAACTGAACTTACGCCTGGTAATATGGTAATTGATCATTTATATAGAGCCACTTCAAGAGAGACTCAACAGAGTCTTTTAGGCAGAAACTTCTTGGCAGAACGTTCAGCTATTTACATGTGAATAATTTATTATCAAATTATAAAAGCCGTAGAACAGTTTCAATGCTCTTATAGAAAGCGAAACCTGTCTTAGCTATGATTTTACCGCACATACTTCACTGAGAAGACAAACACGAATAACCTGTCACGCCCCCTGCACTCGTCTTAGATTTAAGATAGATTCATTATTCATTCAGCAATAGGCAATAGCAGCCAGAACAGTATCAGGCCCGGTTCGTCCGTTAGGCAAACTAGGCAGCCGCCTAGGGCCGCCGATTTTTAGGGGCCGCCAATTTTCCATTTTCCGAAATAAACATCAAAAAATAATTTCTTGAAATTCATAAATGAAGCAACGTTGGAGTATGTTTTAATTATTATTCGCTAGATGGAAGTTTTATAGTGTTGGTGTAATGAATTATGTTCTATTAAGGTAGGGTTCACCGTTAAGTTTTAATCAAGTTTTTGCCTAGGGCCGCCAAATGTCTTGAACCGGGCCTGAACAGTATCGTCATTTGAGCACACTAAAGATGCACTTGTACTATTATATAGCGACCGTATGGCTTTGACCCTGCTCTTTTTTCATTGATTGATTGGTGAGATCCTTCACCACCGCTGCCCGTTTGAATAGGCGCCACGCCATTGAGGTTCCCGTGTACAGACCGTGCTAGAGGGCCCGTATTGCGTCGACTATGCTCATTTTTCGATGAATTGATCGGGTGAGATATATACTTCGTTTGAATGGCCATGACTCCTTTTAAGGCCCCCGTGCAGTGTTTAATCTAGACGTCATTTGAGGGGAGGGGAAATTTCCCCCCCCCAGGATTTATGTTTCCCCCCAGAGGCCGGCAATGGTATGATGTATAGACTGTTTTGGGGAACAGGAATTCCTAAAAAAAGGTCGTAAAAGTTTTAAGTTCGGAAGAAATGGGACGAATGACTTAAAAAAAGGTCATCAACTTTTTTTGAAGATGAAATTCCAACTTTGGAAGCTGAAATTCCTAAGCTCCTGAAATTTTTTGCCGTTTGAACTCTCATGAAATTTCTCTGAAAAAGGTGGCCATTGTTGTTCCCCCCCGACAAACCTTGTTTCCCCCCTCAGAAGAGGGGGACTAGATTAAACACTGTCCCCCGTGTACAGACCGTGCTAGGCCGAGATTCAAATCTCTCAAATAAGCGACCATTGGGTCAAGCATCCTGATTCCTCACACATAGAGGGTCATGGGACACGAGTTGTAACTAACGTGGCTAACTGGGGCGTTGCTAGCAAAGTAGCCACTTGCCAAAACTGCTCTAAGCTTACACAGGGTGAGAGAAATTTCCGATTGGATGGTTAAGTGACCAACGCCCTTCAAGTGCCTCTGAAAAGAGATAAAGCTGGCGATAAGTGACTCGAGACTCTTAACCTCTATTGAAGGCTCTTCTACGCACACTGGTCGCCAATCGACCATTTGTCAGTTGAAGTCTGCTATCGATACCTAGGATCAAAAGATAAACATCCAACTCTGACAATATCAGATGTGGGCTAATTAATTAATTACCTGAGAAATGTCTGCGATAATTTTTGAAGTACTGCTATTAATTCAGTTGGCAATTAACCGGTAAACACTATCGGTTTGCATCCTTGAGAGCTGCAACATGGTTACATAATTATGCTACCAGGGTTGTTATGATTCGTGTGTGTGTGGGAGGGAGGGGTTGGTGGGTTTGGGGGGGGGTTGGTGGCAGAAGTGGCTTGGTGGGACCATGGCTAATGAGCAGCAATGCTGAATCCATAAGTGAACTACTTTAAAGCGCTGTTGTAATAATCTTATCCCTTCCCATATTACTCAGACATCCATGTGGCTCTTTTCTTCGTTCATTCCTCACCATCTCTGATCTTTCCACGGTTGATGTCGTCTTCTTCGGGTTCTCTGTCTCCCTAGACATATTCGTCCATCCAATGTCGCCATTCGTCGAGTTGTTTGGCTTCTCCTTCAGTTCTGTGTAACCGACCTTCATCATCCAATCCAATCCAATAGCATCATTCGAGGTCTTATTCTCGTCCTTTCCCCTTCCACTGCGATCGATGTACTCATTTCTAAAGAAGAGTGCTAGGGTTACCGCTAACGGAAGAGAGAATCGCTCTGTTGTGGCAAAGACCCCTCACGTCTGGTTCGACAGTCAAGCATGCTGAACTACATGTACTATTATTATAATTATAACACATTTATTAAGCACCACTACTTAATGACGAAGCATCAATCGATGGCGCTGAGCAATGGTGAGTGAAGGACTTGATGACGGTCCCTACACAGTAACCGTGTCAGAGGAGGAGGATCGAACCCACACTCTCCGCGTTACAAGGCGGAGAGTACCAATTGGCTACCGTACCCCACTATACTATCTTCTGGATATTGACCTGATCACGACTTGGTTTTGGTGCGCCGTCGGTTGATGCCTTATGTTACTGAAGTTACTGACTATAGTACACAGTATAGTAGATAGATGTCGTTGGTAATTGGTATGTAAGTGATTAGATGTCATTGTAGGGTGCACCGCTGCCCAGGTATGTTGTTCCCCACAGATCTACGCTCTCTTGCCAAGTGGCTACCTCGCGTCTTCCGTTGTGCCAAAGGTCAAAAGGTCAGCGCCGACTTTGCTCGAGAAGCAGACGATATTCGAGATGGCGCGAAACGCCAGCGACACTGAACGACTTCTCATGAAACTACAGGTTCGTTTGAAGCGAAACTCTGCTGCAGTCGGGTTTGACTTTGTTTGGCCTTTTTTGGTCTGGTATGGCGTGGTTCTCTATTTTTAGGTATGGTATGGTCTGCTGAGGTGCTGTTGTATTTTTTTGGGTCTGGTAAGGTGGCTCTTTTGGGGCCTGGTATGGTCTGCTCGGGTGTTGAATTTTTGGGGGTCTTGTGTGGTCAAATCTTTTTGGATTTGAATTTTTGGAGTCTGGCGTGTTCTGGTTATTTTTTTTATTTGGTCTGTTCTTGTGGGTCTGGTGTAGTTATCTTTTTTAAAATAGTTTTTGTTTCTGATCTGGTTTTGAAATGAGTGAAATTTGGAGTTTACGATTACGATGACGATTGGCTGAGGTGTTGTTGAATTTATTTTGGAAAGCAGGTCCTGAAGTTTGATGTGAACAAAGAAATGGATAATTCTGGAGACTTAATCATCCACGTCGTCGTCAAAGAAGGTTTGACTTCATCGAATCTTATCTGTGGGACACGGTAACCGATTGGTTAGAGCGGTCGCATTAAACACCTTTAAAACAGTGTCAACCGATGATATATAAGGATGGGATATGCTAGGTGTTTAAGATGAGCTCTCTGGATTCATTGAATGGGTGTATGTATACTCTGTAGGACACTATATACAACGAATTGATTATGATAAAAGCTGATGAATACAATACAATACAATATTCTGTTATTGAGGAAAAAAGCTGACATGTCGCAACTTGGTACATTATCAGAGAAAGAGTTTGCTCTCTTAGTAAAAGTTCTTATACAGAATTCGGGGATATAGTTTTTTGGTAAAATGAATTTGGGCAATCTATTGCGAGGATGGTGTTGATGACTACGAAGAGGGGGAATAAGTGCCTGAGTACATGATAATCGTTCTCTGCTATGCTGCCTTCCTGAAAGAGGCTGGCATGGGCAGTTTCCGCCAGTTGGTTGGCAGTAAGATCGGGTGTTGCTCCGAATCCTCGCTTCATTCGATTTATCAAGCGCTTAATTTTTGACAATTAGTCCTTCCAGACTTTGAAAACGGTGTGATTGCATGTGGCGAGTGAATTATTTGGACCCGATGTCTACTAGACCTGCCTTGGCCATTGGAATTTTACCTGGAAGTTTAGTTTCTGTTTAACTACGTTGGGACTGGCACTGTCATAGTACGAGTAGTGACGGAGTTTCACTTGAAATAGATGAATGGAACCAGAGTTTTACCTTTCGATAACCAAAACCACCCCTCTTTAGCAGGCCACAGCCTAACAAAAGCACCCGCGGCGGTCACTGTCGTCGTCAAAACAATTTCTGTCGACGTCAACAGCCTTTGTTGCTTTAAGACGTCGTTAAACTCTTATCCTCCTCCTACCATTGTCACTACCAGGCTGTGCCACTGCACTATCCAGTGGTGCCAGCCCCCAAAGCCCGGAGAAGGGTGAGGGTGACTTCAACGGCCCTGGTAGTCATAAGATATCGTAAAAAACTTTTTTTTAGTTTGGAAACTACCGCTACCGTCAGCGAAGACAGCAGACCACAAGTGTAAAAATGTCAATATAATTGAAATACTTGCAAAGTGATATAACTACAGTCACAAAATGACACCAGACTTTGAATAATTACTTAGAGTCTTATACTTACTTATTAGTGGCTGT
The DNA here is from genome assembly GCA_963556255.1 of Allolobophora icterica. Classification (NCBI taxonomy): domain Eukaryota; kingdom Metazoa; phylum Annelida; class Clitellata; order Crassiclitellata; family Lumbricidae; genus Allolobophora; species Allolobophora icterica. The sequence goes on along the minus strand of OY744610.1, from coordinate 67,777,232 downwards.
TTAACTATGCTGTCATAACAAAGATGATTAGCGTGACCCACCTCCTTTATCCCGACTTAGGACTGGCGTTATTAGGGTAGGTATAAACTAGGTAAGTGGTGAGGTATATCTTATGGCATTGAGGACCGTTGACTAACTTGACTTCGCTAGGAAAAACTGTTTTGAACTGTTTTCACAGTTTGTGTGGCATAATAATAGCATAGTAATATGGAAGTTCCGGTGTTTAACGACACCTTATAATGGCTGCCGGCACAATTGACGTCACCCTCCTCCTTAATCCAGACGGGACTGGCTCTACCACTTACGGGCCGTGGAGGAGTTTACAACTTCACAGAAATGGGTGGATCCAGAGTTTAACGACGTCTTATGGCAACAAAGGCCATTGACGTCGGCAGAAATTATTTTGAATAGTTTTCACCGTTCATATGCCTTCCTACAGAACTGTTTTGAGAATAATGTCTAAACCAATCCTATAGAATAACCACTAGGTGTAATTGTGATCGGCACAATGCTCGCTTCTAGTGATTAGCAACATCTCGTTAATGTCGATGCTGTTCACGGTGTTCTTAACTTAACGACTCGCAGGATAGTATCGGAACCAAAAGAACATTAACCATTGAACGTAAACGAGGTTAATATGGGATATGAGATACCATATTTAAAGGTGTCGTAACTGTTAACATTGGACATACGGTAGCGTATTTAAAGGTCTTGTAAACGGTAATATAGGATTGGAGATAACTTATTTAAAGGTGTTTAAAGTAAGCGTTATTAAAAGTCGTTGCTGTATCTAAGTAAGTAAGTAAGTAAGTAATCTTTTATTAGTATAAGACAAACGCTCATACTTTACAACAATACATACAAAAGGATCACAATATCAGTAATACTGTAAGACAGTTTAAACACAAGCAATTCTATATAATGTCTTATTTACATACATATACATTATACAGTATTATAAACAATAAACGATAGTGTCTTATTTACATACATAGGCCTATCTATAACTAAAGTTATGATCTAAGCCTTACATTCTAAGGAACATAAGCATTACTATGGTCTACAAAAAGAGCCAGTTTAGATATCAGAACAGGTACTAGAACCAGCATTAACCCAGTTTTTATACTTGTACAGTGAGCGAATGATGAAGGATTTCTTATGTAGCAATGTATTAAAGTGCGGTAATTCAAAAGCATGTCCCCTTTTTCTTAAGTTGAATTTATGAAGGTGCTCTGCAGGCAGTAATTGGTGAAGACAGTGTTGGGGTGACTGGATGCTTTTGAAGAACTTCAATTCAATTTTTTCACAAAACTTCTCTAAAGTTAAACCATCACCACTAAAGAGGTTACTGCGCCCAGCCCTGCGCAAAAAAGATTCAATTTTTCCACCCAGCTCAGCCGACAGGAATCCCCCCCAAGATGGTATGGCATACGTTAGTCGGGAGACTACAAGGGCTTGAAAAATGTTCTTTAGTTTGCTGGGAGGCATTCCTTGAGATCGGAGGACTTTTAGGGGGTATAGGCGTTGGCTGCATATCTTCAAAATAAATGAAACATGGTCATCAAATTTTAAGTCTTCTCGAAAAAGAACACCCAGCAATTTGACAATTTTTACTCTTTCAACATTGCTGATAGGATCCGGAAGAGATAAGTGTCTTGGATTCGGTCTATGAAATACAATTTCTTTAGTCTTGGAAAAATTAAGTGTCATTCTGTTCCTGGAGGCCCAATCCTTAATATTATCAAATTCAGATTCCAAGCTAACAGGAGAATTTTGGGGGGTGAGAAGGTTAGTATCATCTGCAAATTTGAAAAGGATGTTGGACAGAGAGACGGGTTTAAGATCGCTCTCCATTACAATGTAGAGGGTGGGACCAAGACCAGACCCTTGGATAATACTGCGATTAATGGAAGTAGAATCAGAAAGTACATTGCCATATTTGAGGACTTGAGATCGACCACTTAGGAAGTCAATGACCCAATTTGAAATTTCAGGCAGCATGTTTAAAGCCATGACTTTAGGTATTAGAACTGAATGGTCAACAACATCAAAAGCTTTAGAGAAGTCGACTAACAAACAACGCACATAAGAGTTACTTTCTAGCATCTGGGTGACGTGATGTAGAAAGAAGGTGAGTGCACTGGTACAACTGCCAGTTGGTCTGAAGCCAAACTGATCCTCTAGAGCTTCTTGGGGCAAATTGGGTCTAAGCCACTTAGAAACAACAATTTTTTCTGCGATTCTTGACAGGATTGGAGTTACAGATATAGGTCTGAAGTCAGACAGAGTAGATGGTTTGGAAACTTTATTTACAGGAGTGACCACCGCGATGCGCCAGTTATCTGGAATGGTCCCAGTTTCAAAAGAGCAATTAAACACATGAGTTACCACTGGGGTTAACAACTACCAATACTATGCAGTGTTTGACGACATCTAGCGGCTTCAGTTACCGTTGTTCCATTTACGGAAATTAAGACTTTGTTTAATGACTCGCAGCAAAAGCTACTGGAAAAGAAACTATTAACGACAGCTTAGTAGCAGAGATGGGTCGAGAGTTTAACGACATATTATGGCAACAAAGGCCGTTGACGTCTACAGAAATTTGAATTGTTCTCACCGTTCAAATTGCGTACTGCAGCAGTCAACAACCCGCTTCGATTAACGACTTAAGAGGAGGATCGAGAGCAAAATCTTATGGCGTCAAATGCCGTTGACCACTGGCGTAAACTTGTCCAAACGATCGGGGGATTTGGTTATTTATTGGTTGTAGAGTCCATCTCAGTTATTGGGGGGCCGTGCCCCGGCTGCCCCCTCCAGAGTCTATGCCTATGCCGTTAACAAAAATTATTTTGAACGATTGTCACTGATCTCGTGGCATAATGCAGATAGACGAGGACGCTTACATTAACGCTTGTAGTAATGGATGGATCCAGAGTTTAACGACATCTTATAGCATCAAAGGCTGTTGACGTCGACAGAAATTATTGTTGGCATATTACAGCTCAAGCTTCAGTTACCTGATAAATATATATGTATTCCGTAATTCCGATTTGAAGGTGTCTAACGGAGCTAATTATAATTCATATTAGCGTTGCAGCGACATCTTGCGGTAAAGTCTCATTGGAACTCATCCGAAGACACGACTAACGTAGCATTGGAAATTTCAACACACGATGATAAGCAACTCTGTCACTGCTTGTAGTCTGGCAGTGCCAGTCCAAAGCCTGGATAAAGGAGGGTCGACATTAATCGACTTTGTTATGACACAGTGTCGTTAAACAGCAACTAACCTAACCTCGGTTTCGAGGAGTTGATTAAAAAATTATGAACTGCTTGAAACAAGGACTAAAGTATTATGGCGAATGGGAGACATCGTGACCAGAGTGGGATTGTGGGACACTATATCCTATTGGTTAGAGCGTTCGCCTTAGACACCTTTAAAACGGTATCAACCGACGCTATATAAGCGTAAGGACGCGCTAGACGTTTTAAGTTTGATTGGTTATTGTTCTAAACGCGGAGAGTAGGGGTTCGATTCTCGTTCCCTGAAACGGTTACTGTGTAGGGTCCTTAAGGAAGTCCTTCACTCACAATTGCTCAGCGCCATCGATTGATGCTTCATTTTGTTAGATAGGCTAATAAAGCGTTTGTCATATGTTGTCATTTTGTGAACTTTTTGTTGTCATCTGTTGCCGTGTCTTGAATGAGTGTTGTTGTTGCAACCCATTATAATTTCGTGAATCTCTGCAGTTATCTATCATCTGTTGATATGTCTAGAACATATCTGTGTTGTCATCTGTTGTCAGTTGTCATGAACAAATGTTGTTGTTGTTGTTATCTGTTGTCAGGTCTTGGTCAGGTTCCGTTGCTCCTGTTGCTCGTTCGGTTGTTCAATGCAGATGTCAACATCCGTAACAAGAGTGGGTTGACGTGTCTCATGTTGGCGTCCAGCATGGGAACCACAGTCCTCGTTGACGTACGTTTGTTACGTGACTGACTGTAATGAAATGTCATGTAAAGTAATGTAAGGTCATGATGGCGTCACATTTGCTACATGTAAATTGTAATCATAATCCTGACATCGAAATTTCTAAGGCGCTATTTAACATCACACGGCACCAGCTTATTCACAAGCGCTTCGTCTTGTCAGAGGGGTTATCTAGAGATGGTCAATGGAATATTCGAGTCTGGTTGTCATAGAGACTAGAGAGAAGGGAGAAGTTGCTAGGGCGGGTTTCATTGAGGACGAGAAAGCTTGGAAGCGGATGGATTGGATGGATCATTAGGTTGGACTTCAATTTGGAGTGGAATGTTTGTGGGTTGATCAGAGTAATGTGATCTTCATCAGGACCCATAGCAGCTTCTGAAAGACATGTGTGCACCTCTGACCTTCAGAAGGATGGCAAAATCAAGTGCAATTGTATTGTATGTCGAGATCCAAGGATGAAGCAGGAAGATTATCAGCTGAAAACATTTCTTGTCTTTGTTTTGGTCATTTGATCCTGTCTTATTATTTCTAATTACCTTTAAAAGAAGCGTTGTCGTAAGCTCTCAATTTCTTCAGTCCCTGAAAAGCCACGGTCTCGATTCTATTCACAGGCTCTCAGACGAAACAACATCGGATTTCATCCCAGTCTGAACTCTGAAGCATAGTAGCCGACTGGTTAGAGCGTCGCCTTAGACACCTTTAAAACGGTATCAACCGATGTTATATAAGCTTAGGACACAACAGGCGTTCAATGAGTACTTTGTCTTCATTGCTTGCATAATTATAATGTGTGAGTCCAAGGTAACCGATTATTATGGGATACGGTAACCAATTGGTTAGAGCGGTCGCCTTGTAACGCGGAGAGTTGGGGTTTGATCCTCCTCATCCTCTGAGACGGTCCTTCTGGAAACTGGACTTGGACCTCTTTTGGACTACTCTCTGGAAAATGCCCTGTGATTTGACGCAGTGCTCGTGAATAGGCTGGTGCCCTGCGCTTGGCCTTCGAGCGGCGCTTTAGAAGTTTGGAGATTACGATTACTACTTAGAGACCTTGAACAAGTCCTTCACGCACAGTTGCAAAGCGCCATCGATGTTCTGTTGTATGGTTGTGTGCACCTCTGAACTTTGGAAGGATGGCCATATATCAAATACAATTGTATTGTATGTTGAGATCCAAGGATGAAGGAGGAAGATGATGAGCTGAAAACATTTCTTGTCTTTCAGATAAATGAGTTGCTTTGTTTTCTTACTTTTCCAGGTCTTGTTATGTGTTCTTGGCGCTGATCCTGACTTACGTTGCCATGAGAAACAATGGACCGCCCTTCACTACGCCTGCTACGAACAACAACTAGAAACAATCGAGTAAGCAGTTGCTAAGCGACCACCATCTTACCATGACGTATTATGAAATTCAGTATGCCATTCAGTATGCCATTCAGTATGCCATTCAGTATGCCATTCAGTATGCCATTCAGTATGCCATTCAGTATGCCACTGAGCGGCATAATGCCAGTAAGCTTCTCTGCCTCCTTCTCTCTTCTTTCTTCTGGCAACCCTACTTGGATCTTCACCTGTTATCTTTGGACAACCCGTCTGACTTGACACAGCGTTCGTGAATGAGCTGCTGCCCTGCGCTTAGCTTTTGCAATTACAATTGAGTATTGTGAAGTTGCGTGCCAACAAGTATGCCACTCCTTAGTCCACCAAGTATGGTGATCAATATAAATGATGCCACTCAGTATGGTCATTATGCCACTCAGTATGTCACATAGTATGCCATACTTTGTCATATTTAGTCCAACAGGCAGGACAATATTTTCAAAATCCGTACTACAATCCTTTTATTCTCTGTTTAGCTCAATATAACTATTTACTCTTGTTAACAGTAGATGCTTATCTATTTTTGGAATGAAATTATATCTGGAGAGATGACAAGATTTGCTTTGAAGGTAGACTCAGTCTGTGTTTAAAGATAATAATAATAATAATCTTAATCATAATAATAATGTTTTGTTCCTGTATTGAATCAATGCATCAATTTTTTTCAAATTTACCCCTAAAGTAGAAGAAATAATTAAAAACAGATTTGACAAAAAATGAAACAAATTGCGACTGAATTGTACAGCACTGAAGGCAACATATGCGCAGATTAGGACTATATTGATTGTGAACTCATTAACCTGAAGTTGTTGGGGCACATGTCGTATGATTCAGTGTGTAAACTGGGCCACATGTTGAGAGCAACAATGTTTGTAAAGTCAATATTTAACATTGCGCTGCAGTTATTCTACGGCCTGTTAATTAGTACGGCCTGGAAAGTTAATAGCTTTGGGGGACATGATAGCTCTTCACGTTAAGTAGAAGAACAAGAGCAGTTCTTTCTAAGCTAGCCCTGAGGCAGCCATTGGTATGAAGTGTTAGAGACTTCATTTTCTTAGCCTCGGCACATAAGGGCGTGTGGCAAGTCCTCTCCATCGTCGTCTCATCTTCCTACCTCTAGTGTACGGTCAGTGTACTCATTAACGCAGGGTAAGGAACACAGGTGGAGGAGAAATTTCAAACCAAGTTTCTGCCCTGGTGGGGCTTTGAACTTCTGACAGTCCAGTGCGATCACCACTACACTATCGAGCATCACCCATGTTAACTGGGAGCACAATCATGAATTAGTTCACATTATATGTCCAGGTTTTGTGTATTTTTTCCTAGCGTCTTGTTGAAGCGTGGAGCCGACTTCAACATTGAGGATGAGAATGGCGCTCGACCAGATGACGTTGCGATGAGATGTGGCGCACACGACTGTCGAGATGCAATAGAAAAGAAGAGACAGGAACTGCTTCAGAGGCTGAAGACGATCGTTAAGAGGGTGCGTTGCTCCACCCTCATCCGTCAATCAATCAATCAAAATTTATGTAGCGCACCTATAGTGGCGGTGGGCGATTTAGTTCTGGAAAACGGGGAATTTATAGAATTGGGAAGAAACGATTTAAAAGTGTTTTACTAAGTACTGAAGAAGTACTTGACCGAGACATCCACTACTGACTCCATTTCATCGTGTTTCATGTTTCACCTTCTCAGAGAAGGTCGTCCATCTTCACCATGGCTTAGGTTGGAATTAGAACACCAATTAGTAATGATTAAACGAAAATACAGTATTTGTAAGCTCTCAAATTATCGATTTAAAGGTGTCTAAACTTAGCCTGACGTCATGCATAGCAATAAATGTTAGCCATCTGGCGACTGCCAACGCCAATGAAGTCGACCTTATCTTATTTATAGTGCTCTCAGAATGTAATGAAAATAAAAATTCCAAACATATGACGCCAGAAAGAGCGATTCAAACAGCCTAAGATTCTTTTGCATATTTAATATTTCAAGACGAGATTTAGAGAGTGTCAAAGTTGATCAGTTGCTGTTTAACGGTGCTGCGCCATAACAAAGATGATTAGCGTCGCCCTTTAGTCCAGCCTTGGGACTGGCACTACCAGATTACAGAAACTGGCTGAGTTTTTCTATGTTATTTTCTTGCTTTGCTCTGCAACAGTTTAACGACGTCACAACATTAGAGATAACAGAGCAGAACTTGGGACTGAGCGAAAAATTAGGAATTTATAACTTTGAAAATTCTCGATTAAAGGTGTCTAAGCAGTCGGTTAAAGGTTTAGTAGTTTTCAGTGTTTCATGACATTTTTTTGTTGCCAAGGACGTTGACATCGATGATTGCCAACCATTCGCGTTTTATGCTTTCGTAATTGTTGATTGACGATCGATTGTAACTGAAACATACGAAGAAGAACAGAAATAAACTTTTAAGATATGTAATGTAGTCGAGCAGACATACATAACTTATGCAACATAACTATCCATTGAACGATATATGCCATTGAAAATTAGGATAACAGCGAAATAGAAACTTACAACTTTCAAATTACTTATTTTTTGTGGTGGACTGGCCACAAGGCTTGAATGAAAATTATATTAATAATAGCTATCTTGTTTAAATGTTCTTCGGCGACGTAATCACCAGAGGGCACCAGCGGCAGATCTGTAGATGGAAGCGCTTGCGTGATATCCTAATAGCTTAATATTTAATTTTGTCAGATTAACGATTTAAAATATTAATTAGTGTTAAACAACGCGCCTTGCTGCCCAATATTCAATACCTAAAGCTTGAAGATCTCTATCTAAGACACCTGTAATTTAAAAGCGTTTGGGTATATATAAGCGATGAGACGCTGCATTCACTGGGTAACGTTCACATAGCCTTGGTATGGTGCAATAGTAGCACGTTGTACTCTGCATATGCTGTAGAGTGGCGAAGCTGTATTCAGCACATGTAAATTAAAGTCCGGGTTCGGGTGAGTTGCGAAAACAAGGCTAATCCGTGAGCTCCCGAGTGACAGCCGCTCCAAACGCGGTCTAACAACAGGGCTTTGGACACCTTTATATACCGTAGGTTACTATGTACTTAATAATATTTATAGCTCTCATTTTCGTATCATTGGTATTCAAAACAAAAGCGTATTACTGGTATTTGAAACGTGAGGACGTTTGAATGAGACTATCGTTCATTCTGAATTAAAACCATTGGTTGGTTACTGTGTAACGACGCTGTGTCATAACAAAGATCAATCAATCAATCAACCAACCAATCAATCAATCAATCAATCAATCAATCAGTATTCGTTTATTGATGATTATCGTCGCCCTCCTCCGTTCTCCAAGCTTGCGACTGGCACTACTACGGTTACGATTGGGAGCGGAGTTGAAACCGAGTAAAGAGATAAATTAAATTTTAAATAGATTAGGAAGGAAGCAATTTCAAGGTTTTTAGATCTGCACATGGGAAATGCATCTTCTCATTCGTCTCTGTCCAGTGCCAGTCTTCCGATCTCGTCGCTCGACATCTCCAAGCACCTCAAAGTCGTCCTTGATAGTCTCCGGTCATTATTTCCGTTGTCTTCCCCTTCTCCATTACCCGTCAGGGATCAACCTCATCATTTGGCCGGATCTTCTAATTTTGTTAAACTTAGAAGCATTCATATTAACTCAGTGGGTAAGTAAGTACGAGGAATTAATAGCATTGGTAAGACACGTTTTAAAGGTGTCTAAACAGAGCTTGACAATTTTACTAGTCGTGAACGTTCAGTACTAAGTAAGTACCTGACCGAAGAGATATCGACTTTTGGTTCCGTGTTACGATGTTCTTGTTTCCCATTTTCCCCTTAAATTTTGATTGCATCATGGACGATCAAACGAAATTGCGGTATATAGGCTCTGTAAAAAGCGATTTAAAGGTGTCTAAACTTGGCGTAGCATAATTCGTAACAGTAGATGGTGGCTCTAACTGGGGACTGCAAAGGCTCATGACGTCGACTTTACCTTATTTGTACCGTTCTAACAATGTAATAAAATGTAAAAAAAATAAAAACAAATGGCGGCATAACAGAAAAGTGGACTTCATCATTGAGTGACATTTCTGTTCTTTTATGCTGCTGCTGCTGCTACTGCTTATTATCATCATCATTACTTTTGTTATTGTCGTTGATTCAAATAGCACCGCATTGTGACCTATTATTATATCCTATTTAAGTTACAAATGAGCGTTAATTGATCATTTAAAGAATGAACTTGATGAGCTGAAGAATCAGAGAGATGTCAATCTGTTCGTTGTTAACAACACGGGTCATACGTTGATCATGTGGGCCGTCAAACGAGACAGTCTCGCCATCCTCGAATTCCTACTCGTCCAAACCAAGTTACAAGCAACAGACAATGAGAAGCCGAAGCGAGAGCGACCCACTCTTATCAACGCCCAAGCACAGAAGGTTGGTCAGTCCTTTGGTTGATCCGTTTGTCTATCCTTTGATCAATCCTTTGGTCAATCCTTTGATCAATCCTTTGATCAATCCTTTGGTCAATCCTTTGGTCAATCCTTTGACCAATCCTTGGATCAATCCTTTGATCAATCCTTTGATCAATCCTTGGATCAATCCTTGGATCAATCCTTGGATCAATCCTTGGATCAATCCTTTGATCAATCCTCTCATGTTAGATAGTTCTCTAGAGTCTAGACACTCAGTCTACAGAACTTTTAACCGTAATCATAAGCTCTAAAATTTCTAGAGTGCTACTCTGAAGCTATAAACGCAGGGCACCAGTTTATTCACGAGCGTTCCGTCATGTCAGAGGGATTGTCAAGAGATGCCAAGTGAAGTTCTGAATCTGGTTACCAGAGAGACCAAAGAGAGGAGGTCGAAGAACTTGATTGTAGTACTCTTCCCAGACGGAATCCTCTTTAGTAGCTCCTTTTTCTCCTATATCTCCTTCTCCTTCTGTTCATCCTTCTCCTTCTTCTTCTCTTCCTCCTCTTCCTTCTTCTCCCCTCCTCCTCCTCATCTTCTGCCTCTTCCTCCTCCTCCTCCTCTTCCTGGTGTATCTGGCAACCAGACTCGAATCTTCTCATGACATCACTGGACATCCCTCCAACATGACGCAGCGCTCGTGAATAGACTGGTGCCCTGTTTATGTCATCATTGCTGTTAGTCGAGTAGAGTCGTGACGGATTGTCAATTGTTTTGATGAGAGTACAAAGTGTGTGATATTGTGTTTTGTTTTCCTCTGCACAGACTCTGCGAACGGCTCTTGCAATGGCAGTCATTCATCGGAGAAGAAACGCCCTTGAACTTCTCATGAGGTCAGACATACAGCTCTTCCTACTACTCCCAACTGCATTCTAAAGTTCCTTACCATACCACACTTTACCCTTCTCTGCTGAACTGTTCCATACACTACCTTACATTTCCCAAGCCTCCTCTCCACTACTGTTATTGACCCTATCCTACCCTACCCAGCCCTTCTCTACTCTACCTAACCCAGACCTACTCTTTCCTACCTTACCCATCCCTAGTCTTTCTTATCCTACCCATCCTTACTCTTCCTACCTTACACATCCCTACTCTTTCCTACCCTACCCAGCCCTACTCTTTCCTACCTTACACATCCCTACTCTTTCCTACCCTACCCAGCCCTACTCTTTCCTACCTTACCCATCCCTGCTCTTTCCTATCCTACCCATCCCTACTCTTTCCTACCTTACCCATCCATACTCTTTCCTACGCTACCTTACCCAACTCTTCCCTACATTGCCCTGTGGTACCATACCCTCTGTTCTTTACCTGCATTCAATCTAGCAGACCGCAGAGATCGTTTATTGAAGGCTGACTGTCATTCGGTGTTCTTGGATTTTCCTCTGATATTCTTTGTTTAGATTCGAAGCGAATCCTTTGATCCACGACGTCCAGAAACTTCTTCCTCTGCACCACGCAGTCCTCAACCAGGACGTCGAAATGGTCGACACACTCCTTCAACACACATCCGCTCTCACGGTCCGTTGCCCGATACGCTTCACCGCTTTCTCATAGTCTGCTGCTGGGATATCAGTACTGTAGAAGTTTCTAGATTAGATTAGATATATTGGATAGATTAGTGTAAATCGAGAGTTAATCTCTCAGTCCTTTCTTTGTTTTGAACAGAATTTAGACATTGTAATGTTTAACTGAAGTCTGACCGGATGACAATGCCTTGTGTATTACTTTAGAAGTTACTAATTAATGATGATGATGATGAAGACAGTAATAATACTAATTCTGTCTAGAATTATTGTAGACTGTTCTGTGAATTCATTTGCTTTGTATTGTCTTTTAATAAACGTTGCATTTATTTCTTTTTTCTTTGCTTAGGGTCTGAAGAAAGCTTTGGATCTGTCACAGAATGACGAAATCACTGTCCTACTCAAGTCGGCTTCAAACCGGTAAGGTTTAACCTTTGCTCAGTCGATTGAGTGATTGACTGTCTCATTTAATTATTGTTTGAGTGATTGATTGAATATTTATTGATGTACTGATTGACCTATTGTTTTATTAATTTATTTATTAATTGGCTGACTGGCTAATTGACTGATTAACATTTTTTGATTGATTGCTGTTGAATTATAGAATCTGTGCCTTACTTATATTTACCAGTATGAAGACTAAATCAGTTGCATACTGACATCTTTGCAAACATTTGTTCATACTGATGTTGTTTCATGCTAGCATGCCTACTGGCTGCTTACTCGCAGGTATGCATACTGACATTGTTGCATAATTGCAGGTATTTCTAATTGTTCTGTAGGCGACAGAATCTGATCGTGAATCAGGAACTGTTTGAACATTCCGTCAGTGGAAACACTAATCGACTCTTCTGTGTTTTGGAAGATGGCGACAGCGTCAACCCAGTCGTGAGTATTGATCCATTGATCAAAACTTAATTCTATCGATCATCGCCGATTGGTATAGTAGTGGTGGGGACCCAGACGTTATTTCACCAACTTTGCATAGTGGGTGGATTTTTGACAAGAGGAACTACTTACTATCAGTCAGTCAGTCAGTCAATAAAACAATCAATAAATCAATCAAACAATCAGTCAATAAATCATTCAATCTATCAATAAGTCGAATAGTCGATCATTAAATCAATCAATCAAACAAGAAGTCAATCAGCTGGTCAATAGATCAATCAATAATCAGCCAGTCAATCAAATAATAAGTCCAATAATCCGAATGTTTCTTAAACCTGTATGCTGTGGGTATGGACCGACCACAGTGGATTGGATATGGTATCCGATTGGTTAGAGCGCTCGCTTTGTAACACTGAGAGTATGGGTTCGATCCTCCTCCTCTGAGGCGGTTACTGTGTAGGGACCTTGAGCAATAAGTCCTTCACTCACAACTGCTCAGCGCCATCGATTGATACTTTGTCATTAGATAGTGAGGCTTAATAAATTGAATAATTATAATGTGTTTATTCAGGCCAAAAGACTTAAGACCTTGTTTTTCAGTTAAATTAGATATGGTTAGGTTAGATGGTGTTAAATGTGGAATGTAATGGAGCCTTTGAAAATGTTTCATCTTGTAGACGGGTGTTGGTGATTGGCCGCTATATTTAGCTGCAGTTAATGGACATCTTGACGTCATTAAGTTGCTGATGGAGGTAACATTTTCTTTAAGAACTTTACTTAGAACAGAACTTATGCTCACTATACAATACAATACAACTGTAATTTGTTAATGCCCTCTGGACAAAGTTCAAAAGTGCAAATGCTGAGCGAAGATCGAAGCGGCTTTTGACAAAGTTCCAAGATGTTACCATGGAAGATATGCTCTATACATAAGGAGTGCCAGCTTGAAGCAAATATGCTCACAGACAGGAAACCAGTGTAGATAACAAAGAGCAGATGTCATATGGTCTTGGTACGAGGGTCCAAGAGAAAGTCTTGCAGCCTGATGCATTTCACTGGTGCTTTTCCGCTGTTTTTTTTGGAAAGAAGAAACTTCACGAATACAAAAAATTGACCAGCTGAATTAAATGACCCAATAAAAGCCTTTTAATCGCTAACATTTGTTTGTGTTCATTGAAGCGTGACGGCGATTTCTGGAGTGTTCACTCATCCGATGGCAACACCGTTCTTCATGTTTCCTGTGCCAACAGTCACGAGGAGATCGTTGAGTATCTGCTGACGAGGTACAATGAAACGAGCACTCGAGCTCCTCTGCTCATTGAACATCTCAATCTGCTCAACTTCAAAGGACGGACGCCACTGATGCTGGCTGCTGAGACAGGTTCATCCACCAGATTCTCACATACCTACACACATACGTACACTTGTGTATTTATAAGGTAGGCCTATCTGAAGACATGGGTATGGTATATCGCAGCCAGCAAACCCACGTTGTTGGGTCAATGTTGTACTATGTTGCCCTTGTTGGTACAACATTGTTGCAATGCATGCATGGAATATTAACACACGATAACATTGTGTGTGTGCACATATGTGTGTACAGTATGTATGTATGCTGTATGTTTGTAGTGTAATGTAATATGATTAAGATTTATATAGCGCCTCATCAAGAGGGACTAATCAAAGGTGGTCTCGACCTAACAATGGAAAACCAGGATCGAACAAAATGGTTTTCAAGCGCTTACGGAATAGAGATAAAGAAAGACCAAGAAGCTCCTCATGTCGTAAGATGGTAAGCTGCTAAGTAACCTATTCCAGAGAGATGGACCATCCACATCGAAGCATCCGTGCTGTACTTTGGATGTTCTGGTTGAGGAAACAACCAGGTCAGGTGACCCTGTGCAGCAGAGCAAAGAAATCTTCAGCCAGGAATGGATGCAATGGAGACACAAAATTCCCTAAAATATGATGGAGCACAGTCCACAAGGCAATTAATGGTATTGTATGTATGACTGTTCAAGTTTGTTAATTAGTAACTTCTATAGTGCAAGGCTTCAACCATTAATATAATGGTCAATATAGGTCAATATAATATAGGTCAGTATAATGTAGGTCAATACAATGTAGGTCAATATAATGTAGCTAATTAGCTATATTTTGGTATGAGTGATTGTATGAATGTGTATGTACGTATGTATATCTATGTGTGTGTATTACCTACCAGTAAATATTGCTTGCGTACATACACAACTACACATTGTTGTGTAAATAAACATAGACATTCTTGAATTGTGATTGCTCTGTGTTTTATAGGAAACATTGATCTTGTGTGTCTGCTGCTGGACCACGGGGCATCGACATCGGTGCTGACACCTGGTGGTCAGTTGTTTCGCTGTGTCCAGTTTGCTGGTGTCCAGCACATTCTCGAACAACACCACAAGCGACATTGCGTCGAGATTTTTGAAGCGATCGCTGACAAGAAAGGATTCCAACGACTAACCAGTCTTTTTCTCGTCAGTACCTCATTCTCTTTCTCACCTGATCGCATCTGGCTGACTTTTATAGCGCATGTTTCACATAATTTTGACGACAATTTGTTCTAAGCATAATCTTCTGTAGCATGTTACATATACTCTCTGAAACATGTTTTTTTGGTTACAGTATTATTGAAGATATGTGCTGTGTTTCACGCATAATGTCTTTTATCTGAATGGCAAATATCAGTTAAATATTGACAGATAGGCTTCAGTTATAGATTTGCAAAAATTTGAGATCTGCCACTTTTGGTTTGCAGTTTAACCATTGCTTAACGTTGAGGTAGAAACACCATAAGAGCATAGAGAAAACCATTTCATGGATGGCCATTATTATTATTATTTATTTATTTCTTTTTGTCCTGAGGTACCTCAGATCCCTTAGGAAATAAAAAATTATCCTGAGAATTATCCTTTCAGCCGAATCACGACCACAACCTGCGAGACCATTCGACCGGAGACTCTCCACTGATGACGTCTGCTCGTCTCGGTCGAATCGATGTCCTGCGATTTCTTCTCAAGTCCTCGTCCTACACGCTCTTCCGACAACGGGGACCAAGGTAACCAACAGCAACTTCTTGATTACTTACTTACTAGGTGTGTGTATATGTGCGTCTGGTGGGGCATGGTAGCTGGATTGGTTAGAGTACTCGCCTTGTAACATGGAGAGTTTGGGTTCGATCCTCCTCCCATGAGACGGTTACTTTGTAGGGACTTTGACAGCAAGCCCTTCACTTAGAATTGCTGAGCTTCATTGACTGATGTTTCCTCATTGGATAGTGGAGCTTAATAAATGCATAATAATAATTATAATAATAGTAGTAATAACAATAATAGTCATAATAATAATTATTATAATAATAATTTTCAGTAAGGATGAAAGAGGTGATTTTTTGTCTGGAATGGATGGAAACAGGTAGAGCAACGGAAATGACAGATCTATTTTCATTTTGCAATGCATGGAAATTTCTTAGTTTTGACTAATAAGATTCTTTGAATTTCTGCCGAGGAGCTAAAGAGATATCTGTCAATCAAAGTCCATCTTTGATTTTCCTATCGACAGAGAATCTGGGGCTGAGACGGTTGGCGGTGGGTTGATAATCATCAGCGATGATGACTTCAATGATGCTTGGGATGAACAACAACCTGTCGCCCGAACTGATGCCGTGGTTGCTGCTGCTGCTTTGGAGGGTGGTAAACTAAAGGATGCCAAGAATCCAACTGACAGGTGCGTTGATTAGAATTTTCTCCTGCAGCAGGTAGATATGATCGAAACAAAGCAAAGAGATTGGATCGCTTATAGGTTTCTTATATACTAATTGTCAGTGTTGTTAAAAGTATCGGGCAAATGTACTTAAGTAAAAGTAAAAGTAAACAGGTTTTTATGTACTTAAGTAAAAGTAAAAGTACTCATCAAAATTTTTACTTAAGTAAAAGTAAAAAGTATTCTTCAAAATAATACTTTTAAAGTAAAAAGTAAAAGTATCAAACATTTTATAGCGTCCTTCAAGAAAGCTACTCTGAAGCTAATGAACCATAAACGCACTCGACTGCATGACAAGCATTTTGAGAATTTGGTGTTCTTGAAAGTCAATAAGTGGACTGAAGTATAAATTAGACTCCGTTCTTTTCAACATAATTGCAGTCAGAGAAAAAGATGTTCAGTCCAGTGTGTTTATGGTTCATTGTTCATTGTCATTTCGAACTAAATGTATTTGCACAATTTTTGAGTAACGAACATTGTAACGATTATTGCACAAATTGTAATGAAGTAAAAGTACTGAAAAATGGCTCAAATTTTACTTCGTTGAAAGTAAAAGTATTTCCGTTTTTTGATACTTCGTTACAAGTAAAAGTACTCAAATTTTTACTTAAGTACAGTACAGTAACGCGTTGCTTTTACTTCGTTACTTTACAACACTGCTAATTGTAGTATCAAACAATCAAATTACAGTACTAAGTACAGTTCAATACACCACAATACTATACACTATGCAACAATGTGCTATGCAACAATGCAATATGCAACAATACCAAAAGCTCGCCATGCACAGTCTTAAGACTGTCCTTTTAAGCTGGGGCTGGGTCGGGAATGCTCCTGAAAGAGAGCGGTTTTCAGTTTGGAGCGAAAGATAGTCTCTCAGTAGAGGGTTGCGAACACGAGTACCTGTCTGGAATGACCTTCC
Source organism: Allolobophora icterica (assembly GCA_963556255.1). NCBI lineage: Eukaryota > Metazoa > Annelida > Clitellata > Crassiclitellata > Lumbricidae > Allolobophora > Allolobophora icterica. The sequence goes on along the minus strand of OY744610.1, from coordinate 67,760,246 downwards.
TCCTGTGCTCAGGGCCAGACTAATGACTGGCTTTTCCTTATCGGTGTCGCGTTCCCTAAAGGCATTTCTGTTTCCCCGGGGTTTCTGTGCTGAGAGCGCCTCTGAATAGTTATTCTGCGAGAGGCGCTTTATAAATTTCTAGATACAACACAATACAATATGTCAACTTAGGTAGATTTAAATTGTTTAACTATTACGGTAATGGTAGTAATTTCGTAGAAAAACTCTCATCGCTGAGTTGTCTGTCGAAGTTGAACTGGATTTGTTTTTTGGATGATCTGTCTTGTGTTAGTTTGTTGGAGAGAGGAGAAAATGGTGTAGTGGTCGACGAGAATTTGGCCGCTTTGCTTGAAGGAATGAATAGCGTTTGCCAGGTCAACCCTGTCCTCAGCGGTAACACATTTGATGACTCATATGTCTAGTCTTATCTAATCTTCGTTAATCTAAACTTGTTTCTGGTTACTCTTCTGGTAATGTGATCATTATTTTGTCCATTGGTGAAAGCTACAAAGAGACAGAGACGGACAGTGAGACAGAGAAAGAGAGATAGACAGACAGAAGGAGACAAAAGGAGAGACAGACAGAGACAGAGACAAGACAGAAAGAGACACAGACAGAGAGACAGACAGACAGACAGAGAGACATGGATAGAGAGCCTTGAACACAGTTCATACTAGATTTTATCAATATTTAATTGAAATGGCTTTAATTTAAATAACGATGAATTTTATTATTATTCACCATAATTTCAATTTGAATTTCGTTCACCACAGGAAACAGAATCTCGCAGACATGTGCAGTCAACACGTTTGACAAGTGCACAGTTTACCACCGAGCGATCGAGAGTGGGGATTCCCCGGTCATGCTTGACTGCCTCATAGAGGGCGCTGACCAGTCAGCCGTGAATATTCAGGACACAAAAGGATTCAGTCCATTGCATCTTGCCGTACGACTGAATCGCAAGAAGGTCGTTCAGCGACTTACAGTAGGTGGCGCCAATTTTTGGTCAGTTTTTAGTCTATTTATGGTCAATTTGTGGTCAGTTTTTAGTCAAGTTTAGCTCAATTTTTTGGTAAGTTTTTGGTAAGTTAGTAATAATAATAATAATGATTATGATAAAGTAATAGTAATAATAATAGTAGTAGTAGTTATAACAATAATAAAATAATAATAGTAGATTAAATTATAATAGTAAAATAATTAAAAAATATTTTTATAATTATTATGATAATAATAATTGTGTTCTGTTGTGGAATGTCCATTGTCTTCTTCAGCAATTACCATACGTTGATCTGAACTGTCGAGCCCTAGATGGCGCTCTACCCGAAGATCTTACGACAAACAGGACGATCAAGTTACTCGTTCTGAGGGCGAGAGGTCAACAGGATGTCAGGTAGCGTCCAGTTATGTCTTGGGTATTAGTAGTATTCATTATTATTATTATTTTTATTATAGATTATTTATTACATGTGTTAGTATCTATTATTATTAATTTTTTTGTTCAACCTGTGAGTATTCCCAGATGGTTGTCGTAAGCAGACATATCTGTCGACATTTCTGTAGCATCTGCTTTCATTCCCAGAGTTCTTCAGCACTTGGTGCGTGATGGTCCACAGTGGTTAGCTTGTTGGACTGTCAATCGAGAGGTCGGGAGTTCAAATCCCTGCCAGGGCAGATATTTGTGTCGAGATTTCTGCTCCAATTGCACCCCATAGCTGACTTAGCTAGAGTGAGTACACTGACCGTACACTGTCGGTGGGAAGTTGAAACAGTGAGGGAGAGAAGTGGCCATCCATGCTCATATGCCGAGGATAAGAAAAACGATATCGCTATTACTTCACTGTGGTCGGTTCAATTTTCTGGAATAGGTTCCTTACAATCTTACGACATGAGCGTCATGGTCTTACTTTACCTCTATTCCATAAGCGCTTGAAAACCATTCTGCTCAATCGTTAGGTTTAGAGCATCTCTGGTGAGTCTCTCTTGAAGAGGAGCTATATACATATGTGATTACACTACATTACATTACATTCATTCCCATGACTGACTCTCAGGACTTTGGACTGTTTTCTGTTGCAGTGCTCCACGATGGCCGCCGCTGCGATCTGTGGCGAACAGCGTCTCTGGCGCTGACCGTAGCATCAGCTACGCCTCGGATCCGGTCAACTTTGAACGGCTGAACACAAGGTTTGCTAAGTTCAAGGAGAACTGCGTCGGACCAAAGATGATGTATTCATGAGATCTGTGATCCAAACGCCAGATGTCAGCATCAGTGTTTCAATTTGATACAAGAGCTGCAGAACAAAGACTACTTCTTCACCAGAGTGCGTGAATAAACTGTTGCCCTACGCTTGGCTTTCAAGAGGCAGATTAGAAATTGGAGTTTATTCTGTAGATCTTTTCCTTGGAGGAAACAGAAACTGGAAAAGTGGTTAGACCTTTTCCATTGAGGCAACTGGAAAAGTGGTTGAGTTTTCATAACGTCTCCACTGGACTGTATGGATGCATTATTGCTTTCCTGTGATTGTGTGATTCAGGTTGTTAACGTTGAATGAATGAATGAATTAATTAATTAATAATATTAGATATTAGTGCACCAGACGGCAATACTTGAATCAGAGATGCGGTCAGTCTCTAAGGGGAGAATGGAGATAATGGACAGCCGAGAGCGGACGCCGCTAACTGACCGATGGAATCATGAATAGACAGTTTTCAGTGGATGGATGAGACGTTAAAGCTGACCGATTGTCTTACCAACAAAAGGTTGACGAGGCTTCAAAGATAACTGGATCATGTGATACGGGGAGGACGTGATAGTCAATTATACAATAGAATACTCTATTTGATATTGACTTCCTTCCAAAGTTGAACACACGACCATACGACAGAACATCGAAGGCGCTGAGTAACTGTGAGTGCAGGACTTGCTCAATGTCCCTACACAGATGGATGAGGCTCGAACCCATAGTCTGCGTGTTACAAGGCAAAAGCTGTAACCAATTGGCCACAATTGCACCTCATAAGAACTCAAAGGTGTTGTGATTGCTCCATTTTTGTGGTATAACCTCATCTAAGCATTTCTGTGGTCCAGTGTAGTAAGCTTTTGTCTGTTTTCGTATTTGTTTGCTACATGTATTGATATTTTCCAAGAGTTATCGATATTTTGTACACGTGTGAGTATGCTTACTTAATTCCATAGGAAACAATGCTGGAGTTTTTGCTTGTGTTCATTCCATTTGTTTCCATGTCTTTCAGTGGATTCTCTCCAGTTGTTCAACTGTTCATCCACAGTTGGTGTATTTCCGCATTTGTTTGCAAATCTGAAGTGTAAGCCAGTCTGGCGAGTCTGTAACCGATATTCGCTATTCGCTTGAAACAAATAGTGTGTGAAATACGACACACGTGGTCGATTTTTGTAACAAATAACACTTAGATGACGGGTCTCCTCTTTTAGATGACGGGTCTCCTCTTTTAGATGACGAGTCTTTTCTTTTAGATGATTGATCTCAAACCGCAGCTAAATTTAGCCAATGGTTATGTAAGCCATCACAGACTTAATTCCATAGGAATCAGATGTGTTTCCTATGGAATTAAGTCTGTGATGAATGGCACACGGTTGATAAACCTGACCAGGAGCGTCACAGACTGTTCTGTGGTCAGTGAAAGTTTTGAAGTTGAACATTTTGATCTTCGTTTTAATTTGTGTTGCGAAAATGAGGGAAAGCCAGGGCATGCGGGAAGTTTCTGAAATTGGTTTTTATTTCCTCATTTTGGATGTACTAAATGTGTGTTACTTTGAGAATGTAATCACTGAAGAAGAATCGCTGAGTCATTTTCATACACATGTGTAAACCTGTTTGTGTTTTTCAAAGAGCAGCGAGATAACTCTTTTGAATACCGATTTGGACAGATTTTGCATTTAACATAAAATGCTACATTTATTGGAATGGGGTGGGGTGATATGTTGATCGATTAGGTTGGCGTTTCAAGCAGAGCAGAATGAAAAGTTTGGAGTTTTTTCTGTTGGAGTATTTCCCAATGTCTTTTGAAGTTCTCAGTTCTACTTCGTCATTGGTTTAAACGATGTAACTTTGTGCTTTGCTTTACCTACGCTGTGTACATTTATTTAGTCTTGTCTACTTACTTCTATTGCGCCGTATCTTAATGTTTAAAGCTTTGATTGACAGTCACTTTGAGTGAAATTGTAGTCAAAGTCCAGTGCAGAAGTCAGGATGAAATTCAATAAGTCAAAGAAACCAGAAGTCAGGTTATTCAGGGTAAGCAATTTGACACAGATGAGTTTTAAGTTTTCTTCTTGTGAGAGAAGGCAGAAAAGTGATTGGTGAATTCAAAAGCTTTGGACGAGTCACAGGAACACAACAGGAATCAGGGTATCCACTGATCCACTGCTGTAGTTGCTGGCTTGAGGTGTGAGCAACGATCGGAGATAGGTCGACTAGCTATGAATGGAATGCTTTCTCAACTATACGACAACTTTCTAACAGAGTTCTTTGCAGAGTTGGATACTATGTAGTTAAATAGTAAATATTTTTAAAATGGTCATGTGCTATTTGCAATAGGTCACAGCTATTTACTATATTAACTACTATTTAATAATTTCCTCTGTGTACTATTTACGATTCTATTTAAATAGTTACCCTATTTATCCCAACACTGTTAGTCCGTGTAGTTAGTGCAATATTGATGTAATTTGTGATACTTAGTGATGTTTCTTTAATATAACTCTGGCCAGAGAATTTTTAACCGCTTTTCTTGTGTGCAGATCTCTTTAAGCTAAACCAATTTGAAGTGATTTACAGTAGTCAAGACGGCAAGAAACAGAGAGCAGTTGCGTGTAAGACTAAAACAGTTTGAGGCATGTAAGATCTGATTCCCTCAGTGCCGGATTTAGGAATAAGTTAAAAAAAGCTAAAGCTTAGGGCCTCACAATACACAGGAGCCTACCAAAATTCAGAATTTCTTGGTGGGGCCTTTTTAAAAATTGTAATGTGTACTGTATGTATATTATATAGAACCTTTTTAAATGGCTTGTGTAACGAATTCCATCTTGCCTGAGTAAATGCATCATTTGAAAATAATTTGAATTTTTCATTTGAAATGCCTTGCTATTAAATAATTAAAATGCATATGTTTTCAAGGTTTGTGAGACCTTCTATTTTTAACAAGGGGCCTTCAAAGCTTTATGTAGCTTAGGGCCTCACCGAGTCTAAAGCCGACACTTGGTTCTACGATTATTCAGGATGTGAAAGTGAGTCGATATCCATACGGTTTTAACATGCAATGTCAGAGAAGGACAGGAGTCTAAAGTTTCGCCCAAACAGTGTGTGCATTCTATTTCACAGCTTTACTTTACGATAAGATGCAAATTTATCATATTGTGAATGTCATTTTGAAGTTGATATGATATCTGTGAAGTAAACTTTGTGATGTTCAGATATGGCACATTTATTTTTGATTGATTGGTTGCTTCGTTTGTTAGGATTATTATTAAATAATAATCATATTAATATGGTTATATTTTTGTATATGTTGAGATGTTGCTCCTTACATCAGCTTTATTGATGCTTATCACTGCTTTTAAACCATAGTCAACAACAACAACAACAATAATAATAGTAAATACAATATATATATAGATATGATAATAATAATAATAACAACAACATCAATAATTATAATGAAATCAATATAACTATTATGGTCGTAAATGTTACGGTGTGTACACTTTACGCTTGTAAATGTTATGGTGTGTAGACTTTTACGCTTGTAAATATTATGGTGTCTACACTTTTACGCTTGTAAGTGTTACGGTGTGTAAACTTTTACGCTTGTAAATGTTACGGTGTGTACACTTTTACGCTTGTAAATGTTACGGTGTGTAGACTTTTACGCTTGTAAATGTTACGGTTTGTAAACGTTTTATCGAAGAATTTGCTGCGTATTTTCTTTCACTTTGCTTTTACAGATTTTTCACTTCCGTTGACATCGATTCTTCGGCATCCGAGAGGTTTAATTAATGGGCTAACATGTACAATCGGGGTTCATAATAATTATGTGCTATCTGGGTGGGTGTCTGCATCGTGAAGGTCGGTTAGGGTCAGGGTAAGCGTCGTGAGGGTCGGTTAGGGTCAGGGTAAGCGTCGTGAGGGTCGGTTAGGGTCAGGGTAAGCGTCGTGAGAGTCGGTTAGGGCTTAGGTTATGGTCAGTGTAGCCTGTGTATTTGTGTGACCAAAAAAGCTATAGGCCCTACCTGCGAGTAGAAGCTGGAGTTTAAAATTAAGGGCTAGGGTTAGGCACCCCGATTGTACATGCTCACCCGTTCAATTTTTTCTGTTGTGTGTTTTGAACGACGTCTCCTTTATTTTATTACTTTTAATATTTAAAATAATTAGATTAATAATGATGACGATACGTTTTCATTACAGTATACAAATGTGCAAGAAATTATCTTGATTTCTTAGATGTCTACATCAATTAGCAGTCGTCTCATATTCCCACCGACAGTGTACGGTCAGTGTGCTCATACCGGAGTTGGCTAGGGGTCCAGATGGAGCCGAAATCTCGATATCAATTTCCGTCCTGGCGGGAATTTTAACCCCCGACCGTCGCGATCAGGCTGACCACTATCGCGCACCCCTACGTGCAATTAAAATTGTGGGGAGATCGTTTATCACATCTGACATTTTGAGTATCGCTTTAACAAATTGTTAGTTGACGATTGTGATTAGATTATTACAGCGCCTTTATGTATTACTAAAAATGCCCTACATAAGTGTTCTCTTACGTACATACATACATCATACATATATTTTTGCATTATACACACATCCACAGCGACGGCTAATCATCACGTTTGGGTGTGCGTCTTTTCTGTTATTCAGATATAGTTGTTATGCAGAGGGTATACATGGACTGCAGGGCAGAGGCCAGTTTAAGGGTTGGGTCGGTGAGTTAGGAGCCTAGGGCTCTGCTTATAGGGGTATCGCTAATAAATAGCCTAATAATAGTAGTAATAACAATAGCCCACACAGTGAGATCGACCTCGGCGATTGGAAAAAACCGGTTTCAACTGATCAACAGTTCAATGACACCTCATCATCATCATCATCATCATCATCATCATCATCATCATCATCATCATCATCATCATCATCATCATCATCATCATCATCATCACAGTCGTTGTCATCATCAGACGTCGCCAGTTGTGCATGCATCTTCATTATCTATGATAATAATTATGAAAGCTGTATAAATTACAATATTAATACTACGGAGCCCACATGTGGAAATGCTGGCAGAGAAAAGAAAGCTGCAGAACAAGCATGAACTGACATTGTGTAATTCGAGTTTATTTTCAAGTACATTGCAGAAAGAGTTGCTTGACGTCATTAGTGGTCTATAGTATGTGTGTATATATATATATATATATATATATATATATATATATATATATATATATATATATATATATATATATATATATATATATATATATATATATATATATATATATATATATATATATATATATATATATATATATATATATATAATAACAACAGAATGATGTATATATATATATGATGTATATATATATATATATATATATATATATATATATATATATATAGGCCTTAATTGCTATTGTATAGGCCCTAACTGTAGGCCTAACTCGAAAATTCATTAAGTGCTACATAAAAGCGAAGCGCTTGGCAACAAACTTCCCACGAGCGCTGCGTCAAATCAGAGGGATTGATGACTAGAGGAAGAAGAGTAACAACTGAATTGTGATATATACTGAGCTTGAGTTTTCGTTGAGAGCGATTTGCATGCAAACCGCAGTGCGTTTGCAAGCGGTTCAATTAAGAATATAGGGCCTACTTGCCTACTTACTTATGCGATTCTCGATCTACGATAGCACAGAAGGGCAAATGCCACTGCGAAGATGTCTATCACGCAGCTCGGCCTATAGGCCTACTGCAATGAATGCGCTCAACCATATTCCCAATGGTCAACAGAATGATGTCCCTGGAATACGATTTATGAATGGAATAATCTGCGAATTGTTAAAGCCTGCCATGATCAGTTCAAATTAGATAAGTTTCGGTAAGTCAAGATAAGGTGAATTAATAGAAGGTAAAGTAGGAGGTAATTTATTATGCATTTTTATCAGTATTAGGCCTAGTCATTCCACAGTTTGGGACACAATACGCATACAGTAGTCATACAAATATATATATATATATACATATATATATATATATATATATATATATATATATTTGTTTTCCTCTGCACCAGCATTCTCATCTAAATCACCTTGGTCCGCTTGGTTCCGCATGCACGTAGGCTATCCAGAGGACGAGACAACTGGAAATTCCAGACATTTTAAGAAGGAAGTCTATGTGAATAATCGTCCAATTGCTCTGAATCGTTTCTAAAGCATTATAATGCTGCTCATCAGTGTAAAAAACTCTTTGTGTGTTCGGGAACTTCGGGGTGTTGTTGAGCTGTTGTTATTTTTGTTTGACGTCTCTTCGGGGTTTTACGGCGCATTTGATCCAACGCATCGCTTCACGCAACGATGCTCTCGATCCTTTCTGTCTACGCATAAGAACTTATATTCTCAGAAATCTACGGACTTTACGTGGCGTGGCGCTCCGACATTCAAACGGGAAGCGGTTGTGCAGGATGTACACAACCGCTCTATGGAAAACCCCCTCTGACAAATCAGAGGGTGGGTTATTGGCAGGACGTGGGGATTGTTGACAGGGAGTGGGTCGTTGGTAGGGGTGGGGGTTGTTGACAGGGAGTGGAACGACGGACCGACTTCCATGCCAACGTTAATTCCTACCCCACTATATCACAATATTCATCATGGAATAAATGGGAACTTCATGCAGTTTACAAGTGTGTGTGTGTGTGTTTGTGTGTGTGTGTGTGTGTGTGCGTGTGTAGGTTGTATGGTATAGTATGGTGTGGTACCTGAGAATTTATAAAGCGCCTCTCGCAGCGTGAACTATTCAGAGGCGCTCTCAGCATGCGAGCCTCGCGGAAACAGAAATGACTTTAAACGATGAACAACAGAGAGAGAGAGAGAGAGAGAGAGAGAGAGAGAGAGAGAGAGAGAGAGAGAGAGAGAGAGAGAGAGAGAGAGAGAGAGAGAGAGAGAGAGAGAGAGAGAGAGAGAGAGAGAGAGAGAGAGAGAGAGAGAGAGAGAGAGAGAGAGAGAGAGAGAGAGAACTTAGTAAGTAGGGTCCCACGCAGTACCAAGGGAGGGAGTTCCATAGGGATGGACCCACGACAGCGAAAGAGCGAGACTGAGCCAGGGCAGACCTCACCCGGGGAACCAGAGGCGCCGCCAGCGTGACGCACTGGACGCACGTGCGTCCACCCACCAAATCAAATCCATACAAGGATTAGGCATCGCATCGATATTTTTGACAATTTCACTGTGTAACTTTGGTTTACCATACAGTATGTATAAATAACATCATATGATATCATATGCATGTGTTATACTGTACTTTTATGAGTCACTCTGAGTCATTTTCAGTACATGACTACGAGTGGCACACTGGGGACGGGTTGGGATGGGAGGAGATGGGAGGTGTGTGCGTCCAACTTTTTTAAGCCTGGCGGCGCAACGAATAGATCAAGCCGATTCAGAGAACGTAGGGGTCGATGAGAAGAAGCATGAGAGAGGTCTGCGCATCAGGTCACAAAGGTAGGCTGGAGCTAAGCCCTGCTGTGCCTTAGAGACAAGAGCTATGATTTTGAAGTGGATACGAGCGGAGATAGGAAGCCAATGCAAGACATCAGTCATGTAAGTAGAGATGGAGGAGAACCGAGAACGATGAGCAATAAGGCGAGCAGCTGCGTTAAGTACCGATTGAAGGGCAGAAAGACGGACTTTCGGAAGGCCTACCAGTAAAGAGTTGCAATAATCAATGCGGCAACAGATAAATGCATGGATGATGGTAGTGAAAACTGCAGGAGAGACGGATCGACGAATAGCTCGCAGTCTTCTCAAGTGGTAGTAGCAAGTGCGAGTAAGTAAGGAGAGGTGATAAGCAAAGGTTAATGAACTGTCTAAGGTGACTCCCAGATCACGGACATTCGTAGAGTATGAGAAGGTCGGTGTCGCGGTCGACTCCTTCGATCGCAACGACGAACCAACGAAGGAACTATTAAAAGATCTTTAATTAAAAATAAAGTCGATTAAGTGTAGAGTAAGTCAACTCGTCTATCAAATATCACAATCGTAGACAGCACACAGGTTGGCTGGTCTCGATTGAACGTTATACGATCAATGTTTCAACGTTTACAAATCTTCGTCAAAAGGCCCTTAATGTACAGCAGGTCTATCTTATATAGAGTTCTCCTGGATTCCAGAACGTTCTGTGACGTCACTGTACTTTTCCCTGGAAAGTCCTACTGAACACGTATATCCTTGTTGCATGCACCGAACTAATGTTGACAGCTTGCTGCAGAATTTTCCGTGCGTTGTAAACAAGCTTGTTGACACGTCGGTTTTCTTCCCTTGATGCATGCACCCGCGTAGACCACGACATTCCCTCCGCCCTCAGATGATGACACGTCTTCAGCACCATCCCGAACGGGTCATCACGATCAAGCCGGGCCTCCAGACTCCATCTCGACACAGCATATACAAACAAGACAAAACACATCAGTTAGTCAATTTATCTATACAATTTGCGGGCTTGATCCTTGTGTGTCGGGCTATTTCCCCCCTTCACCCTCCGAGTCACAACCGAGAGAGGAAATCAGCCACCGTGTTCTGACGTCCAGGACGATATCGAAAGTCCACGTTAAACTCTTGCAATGCTAACGCCCAACGAGTCAGTTTCGCACTCTTAGGGCTTGCATCTGTGAGATAAGACAAAGGATTATGATCTGAATAAATGATTATCTTTGATAAGAATATCCATGACTTGAATCGTTTAAGTGCCCAAATTACTGCGAAAGCCTCTCTCTCAATTGTAGACCAATGCATCTGTGTATCTGTAAGTTTAAGGCTAGCAAAAGCAATTGGTTTTTCCTGACCTTCTTCGGTCCACTGAAACAAGCAACACCCAACCGCGGTGGCACTTGCGTCAACACTTAAACCAAATTCCTTAGTGAAATCAATGGTATGCAACTGTGTAGCTTTACTGAGATCATCCTTTAACTTATCTAGTGCTTCTTGATGCTTTTGCTCCCAAGGCACCTTCGTAGGTATGTTATCTCGTGTCAAATCAGTTATTACCCGTGCTTTTTCAGCTAAAGCAGGTATAAAATTTCGAAAGTAACTGAAAAAACCCATAACCTTTCTAACGTCTTTCTTTGTTGTTGGAGGATGGATATCATTGATCGTAGCGATCTTACCTGGATCAGGTTCAATACAACCTGACCCTACTATATGGCCAACAAACTTTATTTTGTTTTGTGCAAAATTACATTTTCTTAAATTCAAAGTGAGTCCTGCTTCCTCAATAGTTTGCAAGAATTTCTCTAGATGTTCTAAATGGTCATTCCAATTCATTGAAACCACTGCCATATCATCGACGAATGGTTCGGTAAAACTTCGCACTGGATGTAAAACTTGGGTCATAGCACGAATAAAGGTATTGCTAGCGGACTTGAGTCCAAACGGCATTCTTGTGAACTCAAAAAGTCCTGCATCACATACGAATGCCGTAAGCCATCGATGTTCTTTCCGAACTGGAATTTGCCAATACCCCGATTTCGCGTCGAAAACACTAATAAACTTTGCCCGTCCCACCTTTTGTAAGACGTCAGCAATGTCTGGGGTCGGGTAACAATCACCTAGAGAATATTTGTTAACATGGCGATAATCAATTGCCAATCGAACGCCATTTTGACCTTTGGGTCCCTTTAAAACGCAAACTACCGGACTGGCCATTTCACTTTTCGATGGTCGAATGATGTCTAATGCCAACATTTCTTCTATCTGGCGTTGTACTTCAGGTTTAAGTAGCTCAGGTACTTTATATGCCCTTAAACGCTTAGGAGTGAAATCATGAGTTATCTTAATTTCATGTTCTAATACTGGACAATACCCAGGTTTATCCACAAATACTGCCGAGTGCCGATCCAAAACTTCAAAAAGTTGCTTCTGTTCCTCTTGCGAAAGATGCGCTATAATCAGAGGATCAATTCGCTTACTCGGGCTTATTTGTTCACGTTCTTCCTGATCTACAACCTCTACTATACCAAATTCTTCATCTTGATCAACAATTACTGAACAGCTATTGATCATCGCTTGTTCGAGTCGTTCATGGTATCGCTTGATCTTATTTGCGTGTAAATGTCTTTGTTTTCCCTCTATTTCTACTATATAAGAATATGGGGATTTAACCTTGACTACGGTAGCAGGTCCTTGCCATCGACTATAAAATTTAGAACTACCAAAATCTGGTGCTAATACTGCTACTTTATCTCCAACTTCGTATTTTCTGTCAGTACTACGCAAGTTATAATAATCTGCATACCGCTTGGTTTCTATATCACTATAGTAATCTGCATAAACTTTCGCGAATTCGAGGTTTTCCTTCAGTGATTGGAGATACTCTTCGGGTGATTTACCTAAGTTAAGAGGTACTTTTCGTTCGCCAGCCCACGATTCCTTCAACACACTAAGTGGACCCCGAGGAAGAGTTCCATAAACCATAGTGAATGGCGAAATATGAGTCGTGCCTGAAGGTTTTTCTCTAAGGCTCCACAGAACAAACGGTAACAATTGGTGCCATCCACGAGGATCAGATTGAGCAAGCTTAAAGATCATGGTTTTCAAGCTTTGGTTGCATCTTTCAACCAATCCAGCTGCCTCAGGATGTCCAGGGGTATTAAATCTGGGACTACAACCCATTCGCCGCAAGAATTCTTTCGTCAAACGACTGGTAAAGTTGGTACCACAATCAGAACTGATGATCCTTGGAATAGAAAAAGTTGTAAAAACTTGCAACAGAGCTTCACAAACTCCCTTTGCATTCAGCGATCTAAGAGGATACGCCATCGGCCAACGAGAAAATTTGTCCACCAGAACCAAAGCATAATTGTACTGGGGTTTCGATTTGTTGGATTCTCCAGTCACTACCATAGGGCCAATACAATCCATATTTAGATGGTTAAAACAGAGTTCATCCGCCCTCGGAATAGGAGTGATCGGGACTCGATCTGCCACTTTAACTGGAGTTCTTAGTTGACAAATTTGACAAGACGCACAATATTCGCGAATCCTCTCATCCATTCTTGGAAACCAAAAGTTTAATTTGATCCTGGCTCTCGTTGCCTTAAAAGCCATGTGCCCAGCACATGGGGCATCGTGTGCTACTCGCAAGACAACCTCGATTCTATCTTCCGGTAAACATAATTGATTAACCTTATGTCCCATAATTTCCCCTTTGTGGTACAGGAGGTTATTATTTATAAAGAAATTATTTTTATTCTGTCTCGCTTGTTGCCAGCAAGATATAAGATTGTGACAATTCTGTTGCTCACGCAATAAAGTATCATTATTCGCTACTCCCTCATCAGACTTGAACTCTGTTGACTCAACATCAAGAAAATTATCTGAATCATCAACTAGTTGCTCCTGAGAATATTCATTCACTTCTGACGGCAAGGATTCGTTGCTGTTACTTTTCTCGATATTAACTCCTAAGTTATCTTCTTCTGCCCCTTTATTTATTTGTACACATCGATCTACGCCAGCTACCATCACTACATATTGCGAACTATCCCTTAATAGGTCCACAACATGGGGTGTCAGAATAACCCGTTCATTTAGTTCAGGGACTGCAGCGAACATGACGCACAAAGATGGCGCAATGTTTGTCGTTCCTTCCATTGAATTAGCTAATTTCATTTGTAGGTATACTACATCTGCCTTACATCCTTCTCCCTGAAAACCAATTATATTAATCCGTTTAATCACGGGTAAGTTTAGTGACTCAATTAATTTCTTATCAATACAACAAATTTCTGCTCCTGAATCAGATAATGCTGGCTGAGAAGGGAGATCTTCAATCTGTACATTGATATACGACCTCTCGTGTAATCCATCAATACTATTCTCGTATACCCTTACAGCAGTTTCCAACCCTATTGGTTTAGAATTATCCAATAAATTCCCTTGCTTTACCTGTTCAGGTATCTCATGCAACACGTTGACCTTCTCAACAAATAAGTCGGTCACTTCTTCAGTTGGGTTCCCAGATATACAAGTACTCACCTTTTTAGAACTTGGTTTGGTCTGGCACTCCCTTGCCGTATGACCCTTCTGATGACATAGGAAACAGAGACCCTTTACCTTGGCCTCCTCCTGAGACACCCTCGCACCTATCTTGGCTTCACCCCTTATTTCCGGTTTGGGAGACTTGGGTTGAGCTGTCTGGTTATTGACTTGAACATGTGGTTGACCTCTCGTCCAATTGTTATACTTCGGTGTCGGATGACTACGGCATACTAAGTCATTCCCACCATCATGCGACGCTACATAAATGTCAGCCGCATTAGCTATGTCTTCACAGCTCAACCACTCCTCTTTTTCTTGGGCCAAGATATAATCTAAACAAGCCTTCGACAAGGACTCCTTAAGCCGATCCGCAACCAATAAACTTACAAGTTTATCAAACTCATCAGTTATCTTTCTACTTTTCAAATAATACATAAGAGCCACACGCAATTTGGATGAATAGATCGTAAATGATTCGTCCGATGCTTTGTGCAACGACCAAAATCGGGCTCTAAGATTTGAAGGGCTTATCTTAAACTCCCTTAGCAAAAACTCCTTCAGGAATTTGTAGTCATGGAGCTGTGCCTCAGTAAGGCGCATGGTTAATGCCTTAGCTCTTTCACTTAAAATGGCTAGCAATAATTTTGCTCTAACATCTTCATCCACCTCATACACATTAAACAAACCATCCAAGTGATCAAAGAAACCTGGAATTTCTATAGGGTCGGAAGGAAATTTCCAAAGAATATTCTTGAGGGCATCACTATAACGCTTAGTACGACTTGCTAAAGAATCTCTAACATTTCGTTCTTCCTGCTTTTCCTTCCTCTCCCTTTCTTCTTTTTCTTTCCGTTCCTTCTTTTCTCTTTCTTCTTTCTCTTTCCGTTCCTTCTTTTCTTCCTCTCTCCTCTTTTCCTCCCTTTCTTCCTTCTCCTTCCGTTCCTCCCTCTCTCTTTCTTCCTTCTCCTTCCGTTCCTCCCTTTCTCTTTCTTCCTTCTCCTTCCGTTCCTCCCTTTCTCTTTCTTCCTTCTCCTTCCGTTCCTCCCTTTCTCTTTCTTCCTTCTCCCTTTGTTCTTTCTTTTGTTCTTTCTTTTCTTCCTCTCTCCTCTTTTCCTCCCTTTCTTCCTTCTCCTTCCGTTCCTCCCTTTCTCTTTCCTCCTTCTCCTTCCGTTCCTCATATTTACGGATTTCGAACTCCAGACGGCGCTTCTGCAGCTCGTAATCCACTCCTGTTGGAGATATTGGACTACCCTTAAATTCCTCTTCCTCTTTTCCAATCTCCATGGCCCATTCTTCCATTAATTGATTTCGATCCCATGACATAACATCATCTTCGTCCCTTCCTGCCTTCATAAGATACACCCTAAGGCGCTCAGACGACATTTTGCGAATATTCGCTTGCATCTCTGTTGTCAACGCTTCCATTTTTACAAACAGTCAGTCAACAACAATCAACAAAAAAAAACAGACACCACGCGGCAAACCCGCCACACAAAAGGAAAATTCCACAACCCAAAGTGCAACTATGCAGTATCCAAAGAAGTACACTCGCCAAGTACACAAAAGCTATACAAGCTCACGCAAGTCTGGCCTCGATCACAACAATGGATCAAATTTCAAAGAAATAATCAGCAGATATTGAAAGAGAAACAATGGCTGCCTCCCACTCGGCTGCAACTCCA
This sequence comes from Allolobophora icterica, assembly GCA_963556255.1. Lineage (NCBI taxonomy): Eukaryota > Metazoa > Annelida > Clitellata > Crassiclitellata > Lumbricidae > Allolobophora > Allolobophora icterica. The sequence goes on along the minus strand of OY744610.1, from coordinate 67,744,280 downwards.
CTCTCTTTTCTCCTTCTCAGCCACGACAACACCTAGGATCTTACCCGTATGTTGACTGCTGTCTTCTGCTGTCTCAGCCGAACGACGTACTTCGTCCGTCCGACTGTCGTATGCCGATTCACCCGTCTCCCACGGTAGAAAGGCGTCTCGATCCGCTCGCTGTCTGGAACAGACCGTCTCTTGATCCTCCGGGTTGACTCCTTCCTCCGCCGGCTCGCGTCTTCTTCACCGGATCCAACACCGATGATCCCACTTCTGACACCAATAATGTCGCGGTCGACTCCTTCGATCGCAACGACGAACCAACGAAGGAACTATTAAAAGATCTTTAATTAAAAATAAAGTCGATTAAGTGTAGAGTAAGTCAACTCGTCTATCAAATATCACAATCGTAGACAGCACACAGGTTGGCTGGTCTCGATTGAACGTTATACGATCAATGTTTCAACGTTTACAAATCTTCGTCAAAAGGCCCTTAATGTACAGCAGGTCTATCTTATATAGAGTTCTCCTGGATTCCAGAACGTTCTGTGACGTCACTGTACTTTTCCCTGGAAAGTCCTACTGAACACGTATATCCTTGTTGCATGCACCGAACTAATGTTGACAGCTTGCTGCAGAATTTTCCGTGCGTTGTAAACAAGCTTGTTGACACGTCGGTTTTCTTCCCTTGATGCATGCACCCGCGTAGACCACGACAGTCGGGAAGTGAGCTGACAGAAGTGTGAAATCAAGTTTGGATAATAGTTGCTTTGTACCAAACCAAATGAGTTGGGTTTTCGAGGGATTAAGATTCAACCGATTAGAGAGCATCCATGAGCGAAGATCTTGAGAAAGGGAGTCAATGGAGCGAACAAGAAGAAGTTGGTTAGCTGGGGGACCATGGACATAAGTTTGCACATCATCAGCATAGAGATGGCCAGATGCAAGATGCTTAGAAAAGAGAGAGTGAATGCCAGAGGTAAAAAGAATGTTGTGTGGGTATGTGTTAGTGTTCGTGTGTGTGTGTGCGTGTCGAAAAAAGTAGGCTATTTTTTGTATTACATAGATAAATTATATATTTATATAAGTAAATTGTTTATTATCTGTAGGCCCCTATATATATATATATATATATATATATATATATATATATATATATATATATATATATATATATATATATATATATATATATATATATATATATATATTTAGGGCTCCTATCTAATTGTATGTAGTGTTTTCACACACGTGCCTGTCACCACACAGTGAGATTTGACACGAGCATAAGTTGGAAGATAAACGGCACCTCGTACGATGCGCTGCTCGTGTTATTGTTTAGGGGACCTTGGGGTTGTCCATAACCGGGTTTAGGGGTGAGGAGTAGCAGATGATCCGCCTTCCTCTGCCCTCCTTACGGGACAATGTGTGGTTTACTTTATTTTTTGTAGGGTATATATATGAATTGTACATTGTATATATATATTACTGTATATTTTATATTTTATATATATATATATTACATATATTTTATATTTTACTGTATTATTACATCGTAGAGCCTGGATTTTTTATGTTCCATTGAATAATGAGGATGGCTGCTCAATCTAGTCGCGACAGGATTGGAGGCGGAGGGAGGGATGTAGGCAGAGGTACGCAGGCAGACACACGCACAGACAAAAGGAATAAAAGAGAGACCAATCTATCCCTGGTCGAGGTCGCTTGGTCGTTGTCAGTGATGGGCAATAGTTAACTAAAAAGTTACTAACTTTTAGTTTAACTAAAAAATTTTAGTTAAGGCTAAAGTTAAACTAAAATAAAATAGTTTAGTTAAAACCATAGTTTAACTAAAAAAATTTAGTTGCTAACTAAAAAGTTTAACTAAAAAAATCAGCAATATGCAACTATTTTCCGCAATGAACATTGAACACTGTCAACAACTCAACGTGAAACTTATTGATTAACACTGCATGATTTTAGCATTAACAGCCTGTATTTTCAAATTCATGCAATACTTACAGTACACCTGTAACTGTATGCTAGAACAGTACACATTGCGTAGTTTGAAGGTGAAATTGTCATTGATGCTGTGCATTATTACAGTTTACTTAACCTCTGTTATTGTGAAAATGTTTGTCGTAAAAAGTTGGAAAACAGTTGGAAAAAGTTTAACTACTTTTTTTAGTTTAGTTAACTAATTTCCAAAAATAGTTGCCAACTTTAGTTAAACTATATTTTTTTAGTTGGAAAATAGTTTTAGTTTAACTAAAAGAAAATAGTTTAGTGCCCATCACTGGTCGTTGTGGTCGATGATCGTCACGGTTGAACGGCCATCGTTCACGGTCGACCGAACTCAAAAGCCCCGTGCACGAGGCACGAGTGGTCGATTTTATGGATTTTGGACCAATGATCAAACCAGCTCTGCTGCCACCTGTTGCTGGATAATTGTTTTTTTTATTTTGTCTAGAAGTGGCGCCGTATAAACTATAATTTTAGATTCTGTGACCTAGTCAGAAACAGACCAAATGTGGCTTGTTTCGCCATAAATCCGTTTGATAAACAGCTGCTCTTCGTTCTCTACACTGGCTTCCTATCTGTGAGCGTATGCGTTGAACGTTGGTAGCCTACTCCACATGCATGCACAGAGCACGTGCAGATCATTAATTTTTAGAATCTTCGTTTAAAATTTTCAAACTGACAATTACGCAGTATGATTACAAATCAGTATGAACGGATGATCAGTAGTTATTACAGGAGTCGAATTTAACTGTATACGGCAGCCATGCAAGGCGCCCATCACGTCCTACATCTCATTTTCACAACGCGCCATCTCGCGAATGATAGGCTGAGTGGACCTTTGAGAGGGTGGCGGGAAGCGATCCCGCTACCTACTGCTCTTCACGCCAGTGATGTTACCACTACTCTATGTACTTATCCTCTATGGTCACACCCTGCGCTTCTTGTTAAGATCGCTATTCTCTTCGATCAGCACCTGCTGGAAAGTATGTTGTTTCTGGAAACGTCAGTGATGTACGTATAGACCTACTCGAGTCCGGCCAAAGACTCGAGTCCGATTCGAGACCGGTTTTCTGCGGACTTGGACTCGGAATCAAAGCCACTGGACTCGAATTTGACTCGCTACTCGGTATTGTACTCTTTGGTTTGGCCGGCGTTCATTCACAGTCGCCGGTCCCTCCATCTGGAACTCTCTACCTCCCCATGTTCGCAACTCTCCTACCGAGAGACTGTCTTTCGCTCTAGACTGAAAACTTACCTCTTCCAGTCTGCTTATCGCAATCGTAATTGCCACTCGAAGGCCAAGCGCAGAGAGAGAGAGAGAGAGAGAGAGAGAGAGAGAGAGAGAGAGAGAGAGAGAGAGAGAGAGAGAGAGAGAGAGAGAGAGAGAGAGAGAGAGAGAGAGAGAGAGAGAGAGAGAGAGAGAGAGAGAGAGAGAGAGAGAGAGAGAGAGAGAGAGAGAACATAGGGGTCGATGAGAAGAAACACTAAGTAATTATGAATTTCATCGGTTTAGTTTCAGTTTCTATCGGCAGAGGGCGGCTGTCACGTGTCCAAAAAGTTGCCAATCCTTGTGAGAATAGCGAGGCCTTGACGTAGAAAGGCAACAGCTGATTGACTACTGAACACATACCTAGTGAGGTAAGATTAACCTATTATTAACGAACGATGCTTTAACATAGCGCTGGCTCTTACTGCACTCCGTGTGATTTCCCTGTTTCTTCGTTTAGCGTACTCGCTGCGTCCATTGTTACCATCGACTACATATATTCACCAAGCATTACTCTGGCTTTGTCATTCTACCATTCAACTCGGTTGAAGAGCGATAGATAGATATTGAAACTCGTCTGACCGTTATAAGATGGATTTTGTTATACATTTCAAAATTTCTAGCATAGTCAACTCTCCTAACATGTACAAAACAATTTGTTAAATAGGAAATCTCAACGAAATAGCTCGCTAGTCACTCTGCGATTGGATAAGAATCTAGTTAAGATGCGTAGTCTGTGGTCGAAGTGTTTTTCTCATCTGACCTATAAAAAGCGTTTCTCTCTTAGTTTTTAAAAATCGTTTTCCATCGAAGCGTTGAAAGTTATTTAGTTTTTCGGATTATATAAGCTGGAGTTGTTTTCGTGTGAATTTTCACATTGTGGCGTTCATAATTTTGTGGAACAACAGACGGTCGGTGGTGTGTTGGTGTGAGCCATGGGAGACTCTACGCTGGTCCTCGGACGGGGGTGAGTACTCGAGTTACGGTTGTCTTAGGGGAGAGAACGTTGGAGGCTGGGGCTAAAGATCGCAGAAGAATTCTTTATGTCTTACTGGGTTTCACTGGGGCCTTGACTTCTTAATAGAGGCGTGTGCGTTCTGCTCTCTTTAACTAATCTTGTAGATACAGTTGTATGCGTGTGTACATCTGGAGTTTTATTAAGCGCATTTTAGGACCCATCGAAGCATTTTAGGACCCACCCTAAGCATGTGAAGACCCCTTGAAAGCATTTTAGGACCCACTCAAAAACTGTGTAAGGATCTTTCAGTACTTCTATCTTTATATCGGAACATTTTGATAGCGTCTTTTAATTTACGCTACAAGAGCTCTGTTCGTGCGCGAGGGTGTAAGTGTTGTACACTCGACAACGGATTTGTTTTCTTATTATTTATACAGCGCCTCGTTAAAAACTTGACGACTAAAGTGTCTGTTAATGTAGGCTATGCATGTGTGTATGTATGCATGTGTGTATGTATATATATATATATATATATATATATATATATATGTGTGTGTGTGTGTATGTGTGTGTATGTATGTATGTATGTATGTATGTATGTATGTATGTGTGTATATGTGTTTATGTATGTATGCGTGTATGTATGTACGTGTGTATGTGTGCGTATGTATGTATGCTTGTATGTGTTTATGTATGTATTTGTCTGTATGTATGTATGTATGTTTGTATGTATGTATGTATGTATGTTTGTATGTATGTATGTATGTATGTGTATATGTATGTGTATATGTATGTGGGTATGTATGTATGTGTGTATGTATGTATGTATGTTTGTATGTATGTATGTATTTGTCTGTATGTGTGTATGTATGTATGTGTGTATGTATGTGTGTATGTATGTATGTGGGTATGTATGTACATGTATGTACATGTATGTATGTGTATGTATGTGTATGTATGTATGTATGTATATATGTGGGGATGTTTGAATGTGTGTGTGTATGTAAGTGTCTATACACCATAGTACCTTTTTAAGTGCCTTACAAGAGCGGTGAGTATCTAATAATAGTTGTGAATAGTTCAAGGACACATGACTGGCAAACAGTTCTTTACATTTATGGCAGGTTGCTTCCAATATTAATTGCATTTATCTTTGAAAAGTAAACATAATTGTAACTTCTTTTAGTGTCTGATCGTCACGCTTCGTCGCTTATATGGTTGCGGTTGAAGCAATGAGAAATGAAGTTCCATTGTAGAAAAGCACTTTGACAAGTGTTCATGGGCTTTTCAGATGCTGTTAAGGACAGAGGGACAAACATTCAAAGTGTCCTTCAATTGTCCTCAACGGTCGAGTGTTTGCTCGATCTTCTCATCGTTTTGATGTACGAGGGACAGAGACAAACACAAAGAAAGACAGATATATATATATATATATGCATACATATATATACATATATATACATATATATAGAGAGAGACAGACAGACAGACAGACACATGCACACACAAAGTAATTGAGAGAGAGAGAGAGGTGTCAGGACAGAATTCCATCCCCTCCTGAGCCATGGCATATCGGAATTCTAGTGTAAAGACTTCTATGTCGCCATCATGATTATACCGGAAGTGAAACCCTGGTCAAGAACACCCGTTGGGTAAGTCCGGTTGAAATGGGTCAGTGAAGCTGGAAGCCAGGGTGCGTTGGGTGAGTCAAGTTGAAATAGATGAATCTTAAGGAAGACTAATACAATTCTTAAGCTCGACTTAGACACCTTTAAATCGTGTCTCTCACATGTTATAAAGTCCTAATTGGCGTTCAGTTGTTACATCATTTGTACTTAATGGTCAAAGTAAACACTGAAGACTGATGAAGTTTTTAAGCTCTGCTTAAACACCTTTAAATGGCATCTCTCACTGGTTATAAATTCATCATTTTCGTTTTATCGCTACGTTTGTCGTGCAAATACCCGTACAAAGCTTCCTGATGTCAACGACCTTTGAGGTTAAAAGATTTCCTTAACCCATTTGCCGCCAACGTTGCGAAAACGCAACGCACTGTTTGGAAATGTGAAAAAAATCAAGACACGAAAAATTCACGCAAATTCTTTTTGTCTTACTTCTTGGTTGTTCAATACGTCTGCTGGTATCAAAAATATATTCTTTGCTGTTGTCTGTAATTTTTTTTTGAGTTGCGCAAAATTCGGCGTTTTTGACGTCTAACTAGTGGTTTTGTTCAAGAATTTTCTTCTGCCATAAGACGTTATATTTACCAGAAGCGATCCTGTCTCTTTTGAAGTACTTAGGTGAGTATTTAATATTATTTGTTTATTAATAGTATGTTTCATTATATGCCGATACCCCAATGTCCGAAATTTCGATGTTGCGTTTTCGCAACTTCGGTGGAAAACGATATGCACAGTGTGACACCTAGTGATTCAGATAAACTTATGTCAGTTTACGATTACTTACCACAATTTCAGTTTAGTGATTCATAAATGATGTCGTGCTCAGTGCGCCACTCTTCATTGGGCATACTTTTGAAAGATGCATGTTGAATTTTTCAGAGGAGGCTGAGGAAGAAGTTCTGTTGCTTGAAGGAGGCCGTCCCAGTGATATTTGAAGAAAATGATATCACCACCCCCATCCTAAGTTGATTAGCAAAGCGATAGCGAACATTTTGACGAAAATGAGCTCATGACTACCGATGTGATGCCAGAAGACGTTGCCGGGCAAGTGGAAGTCCATTACACTGATGCATCAATGTCAAACCAACGGTCACCGCCCACTAGGCATACCTCGCGTGAAACGCAATCGAAGTCAAGAAAAAAGCCACGGGTGTCTGCAAGGTACAAGTCTTCCAGGCAGCAGCATGCGGAAAGGTCAGAAGAACCACTGCAGCATGTTTATTCGAAGGACACAGCTCCAGAATATCTTCAAAGTCTTCCAGGCGGCAGACTGATCTCGTGTCCGATACTCATACGCCGATGGAAGAGTCAGTGGATTGAACGCCCTTGCGGCCAAGAAGCAACGACTACCTTCAAAGCCGCCTAAGTCTTCTAAGCCAACGAAAGAGGATTGGCAATGCCAAGAACCAAAATTTACATTGAGCTCTGTCAACAAGGAGAAGATAAAGATGTGGCAGTTGATCACACAGGTGATAAGCAAGAGCGAGTCTTTTAAGAATTTTGGGATGACGAGGTGTTTAGCCTGATAACACAGAGTACACTGTACAGTAGGCCTATGCACAGCACTGGCGTACACTTGTCCAAAATAGGGGCGGGGGTATTTGGTTCTTCATTCTACATTCGTTGCATTAAATGTACAGTCCACCCCAATTATTGGGGGGCACGTGCCCCGGCTGTCCCGGCTCCCCCCGAGAGTCTACGCCTATGATGCACAGCATTGCACATCATTGCCAAGAACAAAGATGGTCGTCGACTGCGTTGTCGGTTGTGTCACAGCACCACGTACTACACGTGTATCGCATGCACGTCAAGTGCCTTGCTCAATATCATGGAAACAAGTGACATTGAACTTGATTCAGTTTACAGCAAGCACACACATTTTTATTGAAATGACCGCGAACACAATCGATAACTAATAGAGCATTACTATAATAAACAAATACATCTTTCCCGCCGAAGTTGCGAGAACGCAACGTCCTATAACTAGGACACTACATTTAGTTCCAATAAAAATGCACTGTCAGAAGTTTATTGGCATCATATTGATGACCTAGTATCAGTTACAGCTTAATCCGGTGGCTATTTCTAATAGCAGCGGTAAATGGGTTAAATTCTGAATTATGCGAAGATTAGGTTACGTCGGATAACTCCGCCACTTCTCGTACACTGGTAGTGCCAGTCCCACGCCTGGAGAAAGGAGGATGGCGACGCTAACCATATTTGTTAGGACTGAACATTGCTAAACAGTAATTAACCTTCAAGTAGCTAAGTTTGTTTCTGTTTAACAACGCTTTGTTGTATCAAAGATGATTAGCGTCGCCTTCCTCCTTTATTCAGGGTTTGGACTGGCACCACTCGAATATAAGGCAGTGGTCGTGTTTCTTACGGTCTCGAAGACTTTAAAGAGATAATGGAAAGTGCTGAGTTATTGGTGTTTTAACGACTGTGAAGAAGCTATTTTGGTCTAATGATGTTTTATAACGAAAATAAGGTTTCTCCAGGGTTATGGTTAGGGTTAGTTAGGGTTGGGTGTAATGTTTTGAACTGGATTGTGATTCCTCGAGCAGTTGACAGAATGGTGTTTCCTGTGCAGTTTGGATTTATGCGTTCAGAGGTCAGCCTGTGACCTCTTAACCTTTGTGACCTGTGACCTTGCTACCACGTGCGGTCGTTGCCACACTTCCGTTGATGAATCTATCTATGCTTAAAGGTTCATTGACTTTTGGTCTTGTCTCTTCTTGTCTGGTCTGTCAATCAGTCGAAATTTGTACAGCATACCTTCAAGATCCCTACTCAGAAGCGCTCTATGGCTGTCTGTGTCTGTCTTTCTCTGTCTGTCTCTGTCTGTCTGTCTGTATGTGTGTCCCTCTGGCCTCTGTCTGATTCTGTATATCTGTTGTCTGTGTCTATGTCTATGTCTGTCTGTCTGTCTAAGTCTGTCTTTCTGTCTCTGTTTGTGTCTATATGTATGTCTCTGTCTGTGTTTGTCTGTGTCTGTTTCTGTCTGTCTCTATAACTCTGATCTGTCTCTCAAGCTTCTTTGTTCTATCTGTGTGTCTGCCTGTGTTTCTGTCTATGTGTCTGTGTATCTGTCTGTCTGTCTGTCTGTCTGTCTATCTGCATGTACTTCCGTCAGTCTGTCATATCTGTGTCTTATTGGTGAAATGTATGATAAACGGTATGTACGAAGGTTAATGATTTTTCATGGATTTACGAGGGGTTTGAAATCTCCCCAGTGCCTCGTAGAAGGCCACCACCACCACCACCGTCTATCCATCTTCGGGGGCCCAACTGCCAGGGTAGTAGCATTCAAGGTTCGTGAAGGGTAGCGAGGGGGGCTATCTGTAAGAGGATGATGTCCCGGTTGACGACTGCTTTTCTAGACTTTGTCTCCTTCTTCTTCTTGGACTCGGACTTTAGATTATGTCATTTGATTTGTTGAAAACATGGGCTCTGCTTTTTCTGTTGTTGCTGCAATGTTTGGCTCAAAGGTCTTGGCTAAGAGACATCTAGGTCAAAGCAGGAGAGACGACTCATGCTTAACTTAGTTTTTGAATAGTTAGAATGATAATGGTTAAAATGATTATAGTTAGAATGATAATAGTTGGAATGATAATTGTTAGAATGATAATAGTTGGAAAAATAATAGAATGATAATAGTTATAATGATAATAGTTAGAATAATAATTTAGTTAAAATGATAGTAGTTAGAATGGTAATAGTTAGAATGACAATAGTTTGAATAATGATAGTTAGAATAATAATAGAATAAGAATTGTTAGAATAATGATAGTTAGAATAATAGTTTTGTTTTTGTGGCTCTGAATTTTGCGTAAATAGAGCAATTTAGATCAAAGCGGGAGGAGAGACAACTCACATTTCTTAGAGTTTTCCTTGAGATATCTTAAGAATATCATCTTGTATCTTAGACAAAGCTGTTTCTTAGAAACATGTATGTTTATCAGAGCCGACCGTTGCGCAGAGCCATCTATGCTCAAGGTCTCAATTCAGTGAAGTCTCCAACCGGTACTCGACGCTTTATTGCATGGGTGAAGGCTCTTACGATTTTAGTGTAATTGTATGTCTTTGGGAAGTATCGGGCTACTCTATCTTTAACGCATATGTATATTGAAGTTAAGTGAATCTTTTGGGTAACTGGACAATGTATCCTTGGGTTGACTATTTTTGTAAAATATCTGTATTATTGGGTTAACTGTATCCCTCAAATATTTGTCCTTGGGTTTTAACTATATCTGTAAACTGTGTTCATCCTTGACTTAATTGAATCCCTAAAATATCTGCATCGTTGACTTAGCTGTATATCCTAAAAGTAGTGCTAACCTTGAGTTAGCTTGGATGAACTGGTTCTTAAAGCGGTTGCGTTTAACCCCAAAGTTCAACTCGGCTCTTCAAATCAGAAAGCAAGAAACGTAATGAAAGTCTTGTCCTGGAATTTTCTTCCTAAAGAACCAGTTGAAATTAGTCGAACTGGTTTGAGTCGGACTGTAACAAAGAGAGACGAAGAACTTTTATGTTTTTCCTGAGTCGGTTATTCACAGTTGAGTTGAGACGGTTTTTGCAGTGAAGACGAGAAGTTGTTTTTTGATAGTTAAGTCTTGTTGCTTTGCTCCAATGACTCCGAGTTTCTGCTTCAGGCGAAAGACACCTGTTGTGCGGAGGAGGGAATTGGAGGCGATGGGGGTTCCAGGACAGACACCCGACTCCATCCCAAGACCATCCGCATCAGCAATCCACTTCCTCCGATCAATTGGTAAGTCATTGAGTGACTGAGTTCATCCATCCATCCATCCATCCATCCGTCCATCCATCCATCCATCCATCCATCCATCCATCCATCCATCCATCCATCCATCCATCCATCCATCCATCCATCCATCCATCCATCCAATTACAGAAATTACACGTCCACATAATATATACATCGATGTCGTGTTACTTTACGAGTTAGGAGTGTTCTGGCTGTCTTCAAACATGCCAATAATGCGAAGAAGAAGGAGGAGAAGGAAAAGGAGAAGGAGAAGAAGAGCAGTCCCTTACACACCTTTTCTAAGCCTTAAAATGGTCATATAAATGAAAGAAGACTGCACGTAGTCCCATAAATCTGCCACTGCTCGTCCTCTGGCAGTGCCAGTCCCAAGTCTGGAAAAAGTAAGAGGGCGACGCTAATCATCTTTGTTATCACAGTGTCGTTAAACTGAAACTACTACTACAGTCCCATAACCTAGCCCGCAGGCAGCCATGGGTTTGAAGTGTTAGCCACTTCATTTTCTTAACCTCGGCGTATGAAGGCGGGTAGTCCTTGTCGTCTCGTCTTCCCACCTACAGTGTACGATCAATGTACACATTAATGCAGAGTCGAGGGCGCAGGTGGAGCAGAAATCTCAACCAATTTCTGCCGTGGCTGGGATTCGAACCCCCTCCCCCGACCTCTCGATTAACATTCCAGCACGCTAACCACTTCACTGTGCGCACATCTACTCGATAAGACAGTCATCGAACTGTTTTCTCTCTCGTCTCAATCGATCTCTCGAGCGAGTTGACTGAATTTCGATGTATCGATTATCAGCCAGACCAAAGTTCAGGAGGAGAAGAAGGTCAATCAAGTCCTTTTCTATTCATTGTCTCACGTTCTGGGTTCTGTTTATACCGTCCGATGTATATAACCTGATTA
>OY744610.1:67723456-67732480 GCA_963556255.1 Allolobophora icterica | reverse complement strand
AAACTGTTGCCCTTTTCAAAACTTAGGAAATTATTTTTTGAGTTTCATAGTCCGATTTCCAGGAGGCCAAACCAAATCAAAGGGGGTTTCCAGAGAGTAGTCCAAAAGAGGTCCAAGTCCGATTTCCAGGGTACCAGATCAGGAGGTTTCCAGAGAGTGGTCCAAAAGAGGTCCAAGTCCGATTTCCAGGAGGCCAAACCAAATCAAAGGGGGTTTCCAGAGAGTAGTCCAAAAGAGGTCCAAGTCCGATTTCCAGGGTACCAGATCAGGAGGTTTCCAGAGAGTGGTCCAAAAGAGGTCCAAGTCCGATTTCCAGGAGGCCAAACCAAATCAAAGGGGGTTTCCAGAGAGTAGTCCAAAAGAGGTCCATGTCCGATTTCCAGAGTACCAGATCAGGTGAGGCAGAGCAGCTGTCAAGGCGGGTGTCGTTTACGGCGAGTATAATTGGAAGGTGGAGTATCAGATGAGTCAGAGTAGGAGTATTTGAAAAGGTGAGACTTCAGTTTTGAGTGGAAACCGATGGCTAGGGTTTTCTTTGGTTATTTTAATGTGCTAGCTTAGGTTTTTCATTTTTCAACAGTGATAACACTGATTACTACTAAAACCTTTCTTCTATGAAGTGAGGTGTTGTTTATTCTGAAGATTTGATCCTATATTTACGTACAGTTATTGAACAATGGGCGTTTGCGCATCAAAGGAGGTACGCAGTGATAGAACCTTCCAATTAGCGACCAATTATAACCCTAGCTAAGCACTAGGCCTACTGTTGACTTTATGTCGCTGTGTCTTTGAAAGCTTTCAGGGAATGTGTATAGAAATCACTTGAAGATTTCAGGGAATATGTATATACCCTGGTTTTTTCAGGGAATGTATACATTCCCTGAGTGAATCAGGGAATATACATATACCCTGAAATTTTCAGGGAATATACATATTCCCTGAAAATACACATTCCCTGTAACATATATAACCTGATTAACTGTTGATTAGACAGACAGACAGACAGACAGACAGACAGACAGACAGACACACACACACACACAGACACACACACAGACTGACTGACTGACTGACTGACTGACTGACTGATTGACTGAGAGACAGACAGACACACATAGACACACATAGACACACATAGACACACAGACAGACACACGTGCACGCACAGACACAGACAGCCATACTGAGAGATAGAAAGAGGCGGAGATCGAGTTGTTTATTTAGCGTGAAGGAGGGGTGGGAGGAGGATCAATATCAGACTCGGTCGACTGACCTTCTTCAATTGAACTGGGTTTGTAACAACTGGGCCTTGGAGCTGATCAACTCTCCTCTTACTATGTTACCACCTGGGTCTCAAGCCTTTTATCCATTCATTCAGTCAACTCTATTATTTTGACAGTTGGCATTCCTTTCTAAGCTCAGAAAATACATACACACATACGACCTTACGACAGAACATCGATGGCGCTGAGCAATTGTGAGTGAAGGACTTGCTCAAGGTCCCTACTCAGTAACCCCTTCAGGAGAGGAGGATCGAACCGTACTATCCGCATTACTATCCGCCTAAATTACGTCTTTTATTTCTTCGTTTTATGGATTTGTTTATTCGGAAAGAATGATCCGTGGTCTAGAAACGGTGAAAATCGTAGGCTGTGCTAATAATCTTTTATCCACCCTCAAGTGTTTCTTCGACGTCTTGACATTTCAACGAGACAGACAGACAGGCAGGCAGGCAGGCAGACAGATAGAATATATCTTTGGCAATTGGATTGAAGGGTAGAGATGAAAGAGAGACAGAGGGACATACAGAGAGAGAGAGACATACAGAGACAGGGACAAGGAGAGAGACATATAGGTAGATACTAAGAGAAACATAGAAAGAGACAGAAACAGAGAGAGAGAGACAGCTAGATATGAAATAGAGAGAGATAGTGACAGGGGGACGTACAGAGAAAACGAGAGAGACAGACAAAGAGAGACGGGGACAGAGACAGAAACAGACAGAGAGTGAGAGGCAGAGACAGAGAGACAGACATGCTCAAGGTCCCTACACAGTAACCGTCTCAGAGGAGGAGGATCGATCCCGTACTCTCCGCGATACAAGGCTACCGCTCTGACGAATCGGCCACAGTGACCCATGGAGAAACCCAGTATATCATTTCCCTTTGACATTAACTGTCTATTTCGTGTAATTTTTTTACGTTTTGTCAACAAGAATGATTGAATACATTGAATATACAATGACTTATCCTGACACCGATTTACCTCTATCTGCAAATCTTTTGTGTTTGACCCGAACTGTTAAACTCTGACCTCGAGTGGCGGAGCGCTGAGGGGCGTTTTGTTTGGTGTACTTTGGACTTTGGTGACGTCCTTCAGGCACCCACGGGTGGGAGAGAGAGAGAGAGAGAGAGAGAGAGAGAGAGAGAGAGAGAGAGAGAGAGAGAGAGAGAGAGAGAGAGAGAGAGAGAGAGAGAGAGAGAGAGAGAGAGAGAGAGAGAGAGAGAGAGAGAGAGAGAGAGAGAGTCTAAATGGAGACTGTGTGTCGTACTATGCGGTGCTTGTTTACAATCACATAGATTGGCTTACTTAGAGCAGGTCAGGTTGTCCTCTCAATGATTTATGGATGGTCACGGTGATGATGATGATTACGGTGGTGATGATGGTGGCAATGCTTATGATGACTTCGGTGATGATGACGATGACTATAATATTCGTGTTTATTGACAAGCTGCAGTAAGTTACAATGAAACATATCCAGTTATCAAGATCTTATAGAGCAAACGTCTTGGCAGCCTGTTAGGCGCCCACTCAGTTTACAGTTGATCCCTAGGGAGTGGTAGGCTGAGTCGACCTATAGGGAGCTTATGGGTATGGAACCGCGTCTTTCAAGATCTTATGTTCTTCGAGCAAGAGTGTTACCATTCGTATATCTCCCTCCCCTTTAACGAGTGTGAATCTTAATGATGATCATGGTGATGCAGATATTATGATAATGGTGGTGATGATGGCAGTGCTAATGGCGATGATGATGATGTGGTTGTAGTGGTTGGGATGGTGGTGGTGATGATGATGGTGATACAAGTGATAATAATGGTTCAACTGTTCGCAGATGACAGCGATTACAAAAAGATTGACTTCAGCGATCGTTTGACGACGTTTTCAGACAACGGAAAAGAGGTGGGCAGTTTCTCCATCTCCGTCGCTTCCTCCTCATCCAACGGTTTCAGCGAAGGAGGAGGGTTCGTCGTGCGAGGGAGCAGCGTCGGAAGATTAGATGGAATGTTATGTGGTACGAAACTCACATCTCACATCTCGCGTCACATGTTGGAGACCATCGAACATCACCAACATGACTTCCTGTTTGTGAGTTGCCGGGTTTCTCTTTCCGGAAGTAGTGGGAGGTAGCTTAGGAGAGTGTTGCTACTGATTAGCGCTGTGTCTAATGCACCGAAACCAAGCCGTAAATAGGTAAAAAATCCAGAAGATAAGTCTCGTTTATTTATTTATTTTATTAATTTTTATTCAGGATATTTCTATAGCGCCTCTCGAAGTCAACTACTACTCAGAGGCGCTCCCGACTACAGCATTTGATACTGTGCCGGAATTTTCACGCCGAAGCGCCACGAGCAATTGCGAGTGAAGGACTTGCCCAAGGTCCGTACGCAGCGGCTAGAGTGGGATTCGAACCTGCAACCCTCCGGTCACAAGGCGCCGAACTTACCACTGAGCCACCACGCCCCATAAGACAGAGAGGCAGTTGGAAAATGTAGAAGTCGTTCTGCATTTCTCTTGACGCGTGTCGGTGAGATGAGGGGGTATTAGGGCGGTTGAAAGGGTGCTGGTTTTGTGGGGCAGGGTCAGAGTACTGTTTCTTGCCCTTTGGTTCTGTTTTGTTGGCCTTTGCTTTCGATGCATTTTATAACCGAAATTCTATCCCTTCAGGCGCCTGTGGTTATAAGGTGAACCGTGTTCCATAGTGGGGGCGTAAGGGGAGTGGCTCATTCCATCCCTACACCCCTTGAGCTGGCAATGGACGAATCCCAAGGTCCTTCCTACATGGAACCAGTGATGGACTTGCTGTTTACCACCAATTCCTCTGCTTGTTGACAGAGGCTCGCGTACGCAAACAACTTTCTTTCAGGGTCGTATAATCAGTGACCTGATTACGGATTGGTTTTCGTGTGCCATCGGTTGATGCCTTGTGCATTAGACACCGGCGCAATAGAAGTTACTAGTTATCAATTAGTATTTAGACCACCGTGTCATGGGTTTTATATGTATGTGTGTGTGTGTGTGCGTGCGTGCGTGCGTGCGTGTGTGTGTGTGTGTGTGTGGCGCCTGTAACGAACCCTTGTGGAATTGTTAATGGTTGTCTGTTGTTTCTGATCTGTTGTTCAGTTGTCTGAGGAGAGTTTCAAGAGAGACACAGACGTTGTTAAACAGGCGAATGGATTTCTCATCAGTCAGACGACATCACGAGGACAGGTACACAGACATATATAGAGTGGAAGAGAGGTACACAGACAGACAGACAGACAAACAGATAGATCGATAGAGATAAACAGAGAGAGTAAGAGACAGAGAGAGATAGAGACAGGCTGAGAGAGAAATATAGATAGATAGATAGATAGATAGATACATACATACATACATACATACATACATACATACAGAGAGACAAGCAGAGGGAGGCAGAGACCAGGCCCACATTAAGTGGGGTGCTAAGGGTGCTGCAGCACCCCGGGCCCGCAGTTTTGAGGGGTCCGCATTTTCGGAAGTAGGCCTACATTAAATTTTTTTATTGTGCTTGTAATTGGGCCTCGGGTTGATGGCCATAGAGGTATGACAGCACCTGGGCCCGTACTAGCCTTAATGCGACCCTGACAAAGACAGACAATATTTCCTAGAGACTTACCTCCTTATCTTCTGCAGTTATAATACAACTCCGTTGCATTCATTCCTGGCCATAAATATCTTCGGTCTGCTGCACAGGGTCACCTGACCTCGTTGTTCCCTCAACCAGAACGTACAATGTACAGACCAGAAGCTTCGTTGTGGTTGGTCCAACTTTCGGGAATAGGTTACCTATCATCTTACGACATGAGCTTCTTGGTCATTCTTTACCTCTATTCCGTAAACGCTTGAAAACCATTCTGTTCGACGCTGGAAGAAAAATGATTGGCAGGGCGTCGAAGAATGATTGACAGGGCACTGAAGAAGTGATTGTCAGGGCATTGAAGAAGTGATTGTCAGGGCATTGAAGAAGTGATTGTCAGGGCATTGAAGAAGTGATTGTCAGAGCATTGAAGCTTCTCAAAACCTCTTTATCAGTAGCTACGTGAAGTGAACTTGTATGTGGAGAAGATGAATGAGGTGTCTTTCACTGCAGCAAAGTCAAGCCTAGGAAAGACTTTTAAGTTTTGATAAATGTTAAGACGATGTTTTCCTTCTTGTGCAGGATGTAAAGAAGACAACTCGATTCGTTGAGCAGAGAAATGCCTGTGGGCTCATCACAGAAGGTAATGAAGACAGATAATGAAGGTAATGAAGAGAGGTAATGAAGGTGATGAAGGGAGGTAATGAAGGTAATGATGAAAGGTACTGAAGGTGATGAAGAGAGGTACTGAAGGTGATGATGAGAGGTAATGAAGGTAATGAAGAGAGGTAATGAAGGTGATGAAGAGAGGTACTGAAGGTAATGAAGAGAGGTAATGAAGGTGATGAAGGGAGGTAATGAAGGTAATGAAGAGAGGTAATAAAGGTGATGAAGGGAGGTAATGAAGGTAATGATGAGAGGTACTGAAGGTGATGAAGAAAGGAACTGAAGTGTTTGCGACTTCATTTTCTTAGTTTCGGCATATGAGAGTGGGTGGCCAGTCCTTTCCATCACCATCTCATCTTCCCACCGACAGTGTTCGATCAGTGTACTTATTACAGCTGAGTTGGCGAGTGGCACACATGGAGTAGAAATCTCGAACGAAATTTCTGCCATGGCAGGGATTTGAACCCCCGACCTCTAGATTGACAGTGCAGCACGCTAACCACTTTGTGTTTTATTAATGCAACTGCCTCAAACTATATTACACCACATGATGCATTAAGGCTAAAATATGTAATTAATACATCAGGTAGAGGTTTAATTCTTTTTTGCGATTTCCTGCCAAATAATATTTTATATTTTCGTTAAAAAGGGCATAGATTTTGGACCAAACGTCCTGAAACTTTTAGCCTGATTTCCTTAAGATAGTTGCTGTGTTTTTGTAGGCGCAGATCTGATCATTCAGAGAATCCTCGCTCTGAAAGGAGACATTCCAAGCGACTTTCAACTGATATCCATCGATGTGAACTGCAACATTGCACCTGCCAAATACGTGAGCACTCGTATTGATAATTGCTTCAGAGTGCTATATTGGTTGTGAAACCTGGTACAAGGCCTGATCTCTGAGAGATATACATCTACTCATAACTCATGATATGGTTTGGCCTCCTGGAAATCGGACTTGGAGCTCTTTTGGACTACTCTCTGGAAACCCCCTCGGATCTGACGTAGCGCTCGTGAATAGGCTGGTGTCCTGCGCTTGGCCTTCGAGTGGCGCTTTAGAAGTTTGGAGATTACGATTACGATAACATAATTTTTGTTTCCTGAGGGATTATTTCTACCTTCATTAAAATATAATAATAATAATATAATGATAATTATAAAAGTATAATAATAATACTATAATAATAATTAACGACTTAGCGGAGGACGAGGCCTGATTTCCTAGAAATAACAATAAACACCTTAATATCTAAGTCCCGAGAGATCATGTGTACCTTGGGGCATAAAAAAAATAATAATTAGAGGATTTGTGTAGTGCCGTAGCAGAGCCAAGGTTGAAGAAAAGTATACTATCGGGTGAAGTCTTGTGTATTAGGAACTGACGCTATAGAAGTTACCAATTAATAATAGCAGGATATGGCAACTGTTTAGAATTCCGCAACTCCTTAGATATTTATGGACTAGAATTCATTTGTTGGTGGATATATTCTGGAATTATCTCGTGTGAATTTCCAGGAGAGACTACAAGAACAGATGGAAACTCCACCTGGAATGTCCTCTGCGCTTTTCGGTGTATGTCGGACGGTCGCGACGTGGAATGATAAACCGCTGACGTGGAACTCATATTTAACAAGCACTGGGTTTGTATTTAAGTCGAAAGACAGATTTCGAATTGTCATCAACGGCCTTTGATGTCATACTTTGATGTCGACGTTAAACGTTGTGTAGTTGTGGAATGTTTTTAGTTGTGAGATTTGAGTTTAAACTCTGGGATTTTCTCTTCACATCGACTATGCAGGGTCACGTTTTGCTGGTGGTTGGACCATCCAAGTGGAAGAGATTCCAACTTTCTACAAACACTTGGAAACTGGGAGTGCCTCGGAGTAGTTACCTTGGATGGTGCTATATAAATGTTCTGAATGATTAATTAACGAATTAATTAACGAATTAATTGATTTATTTGGTTTTGTGTTCTGCTGCAGACAACTGACGTTTCGCCATCAGATTGGATCGACCGTTTCGATGAAACTCGTTCCAACGGATCGAGTGGAGAATGGAGAAGGTTAGTCTTGAAAGAAACTGATCAGTAATAGATCTTAGGAATGACTCTTAGAACAAAGAAGATTTGGCATCATAGTGTCATTCATGGTGATCTAGCACTCGGGTGACTGTGGGGATCTGAGAGTTCCTCATTTCTCAACGTCATTATTTCGATATAACGGCTTTCTGATGCATCGTAATTGTAGGTGGAAATTTATATAGAACCACTTCGTCAGAGACGCTATAAGCACTGGCCTATACGACTTCGGATCTCATTAAGACTTGGAGGCAGTGAATGAGGTTGAGCTGTGAACACTGTCACCAATAAACTTACCAATAAAAGGCTGATGAAATTGTTGATAGTGTTGATAGTGTTGGTGGTGATGATAAATGTTATGTGGAGTTTCGGTTTCTCGTGAATCAATTCCAATGCTTAAAACTGAATGGTCAAGTTTTTCAACAACGAGAAGTGAAACATGGAAGAAGAAAAAGCTGAAGATATTGTCCTAACTTTCATTGTTTCATTTTGCAGTTTTACTGTTTTTGTGTGTTTTGTTTGCAGACGTTGGATCAACTGTCTTGAATGGAATGGAATCTGAGAGAACAAAGAGGAAATCGTTTGCGTCGAGTTACAGCAACGGAAAGGTTCATTTCATCCATCGTTTTAAGATTTGATTCATCTTACCAAATTTACACCAGTGGCACTCTGGAAGTAAGAAATTAATAATAAAAATAACAGTAATAACATTAATAGTTATAGTAGTAGTAGTAGTAATAATAATAAGAATGACGTCAACGAAAACTATCCATCTCAGAATAATGCCATGCCTAATTTTTAAATCCTGAGGGATTACATTTACATCAGGTAAAAAAATGATAATAATAAGGGTTATAGTAAATTAGTAATAATAATAACGACAATTACAGTCATAGTAATATTAAGAGTAATAAAAATAATAATGGTTATAGTAATAGTAGTAATTGTAGTAGTAATACAGGTGTGTGAACAGGTGTGTTTCCTTTACGTGTATGTTTCTGAGTTTTGTTTCTATGGCCAGGTGTAAACGCAGGTACTACCTTTGTTTTAGCACAACAATGATCTTTGATGTTTATGCATTAAACAATGCTTCTCTTGTCCTTAGACAAAGTCCTCCATCGTGGACAGCAAGACTTACCTTCGACATCATCCGGAGCTGAACTCAATTACAACGGACTTCCTTCAGCTGCTCCTGATCCAGAAACCAACAAACGTTCCTCTCTTCGCAGCCAACTACTTCTCTGCATTGTCTTCGGAGACGGATTCTTCTGAAACAACAGCTGTTGGCACGACTTAACATCTGACTCGCTTTCGTTTCTGTAGCGTTTCTTGCGATGGAATAAGAAACTGTTTCAAGTGGGAATGATTCGACTCTTGCGAAAACCGCTTCAGGGATGAGTCT
>OY744610.1:67600956-67718456 GCA_963556255.1 Allolobophora icterica | reverse complement strand
ACAGCAATTAAAAATATATATACAGTAGTTTGGTTAGTTGCTGTTTCATGATACTGTTTCGTAAGAAAGATGATTTGCACAGCCTTCTTCGTGAGATAAGTGTCATACAGCGGTTGAATAATTTATAGCTTAGAAAAGCACGATTTGAAGGTGTCTAGTCGGAGTTTCACGATTTCACTAGTTTCCGATGTTTTACAACCTCATCTAATGGCATCAAAAGCCATTTATATCGATAGTAATTTTTTAATTGTTTTCACCACTTTGATGAGACTGAAGAATTCTAAACATTGGAGTTGAAATAAAATTCACGCCTTCAAAATGTTTGAAAAAGTCAAGATGACGTCAGCAGAAGTGATATGACATCGCAATGACCAAACCGCGTATCCATCCGCCACTTGCCGCGTAATGGTACAATTCAACCACTGCCTGTATTCTGGTAGTGCCAGTCCTAATGTTAGAGAAAGGAGGAGGCGACGTCAACGCCCTGGCATCCATAAGCTGTCGTTAAACATTGGTTATGAATAAAGCATAATGGTCCAATGTAAGCATAGCACTGTTGGATCATTGTACAAATCTGCATCCCTCTCATAGCGCTAAATAAATCCGACCATCCACTATTCTCACCCTAATCCTACAATACTACATGATAGTTTCTCAACTTGTATGAATCTGCCCTAGAGGTGCCACGACAGGATAATATTTCTGAAGCTTTTCTGTAAAAAACTGTGAATAACTGCTGATTATTGCTACTGACGCAGGTTCAAAACTACTTTTAGGGCCTAGACTTAAAATAGCGTAGAAACAGTTGCAACAATGCGATTGAATATAAGTGACGTTGCTTCTCGTTTTAATAAAGAACCTACTGGGAGAAAAATAATAAAAGTAAGGCCAGATGCCGTTGACTGCATGATTTTTAGTAAAGGTGCCCTGCTCTGAAAATGGATGGGAACCGCCGTAAGACTTGCATGTGGCAATAAAATGCGTTGAAGCAGATGCTAAATTAATGTTTCTTGACAGTTTTCACGTAGAAAACAATCTCTTTAGTTACTTACAATACGGGACATGTGTTGTGTACAGATTATATCGCAATTGGACGAAAATGAGGAATTTATAATTACAGGAGGCACGATTTAAAGGTGGCTAAGTGGAGCTGCACGATTTCACTATAATTCAGTGTTTAACGACATCTTGTGGCTATTATCAGACCGGTCTGATTCTTTTCCAGAATTAGGACTGGCACCACCAGAGTACGGGAAGTCAATTAACATAGTAAATTAACAAAGCCAGTTAAACTAGTCTCTCTCCCTCAATTTACAGCTATAATCCGTACACTGTCATCTTCCACTGAGAGTTTACGGATTATAGCTGAGTAGGCTAGGGGGTATATATGAAGCAGAAATCTCGAAGAAAATTTCTGCCCTGGCGGGATTTAAACTTAATAAGTAAGTAAGTATATTGTCTACTTTACCAGTTGACATAACGCACTCTGGTTTACATACATGTCAGATAATTAGAACATATACAGCATCCTAATCAAAAAGTCTTTCTCATTTGTCCATCAGCTTTAGGTAATGTCCGATTGTGAGTTCTTGATCGCAAGGTTGACTGACCAGTACGTTAACCACTAAACTATCGATCACCCTCGATAGCCACTGAAAAAATAGATCTAATCTGACAGGCGAGAGAAACGAGAAGCCAGTCTATGAGTGTTGAGGGAAATGAACCTTTGGTTTAGACCTAATTGACGCAGAGTCTTGTCCTACAGAGCCCAACACTCTTTCTGTCAGAATTAAAATTCAGTACATTGATGTTCAATGCAATATGATGCAGTGCGTACAATATAGTTGCAGTTCGCAAACTCCAAATTTCTAAAGCGCTACTCTAAGGCTAAGCGCAGGGCACCAGATTATTCACAAGCGCTGCGTATTATCAGATCTTGTATCTTGTATCCAGATCTTGCTTTTATCATCTTCGCCAGCTCCGATCCATCCGCAAGTCTCTTTCATTTCATGCTGTTACTACACTGGTCCATGCTCTGATCTGCACTAGGGTAGACTTTGGCAATGCTGTGTACATTGGCCTTTCCTCCTCCAATATGCACAAACTCCAGACTATCCTTAATGCTGCTGCTCGACTTATAGGTGACATTCCCAAGTTTGCGCACATTTCTGCCTTTATCCGTCATTCCCTCCACTGGCTCCCTGCTCAACAGCGAATTCAGTTTAAAACCCTCACTCTCATGCGCAACTGCCTTACTGCCTCTGCTCCGTCTTACCTAATGAATTTTTGCAACCCAGTTTCTTCCTTGCCTGCGAGGGCTTCCTTGCGATCTTCGGCTCGCGGTCTTATGGTTGTCCCTCGCATGCGATCTTCCACGGCACAATCCAGAAGTTTCGCCTATGTTGGCCCCTCTGCTTGGAACTGTCTCCCCTTGTTTCTCCGCCAAGAGCTTCTTGCCCTCTCTCCTCTCCAGTTCCGTAGACGCCTGAAAACTTTCCTTTTTGCCGGTGCCGGCATTGATGCGGGTTGAAAGCGCCGCTGATTTGAGTGGCGCTATATAAGTTTTCGGTTACAATTACAATTATCAGAGGGATTGTCCATCCGATGTTCAGTAAAGGTCTGAGTCCGATTGCCAGAGAAACCAGAGCGAGAAGGCATAGGAGCTGCTAAGGCGGGTTTGTTAATTCTCATTTTTTTTAAACTGCCGAAGGTATATGGTTATCCAATGGATCTAAAATTCAAGGTAAGATCAGTAGGATGGGGCGTGGTGGCTCAGTGGTAAGTTCGGAGCCTTGTGACCGGAGGTTGCAGGTTCGAATCCCACTCTAGCCGCTGCGTACGGACCTTGGGCAAGTCCTTCACTCGCAATTGCTCGTGGCGCTTCGGCGTGAAAATTCCGGCACAGTATCAAATGCTGTAGTCGGGAGCGCCTCTGAGTAGTAGTTGACTTCGAGAGGCGCTATAGAAATATCCGGAATAACTAAATAAATAAATAAAATCTCTTGCGATGACAATATTTTAAAGTACAGAAATAGGTTTAAATTTTATTGTTAATGTTATGAGCTGTATTATGCCGAATACGAACGGTGAGAACTGTTCAAAATAATTTTTGTTGACGTTAATGGCTCTATTGGCCACGAGATGTCGTTAGATATTGAATAATAGTGAATTTAATATAATCCTCCGCTTAGACACCTTAAAATCGGGGCTTTCGTAAGCCATAAATTCCTCGTTTTCGTTTTACGACTGATTTTTAATATGTTATGAATGGTATTTATGATAATGTACATAAATGTGAAATTCTTAAAAAAAGAGCCTTACATGGCCCTCAAAAGAACTTTTATGGTTAAAAAAAAATGAGGAAAAAAATATATAAAAAGAAAATGAAAAAAGAAAAGAACCAGTATGGTCAAAAAAAGAGCCTTTGAGCCAAATAGAAAATGAATAGAAGCCAAATGGCTAAATGAATAATGATGCATATGTACATACGTGTGTATATATAAAGATATAAATTAAAATATTAATCTATATATTAAAAAAGATGGACTATGGACTATTATGTTATACGAACGGTGAAGACTGCTGAGAACTTTCTCGCACGATCATTGCGTACATTAGGTACCTATGTGGTACCTATAAATTCAGGTTCTTATTTAGCTTTTCATTGATTTCAGTGGTGAATTAACCCTGTCATTGTTTTATACACTGTGTACACTCACTGATGGACACCATAACCTGAGGATTTGGCTTGTTAAATATAGCATATTATATAGCAATAATAATAATAATAATAATAATAATAATAATAATAATAATAATAATAATAATAATAATAATAATAATAATGATAATCTTTTCTTTATTTAAGCGCCTGCTAACCGCACTGCGCTGTACAGTGAACATACATATAGTAGAAACGGCAGCCAAGCAGGGCGCCTTACATGCATGTATACAGTAGAAGCACATGATAACAGTTTTACAGGAGTCGAATATAAATCTGTTACTGAACTGATGCAACTAGGGCAACCCTGTTAGCTGAACATTATGTTCCTTTGGGCTTACCCCTTGACACCATTCATTTGCTTGTTTTAATTTTTGTTGCTTGTATCATGGTGTTCAGTAAAGTTTGTTTTGATTTGAATAACACCACACCTCCTTTAAGTGTAATATATACCGTATAAGTAGAAGCGGACACGCGGTACTGTATTAAAACTGGGATGCCATACGTTCGGTGGAAATTGTTCTCAATTAATTGACACCTCTTTTAAGGTTAGTATTTGCCTTATAAGTAAAAGCATGAGAGCGTGCGTATTTACTGAAAAGCCAATCGCTCGAAGATGCAAGACAAAGAGCAGCCGCAGCACTGCTGAAACAAACAATGCTGTAAATAGACTTGATATATAAACAAGAGCTGTACTACGCCAAACTAATTTCTGTCGACTTCAACATCCTTTGTTGTCACAAGGTGTCGTTAAACTCTGGATCCATCCACCCAGCGTGTTCTCAGATCGAACGAAGGGTATACCAGCTCAAATTCTATTAGTTTGACGCTGTAAACTATTTTATTTGTCAGTTTATTTCTTATTTAAATACCAGAAGAACAATAAATGTAGAATTGACAACTTATATAGCGCCAGTGTTTAATGCACAAGGCATCAACAGATGGCGCAACAAAGACTTAATCAGAAGATCAGTCCGTTGAGACAGAGAGACAGAGAGACAGAGAGACAGAGAGACAGAGAGACAGAGAGACAGCCTGTGGTAGAAGGTAGCCACACGATCTAGTTTAGTAGCGATATAATATGTCTGGGGAAGACTAGATTTTAAGCCTCTGAATGGTCTGTACCGCGAGAGACGCTTTATAAATGCCCATAATTATACAATACAGTATGTGCATCAATTATAACTAGGCCTAGCCAATAGCCATGGAGTTCTGAACTCAAAGATTCTGTACTTTGGACTTTCTGATATGACGTCTAATTAAAATGCAGATAAATGCAAACGTAGACGCTTGTCTATAGCTACCGTAGGGCCTCGACCCTGGTCATTTTTCAATGAATTGATCGGGCGAGACCCTTCACCACCGCTGGCCGTTTGAATGGGTGCCATGGCAGTCTCCTTCTTTAATTCCTACTCTAATTGTTTTCACACCCTAACCCATCCGACCTTCCACCTTCCGAGCTTTTCTCTTCCTCAACCAAACCCACTTTAGTAGCTCCTCTGCTTCTTCCCTCTGGCAACCGGACTTCGAACTTCCATTGACCTTCTCTGCACAACCTGTCTGACATGACGCAGGGCTCGTGAGTAAGCTGGTGCCCTGCGCTTAGCCTTTAACATTCAGAGTTTAAAATTACTAGTTTTGAGCATATATCGTAAACTCTGAATTTCTGACGCGAGCTTCACAACTGGAAATATCGAACCATTTGTTTGAGCGACTTCGCCAATTCGCCATAAAGGATAGCAGACGATTACGAGGTAATTCCATCAAAACATTGACGTTCCCTTAGATACGTTGGGAAAAAATGACAAATTCACATGTTCCATTTAGGAATTTATCTAGATTGGTTAGTTGCTGTTTAACAACCCTGTGCCATAATAAAGATTTTAGCGTCGCCCTCCTCCTTTCTTCACGCTTGGAACTGGCACGATATACAGGTTAGTTGCAGTTTTTGTCTCTTAACAAATATGATTAGAATCGTGCTATTCTTCGAACAGAAGTTTTAAGTTGGACTGTATATAGCGGTTGAATGACGGAATTTATAGGTTTAAGAGACACGATATAAAGGTGCCTAGGCGGAGTTTCACAATTTACTATCTTCCATTGTTTCCATTGCAGCAGCGCGCTTTCTCCGTCGTTGGACCCACAATCTGGAATGGGCTTTTTCTTGAGTTGCGGTCTCTTCCTCGAGACTCGTCCACCGCTTTCTTCTCTGCTCTAAAAACGGTTCTCATTTGCCCGCGTCGGGCTGGGAGCGCCTCTGAATTGTTGCCTTGAAGGGGCCTTATATAAATGCTTAGTTCATTGATTGATTAATTGATTGTTTGTTTTACAACCTCATCTTCTGGCATTAAAGGCCATTGACATCGATAGTCATTTGCCATGGTTTTGCGTCGCGATTAATGGTAGTTCCAGTCTAACGACAATGTGTGATTACAAAGATCATTAGCGTCGCCCTCCTTTTTCCAGGCTTGGGATTGGCACTGCATCGCGATTAAATAAAAATGAGGAATTTATAGCTTTGATTTAAAGGTGTCTAAGCAGAATTGTACAATTTCACATCCATAAACACTCTCTATGATAAAGCATAATGGTTCAATGTTAGCAATGCTCTGTTGGATCATTGTACAAATCTGCATCCCTTCTCATAGCGTTAAATAAACCCGTTCCTCCACCAATCTCGCCGCTTACCCTACAATGCCTTCATTTTTGTTTCCCAACCTGGGTGCCGTGAATCTTGTCAGAAGGATAAAATTTCTGCAGCTTTATCTGTCAAAAACTGTGGAAAACTAGCGATTATCACTGCTGACCTAGACCCATTTAAAGTAGTGTAGAAATAGTGGCAAAACTGTGGTTGAATAAAAGGAGCGTTGCTGGTCATTAAACTACGGAACTGGAAGAAAAATGAATCAAATTAAGGTCCGGTGCCATTGACTGTTTAATGACTTCTATAGTAAGGTTGCCTCGTTCTAAAAAAAAGGATTGGAACCACTGTACGACTTTGGCATTAAAATGCCGTTGACGGTGATGCGAAATGTTTCTTGACAGTTTCACGTAGAAAACATAATCATACCCGTTACTAAACCTGGTGTAATCGGTACCTTGCGATAGAACGAAAACAAGATATTTATAAACAGTCAAACAACGATTTAAAGGTGTCCACGAGCGGCTGTACAATTTCACTATAAGTCAGTGTTTAACGACATCTCACGTTTGCTAGGACAACTGACGTCGCCCTCACATTTTCTCCAGGCTTAGGACTAGCACCACCAGGGTACTGGCAGTCGCGGAAGTATCTATAACACGATACTATTATTACAAGGTTTCGAGTCGTCTTATGACATCAAAGGCCGTTGAGAGCAATTCGACAATGTATCCAATGCTGGGTGGATCCGGAGCATTAAATATATTGGTTAGTTGCTGTTTATTGACACTGTGTTATAACAACGATGATTAGCGTCGCTGCCCTCCTTTCTCCAGGCTTGGCAAGACGAACAGACAGACAAAGAAAGATAGACTAAGTGAACCAGATAATTTAATAGAGGAACGGTAAATTAATGAGGGTATTTATAGCGTCGGAATAACAGGATTTGAAGGTGTCTAAGCAGAACTTTTTACAATTTCGCTAGTTTACATTGTGTAAGGATATCTTATGGCATCAATGTCCATTGACATCGATAGTATTTTTTTAAAGTTTTCACCGTATTTGATAAGACTGAGGCATTCTAAATATTGAAGTTGAATTGGAAGACACTTTCGTAAGGGCGATTTGTGCATACGATGATGCTTAACCACTGAACGAAAATGAGAAATTTATAGCTTTGTAACAGTCCGATTTAAAGGTGTCTAGTCAGGGCTGTACACTTTCACTATAATTCAGTGTTGAACGATATGTTGTGGTCGGCAGGTCCGTCGACGTCACCCTCCTCCTTTCTCCAAGCTTCGGACTGCAACTACATAAATGTTAGCTGCTGTTTATTGACACTGTTTCATAAAAACGATGATTAGGGTAGCTCTCATATTTAGGATTCGGACTATAAACGGCGGTTGAACGACGGTATTGATGGCTTTGAAATTCACGACGATTAAATGGTGTCTAGCACGAGTTTCACAATTTTACTAATTTACGTTGTTTTACAATCTCATCTTATGGCATTTGTTTTATAGTTTTCACCCTAGCATGCGTTTGAGTTGAAACGACGAAAGGGATTGAAAATCAAGACTTCAAAATGGTTAAAAAGTCAAGATGATGACGTCAGCAGAAGTGAAAAGGTCGTCGTAATGACGAAACCGCGAATAAACATCCGCCTCTTGCCGCTAATGGTATTTAATCCCGCCACTGTCCGTGCTCTAGTGGTGCCAGTACCAAGGCTAGAGAAAGGAGAAGGGCGACGTCAACGTCCCTGGCATCCCTAAGATGTTGTTAAACACTGTCTGTGACTAGAGCATAATGGTCCGATGGAAGTGGTGTGATGTTACATCAGTGTTCAAATCTGCATCCGCTATCATCGGCTAAATGTATCCTTTCCTCTACCAATCTCGACGCTCACCTAACAATGCCTACAATCCCTAAATGATTGTTTCCAAACCTGGTGATCTAGGGGTGTCGCGGTTGAATTATATTTGTCCAGCTTTTGTGTCATAAACTGTTGGAAACTACTGATTATCATTACTGACGTAAGCCTACAAATTATTTAAAAAATGAATGTAGTGTAGAAATAGTCGCAACACTTTGGTTTAATGCAAGGAACGTTGGTTTTTTTTATTAAAATAAATAACTGGAAGGGAAAAAATGAAAATAAGGCCAGGTGTGGCTGACTGAATGGCTTTTTAGTAATGGTGCTTTGATCTGAGCAAAGGTTGGCTTTTAGTAAGGGTGCCTTGCCCTGAAAATCGTTGGGAACCTCTGTAAAACTTGTGGCATTAAAATGCTGTTGAAGCGGATCGGAAACTTTTATGATAGTTTTCACGTAGAGACATAATTCCAATAGCCACTGACAATGATTATTCTAGGCGACATTGTGGAGATCGGCTACCTGATTAAACGAAAATGAATATCTTATAATTTGGAAAAGGTGCAATTTAGGGGTGTCTAAGAAGAGTTGCAAAATTTAACTGTAACTGAATGATAACTGATACCTTGTGGTTGCCAAGACGCCGACGTCGCCCTTACATTTTCTCCAGACTTCGGCCTGGCACTGCCAGAGTACGAGCACTCAGAGAGCTATTTGCACACCGTATTATTATTTTCTCATGGTTCAACGTCGTCTTTTGACGTCAAAGGCCGTTGACGATAATTCGAAAATGGTTAGTTACTGCTTAACAACATTTTGTCACAACAAAGATGATTAGCGTTGTCCTCCTCCTCACTCCAGGCCTGGGACTGGCACCTCTTCAGATAGGATAGTGGCAGAGAGACACTAGAGATCTAGGCAAATTAAAAGTAAAATTAGGAAAAATAGATACACAAATAATAAATTAACGAAGATACTTATAGCTTCGAATGATAGCATTTTAAGGTGTGTAAACAGAACGTTTGCAATTTCGCTAGTTTCCATTGTGTAACGATAACTTATTGCATCAAAGTCCATTGAAATCGAAAGTATATTTTTTTTCATAGTTTTCACCGTAGCATGTTTTTTGACGAGACTGAGGCAATCCGCTAAACGAAAATGAGATATTTATAGCGTCGTAAAGATACGATTTAAAGGTGTCTATGGCAGAAAGCTTTACAATTTCACAACAATTCAGTGCTTAACGACATCCTGTGGTTGCCAGGCCCGTCGACGCCCCCTCCTCCCTCCTACATTCTTTGGACTAACACTTTTTGAGGTTAGTTGCTGTTTATTATTTTTTTAAAGGAAGGTTTGAGACTATATATAATATTACGGCGGTTGAGCGACGGAATTAATAGTTTCGAAATACACAACGATTTAAATGTGTTTTTGGTAAAGTTTCACAATTTTAATCAATTTACATTGTATTACAACCTCATTGACAGAATTTTTCTTATAGTTTTCACCGTAGGACTGAAAATCATGCATTCAAAATGGTTGAAAAAGTCAAGCATATGCACACCCGCCACTTGCTGCGTAATGGTATAACCCCGTCACTGACCGTATTCTGGTAGTGCCAATCCCAAGGTTAGAGAAAGGAGGAGGGCATCGTAAACGGCACTGGCATCCATAAGATGTCGTTAAAAATTGGTTGCGACTAGAGAGGATAATGGTCCAATGTAGGCCTAAGCAGTGCGTTATTGCATCAGTATAAACATTTGCATCCGTTTCATGGCGCTAAATAATCCGTTCCACACCAATATCGCCGCTGAGCCTACATGATTTTTTCCGAACCTGGGTGTCGTGAACCTGATGCATGGGTGCGCAGCTGGGTGATATTTGTGCAGCCTTCTCTGTAAAAAATGGTGAAAACAACTGATTATCACTAATGACGTACCCTCGTGAGTATCTACATTTATTTAAAAACTTAAAGTACTGCAGAAATAGTCGCAACACTACGATTGAATAAACAGAACACTATTCGTCGTTAAAATAAAGAACTGTAAGAAAAATAAATGAATTAAGACCCGGTGTCGTTGACTGAATGACTTTTAGTAAGGTGCCTTGCTCGGAAAACATTTGAAGCCTTCACCGGAAGAACCACTAGAGTCCATTTTTAACATTTTTTGAGATATTCACGAAACAAACTTTGAAAGTCTACAAGTATTTTATTTATGAAAATATCGAAAAGAAATTTGGCATTCATACGGATGTGTTATGTCTCTATAACATGTAAAAAATATATTGATTTTACAGATAGGTGGCGCCACATTGTAAAGGTTTAAGTTTGCTGCGTACTGCAATTTGTAATGTAAACTTCATTTTTTTCGTCGTGAATAGATAGTATTCAATGAATAATTGCAAAATTTGTTCAGCAGTAACAAATTATTGATAATAGCTGCTGCTATTAAGCTAAAATTAGTATTAAAATGAAATGTAAAAATTTTCTGCCTTGTGTGTTTGCAGTTGACGATTCATGCAAGAACCACTTAAGTCCAAGGACTCTAGTTGTTTTACATGAACACTATATTTTCTTTCCATTGTAACTCTGGACTGACGTGAGTTTTCTGAAAAACACTCTTGTAAATACATGCTCTATAGCATTAAGTATCACAGGACACAGTTAACTCAAAAATGTCAATAATGGACTCTAGTGGTTCTTCCGACGAAGGCTTCATTTGGGAACCTCTGAAAGTCTTACGCAGTTTTCACGATTGTAGGAATTGTGTTTGGGTTCTTTGCGAAATTTTCTTCGCGAATCAACGAAAATGAAGACTCTATAGTTTCAGAATTGCAAGAATTAAAGGTGTCGGAGGAGAGCTTTATTGTTGTTCAGTGTTCAACGACAGCTTGTTGTTGATAGGACAGTTGACGACGCCTTCATCCTTTTCCGAACTTGGGACTGGCACTACCAGTCGCGGAGTTATTTAGACACCTTTTCTATTATTTCAAAGTTTAACGTCGTGTTGGTGACATCAAAGGCCATTGACGACAATTAAAAATTTATATACAATAGTTGTTAAATGACACTGCCTCGTAAGAAAGATGAACTTATGTTATGTTATTTCATGTTATCCTGCCAAATGTCAAAGTATGTATGGCGGTTGAACGAAGTTATTTATAGCTCAGAAAGACACGATTTGAAGGTGTCTAGTCGGAGTTTCAAAATTTTACTAGTTTCCGTTGTTTTACGACCTCATCTTATGGCATCAAAGGCCATTGACATCGACGGTAATTTTCTTTATAGTTTCCGTCAAATGAGACTGGGGAATTTTAAATACTAGAGTTGAAAAAAAGATAATGAAAACTCTGCTTTCAAAACATTTGAAAACGTCAAGAAGATGACGTCATCGGAAGTGAATGACGAAACCACGTATAAGTCCGCAACTTGCCGTGCAATTTTAAACCCCGGCACTGCCCGTACTCTGGTAGTGCCAGTCCTAAGGCTAGAGGAAGGAGGAGGGCGACATCAACGGCCCTGGCATCCATAGGATGTCGCTAAACGTTGTGTAATGGTCCAATGTAAGTGGTGCGATTTGATCAGATCTCATAACGCTTAAGATATCCGTTCCTCCATCAATCTCGCCGCTTACCCTCACAATGCCTACATTATTGTTTCCCAACCTGGGTGCAGGCACGTAACTAGCCTTTTTCGTTTGGGGGGGGGGCTTAAGCCTTGAACATGGCAACATTTATACAGTGTTCATACGAATTTTAGCCGTAAGCTTGACTTGTTTGGGGGGCTTCAACTTCGTTTGGGGGGGCTTAAGCCCCCCAAGCCCAACGCTAGATACGTCCCTGCCTGGGTGCCGTGAATCTGCTCTAGGGATGCCGCGGCTGGATGATATTTATGCAACTTTTTTGTCAGAAACTGTTTAAAACTAGGGCGTATCACAACTGACAAAGGCCCACGAATTTTAAAAGAAATAAAGTAGTTGCGGTTGAAGACATGGAACGTTTGCTCGTCATTAAGGTGAAGAACTGGAAAAATAAATGAAATTAATGCCAGGTACCGTGACTTCTAATAAGGGTGCTTTGCTCTAAAGAAAGGTCTGGAACATCTGTAAGTTAGTATTAAAAGCCATTGACTCCGATGTGAAATTTTTTATGTAGAAACATAGTTCTAATTATCTAATAGTTACCAGCAAATTATTCTGGTACGAGATCCTATTCGTCGGTTACCTCGCGATTGAACGAAAATAGGAAATTAATAGTTTCTGAAAAACACGATTTAAAGGTGTTTAAGGAGTTCCGCACAAGTTAGCTATAGTTTAGTGTTTAACGACATCTTGCGGTTGCCAGGACCACTGACATCCCCTCATCCTTTTCCCAGACTTGGGGTCTGAAGCGTCTAACCCCCACCTGGAATGGAAGATCAAACCCCAGTGTGGCCGACTTATGTATTAGAGGCTAAGAAGTCACTCAGAACTGTTAAGTAATTGCTATATATACGTCAGCATCATGCGTGGTACACCCCCTCCCACTTCTAGCAACCATGGTATATCGCTCTCTCATCCTCCCATTGGTAGACGTCACTGCTTGGGACTGGCACTACCATTCGCGGAGTTATTTAAAATTTGTTTTATAATTTTGAAACGGGCGGGTCACGCGGTGTACCGACGTCTGGCGATGAGGTCCGCATTTTCTCGGAGGCCAATGGAGTCACCTTAACCTGACTTTTAAGATAATGCACAGGTGGAACCATTTGAAGACGTTCGCTGCGTCTTGGCGAGATGCAAGTCAGCTTTTAGCCTGAGCCTTTGTCTTCAAATTCTGGTACCATAGGATGTCGAGGGATGTCCGTGACCTCTGAGCAAGAGGTGAGTGTTACCCCGGGTAACGCCTCTGGGTTTATGGGGGCCTCATCGCTCCATATTCTTATCTTATCTTATCATGTCTTATATGATTATTTATAAAGCGCCTCTCACAGTATAAACTATTCAGAAGCGCTCCCAGCGTGTCAGCCCCGAGGGTAAAGAAAGGTCTTTAGGCAGCGGAGAGAAGAGGGCGAGATCCCAAGCAATATCTTGCTACGGAGAGAGGGAAGCAGGTCATTCCATAAGGAAGGGCCAAGGATGGCAAAAGCACGATGTTGATCCATCGAAGTCCTTGCGTGAGGGACAAGTAGATCAAGGCGGTCAGCAGACCGAAGAGGGCGGGAAGAGAGAGCAGATAGAGGTTTACGCATTAGGTCACAAAGGTATTTAGGAGCTCCTAGAGACCAGGAGTAGGACCATATTATCTCCTCATTACCTTCAGGGCTCAAGGCTAACTGTACATCAGGCTGGGATTCGAACTCAGCCTCAGGGGTTCTACTTCTATAGACGATGACTCTGTTTTACCTGTTTGACATCCGCTTTCTTCCAGTATTTGACTGAGCATCGTAGGTAACCTTTGTGAAACTAACTGTCTAAGAACAGGACTCATTAACAACAGCACTCAATAGCTGGTCTGGTTCCAACTATCCTTTTATTTTAAATAGTTGACAAATATTGAAATTACCACAGTCTTTCCAACTTAAATGAACTAAATCAATTACAGTTGATTCTTAATGCAATTGTCAATAATGTTTCCCAATGAAAGTCTTCACACAATCAACACTAAGGCCTGTTACAGTTTCCATTAAAATACAGGGCGTGGATAGAGTTATCCATTCATTCATTTTGATAATTTATATAGCCCTTCTTCCAGAAACCTACTCAGAAGTGCTCCCAGTACAGCCGCGGTTAAAAAGAGAAGACTTAAAGAGGCGGTAGAAATCATGCAGGTGAACTGCCTCGTGGAAATAGGCGCAAAGAAGGTGGGAGCTTTACAGCATCGGCTACCAATGAATTAGCCGTTCTTCGAACAGTTTATCATCTTGAAGCGAGCGTCAGAAGCGCTCATATATAGCTGCTTTTCCCGATCCATGGACAGTAATATTAACATCAACTGTCTAGTTTGTAAAATGTGAGCGTTTGACTTGCATTATTAAAAGGCTACTTACTTACTTACTTATATCTTCTGACATCAAAGGCCGTTGACGTCGATAGCTTTTGTTAGAGTTTACACCTTAGTATGCTTTTGATCAGATGGAAGTGTTCACCAGACTGAGGGTTAAAAAGCCTTACCCAGATACCTCTACCCCTCCACCTCCCAATCTCTCTCTTAATCTTCTCTCCCTGATCTTCTGCCAGCCAGACTAGCGTGCTCAATTTTAGCAAGCTGTCTAGGGGTGCCCAGCCACATGCATCGAGTCTTGCGGGATGCAAGCGAAGGCGGTTGGAAGACATTTAGGCAGTAAAGGAGTCGGTGGAATGGCACATGAGGCGGACTGCAGCAGCGGCGTCAGAGGGAAGCAGTGTGTTTAAGACTGTATGTCGTCAGCATATAAATGGTGGGACAAAGAGCAGATGGCAAGAAGACGACTGAGATCAGAGGTGAAGATAATATAGTGGAGGGGGTCCAAGACTGATCCCTGAGGAAGGCCAAAACGGACTGTCCAGAGGGACCTGCTAACAGTAAACAACCAAAGAGGAGCGGTCACAAAAGTAGGAAGCCAGCCAGTGACCTTTGCGGAAACCACATAGCAACATGTCTCGATGATTTTAGAAATAAACGAGACGTTCGCAATGGGTCTAAAGTGTGCAGGGTCCGAAGAGTCGAGACCGGTTTGCTTGAGGATAGGAGTAACAATCGACCTCGTCGAAGCTGGAAGAGTACCGTCTCGGAGCGAGGAGTTGCACAGGAGGGTCAGGAAAGATAGAAGGACATCGATGTAATCCTAGAGCAGGAGAGGAGGAAGGGAGTCAAGTTCGCAGGATTTCGCTGCTGAAGCCAAGATGATACTGCACAGCTCGAGACTGGAGATCTCGTGAAGAGCTGAGAGCCGATGGTCGGTAGGAGGAAAGTCAGGCGGAGAAGAACCGGCGGTGTTGTTGCGAACCAATTGGACTCTAGCAGCGAAGTATTTCGAGAAATCGGATGCAGTAAAGGAGGGATCTTAGAGCGATGGTGTTGATCGATGACGGCCCAGCAGGTCGTTGAAAGTCGACCAAAGCCGCCATTGTGTTGACTGGACAGGCCTTGACAGCTAACGTCGCATTCATCCTTTTTCCAGACTTGGGACTGGCACTACCAGTCGCGGCATTATTTATTAACATTTTTTATTATTCAAAAGTTTAACGTCGTCTTATGACATCTAAGGCCATTAGACGACAATTGAAAATTGTATACAATAGTTGGTTAGTTGCCCTTTCACGACACCGTGTCGTTTGAAAGATGATTACCGTTACCTCTTTATGGCAATTGTGTGCTAAACATAATAGAGCGGTTGAAGGACGGTATTAATATCTTAGAGAAATACGATTTGAAGGTGTTTAGGCTGAGTTTCACAATTTTACGAGTTTCCGTTGTTTCACAAACTCATCTTATGGCATCAAAGGCCATTGACTTCGACAGTAATTTTTTCTGTAGTTTTTATCCTAGCATGCTTTTATGACACAGACTAATTCTAAATACTGGAGTTGAAATGAATGGGAATGAAAACCATACCTTCAAAATGGTTGAAAAAATCAAGAAGATGACGTCAGCGAAAATGAA
This sequence comes from Allolobophora icterica, assembly GCA_963556255.1. Taxonomy (NCBI): domain Eukaryota; kingdom Metazoa; phylum Annelida; class Clitellata; order Crassiclitellata; family Lumbricidae; genus Allolobophora; species Allolobophora icterica. The sequence continues at coordinate 67,702,601 of OY744610.1, read as the reverse complement.
TTACGTTGCAACGACGAAACCGCGTATCAATCCGCGTAATGGTATGACTCCGCCATTGCCCCTTCTCTGGTAGTGCCAGTCCCTAGGCCAGAGAAGTAGGAGGCGACGTCAACGGCCCTGGCTTCCATAAGAAGTAGTTAAACACTGGTTTTGACTGGAGCGTAATGGTCCATTGTAAGTAGTGCGCTGTTGCATCAGTTCTCAAAGCGCTAAATAATCCGTTCATCTATCAATGTCGCCGCTTTCTCTATAATGCTTACATTACGCTTTCCAAACCTGGATTCCTTGAATCTGCTCTAGGGGTGCCGCGGTTGGATAATATTTGTGCAGCTTTTCTGTCAAAAACACTTGAAAACCACTGACTATCACTACTGACGTAAGCCCACAAAATTGCTCTTTATTAAAATAAATAACTTGAAGAAAAAATAAATGAAATTAAGGCCAGGTGCCGTTGACTGAATGACTTCTAGTAAAAGTGCTTTGCTCTAAACAACTTATAGTATTAAAAACCTTTGATGCCGATGCGAAGTAATTTAGGCAGTTTTCACGTAGAAAACACAGTTCCATTAGTTACTAACAATTGTGGACAACCTATTCTTGGTAGAATCTCACTATTGAATGAAATAAATAATTTATAATTTCTGGAAAAGCGATTTGAAGGTGTTTAAGTAGATCTGTACAATTTAACTATAGTACAGTGATTAACGACATCTTGTGGTTTACAGGACCGCCGACATCGTCCTCATCCTTTTCCAGACATGGAATCAGTGGCGTCTACCGCCCCAAACTGGAATGGGAAAACAAACCGCCACTCTTATATATAAGTGGCTCTGAAGTCACTCAGAACTGTAAAGTAATTATTATGTATTTCAGCGTCATGCATGGTAAACCCCCACTTCTAGCAACCGTGGGATGTCGCTGTCCCAACCCCGCCCCCGTTGGTAGACGTCACTAATCATGTGCTACGTGGCCTGCTCTATGCTTTCTAGCAGTGGACGCATAAATTTACCCTACCCGAAAAAGACGATCATAATTTTATACTCCGTATTCTCTACAAGAATGATCACTGACGCTAATTAGCTGCTCGTTCATCTACAGCGTCTAGCTTGTTCTAGTTGCATTAGTCGGCTTTGATGCTCAGGTAGGCCCTATCAAGTTTTCATTAATCCATTAGTTACTAACAAATGTGTACTTGTTCAGCGTACGGATGAGACTTCGCGACTCAACGAAATTGAGGAATTTATATTTTTTGAAAGACACGATTTAAAGGTGTCTAAAGAGAGCTGTACAATTTCACTATTATTGAGTGTTTAACGACATCTCGTTGTTGCCTAGACCAGTGACGTCCCCTCATGCTTTCTCCAGAATTAGCACTAGCACTATATATAGGTTAGTTGCTGTTTATTGAAACTGTATCTTAACAAACATGATTAGCACCGTCCTCATCTTCAGACGAGGATTAGAATCCAAATTATACGCCGAGTGAACGACGGCGTTTATATCCTCAAAACACTCAACGATTTAAAGGTGTCTTGTCGGACTTTCACATTTTTACGAATTTACGTTGTTTTATAATTTCATCTTATGCCATCTAAGGCTACTGACGTCGATATAATCTTTTATAGTTTTCACCGAAGCATATTTTGGAATAGAAATGTAAGGGATTGAAAACCGTGCCTTCAAAATGGTTGAAGATGACGTCAGCGGAAATGAAATGACGTCGTAATGACGAAACAGGGTATATTACGTCACTTGCCGCGTAATTGAACAACCCTTCCACTGGAGATACTCTGTTAATACCAAGCCAAAGACTAGCAGGAGGGCAACGTCGACTGCCCTGTCATCCGTAAGACGTCGTTAAACAGTGGTTATGACTAGAGCATACTGGTCCAAGTAAGCAATGTGCTGTTGCATCAGTTTGCAAAATCTGCAACCGTGTCATGGCGCTATATAAATCCGATTCTCCACAAAACTCTAAGTGACACAGAGGCTCAAAACCCGTCACATGTCGGTTTCTGGCCTTTTTATTCAATCATGTCCTACAGTTAAACTGAAGTTATACTCGTTTCTTTCTTTCATGAGTATAATCAGCTTTCAGGGAATGTGTATAGAAATCACTTGAAGATTTCAGGGAATATGTATATACCCTGTTTTTTCAGGGAATGTATACATTCCCTGAGTGAATCAGGGAATATACATATACCCTGAAATTTTCAGGGAATATACATATTCCCTGAAAATACACATTCCCTGTAACATATACACTGCTGGGTGGATCCCGAGCATTAAATCTATTGGTTAGTTGCTGTTTATTGATACGGTGTTATAACAAAGATGATTAGCGTCGCTGCCCTCCTTTCTCCAGGCTTGGCACTAGCAGGGAGGGTAGTGACCTAGAGACTTCTAGAGACATATATACCGATACAGAGAGACAGCTAAGTCAGCTCCAACACGAATAGACAGACAAAGAAAGAAAGACGAAGCGAGACAGAAAAGTTAACAGGCAAACAGTAATTTAATGAAGTTATTTATAGCGTCGAAATAATAGGATTTGAAGGTGTTAAAACAGACCTTTTTATAATTTCGCTAGTTTTCATTGTGATGGTGTTTTTTCTTTATAGTTTTCATCTCGAATGAGACTTTGGTATTCTAAATAATAGAGTTGAATTGCGATAAACTTTTAGTAAAATTAATGGGCACGTGTTGATCATACTTCTCCTCCGAACGAAAATGAGACATTTATAGCCTCGTAAAGGTGTCTAGGCAGAGGTGTAAAATTTCACTATAATTAAGTGTTCAACGACATGTTGTGGTTGGCAGGACCGTCAACGTCACCTTTCTCCTTTCTCCAGGCTTCGGACTGCACTATTATAGAGGTTAGTTACTGTTTATTGACAACGATGATTAGGGTAGCCCTCCTGTTTAAACAAGGATTCGGACTATAGACTGCGGTTGAACGACGGTATTGATAGCTTTGAAATTCACGACGATTGAATGGTTTCTAGCAGGAGTTTCACAATGTTACTAATCTACGTTGTTTGATAATCTCATCTTATGGCATAAAATGCCATTGACGTCGAAAGCATTTGTTTTATATTTTTCACCCTGGCATGCGTTGGAGTTGAAACGAAAGGGATTGAAAAAAGTGCCTTCAAAATGGTTGAAAAGTCAAGAAGACGACGTCAACGGAAATGAAATGACGTCGTAATGACGAAACCGCGTTTGCACATCCGCCACTTGCCGTGTAATAGTATTTGACTCCGCCACTGCTCGACCTCTGGTCGTAACAAAACAAAGGCTAGAGAAACGAGGAGGGCGACGTCAACGGCCCTGGCATCCGTAAGATGTCTTTGGACAATGCATTGTCCAATGTAAGCAATGAGCTGTTACATCAGTGTACAAATCTGTATTCGCTATCATAGGCTAAATATATCAGTTCCTTCAACAATGTCTCCGCTTACCCAACAATGCCAACATTATTGACAATTGTTTCCCAACCTGGGTGCCGTGAACCTGCTCTAGGAGTGCCGCGGCTGGATAATATCTGTGCAGGTTTTGTGTCATAAACTGTTGAAAGCTACTGATTATCACAACTGACGCAGGCCCACAAATATTTAAAAAAAATTATGTAGTGTAGAAATAGTCGCAAAACTGACGTTAAATACATGAAAAGTTGCTTTTTATTAAAATAAATAAGTTGAAGAAAAGAAATGAAAATAAGGCCAGGTGTAGTTGACTTCTAGTCAGGGTGCTTTGATCCGAGCAAAGGTTGGATTGTATAATAATTTGTACAGTAAGGTGCCTTGCCCTGAAAATCGTTGGGAACCTTCGTAAGACTTGTGGCATTAAAATGCTGTTGAAGCCGATGGGAAACTTTAGCTGATAGTTTTCACGCAGAAAACATAATTCCATTAGGGCCTAGTCACTGACAGTGATTATACTGGCCACTCGCGAAGTAATATCTGGATTAAACGAAACTGAAGTATTTATAATTTCGGTAAGGAACAATTTAGAGGTGTCTAAGAAGAGTGGTACAAATTAACTATAATTCAGTGTTTATTGACACCTTATGGTTGCCAAGACCTCTGACGTCGCCCACACATTTTCTCCAGACTTAGGCCTGGCACTACCAGAGTACAGGCAATCTTGGAGTTATTTACAAACAATTTTATTATTTCATGGTTTAACTCTTTAATAATAATAATAATAATAATAATAATAATAATAATAATAATAATAATAATAATAATAATAATAATAATAATAATAATAATAATAATGGTTTATGACTGTACCATGTTAAGCTTCAATCGGCATTGATCGTGATTCGTTGAATCGTGGTGGTCAGGAGCAGTAAAATTTCAGTTAACATAGGGCCGTCAAATGCTAAGACAGGTGTTGAGCGGCTGGATTTGCAGCTCTTTGTCAAAAACTGTTGAAAACTACTGACACAGATCTAATCCTCTTTTTAAAACTTAAAGTACCATAGGAAACTGCGGTTGAATACAAGTAGCTTTGCACGTAGTTAAGATAAAGAACAGGAAGAAAAACAGATGAAATTAAGGTCAGGTGCCGTTGACTGAATGACTTCTAGTAAAGGTGCCTTGCTCTGAAAATGGTTGGGAACCTCTCTAAGACTTCTGGCATTAAAATGCCGTTGACGCTGATGGGAAAAGTAATGTTTATTGACAGTAGAAAACAGTCCCATTAGTTACTAACAATTATAGGATCGGGTTCTTATTGAAAATAAACCTGCCGATTATTATTATTAATCCAAACATTTAACGTCGTCTTATGACATCAAAGGCCGTTGACGACAATTCATAAATGCAATTTACAGAAAACAAGATACTTATAGCGTCCGAAAGACACCATTTAAAAGTGTCAACCAACCTGCCGATGAGGTGAACCTTAGGCATTTATAGCCTCGGGAAGACACGATTTAAAGGTGTTTAATTAGGTACGCGCAATTCACTATAATTCAGTGGTTAACGACTTTTGTTGCTGCCAGGATCGCCGATGTCGCCCTAATTTCTCTAACTGGTCCTTTCTCAACCAGACTTGGTTCTTCACTTTGTATCTCTGGACCCTTCTGACGCGACGTAGCGATCGTGAACAATTTAGTGCCCAGCATTTTTGTGAGGGTCAACAAAATGCGCTACATTAAGCAGGGGCGGCGATCCCGTAGGGTCCAGGGGGACAAGTCCACTCCACCTTTAACAGTGTATGTACAACTCGCTTTGTCTCAGGAGGTCTTTGGCACTGGGAGCGCTTCTGAATGGCTCTCCCGCTAGAAGCGCTTTATAAATGGCCGAATACAATACAGTACAACTGCCCTCCCCGAGTTTTAAAGAAACTTTTTTAATAGTAAGGAATGAGTTTTAGTAAGGATGTGTTACTCTGAAAAAGGATTGGAACAACTGTAAGAGTTTGTCATTTAAATGCCGTTGAAGACGATGCGAAATGTAATAATCCTTTTAGTTACTAATAATCGTGGGCTTGAGTATTGTGTGGGCGATACTTTGAGATTTTTTATTATTCCACAGTTTAACGTCGTCCTATGACACCAAAGGCCGTTGACGACAATTCACATAATACACAGTACAGTAAAATGAATTTATAACATCTGTAAGACACCATTTAAAGGTGTCAGAAGTTCAGAACTGAATTTATAATGTCATTAGTGTTCATTGGTTAACAACATAAGATAATACAGTTAATAATGTCTATTATACATGAACTGTGATAAGACATTTTAAACAATATCTTTGCATCTGTTATCATAAAACATGAAATTTTAGATGTACAAAAAAATCTTGATGAATATTCTCAGTGCACATGGTATTCTTAATCTATTTATTTGAGCATTAAAAAAAGTTTTATTACAAGTTTATAAGACAAGTAATTTTCGTAATCATGAGATTCTTAAATATTCTATTTCTGTATTTTCAAGAGTTATCAATCTATACAATTAAACAGTAATAAAGAAGTAAATTTGTAACAACTAACATGTGATACAGATTTGATAATATAAGAGAACCACCACTTCAATCCAGATTCTCAATCTACCACTTTAATCTTCAAATTATTTATATTTGTCACACATACAACCATTACACTAGACTCTACTTTGAGTCTACTTTGAGATTGAGCGAAAACGGGGAATGTATATTTTAGTACAAGAACGATTTAAAGGTGTCCAAGCACAGCTATACAATTTCACTATAACGACATCTTGTGGTTGCCAGGGTCGCTGAAGTCGCCCTCACCTTTTCTCCAGGCTTAGGATTGGCACCACCAGAGTACTGGCAGTCGCGAAAGTATTTACAACATAATACTATTATCCCAAGGTTTTAAGTCGTCTTATGACATCAAAGGCCGTTGACGACAATTCGACAATGCATAAAATGCTCGATGGAATCCGAGCATTGAATCTATTTGTTAGTTGTTGTTTGTTGACACTGTGTGGGCGACTTTAACGGCCTTCGCGTCCATAAGATGTCGATAAACACTGGTTATGACTACAGCTGGATAAGATTTGTGCAGTGTTTTCTGTCAAATACTGGAGAAAGCTACTGCTTATCACTACTGACGTAGGCCCTTAGTCATTTAATTAAAAACTTAAACTCGTGTGGAAATAAGCGCAACGCTGCGGTTGAAAACAAGGAACGCTGCTTGTCATTAAAATAAAGATCTAACTGGATGAAAAATTGGTTAAATTAAGGCCAGATGCCATTGACTGAATGACTTTTAGTAAGGATGCTTTTCTCTGAAAAAGGTTGGGAACCTCTGTAAGACTTCTGGCATTCAAATGCCGTCGAAACCGATGCGAAATATTATGGCATGTTCTTGACAGTTTTCATAAGTTACTAAGAATCACCGGTGTTGGTGTTGTTTGATACCATCTTAGCGATTGAATGAAAACGAAAATTTATAATTTTAAAAGAAGCGATTTAAAGGTGTCTAAGTAGAATTGTAGAATTTAACTATAATTCAGTGGTTAATGACTGCAGTTGCAAGGCCGCTGACGACGCCTTCATGTTTCCATCAATTCTGAGACTGGAGAAATAATTGCAACACTGCGATTGAATATTAGGAACTTTGCTCGTTATTATAACAAAGAACCAACCGGGAGAAAAATAAATGAAACTAAGGCCAGATGCAGTTGACTGCATAACTTTTAGTAAGGCTGTCTTGCTCTGAAAATGGTTTGAAACCGCTGTAAGACTTGTGGCATTAAAATGCCGTTGAAGCAGACGCTAATTGTTTCTTGACAGTTTCACGTAGAAAAAATCCCTTTGGTAAGTGGTTACCTAATATGCACTTGAGAAATTTATGATTACAGAAGTTACGATTTAAAGGTGCCAAAACTGTGCTGGACAATTTCACTATAATTCAATGTTTAACGACATCTTGTGTCGCCAGGACCGCTAACGACGGTTTCATTCTTTTTCCAGTGTCAGGATTGGCAAAAAAAGAAAGACTAAAGTAAATTAATAAAGATATTTATAGTTTCGGATTTATAAGATTTGAAGGTGTCTAAACAGAACTTATTTTACAATTTCGCTAGTTTCCATTGTGTAACGATATCTTATGGCATTAGAGTCCATTGAAATCGATAGTATTTTTTTAGTTTTCACCGCATCGTGCTCGGATGAGACTGATGCATTCTAAATATTGGAGTTTAATTGAGTTTAAAGTACAGAGATGCGTTTTATTTTATTTTTAATGTTTAGGAACTTTATTATACCAAATACGAACTGAGAGCTGTTCAAAATAATTGAACACCTCTTTAAAGTATGATTATCACCTTATATAAGCGAAAGAGACGCCATAAAAAACGCTTCGAGTCTCGATTTTCAGAAATCCAAAGTTCTTGCCAGAAAAAATCCCAAGATCGCATAAAAATGCCAAGTGACTGACAACATTAGCAACCATACAGCCATTCCTCGTTGAGTGGTTTGTTGTCTCTTGCTTTCTTACGCGTCTCGACGCCAGTGTCGTCGGACTCAGAGTCAGAATCAGACGATGCCAGGACAAATTCCAGTTTAAAACTGTTTATATTACGACTCTACGACGATTTGTGCAGATTTAGTCCTTTTCATTACCTAAAAAACTGGAACTTCGGAATCGGAGGTAAACTGTATGGATTACGGAATCTATGGATAAAGAATGACGTCATGTTATTCACAAATTAGGCGCAAGTAATCTAAAGAAGTAAAGTTCTGTGAGAACTGCTCAAAATAATATCTGTCCACGTCAACTGCCGTTGTTGCCACAAGATCTCGTTATAATATTGAGTATAGGGTTTTTCATTAGCTCCACTTAGACACCTTAAAATCGTCTGATTCAGAGCGCCAGAAGAAGGTTCACCTGTATTACGCTCTAGGAGTGGAAGGAACTGTTCATAATTAATAAGACACCTCTTTCAAAATGGATATTTTAACTATAAGTAAAAACAGAAGAGAGATTCTATATTAGTATACAGGATCCGAGAGATTCGTTGCAAATTGTTTCTACTACCCTGTCTTTGGTAGTGCTAGTCCCAACGTGGAGAAATGACGAGGGCGACGCTAACGATCTTTCTTATCACACAGTGTCATTAAACTGAAACGAATACTACTATTCGCGTGTTATGAATATATGTAAGGATAGTTGTATTGTGCTAGAGGTCTGTTCATAAAAAATCGCACATCTCTTTTAAGTGTGAAGCTCACCCTTTAAGAGAAAGCAGTATTACAGTGACAAATGCGCAGTCCTCGCAATTGAGAATAATAGATAGGCAGCCGCTAGCGCCGCTGTGTCACAAACTACTTAATAATTATAAAACAAGAGCTTTACTACGCCAAAATAATTTCTGTCGACGTCAACGGCCTTTCTTGCCGTAAGATGTCGTTAAATTCTGGATCCATCCATTCAACAGTCGAACGAAGGGCAAGCCAACTCAGAGTCGACTAGTTTCATGCTGCAAACTAGTTTATTGTCCAGTTTATTTCTTATTTAAATACCGGATCGAACGATAAACACGGAAGTAACAAGTTATATAGCGCCGGCGCGTGATGCGCATTACATTAAACGAAGAATTTATAATTTCAGAGGCCACGAATAAAAGGTGTCTAAGTAGAGCTGTACAATTTCACTACAATTCAGTGTTTAACAACATCTTGTGGTTGCCGGGAGCACAGATGTCGCTCTAATCTAATGATCTAATCCTTTCGTCAAACCTAGGGTGGTCGCGAGGTTATTAATAATAAAAAGGAGCATAAGAAGATGACCGGAACCACTGACATCGCCCTCATCCTTTTCCCAGATATGGGTTCAGTGGCGTCTCCCCCCCCACCTGGAATGGGAGGACAAATCCCTCACTCCTGCTGACTTATATATATATAAGACTCAGAAATGACACAGAATTGTAAAGAAATTATGATACATACGCATAGTAAACGCCCCATTTCTGGCAACCGTGTGAGATCGTTCTCCTAACCTCCCACTCCATTGATAGACGCCACTGCTTGGGACTGGCTCTACTAGTCACGCAGTTATTTACAAACATTTTTTTATAATTGTAAAATTTAACGTCGTCCTATGACAAGAATCACCGTTGAAAAAATGTATGCAATATGGTGAAAACCAGGAATTCATGGCTTCTGTGAGACACCATTTAATGGTTTCGAAACAGAATTCTACGATGTCTCTAATATTAGTTGTTTAACGACACCAAAAATGCAGTTAACAACGTATCAATGATACATGAATTATGTATGATGAGATGGTATTTGACGCATATATATCACCACTTACAATGTATGCATTATGCAGCAGTTGTCATAAGCAAGAAATTTTAAGTGTAAAAATTCTTCATGAACATTCTTTGTGTACCCGAGATTCTGAATATAGTTCTCAAAATTTTGTAACAGCTTCAGTTACGATTTCACAACATATGAATTACGATATGACATCTTTATTTTACTGTAGATTTTTCAAGAATCAAAGCATTGAAACAAACAAACACTGAAAACGATAGTTCTTTATTTTCCGCTTCTGAATAGATAACCATGAAGGGCGTTACATAAAACCTCTGTAATAATCATGATAACAGTTTAAAAAATATCTAATTCACTCAGAGTAAATATATTTACCCAAAGTTTTGGGTACAGGGATGAATTTATAAAATTGTGAAAATGACATGAGATTATTATTGGAATAAATCATAAATGTATTGTGGTAGGGTGATACGTAATGCAATTAAACAATATTTTTGCATCATTTATAACATAGAAGTAATGTTATATAGGCCTATACAAGTGAGTCTTTATTTGATATAGATTTGATAATAAAAGAGGGCTGTAATTTCACCTGAGATTCTTAATCTATTAGAACCTCCTTTTAATTTTTGATACAGTTTGATGATTTTTTTGCTGCACAATGTCATGTAATTACGATTATAATGATATTTACGGTAAGTTAGCTTTAGCGCTCTCAAACGTACAAGCAGTTTAGTCTAGCTCGTAAATCTTTCATAATTAGGATAATTTTCACCGGAATATAGGCCTTAGTACTTTAACCTGGACGTGATATACATGTGTAAACCAAAATGCGGTTAGCAGTTGGATTAATAAAGGATATACTTACTTACTTACTTACTTAGCATTCAGTAACAAAGGTATTTATAGCTTCGGAATAACAGGATTTAAAGGTGTGTAAGTAGAACTTTTTAAATTGCGATAGAATTTCTTGACATCGATAAGTTTTTGTTAGAGTTTTCACCTGATCATGCTTTGATCAGAAAGAAGCGTTCGTCAGACTGAGAGAGAGAAATCCTAACCCGATCCAACCACCCCTCCGTCTCCCAACCTCTCTGTTAATCTTGTCTCCCTGATCTCCTGCCAACCACTGATTTGATCTTCTCACATGAGTCCTGCCATAGTAGAGTTCAGGCCAATCATGGACCGGGTCGCAAAGAACAACCTCCGTCTTAATGCAACTAAGACCAGAGAAATGGTGATACTTAAAAAGAGGCAGAAAAGGCGTGGACCTGCCGTGGAAGTTATCCCCGGATTAGAAAAGGTCAAGTCCATGTTGCAATCGGACCTCGGAGCAGGGGCGTCTATCCCCCCTAAGTCATTGGAGCAACGTCCATTTTCTCCCTCTTTTTCCCCCTTTCCGTTCCTCCCCCCCCTAAAATGGTGGCACACACACTGACAGATCTTTCCCCCCTATTTCTTGGATGGAGCATTTGCTCCAAGGTTTCTATGGTGTAGACGCCCCTGCCTCGGAGTGACAACCCAGCTAGAATAGATACTCTCCACCAGCTCCTCTTCGATATACGCTCTGCGTGTGCTCCGCTCGCATAGTCTTCAATCAGCAGCCCTTCGCGATGTTACCGTGGCAACAACGATGGTACATATTTTATACGCCAACCAAATCTAGTGAGTTATACCAACAAGGGATAGAGACAGGATCGATCGTTTGTTTAGGCGACTAACCCGTGGCGGATTCCTCCCTGGAGATGCTGATGACGTCAACCAATTGGTCAACGAGTCAGACGAACGACTTCTTCTTGCAATTATAAGGAATCCCAATCATGTGCTGCGTGACCTGCTCCCTCCCCTCCGCAGCAGTGGACACAACCTTCGAGCGAGACCGCATAAATTTACCCTACCCGAGAAAGACGATCGCAGTTTTATACCTCGTATTCTCTACACCACAGGAATGACGCCAATTAGCTGCTCGTGAGTCTATAACCGCCGTAGATTGCTCTAGTTGCGTTACGTCAGCTTTGATGTTCAATAAACAAGTATTCTTTCATTCATTAGTTACTTGGAAACGTGTGATTGGTCGGTGTCGGGATTAGACTTCGCAAGTTAATGAAAATGAAGAATTTATATTTTGGGAATGACTCGATTTAAAGGTGTCTAGGCAGAGCTGGACAATTTCACTATAAATCAGTGTCAATGACATAATTATTGTGGTTGCCAGGACCAACGACGTCGCCCTCCTTTCTCCAGACTTTGGACTGGCACAGTATGGAGGTTAGTTACTGCCTATTGGCGCTGTATCATAGCAAAGATGATTAGAGTCGCCCTCATCTTTAAACGAGATTTGGGATATAAATTATACAGTGGTTGAACGACGGAATTTATATCTTCGAAATATAAAACTATTTAAAGGTGTCTAGTCGGACTTTCACATTTTTGCTAATTTACGCTGTTTACAACCTCATCCTATGCTCTCAAAGGCCATTGACGTCGATAGTATCTTTTAGAGTTTTGACCGTAGCATGCTCTGGAGTTGAAATGAAAGGGATTGAAAACCATGACTTCAAAATGGGTTGAAAAAGTCAAGAAGATGACGTCAGTGGAGGTGAAATGACGTCGCAATGACGAAACCGCGTATTGTCCGTCACTTGCTGCGTAATTGTACAATCCTGCCACTGGAGGTACTCTGTTAGTACCAATCCAACGACTAGGAGGAGGGCAACGTCGAGGGTCTTGGGATCCATAAGATGTCGTTAAACACTGGCTATGACTACAGCAAAATGGTCCAATGTAAGCTGCATCAGTTTGCAAAATCTGCACCGTTTTCATAGCGCTAAATAAATCCGTTCCTCCACCAATCTCATCGCTTACCCTACCATGCCTACATCATTGTTTCCCAGCCTGGTGCCGTAATCTGCTCTGTAAGTGCCGCGGCTTGATGACAAATGTGCAGCTTTTTCTTTCAAAACCTGCTGAAAAAAGCTGATTATCACTATTCACGTAGGCTCATATTTATTTAATTAATAATAGCTCAAAGTAGAGTAGAAATAGTCGGAACACTGCTGCTGTATACAAGGAACGATTGCTCGTCGTTAATATAAATGACTAACTGGAAGAAAAGTGAATGAAATCAAAGTCACGTGCCGTTGATTGAATGACTTTTAGTAAGGGTGGCTTGCTCTGAAAAAAGTTGGGAACCTCTTAAGACTCATCATCATCATCATTAACCATGGGTTCATCGCCCGTAGGTGCTTGATGCGCTCTTTATCACTTCCTTCCATGTGTCTCTTTCTCTTGCTATGTGGCTGTAAAGAATCGTTTCTGCACCATGTCATGATATCGTCTGTCCATTCTCTGTTAGGGCGTCCTCTTTTGTTCTTCCCCTCCATCATGCCAAAAACTAGCGTCTTGAGTTTCCTGGAGTCATTCATTCTACATATATGTCCAAACAGTTGTAATTTCCTGCAAATTACTTTTTGTAACAGAGTTTCTCTTGGGCCAATTTGACTGTACAGTTCTTCATTTGTCATCTTTCGTCTCCATCCGACTCTCAGCAGTTTTCGATAGCACGTTCGTTCAAAAGCCATTATTCGTCTTTCAATTTCCTTGGTTATCACATACGTCTCACAGACTGCTGGCATTAAAATGTCGTTGAAGCCGTTGCGTAATGCTTCTTGATAGTTTTCTCCTAGAAAACATAGTCCCATTAGTTACTAGTAATAATAGTGTATCAGGATTGCACCTCGCCAGTTAATGAAGATGAAGCATTTATAGTTTCATATGGGAACGATTTAAAGGTGTCTAAGCAAAGTTGTACAATTTCGCTATAATTCGGTGTTTAACGAAATCTCGTGGTTGCCAGGACCTCCGACGTCGCCCTACTCCTTTCTCTCGGCTTGGGACTTGCACAGTTAGGGTAGTGGCCGAGAGACATCTAGAGAGAGATACACCGATAAGTCAAATATACATCTGACTTAGAGAGAGAGGAAGGAGAGATAGGTCAATAGGGGAACATTGTATTAATTAATCTATTTATAGCGTCGGAATGATATGATTTAAAAGTGTCAAAACAGAACTTTTTATAAAAACCCTATAGGTTCCATCGTGTTATGATATCTTATGGCATCAAAGGCCATTTCCATCGATAGTATTTTGTTTATAGTTCTTTAATGAGACTTTAATGTTCCAAATATTGGAGTTGAAATGAAAGGGACTTTTAGTACGGGCACTTTGTTCTGAAAGAGGTAGGGAACCTCTGTAGAACTCGTGGCACTAAATGCCGTTGATACCGATGGGAACTGTTTCTTGAAAGTTTTCATGTTGGAAACACCCGCAGTAGGTACTAACAACTGCGCGCTTGAGTTTTGTACGTATGAAACTTCGTGACTGAACGAAAACGAGGCATTTATACTTTCGGAAATCTAGTATTTAAGGTGTCCAGGCAGAGCTGTACAATTTCACTATAATTCAGTGTTTAACGACATAATTATTGTGGTTGCCAGGACCGTCGACTTCGCCCTCCTCCTTTCTTCATGCTTTGGACTGGCACTATGTAGAGGTTTATTGCTGTTTATTGACACTGTGTCATACCAAAGCTCGTTAGCGTTGCTCTCCTCGTTATACAGTAACTCGGTCAATAGTTATATCGCGATTGAATGACAGAATTTATATCATCAAAATGTGCAACGATTGAAAGGTGTGTATTCGCAGTTTTACAATTTTACTGATTTACACCGTTTACAATCTCATCTTATGGCAACAAAGGCTGTTGACGTCGACAGAAATTATTTCGGCATATTACACCTCATTTAATGGTATGAAATGCATTTGACTTCGATAGCATTTGTTTCATAGTTTTTTCACCGTAGAATGCGTTGGAGTAGAAATGAAAGGAATTGAAAACCAAGACTTAAAAATGGTTGAAAAGTTAAGAAGATGACGTCAGCGGAAGTGAAATGACGTCGTAATGACGAAACCGCGAATACACAGCCGCCAATTGCCGTTAATGGTATCTGACCCCGCCACAGCCCGTGTTCTAGTAGTGCCAGTCTCAATGTTAGAGAAAGGAGGAGGGCGACGTCAACGGCCTTGGCATCCATAAGATGTCGTTAAACACCGGTTATGACTACAGCATAATGGTCCAATGTACGCAGTGCCCTTCAGCATCCTCTCTCCTAGCGCTATCAGTGTTCAAATCAGCATCCACTGTCATAGCGATAAATAAATCCGTTCCTCGACCAATCTCGCCGTTTACCCTACCTGCCTCCATTATTGTTTCCCTAACTGGGTGCCGTGAATCTTATAGTTTTCTTACCTGGGGAATATTTTGTGCAGGTTTTTGCTTTAAAAATTAGGAAAACTATTGATTATCAATACCGACGAATTGACCCAGAACTAATTACTTAAAAACTGAAACTCGCATAGAAATAGTCGCAACACTGCCGCAGAATACAAGTATGTTTGTCATTAAAATAAAGAACTGGGTGAAGCATAGGCCTAATTGACTGAATGACTTCTAGGAAAGTGCCTTGCTCTGAAGAATGTTGGAAACCTCCGTAAGACTTGAGAGAGAGACAGAGACAGACAGACAGAGAGACAGACGGACAGACAGACAGAGATAAAGACAAAGAGAGAAGTGACGTGGCCACAAGGAACAGACAGACAGAGACAGAAAGACGAAGATAGAGAGATGCGTAAATAGACAAATATGGTTAATTGCTATTTCATAGCAGAGATGAATAGTATAACAAAGATGAATTAGCGTCGTCCACTCGTCCTCCTTTCTCGAAGCCTGCTACTATATATGCTGACGTTGAATTAACGATTTTCTTTATAGCGTCGGAATGACACGATTTAAAGGTGTCTAAACAGAACTTTTACGATTTCGCCCGTTTCCATTATGTAACGATATCTTATGGTCGTAAAAGCCTTTGACATTGAGAGTACTTTTTTTTATAATTTCCACCGCTTTGATGAGAATGAGGAATTCTAAATATTGAGACGAATTTAAAGTAAAGGAATACCCTATAAATTGCTGGAAAAGTCAAGAAGATGTCAGCTCCTAGGCTAGAGAAAGGAGGACAGCGACGTCATCGACCTTGGCATCCACAAGATGTCGTTATGTAGCGTTCTCATCGCCCTCTAGCGAGCGCGCGCCCTGTTGCAAGGCATCGACTGACTGGCCAAAACGTGCGGGATTTGAACCCGGGACCATGTGGGGCTTATTTCTTACCTCAACACCACTTGTGTCGAGCACTATATAACTTTCTGGTACCAAGGATATTTCCTGACATATGTCTGCGTGTGTTAAAGGTCCTTCTGCCTTTACAACAGTATTTTCGGCGGGAAAGTTCCCGCGCAAACTGCCAACTTCCCGCGCTAGTTGTGACACGACACTTTCCAACTTCTCCTGGCGCAAGATAAATTCCCTCATTATTTCACACAATTCAACAACTTCGCCTGTTGAAATGGCAGCTGAATTAGCTGTCATCATTTTAATTAAGCTTCACAATGAATTATATTTATTGGAATTTAAATGAATTAAAGTCTATTATTACTAATGATTGTCAATGTTCTTAAATCCGATAATAAAGAATTAAACTACACACTCGTGTCATAAATGTCAAACTGATACAGGGGCGAATATACGAAATCTACTTCTGTTTCTCTTATCGGAGAAATCACAAATTAGCTTACTTATCGTTGATTCAACAATTCAATAATCACGCTTTACACATGCTCGCATTTGACGACACAAACTACCGATCGATACCAAAAATACAATTAAAACAACTGGAATCGATACTCAACCTCTAACCGGAAGAAAACACTGATTCACAAGTATTTCCAGTCGATCATACGACTTCGATCCGTCGAAAGATCACACTGCACCAACACGTCCCACAGCGACGAAAACAACACAGAAAAGGCGCACGTCTCACATCGACGACATCCACACAGAAAAGGCGCACGTCTCACATCGACGACATCCACACAGAAAAGGCGCGTAGCATGCCAGGCCTCGCTGTTTTATAGACAGTCCACTTGGCGCCAAATATTCCCGGGCATTTCTGACCAATGAGAAACCTCCATTCTGTCAGGCGCACACAGAAATCTACCGCGCTAGTTCAGGATTGGTGCTCTATTAATAGAATTAATGAGATGCGATAATATGCAAATTACTCGGTGTGCGTGGCCACATTTATGTTGCGCTAACCATTCTTTCAAACAGACATTATATAAATTGACGTTCGTCACACCCTCCACCCCCGTAGAGAAAATTTTCAAACATTGAAAATTTTACTTAAAGCAAAGTTCTCAAGTCAGCAATGTTCATTCAGCAACAACAAAAACATTAGAAGAATTATACATTACTAGTAGACTCCTCTACCTAGTCTCTCAATCGTTACTAAACTGGTTCCGGTTATAGGATCCATCCTTCAGTAATTGCTAATGGTGGAACAACCCACGTACTCACAGTTTAAGGTCTTAATCATCTAAGACACACACCAAAAACTACTACACAATGAGATTGAAGTAAACCACTAACAATCAATGAATAAATGGAGTCCACAATGTCAATCTCTATATCTAGCTGGCTTCACGGTATTTCGCTTCGGCCGCTGAATGCGTTTATTTCCATCACCCTCAGAATCACTCCCCTCGGATTCGAACTCGGTTTCTTCTTCTCGCAGTTCAAGATAACCCTCACCTTCATACTTCTTCAACTTATCAACATACACAATTTTCGGCTGTGCCCGTGGTGATTGTTGTATTTTATACAAAACCGGACTTAGCTTTTCTTTAACTTGGTACGGACCAGTGTACCATCGGGTCCATTTCTCTTTCAATCCGACTCTGGTCCTTGGATAGAAATACCACACCAAACTACCAGGTTCAAACTCCACCGGTTTAACTCTCATATCATAGCGAAAAGCACGTTGCGTTGCTTGGCGCTGCATAAATTTTCTAGCAATTGTAAAGTCTTCTTGCATCCTGGAAACCTGTTCATAAACAAAATCATCAACAGACAAACTAGCAGGTAAGACTTGACTATCTCCTAAAACAAGATCAATAGGCAGACAGGTTTCACGAGAGAGAAACAGGCGATTCGGCGTGAATCCTGTGCTCTCGTTCTCGCTTGCTCGGTACGCCGTAAGAACATAGGGTAAGTGCACGTCCCAATCACGTTGACGTTGAGAGACCACTTTGCCCAGCATCGAGTTGAGTGTGCGGTGAAAGCGTTCCACCGCACCGTTACTACTCGGTTTATACGGCGTCGTTCTCGTCTTGTCGATGCGGAGTCGCTGGCAGAGATCGCGAAACAGAGCGGACTCGAAGCACGCGCCCTGATCGGTAACAATCTGTCGCGGGCACCCGAATCGAGAGATGAATTCCTTCACCAGCACCCGAGCGACTGTAGTTGCTGTCTGATTCCGGATCGGATAGGCTTCGGCCCATCTGGAAAAATGGTCCACGACTGTTAAGATGTATCGATAACCAGAGTTAGATAACGGATGTGGCCCCGTTATATCGATTCCGATACACTCTAGTGGGTTTCCCACTGTCAAGTTCTGAAGTATTCCTTGTCTCGGCGGCTTTCCTCTCCAGTAGCGAGCACAAGCGTCACACTTCTTAAGAACTCGTCGCACATCATCTCGCCAACTTGGCCAATAAGCCCGGCGTTGGACTTGTGCCATGGTCTTCCGGCATCCCAAATGCCCGCCTGACATTCCTTCGTGTGCCAGTTCAATCAATCTGTCCCGACGTTGTGGTGGCATGACAATCTGGAACCACTTCGTCCGACCTGTTTCTGGATGCAACCATTCTCGCATCAGGATCTCATTTTGCAAAGACAATTGAGGCCATTGTGCCACCAAGGTCTTGATTGTTCGACTTTGTGATCGCAGCATCTCCATAGTTGGCGGTTCTGCTGACTCCAACCGTTTCATCACAATCCAGCCAAGTTCCGGGTCGTTCCGTTGCTCCTCTCGTATGTCATTGGTTTCCCAACCGGTTGGCAGTGCGGTCGGTTGAGGCGTCGGGTCAGTTAGCACCCGTACCGCATCAATCCGATGTGGCCATCTCGACATTGCGTCTGCATTTCCATGCGAAGCTCCTGCTCGGTGCTGTATCTCGAAGCTAAACTCTTCTATAACAGTGAGCCATCTGGCCTGCTGCCCGATCGGAAGCGGCGTTCTTCGGAGCCATTGCAAGGCCGAATGATCCGTTCGAAGGATGAACTTTCGACCTAGCAGGTACTGACGGTAAGTCTTCAAAAAGTGTACTACTGCTAAAAGTTCCCTTTTTGTCACATCGTAGTTTCTTTCGGCTTCGGAGCAGACTCTACTTCCATAGCAGATTACACGTTCTCGCCCTTGTTGTCGTTGAGACAGAACGGCACCAATTGCGTCTGCCGATGCATCAGTGTCTAATACATATTGGTCGACATCGTTCGGAAGAGCCAGAATCGGTGCTTCCGTTAACCGTAACTTCAGCTCACAGAAAGCGTTCTCACAGTCTTGAGTCCATTCAAAACGGAGACCTTTTTGTGCCAGCGAGTGTAAAGGTCGCGCAACCTTCGCAAAACCGGGAACAAATTTGCGGTAGTACGAACAAAGTCCAATGAAGGAACGTGCTTCTTTCAGTGACTTTGGCGTAGGCCATTCTTCCACCACTCGAATCTTTTCTGGATCAGTTCCAACTCCTTGACCACTTACTACATGTCCGAGAAATAACACCTGGCGTCTGAAGAGATGACATTTGCTGGGCTTCAATTTCAGTCCAGCTTCGCCCAGTCTCTCCAACACTCGTGCGATTCGTTCCAAGTGAGACTTCCAGTCGGCGGCAAACACTATTATATCGTCCAGGTACACCAGGCAAATTTCAAAATTTAAACCTGCCATCACAAGACTCATCATTCGTGAAAAGCTTGCAGGTGAGTTGCTTAAACCAAACGGTAAGACTCGGAATTGAAAGCTACCTCTTCTCGTAAGGAAACCTGTCTTATGTTTGTCTTGCGGATCGACTGCCAGCTGGTGGTAACCTGCACGAAGGTCAAATGTACTGAACCATGTTGCACCTGCGAGCGAATCCAAACTCTCACTGATGAGTGGAAGCGGGAATGCGTCAGGTCGAGTTTTGGTGTTGACAGCTCGATAATCCACGCAGAACCGAGGTGTCCCATCTTTCTTCTTCACGATGACCACATTACTGGCCCATTCTGATGTCGACGGCTCGATCAACTTCAGCCGGAGCATTTGGTCCACCTGTTCGTCTATCATTGGAAGTAAAGCCAGTGGTTGACGACGTAAGGTTTGTCGAACTGGTCGTTCTTCTCCAGTGTCAATCTTGTGCTGCAAAATATCCGTGTAGCCATAGTCCCATTCATGCAACGAGAATGCTTTACGGTGTTGCAACACTATTTGCTTAAGCTGCAACCGTGCTTCTGGCGTAACATCCTCTGCTACATCAGTCCATAATGGCGACAACACTTTTTCGACTTCTTCGTTAGAAGGCTCCGAGCGATTCTCTATAACTTGGCCGCAGCTGGACACCTGGCCATCGCTTGAAGTTTCGCCGTAGACAGTGACGATTTCGGTTGCACATTGAAGTCCTTTCTTTAATCTTACTGCACTAGTTGTCGGATTCAAAATTCTCAGAGGTAAGTCGATAGCTCGTTCTGGCAACAGAGTCCCAGCCACCAGTACTCCTGAGTCGAGCAGTTGAGGTTGAGTCGCCCAACTTCTTCCACAGACATCACCCAATTTCGCTAGGATGGCGTATGCTTCAACGTTCATTTCGCTTAACGCTGGCACTTGCACGTCATGTGCCAACGCCACTTTGCGACACATTGAAGGTGCTGATCGACAGTGAATGCCGACTTCATGACCTTTTATCGTAATTGTCCTCTTACCAAAGTTCCACTGGACTTGCTGACTTTCAAGCCAGGCCAGACCCAGGATCAGTTCTGAAATCTGTTCTGTCACCAAGCAGTGTGCATCGAATTGAAGTCCATCGATTTCCACGGTTAGCTTCGTTTCACCAATAACCCGGATCTCAGTTCCATTTGCAGCTTGCAACAGTTGTCTGGAACGTTTAACATCTGTTTTCTTCACCAGGGAGCTCGGAACTAACGACAGTTCGCATCCTGTGTCAATCAAGGCAAACGTCGTTTTTCCATTGACTTTCACCGACAGGTAAGCGTTGCTGCTACCTTGTACATGGTTCGAGCGGACAGCTACTGGCGGTTCCTCACTGGAAACTGGACCAAGTTGTGTCGAAACCGGACCAGGACAGTCTCTCACCAGATGGTCGGACTGGCCACAACCGAAACAGGTTCTAGGAGACTTTCTTCTCACTTGATTTGGCGGTTGACTTTCCTCAGCGGTTTCTGGTCGACCACGAGTTCTTTCCCATTGACGTCTGGTTGTGGAGGCGGTTGCCACTGGTAGTTCCTTCGGCTTCGACTCCCAGTGCTCTCGTCCGTCCAAACGTTTCTCCAGACTCGCCATCTGTCGTCGCTGCGATTCCAGCTCGTCTCGGATGAGTTGTAGCGTTTTCTCCAAATGTCCATCATCTTCTCGCACCATCTTAGCTCGCATAGGTCGACGATCGGATTGATCAGAATCTCGTCGTTCGGCTTTCTGATAACCCTCGAACCTCATGGCTAGGTTGTATGCTTTGTCCAACGTTTCCGCTTCACGCTCACGAACTTTCATTGCCAGTTCTTTGTCTCGGAGAGCGTCAATAAACGCTCGAATAGCTATGGCTTCACTGTGGCTCGTTGTCGGTCCAGGAAAAGCAAGGATCATTAATCGTCTAATATCTTGCACTAATGAACCAAGTTCCTCACCTTCTCTCTGTCGTCTGGTGTTTAATTGCGTTTGGTACAATGTGGTTTGATCTGTCCCACCGTACCTCGACTTTAGTTTCTGAATCAGGTCATCTGACGTCATCACATTGGCTGAGTCGAACTCCCAAAGCAGTTGATTGGCCGGTTCCACTAACGCACACATCAGCTGATGAAGTTTTTCTTCTTCCGTCCATCCGTTGTGTTTTGCGCACACCTCAAATTTTCGGACAAAAGCTTGGACTGCCGTTTTACCATTGTACGTACCAATCTTAATCCATTGTCTATTGGGACGCAGTGTAGACAGCATGGTTTGGTTGTCCGGCATCTTCTCCAACTGTCCTTTCTCTTCTGTTGACTTCATATTCGGACCCGGTTGTGGTTCTACTGTCGACCCAGGTTGACCTTCATCAGCCATCACCGTTTGAGTGGCGACGGACGTTGTGACCTTCGCCGCTGGGTTCAACGTGGCGAGTTCTGTAGTCGTTGGCAAGAGCGAAGGACGTCCTTCAGTCCTTACCTTCCCGACTTGCACTGGAATTTCTTGGCATGGCTTTCTGTAGATTTCACGGCTCCACGTTTCCGTTGTTGTCGTTGCTCCAAACGAAGTCGGAATCGACATCACCGTTGGTAGGTAACTGGAACTCAGGTGCCCACGACTGATTGCAACCGGACGATTTTCATGAGATGAACCGGTCACCGCCCAGATCGAAGGTTGATTGAAAGGCGTTGCACTTGAATGTGTTGGTATACCAGCGCTTTGTTTTCCGTAGGTGAAAGGAACCGAAGACAGCGACGCAGAACTCGTGAGACTGGGACGTGCACTTTCGTCGAGGGCAGCGTACCAAGCGCGAGTCGGATGACGAACACTATCGCTCATCTGCTGTGTAGTCTGCGGTTGTCTCATCTGTCGACCAGTATCTGAAACTAGACACTTAATATTAGTCTGTGTTTCATAACATTTATCAATAAACATCTCCTGTTGTTCAAACACATTCTTTTTCCAAGGATGTTTAAATGTAATTTCCTGATCACTAACTTCACTCATTTCATCTATTTCATGGTCCTGTTGACCAAAATCACTCACTTCTAATTCAGACTCGCCCAAGTCCATTATGTCTATAGGTCGAGTAAATCTTCTATCTAAACCTACTTCCGGTTCTACTTCCGCCCGTTTTTCCAATTCAGCCATTAACACTCCGATTCTGGTACCACGTGTAGCGTTCTCATCGCCCTCTAGCGAGCGCGCGCCCTGTTGCAAGGCATCGACTGACTGGCCAAAACGTGCGGGATTTGAACCCGGGACCATGTGGGGCTTATTTCTTACCTCAACACCACTTGTGTCGAGCACTATATAACTTTCTGGTACCAAGGATATTTCCTGACATATGTCTGCGTGTGTTAAAGGTCCTTCTGCCTTTACAACAGTATTTTCGGCGGGAAAGTTCCCGCGCAAACTGCCAACTTCCCGCGCTAGTTGTGACACGACACTTTCCAACTTCTCCTGGCGCAAGATAAATTCCCTCATTATTTCACACAATTCAACAACTTCGCCTGTTGAAATGGCAGCTGAATTAGCTGTCATCATTTTAATTAAGCTTCACAATGAATTATATTTATTGGAATTTAAATGAATTAAAGTCTATTATTACTAATGATTGTCAATGTTCTTAAATCCGATAATAAAGAATTAAACTACACACTCGTGTCATAAATGTCAAACTGATACAGGGGCGAATATACGAAATCTACTTCTGTTTCTCTTATCGGAGAAATCACAAATTAGCTTACTTATCGTTGATTCAACAATTCAATAATCACGCTTTACACATGCTCGCATTTGACGACACAAACTACCGATCGATACCAAAAATACAATTAAAACAACTGGAATCGATACTCAACCTCTAACCGGAAGAAAACACTGATTCACAAGTATTTCCAGTCGATCATACGACTTCGATCCGTCGAAAGATCACACTGCACCAACACGTCCCACAGCGACGAAAACAACACAGAAAAGGCGCACGTCTCACATCGACGACATCCACACAGAAAAGGCGCACGTCTCACATCGACGACATCCACACAGAAAAGGCGCGTAGCATGCCAGGCCTCGCTGTTTTATAGACAGTCCACTTGGCGCCAAATATTCCCGGGCATTTCTGACCAATGAGAAACCTCCATTCTGTCAGGCGCACACAGAAATCTACCGCGCTAGTTCAGGATTGGTGCTCTATTAATAGAATTAATGAGATGCGATAATATGCAAATTACTCGGTGTGCGTGGCCACATTTATGTTGCGCTAACCATTCTTTCAAACAGACATTATATAAATTGACGTTCGTCACACCTAAACGTTGGTTACGACGAATGGGAATAACGATTCAATGCTCTGTTGCACCAATGTGTAAATCTGCATAATAATGTGCTTATTCCGTTCCTCCGCCAATCTCGCCGTTTACCATACAATGCCACAAAGTTGTTTTCAAGACTGGGTGAACCTTCGACACGGGTGATGCGGCTGTAGTACCAGCTTTAGGCAGTGTGCGATCTATGCGACCACATACGGTCGCCAAATATGGGAGGGGCACAAAATTTGATGACGCCTTTCTATAATAATTTTTATTATTATTAATGATAATTTGATTTGGCATTCCAGTGAGAAATCAATTGGCAGACTCAGATCAATCAAGAGGCACGGTCTATGAAGGTACTAGGCTGAGCTGCAGTAGGTGTTGATTATGATTCGTGGTGGTCATGCCCCGACAAATCTGTTTGCATAGGTCCGACAAAAATGCCAAGGCCGCCACTGAGCGGCTGGAAAATATGTCTGCAGCTTCTTCTGTCAGAAACTGTTCAGAAATATTGATTGTCACTATGGCTACTGACGTAGGCCCACAACTATTTATTTAAAACTTAAAATAGTGTAGAAATAGTCGCAACATTGCGGTTGAATACAAGGAACGCTGCTCGTTATTCAAATAAAGAACTGGACGAAAAATCAATGAAATTGAGGTCAGGTGCCGTTGACTGGATGGCTTCTGATAAGGGTACTTTGATCTGAACAAAGGGTTGCAACCTCTCTACGATAGTATTAAAAGCCATTGATGCTTCAGTAGTTCCAGTAGTGTTTTCCGTGAGATTGATCTAGCAATGCAACGAAATTGAGAAATTTATAGTTTCTTACTGATCCGATTCAGAGGTGTTTAAGTAGATCCGTAGAGTTTAATCATAGTTCAGTGTTTAAAGACATCTTGGGTTGCCAGGACCACCCTCATCTAGAGCCCTGCGCCGACGTCATAGTGTCGGCGGCGGCGCGCCGGTCATTTTTGGTCGGCGGCGGCGGCGCGCCGATGTACAGAAATCGGCGGCGGCGGCGCCCACAAAATGTCGGCGTCGGCGCGGCGCGGCGTGCCCTAGTCAGAAACAGGAATCACCATTTTCCGGAGGGGGGGCAACATTTTTCAAAGGTTGAAAATTTTTCCAGGGGGCAAAATGACGTGGAAAATGCATGGAAAATCTATTCACAAAACCATGGGGCAAATCCCCATTCCCCTCCTCCGGACGCCCATGTGAGTCACTATGAGAGTTGAACAGCCGTTGGTCCCGTGACCAGTCAATGGGCCAAGTTCTCTAAAGCCACTCCATCACACTGAAGCTCAACTACATATAAATGGACTGAAAGAGAAGACACCTTCAGACATTAATTTTTGCCTTACAAATATGAACATCCTTAATTACACTGCACATCTGTATAGGTATTGGCAAATTGTGATCAGATGAAGAAACATGCATTTGCATATTGCATGAATACACATGCATATGCACTGATACAGTGTAGGCCTACACACCAAGTCACATGGCAGATGCTGGATAACAGCATCCTCCCAGTAAGAGAGGCTGCTGAAGCCATGAAGTGAAATGTACATGTAAATATATTATACGTTTTGCTATGGTAATACACTGGCCGAGTGGCCTCACTCCTGTTAATTTTTCAATGAATTTTCCAGATGGTTTGCTGCCCGTTTGAACTGTGCCATGCCATTTAAGGTCTCCATATATAGACCATTGTCTGTATCAGACTAAACTGAAAAAGACCATTCTCGATACTATACGTACTAAGTCAAACCTGTCTCAGCTGATACTGTTTACCTGAATAGATTCCAGCCAAATGTATTAATCAATTATGCCTTCCCTTCTGCAGGATTATTAGTTAAATGGCATAACTCCTCTAATCTTACAACATTAAGCCAAAAATTTACACCGTTGTAATAAGACCACATACATCAAAGATAACAATCAATAAGATAGAGAAGCTATTCAACATGAAGGTAACGAATGAGGGAATACTGTAGTACTGTAGTACACATACAAAGACATGCATTGCATATTGCTATTGTTGTTGTCAAGGTATTAAAGAAATGGCAACAGGAACAGGTGTATCAAAACAATGGTTAGTTGGTTACTTGTAACAAGATATCGCTTTCAATGACTGTGTGTATCATGACACAAAGACAATGTCATTAACGTAGAAGGAAAACGAATTTAGTCAGGAAGACAATGCATTCTTGGTGTCAAGATAAAGACCACAAACATTGTAATCAGCCATGTTCACTCTTTATATTCTTCATTAACACACGAGTTGCTACCAATCAAAGTGCCATTTCTGAGAATAGTTTGCTTATCTTTGCAATATCATGCAAAACTGAAAAATCCAACAATAACAATTAAGCATATCAAACTGGCATCGGCGGCGCGCCGACAGATTGTCGGCGGCGGCGGCGCGCCGACAAACAAAAATCGGCGGCGGCGGTGCCCACGAAATGTCGGCGGCGGCGGCGCGGCGCGGCCGGCGCAGGGCTCTACCCTCATCGCCCTCATCCTTTTTCCAGACTTGGGATCAGTGGCGTCTAACACCCCCATCTGGAATGGGAGAACAAACCCCAAGTCTGGCTGACTTATATATATAAGAGGATCAGAAATCACTCAGCACTCTAAAGTAATTATAATAATTATACATCAGCATCAGGCATGGTTAAACCCCCTTTTCTACCAACCGTGGGTTATCGCTCTCCCAAACCCCATTGGTCAACGTCACTGCTTGGAACTGGCACTACCAGTAGCTGAGTTATTTATACACATTTGTTATAATTCCAAAATTTTACTTCATCTTACGACATAAACACTGTTCAGAGAAATAAGAGATGTACATAATAATTATAGCGAAGACCAAAAATTTATAGCGTCTAAAAACCCATTTTAAAGGTGTCAAAAAGAATTTTACAATGTCTATAATATTTGTCGTTTAACGACATCAAAATTGCAGTTAACAACGTGATACACGAATTATGTATCATCCGATGATATTTAACGCAGAGTCAAGAACATTTTACAGCAATTGTTATAAGCAAGAAATTTTAATTGTAAAAAATTCTTGATGAAAAATCTTTATTATCTGAAAATTCTTAATCCTGTTATTGAAATTTTTAAAATGCATCAATTACAATTTTGCAACAAATGTAATTATGATATGACATCCTTATTCCACTTTTGATTATGAAAGAATTTATTGTTCAGTACAATCAAAGAATGTTATAGAAATATATACTAACAGTGAAAACGATAGTTCTTTATCATGGAAACAGTTTAATAAATGACTATTCACAAAAGAGTAAATCTATTTACATGAGGTATTGGGCACAGCAATGAATTAAGAAAACTGAGAGTGACGTGAGATTTTTATTGGAATAAATGTGTCGTGGTAGGGTGACAATTAATGCAATTAAACAATCTTTTTCATCATTTGTAAGACGTAAGTAATGTTCTATAGGCCTATCTACATATTTATATATACAAGTGAGTCGTTATAGTTGTAACAGATTTGATAATGAAAGAGGCCTGTAATTTCACCTGAGATTCTTAATCTATTAGGACCTCCTTTTAATTTTTAATACAGTTTGATGATTTTTTTGTTACTCATGTTATTATGATATGACATTTATGATCTGTTGCAATAGGTTTGCACTTACATACATTTGGAGAACAAAGGAATATATAGCTTCGGAAAGACAGGATTTAAAGGTGTCTAAAGAGATTTTTAAAATGATTGATCTAGTTACCACTGTGTAGCGATATCTTATTGCATCAAAGGCCGTTGACGTCGATAGGTTTTCGTTACAGTTTCACCGTATACAGTATACTTTGATCAGACGGAAGTGATTATCAGACTAAGGGAGAGAAATCCTTACCCAGATCCCTCCACCCTTCCACCTCCAAATCTCTCCCTCACTCTTCTCTCCTGATCTTCTGCCAACCAGATTCGGTTGTTCACTGGATTTCGCTGGACAACCCCTCTGACATGACGTAGCGCTCGTATAGACAAGATGGTGTCCAGCATGTTAGTGAGATACCCCAAATGCGCTATATGAAGTGTCCTGATAAATACATACACATATATACACATACATGTATAGACACATACATGCATACACACATACATAGACACACACACACACACACACACACACACACACACACACACACACACACACACACACACACACACACACACACACACACACACACACACACACACACACACACACACACACACACACACACACACACACACACACACACACACACACACACACACACACACACACACACACACACACACACACACACACACACACACACACACACACACACACACACACACACACACACACACACACACACACACACACACATAGACACATACATACACACACGCATAGGTATACGTACACCTAAGCGCTTAGCATTTTAGCAGCGTTTTATAAATTCGGATTTTACGATACACAATTACATGTGTGATGAACACATGAAATGCTTTGAAACACATAAAGCACGAACTTCTTATCGAGTCATCGCCGAATGAAGAAGAGCTCAACCTAACCCCTCAGCTAATCTGGATGTATTTTGAGGCCACAATATCTGTCCGTGCCTCCATTCAAAGGCCTCAATCTCTCGATCTCCCTAGAGAACCCGACTTGTATTGACACCCTAATCTAGAAAGGCCTAGGCCTACATCATGTCTAAAGGCTTAGTTCTATTAAGACCTAAGTCTGAGGTGATGACACACAGTCTTTGATACTTTGACACACAGTCTTTGATACTTGGGATGCCTTATACACGACTTTTCTCTGAATGGGACGTGACCGTTTCGTGCCAATACATCAAGCAGCGGAGGGAGAACTATTAGTCACAGCCAATGCACAATAAAACTCCTTGCCTTCAATAGAGTATCTCTTAATCATATCAAAAACACAGTAGAAGCTCCTTGCGTGAAATGCGTCTCCTAATGTTCCATTACCGTCCAACACAAAAACACGATCGATCCACTCTGATTCACCGAAGCGTGACGGTCACTCAAGCGTGGCTGTCCACTCAATCGGAAATAACTTTGACGCAACTCATGCGTGTGGGTTTCTGTGTCGAAGTTCGACCGACGCCGGAGATTTTGCGGTTTGAAGAAATCAGTCACCGAAGCTTTTCTGATTCACTGGAGCGTGACAGAAAGATTCAGACAAAGAGGTATGTTAGTCTTACAAGAATCTTGACTCAATTCCTGCCTCCCCAGCCGGAACGTCCACACGGGACCCTTGTTGTAATTTTAATTAGGAAATGATGCCATACCGGTGTCTAAAACGCCGAAGGCATCAACCGATGGCACACCAAATAGAAAACGGGGCCATAAGCGCAAACATTTTTGCAGCAGACGGCCGCTGTGGCAGAGTTGCTAAGTTTGATGTTACTTTGCCATATTGCACCAAAATGATTTATTAGCCCCGATGAGCAAAACAATTATAAATTACAGTAACATATTTTTTGTGAATGATAAACTGTAAAAAAATAGAAAATACGTTATTTTTAAAATAATTAAAAAAATTCAAAATGTTATTTTTTATAATTGAGAAAATATTTTCAATAGTTTGTGGTCTCTGAGATTTTGGGACCCTAGCGTGCCTATGCATGACCGAGCCTCTGCACCAAAAACCAATCCGTAATCAGGTCAATATCCAGAAGATCAGCCTGTAAGACAGAGAGGTATCCTATGGTGGATAAGCAATTTGAAAGAGATAAGTTTTAAGCTGAGAACGAAATGACACAAGCGACCGAGCAGAACACAAGTAAGTCTGGACAGCAATCGAAAAAGCTCGTTCACCAAGAACAGTTCTTGATTTAGGTATGACCGGAGAAAGATAATCAGATGACCTCGTTGAATAATGATAAGTCTGGAAATAAGAACTGATTTTAAGTACTGTGGCTGGCCAGAATTGAAAGTTTTATAAACCATGGGCCGAATTAGAAAGAAATGCTCACTGAACAGGAAGACAATACAGAGATTTAACTGCAGGACTTATGGGTTCACAGTTTGATGTATATTAGACCCACGTGGGACCAATACGGGGCCAGCTATTCTACTGGAGCCAATACAGGGGCCATGTGGGTTCCAGAGGAAGTTTTATGGACAGCCAGCTGGTTCTAGTGACTTAGTTTTTCTATCGCTTTGTCCTCTTGTTTAGAATCTTTTGTCTGTCTGTCTGTCTGTCTGTCTGTCTGTCTGTCTGTCTGTCTGTCAGTGTGTCTATGTTCGCCGTGATTGACCGTCTCGATCCCTTTACACGTCTGTGACTAACTCTGTCTCTATACAATACAATAAAATACAACACAATTGTTGTAATTTGATAAGGCCGTCTTTTCAAAGTTCAGAAGTGCACACTGTGTTCATCTGTGTCTCTCTGTCTTTCTCCCTCCTTGTATCTGTTCGTTTGACTCTGTCTCAGTCTCTGTATCTCTTTGCGTCTCTTGTCTCTCTATCTGTATTTATCTTACCGTCTTTCACTGTCTTAATATATCTCTGTCCCTCTCTGCATTCTGTCTCTCTCCGTCTCTATCGGTATGTATACCTGTCGCTCGATGTCTCTCGGCCTCCTCACCTACTCCCATCCTCACCGACCTCCTGATTTCACGCATGGCTGCACACCGGTCACGTCTGCAGCGCGGGTCAAAAAATCTCTCAAGTGCTTTCTCCAGTCACTTCTTAAGAACGCCGCTAGCGTGACCAACGAGCGTGCGGGTGGCAGAGGTGGCAGCAGCAGCTACGGGGTGGAAGGGTATCCGAGGCGACCATTCATGAGACCGGAACAGCGTCATTGCAGAACTTCTTTTGTCGCCACGGTCGAGTGACTTTCCAGAGAACAGAGCTACGCATTCTGTAAGTCCTATGTATACCAACTGACGGCGAATATTCGCAAACTATCGGTGACTGCACCTGACTCAAACGCTGAAACGCTTCGTAAAGGAAAACTCGAATCTATAGCAAAAAACGTTGAGATGGCGAAGCGATTTCTAAAAGGATTCTATATTGATCTGACGATATTATTCGTTCTTGGGATCTTACTTGGTTTATTAAGTGGCGTCCAAAGTGAAGGTAAGAAATATTCCGCACATAATCAGCAGTAATTGAGATTGTAATTAATAACTTCTATTGCGCCGGTGTCTAATGCACAAGGCATCAACCGATGGCACACCAAACCAAGACGTAATCAGGTCAATATCCAGAGGATCAGTCCGTAATCGTAATCGTCAGCTCCAAGTTTCTAAGAAGAAGAAGAAGAAGAAGAAGAAGAAGAAGAAGAAGAAGAAGGGCAGTACATTAAGCTAGCCATGAGACAGCCATGTGCGTGAAGTGTTAACAACTTCATTTTCTTAGCTTCGGCATATGAGGGTGGGTGGTCAGTCCTCTCCATCGCCGTCTCATCTTCCTACCGACCGTGTTCGATCAGTGTACTCATTATAGCTGAGTTGACTAGAGGTTCAGATGGAGCAGAAATCTCGAATCAAATATCTGCCCTGGCCTAGATTTGAACCCCGACCTCTAGGTTGACAGTCCAAAACGATAATCACTAGTCGACAAAGGCCATTGAATGGACTAAGGTAGAGGATGGGATGGATTAGGGTAGGAATACTTGATGTGTTGATTGATTGATTAATTATGAGTTCTTTTCTAGTCGTCGCAGTATCATATCAAGTTTGTGTAAGATGTGAGGAGGGAGAGGGATGGAGGTGGGAAATGGAGTTGGAAGGGGAGTGAAGAGAGGAGGGTATTGGCTTTGATGACAGCGACGCCGACAGTGATGATGATGACGATGACAGTTCGGTTCGTTTATGAACATTCTTCTCTCTCTTTGTCTGTCTATGTGTGTGTCGCTCTCTGTCTATGTCTCTCTCTCTCTCTCTCTCTCTCTCTCTCTCTCTCTCTCTCTCTCTCTCTCTCTCTCTCTCTCTCTCTCTCTCTCTCTCTCTCTCTCTCTCTCTCTCTCTCTCTCTCTCTCTCTCTCTCTCTCTCTCTCTCTCTCTCTCTCTCTCTCTCTCTGTCTCTCTGCCTCTGTCTCTGTCTCTTTTTGTGTCTGTCTCGGACGTTGAGAGGCATTATTTATTGTGCGACATTTGATATCTTATCAGGCAGACAGATCTGATCCGAAGAAAACCACTTTCATGCCAACCACTGTCACGTCTAAAAATACCAACTGAATGCAATGCGCAGGGGATTCACTTGTCTTTGTGGTGTTTGCTTCATCTGCACCTCTAGACAACTTCTGCTTCTGTATGTCTGTGTGTGTTCGTGTGTGTGTTTGTATGTGTATGTATCTACGTGTGTTTGTGTGCTTTAGTGTGTAATCATGTGTTTGTATGAGTATGTATGTGTGTGCTGGTGTGTATGTATGTGTGTATGCTTGTATTTATATACGCATATATACGCATTGGTGCCATAGCATTTGTGTGTGTATGTGTGTGTGTGTGTGTGTGTGTGTGTGTGTGTGTGTGTGTGTGTGTGTGTGTGTGTGTGTGTGTGTGTGTGTGTGTGTGTGTGTGTGTGCTATGTTTGTTTTTGTTTGGGTGCGTTTGTGTATGTATGCGTGCATAGCCTACAATGAAGGGCGGTCTAAAACGGCCTATATTTAGACCGACTAAAGATGACACGAGCTTAAGATCTACTGCTCTCGAAGACCTTGCCAGTGCTAAGAATGTATGATCCTCCTTTACCTCTGCTGTGCTGTCTATATATCACTCCATTCCCAACTGAAATATAACCATCATGCTGCGCTATAAAAATTGTGATCTGTCTCACATAAACTTCTGCGTCTAAAGATATTTATGGAGCGCCTTTATAGAAGCGTAGATATATATGATGTCAGAGCTTGAGTGCGAGTTCATTACGAGCAACGAGTACAAAATTCAAATAACACTTTCGCACGCGAGGAAACAAGTATGCACCAGCACAGAGAGAGAGAGAGAGAGAGAGAGAGAGAGAGAGAGACAGACAGACAGACAGACAGACAGACAGACAGACAGACAGACAGACAGACAGACAGACAGACAGACAGAGACGGAGAGAGAGACAGCTTAACAGACGGAGAGAGACAGAGACAGACAGACAGATAGACAGACAGATACGGACAGAAGAGAGACGGAGATAGAGAGACAGAGACCAGGACAGAGACAGACAGAAACATACAGACAGAGAGACACAGACACAGACAGATACAGACAGAGAGACACAGACGGAGAGAGACAGACACACAGAAACAGACAGACAGACAATGACCTCCTATGACCTCCTATACCCTTTACCCTAATAACCGAAGCGCATGTCTTTTTGTCTGTCTTAGCTCTGGATGTCACGCAGTGCAATTCCTACGTCAAGAGGAAGGATGGGGTCGTATGTTACACGACCGTTGAGTTCACGGATCCTTGGAATGTGGCCCTCAAGAACTGCAAGTCCAGCAACAAGACCCTCGTCGAGATTTTGACGAAGGAGGAAAACGATGCTGTCCAGGCTCTCCTCATGTCCAAGAACATCGTCGACTCCTGGCTTGGAGCCGTTCAGTCAAACGAGACGTGGAGATGGCTGGATGGTAAGGGAATAGTTAATTCGTAACTGTAA
The DNA here is from genome assembly GCA_963556255.1 of Allolobophora icterica. Classification (NCBI taxonomy): domain Eukaryota; kingdom Metazoa; phylum Annelida; class Clitellata; order Crassiclitellata; family Lumbricidae; genus Allolobophora; species Allolobophora icterica. Next base: position 67,668,993 of record OY744610.1, on the reverse strand, counting down.
TTGTAGGCCTTAGCAGCTCCTATGCCTCCTTCTTTATGTCTCTACCTCCTTCTCTCTGTCTCTACCTCTTTCTCTCTGTCTCTAAATCCTTCTCTCTGTCTCTACCTCTTTCTCTCTGTCTCTAAATCCTTCTCTTTGTCTCTACCTCTTTCTCTCTGTCTCTAAATCCTTCTCTCTGTCTCTACCTCCATCTTTCTGTCTCCACCTCCTTCTCTACCTCCTTCTTTATGTCTTTACCTCCTTCTTTCTCTCTCTACCTCAGTCTATCCTCTACCCATGACCCCACTCAAAGTTGAAGTCTCACCCCTTCACGAATTCCTACCCTAATCCATCTGACAACCTTTCTCGACCCAAACGAAACCCGCATTAGCAGCGCCTCTGCCTCCTCTCTCTCTCTGTCTTTGTCTCTCTCTCTGTCTGTCTGTCTCTGTCTGTCTGTCTCTCTCTCTGGTCTCTATGACTCGGATCTTCCCCTCTGACTCGATGCAGAGCTCGTGAATAAGCTGGTGCCCTGCACTTAGCTTTAAAGTGGTGCTGTAAAAATGTGGAGTGTAGGATTACGATTACGATGAAGAGGTATATTAAGTATGTTTCCATTGTAGGGGTGGAAGTAAGCGACCAGGGCTGCTACGTCGACAAACTCGACGATCCAGACATTGAATTTGTCACCAACTTCCCTAACAACACAGTTGAGAATTGCATCAAATACTGTGACACTCAGTTCTACCACTACGCCAGCGTCGAGGTAAGAATACGCACAGAAAGTATACCAGTCTACTGAATACTCATCAGTACTGTCTCGAGTACCTTACAGGTACTTAAATGAAGACCATTTATATGGGTAACGGTAACCGATTGGTAAGAGCAGTAACCTTGTAACGCGTTACTGTGTAGGTACCTGAAACGGTTACTGTGTAGGTACCTGAAACGGTTACTGTGTAGGTACCTGAAACGGTTACTGTGTAGGTACCTGAAACGGTTACTGTGTAGGTACCTTGAGCAAGTCCTTCATTCACAATTGCTCAGCGCCATCGGTTGATGCTTCGTCACTCGGCAGACATGCTTAATAAATTAACAACAACAACAGCAAAAACAACAACAATAATAATAAAAATAAAATAATGACGACGATGATAAATAGAAATACGATATTACAATAATAATATAATATCAATAGGCCTATTAAATAAATAAATACATAAAAATTATAATAATGAGGGCCGTTCCTGGTGTTACTTTTTCATTTTTGTGTGTGCACTTGTGAGCTTTGTAAGGCGGGAACATTAAATGCAGCTGCATTGTAAGAGGTGTATATAATTTCGCATGATTTCCCGGCTCAAATGGGACAACGGTTGTCAAACCACTGGGACAACCGTAAGGAGACGTTGTCCAGTGGCTTCGTTGCTCTTGTCGATCTAAACTTACCTTGTCTTTCTTTACCTTCAATGATGGTAAATTTGCCTTGGTTTACCTCACATTACCGTGGTTTGCTTTGACTTACCTCTGAATGTCTCGGCTGCCATCTGTCATCGCGACGACTGTAATGGGCGGATATTATTTTGCGTTCCTTTCAAGATTTCAGCCGGATTTTTAATCCTATGACAGTCAGAACGAACGACACAGAGACAGACAGACAGAGACAGACAGACAGACAGAGACAGACAGACAGACAGACAGACAGACAGGCAGGCAGGCAGGCAGGCAGACAGACCCATGCATGAGCCATACAGACCTATCACAAAACATCTACAGTAGAAACTTGAAGCCCATTATTCGCGTGCATCCATTTTCAAGCGCAGATTATTGCGATATGTCATTTGGCAATTTATCTTAGTCATATTAGGTATTGTACTATTTTCAATTCTATTATGCCACGGTTCTTCAGGAACGAAAATCATTAAAAACATTGCTTTAGGAATAAAAACTTTCAGAATTTAAAAATTTAAGAATAGAAAATTTTTGTAATAGAAGTTTAGGAATAGAAAGCTTAGGTATGTGCGTACGTGTGTGTGTGGTTTTGATTGGATTCAATGATTTGATTTAATAGATTGATCTGATGATTTGATTTGATCCAGGCTGGTGAGATGTGTCGTTGTGGAATGAAGTTCGGTCGATATGGTCAACAGGAGTCCAGCTGTGGTTCCGTCTGTCCAGGCAACAACAGTCAAAACTGTGGAGGAATCTCCTCCCAACAGATCTACTCCGTCTATGGTAACTGATTCCATTTGCCTGTATGTCTGAGAGTGCGTATGCATATACGGGTGTATGTAAGTCTGCATGTGTTTGTAGGTGTATATATGGGTGTATGTATGTGTGTCTGACTGTAGATAACATCAGCTCTTAGATAAATTGCTACTAGGATTCACAATAACTCGAATTTGCTTTCATGCAGCAGAATGTTGCAGTGATATTTACAAATGTTGTAATGTTAACCCTGGAACAGACCTTCAAAAACATCTCCGAGAAAGGTAACAAATGATGATGATGATGATGATGATGATGATGATGATGATGATGATGATGATGATGATGATGATGATGATGATGATGATAATAATAATAATGGTAACGATGAAAAGACATCAACATCCAACCATTAAATACCGAAATCACAGCCAAATATTGGGAAAAACTTTCTTGGTTGCATCGTTGTAAGAAATATGGTTGCTGTTGTTGTGTCTTGAAAACAGGCGCCAGTTCGAATTGGTTGCGTGGACAACCGAGCGACACCGACGAATATCAGACTTGTGCAACAATCGACTCTGCAACAGGGTACCAGTGGCAAGACGTTTACTGCAGGGATGCATACAAAGCACTCTGCGAATTACGTAAGTCTTTACGAACTTACCTTACCATATATTATCTGACAAGAATTTACCTTCAATCACATCAAGTTACCTTAATTCAGTTTACATCATATTACCTTTAGCTTATACTACCTCGTGGTACCTCATACTGTCGTTTTATCTTACCCTATCTTAGTTCTGCTTCCCTTATCTTAAATAAATTCATCTGACCTAACTTCGATCATATGATCCAACCTTGCCCTAGCTCATCTGATCTTACCTTTCCTCAACTTAACCTACCTTACACCATCTTACATTACCTTACCTTATCTAAACTTACCTTACCATCATCACCCAACCGTACATCACCCTACCTCACCATACCTTAATTAACTTATCTCGCCGTACCTCATCCTACCTTACTTACCTCACCCTACCTTAACTAACCTCACCATACCTTACTTACCTCACCTTACCCTACCTTACTTACCTCACCCTACCTTAACTAACCTCACCCTACCTTACTTACCTCACCTTACCCTACCTTACTTACCTCACCCTACCTTAACTTACCCCACCCTACCTTACTTACCGCACCCTACCTTACTTACCTCACCCTACCTTAACTTACCCCACCCTACCTTACTTACCGCACCCTACCTTACTTACCTCACCTCACCCTACCTTACTTACCTCACCTTACCCTACCTTACTTACCACACCCTACCTTACTTACCTCACCCTACCTTAACTTACCTCGCCCTACCTTACTTACCTCACCCTACCTTACTTACCTCACCTTACCCTACCTTAACTTACCTCACCATAACCTACTTACCTTACCATACCCTACATACCTCACCCTACCTTACGTTAACTTACCTCACATTACCTCACTTACCTCATCCTACATTACCTCACCATACACTATCTTGCTTTAACTTACCTCACCTAACGGTTCTTACTTCATGTCACCTTACCTTACCTCAGATTAAGATTAATTGTTGTTCTTAGGTCCGGTGAGGAACAGTTGTGCTCTGGCGAATCCTCAATCGTTTGCGATCAATGGTCGATGCATTTTGCCAACCGACAAGGAAATGAATTTCTTTCAATCTCGTTACACGTGTAGCACGTACGGAGGCGATCTACTCACTTACCTGACGGCAGAAGACACGGCACTCCTCGCTCAGGCCCTCCAAAACCCGTCGAACACTTCCGTCCAGTACTACATCGGACTGACCAAGTGGGCCTGGAAGTGGCAGACAGGTGAGTTATGGATGAAAAAGAGTCCATTGATTTATATGAATGGAATGCTTGGTATGTACCTCTAATGCAGTGTAAGTCAGGTCAATCAGCTGAGCGGAGAACTGTATACGCAATGCATAGTTCCATTTTTAGTGGGTGATTCTAGAGATAGGGTCAACACATCAACGACCAGAGGAAATGTAAATGTAAATAGCGACCCTATCATTATGGACTCGACCCAGTTCGTTTTCAGTGAATTGATCGGGTGAGATCCTTCACCATCGCTGCCCATTTGAATGGGTGCCACGCCATTTAAGGTCCCCGTGTACGGACCGTACTAGCCCGAGATTTGAACCTCTGAAATAAGCCACCTTCGGGAAGCGAACCGCGATCCGCATGCTCTCTTACAGAGAAGTATCCTATCCCGATTCCTCCTCCTCTCCCTACCTCCCTCGCCGTTTAAACCCTAAACACCACCCACCGTCTTACTGTCTACCTGACTGACTCCTTTGGATCTTGACCTGGAATCGATTCGACCCCCTGCCTATCGATTTTGATTTGACTAAGCGCCTGTGAATAAGCTGGTTCCCGCGACTTTGCTTTTTGGGCGCTGTAGAAGTCTCGAGATTACGATTACGAAGTATGCGAGGCAGCCTACACTCTTATCAATGTAGCTAACTGGGCCAGTACAGTACTAGAAGTGACTGGGAAACCAATGGAGGTCGTCGTTAAAGTGTCATTTAGAGTGACCCCCTGATGTGTTTATCTTTGGCAGAGAACGAATTCCTCTACACGAACTGGAAGTATACGAACCCAACGGGACCCGGATTAGACTGCATTACGATCAAGAGAGACGCCACACCTGGAGAATGGATGACGACCACCTGCAGCACACCACATCTGTACATCTGCCAAAAGAGTAAGAGACATTCTCTCTTTCTCTCTGTCCCTTTGTCTCTCTGTCTCTATCCTTCTGTATGACTGTGTCGCGGTCGACTCCTTCGATCGCAACGACGAACCAACGAAGGAACTATTAAAAGATCTTTATTTAAAAATAAAGTCGATTAAGTGTAGAGTAAGTCAACTCGTCTATCAAATATCACAATCGTAGACAGCACACAGGTTGGCTGGTCTCGATTGAACGTTATACGATCAATGTTTCAACGTTTACAAATCTTCGTCAAAAGGCCCCCAATGTACATCAGGTCTATCTTATATAGAGTTCTCCCGGATTCCAGAACGTTCTGTGACGTCACTGTACTTTTCCCTGGAAAGTCCTACTGAACACGTATATCCTTGTTGCATGCACCGAATTAATGTTGACAGCTTGCTGCAGAATTTTCCGTGCGTTGTAAACAAGCTTGTTGACGCGTCGGTTTTCTTCCCTTGATGCATGCACCCGCGTAGACCACGACATTCCCTCCGCCCTCAGATGATGACACGTCTTCAGCACCATCCCGAACGGGTCATCACGATCAAGCCGGGCCTCCAGACTCCATCTCGACACAGCATACACAAACAAAACAAAACACATCAGTTAGTCAATTTATCTATACAATTTGCGGGCTCGATCCTTGTGTGTCGGGCCATTTCCCCCTTCACCATCCGAGTCACAACCGAGAGAGGAAATCAGCCACCGTGTTCTGACGTCCAGGACGATATCGAAAGTCCACGTTAAACTCTTGCAATGCTAACGCCCAACGAGTCAGTTTCGCACTCTTAGGGCTTGCATCTGTGAGATAAGACAAAGGATTATGATCTGAATAAATGATTATCTTTGATAAGAATATCCATGACTTGAATCGTTTAAGTGCCCAAATTACTGCGAAAGCCTCTCTCTCAATTGTAGACCAATGCATCTGTGTATCTGTAAGTTTAAGGCTAGCAAAAGCAATTGGTTTTTCTTGACCTTCTTCGGTCCACTGAAACAAGCAACACCCGACCGCGGTGGCACTTGCGTCAACACTTAAACCAAATTCCTTAGTGAAATCAATGGTATGCAACTGTGTAGCTTTACTGAGATCATCCTTTAACTTATCTAGTGCTTCTTGATGCTTTTGCTCCCAAGGCACCTTCGTAGGTATGTTATCTCGTGTCAAATCAGTTATTACCCGTGCTTTTTCAGCTAAAGCAGGTATAAAATTTCGAAAGTAACTGAAAAAACCCATAACCTTTCTAACGTCTTTCTTTGTTGTTGGAGGATGGATATCATTGATCGTAGCGATCTTACCTGGATCAGGTTCAATACAACCTGACCCTACTATATGGCCAACAAACTTTATTTTGTTTTGTGCAAAATTACATTTTCTTAAATTCAAAGTGAGTCCTGCTTCCTCAATAGTTTGCAAGAATTTCTCTAGATGTTCTAAATGGTCATTCCAATTCATTGAAACCACTGCCATATCATCGACGAATGGTTCGGTAAAACTTCGCACTGGATGTAAAACTTGGGTCATAGCACGAATAAAGGTATTGCTAGCGGACTTGAGTCCAAACGGCATTCTTGTGAACTCAAAAAGTCCTGCATCACATACGAATGCCGTAAGCCATCGATGTTCTTTCCGAACTGGAATTTGCCAATACCCCGATTTCGCGTCGAAAACACTAATAAACTTTGCCCGTCCCACCTTTTGTAAGACGTCAGCAATGTCTGGGGTCGGGTAACAATCACCTAGAGAATATTTGTTAACATGGCGATAATCAATTGCCAATCGAACGCCATTTTGACCTTTGGGTCCCTTTAAAACGCAAACTACCGGACTGGCCATTTCACTTTTCGATGGTCGAATGATGTCTAATGCCAACATTTCTTCTATCTGGCGTTGTACTTCAGGTTTAAGTAGCTCAGGTACTTTATATGCCCTTAAACGCTTAGGAGTGAAATCATGAGTTATCTTAATTTCATGTTCTAATACTGGACAATACCCAGGTTTATCCACAAATACTGCCGTGTGCCGATCCAAAACTTCAAAAAGTTGCTTCTGTTCCTCTTGCGAAAGATGCGCTATAATCAGAGGATCAATTCGCTTACTCGGGCTTATTTGTTCACGTTCTTCCTGATCTACAACCTCTACTATACCAAATTCTTCATCTTGATCAACAATTACTGAACAGCTATTGATCATCGCTTGTTCGAGTCGTTCATGGTATCGCTTGATCTTATTTGCGTGTAAATGTCTTTGTTTTCCCTCTATTTCTACTATATAAGAATATGGGGATTTAACCTTGACTACGGTAGCAGGTCCTTGCCATCGACTATAAAATTTAGAACTACCAAAATCTGGTGCTAATACTGCTACTTTATCTCCAACTTCGTATTTTCTGTCAGTACTACGCAAGTTATAATAATCTGCATACCGCTTTGTTTCTATATCACTATAGTAATCTGCATAAACTTTCGCGAATTCGAGGTTTTCCTTCAGTGATTGGAGATACTCTTCGGGTGATTTACCTAAGTTAAGAGGTACTTTTCGTTCGCCAGCCCACGATTCCTTCAACACACTAAGTGGACCCCGAGGAAGAGTTCCATAAACCATAGTGAATGGCGAAATATGAGTCGTGCCTGAAGGTTTTTCTCTAAGGCTCCACAGAACAAACGGTAACAATTGGTGCCATCCACGAGGATCAGATTGAGCAAGCTTAAAGATCATGGTTTTCAAGCTTTGGTTGCATCTTTCAACCAATCCAGCTGCCTCAGGATGTCCAGGGGTATTAAATCTGGGACTACAACCCATTCGCCGCAAGAATTCTTTCGTCAAACGACTGGTAAAGTTGGTACCACAATCAGAACTGATGATCCTTGGAATAGAAAAAGTTGTAACAACTTGCAACAACTTCACAAACTCCCTTTGCATTCAGCGATCTAAGAGGATACGCCATCGGCCAACGAGAAAATTTATCCACCAGAACCAGAGCATAATTGTACTGGGGTTTCGATTTGTTGGATTCTCCAGTCACTACCATAGGGCCAATACAATCCATATTTAGATGGTTAAAACAGAGTTCATCCGCCCTCGGAATAGGAGTGATCGGGACTCGATCTGCCACTTTAACTGGAGTTCTTAGTTGACAAATTTGACAAGACGCACAATATTCGCGAATCCTCTCATCCATTCTTGGAAACCAAAAGTTTAATTTGATCCTGGCTCTCGTTGCCTTAAAAGCCATGTGCCCAGCACATGGGGCATCGTGTGCTACTCGCAAGACAACCTCGATTCTATCTTCCGGTAAACATAATTGATTAACCTTATGTCCCATAATTTCCCCTTTGTGGTACAGGAGGTTATTATCTATAAAGAAATTATTTTTATTCTGTCTCGCTTGTTGCCAGCAAGATATAAGATTGTGACAATTCTGTTGCTCACGCAATAAAGTATCATTATTCGCTACTCCCTCATCAGACTTGAACTCTGTTGACTCAACATCAAGAAAATTATCTGAATCATCAACTAGTTGCTCCTGAGAATATTCATTCACTTCTGACGGCAAGGATTCGTTGCTGTTACTTTTCTCGATATTAACTTCTAAGTTATCTTCTTCTGCCCCTTTATTTATTTGTACACATCGATCTACGCCAGCTACCATCACTACATATTGCGAACTATCCCTTAATAGGTCCACAACATGGGGTGTCAAAATAACCCGTTCATTTAGTTCAGGGACTACAGCGAACATGACGCACAAAGATGGCGCAATGTTCGTCGTTCCTTCCATTGAATTAGCTAATTTCATTTGTAGGTATACTACATCTGCCTTACATCCTTCTCCCTGAAAACCAATTATATTAATCCGTTTAATCACGGGTAAGTTTAGTGACTCAATTAATTTCTTATCAATACAACAAATTTCTGCTCCTGAATCAGATAATGCTGGCTGAGAAGGGAGATCTTCAATCTGTACATTGATATACGACCTCTCTTGTAATCCATCAATACTATTCTCGTATACCCTTACAGCAGTTTCCAACCCTATTGGTTTAGAATTATCCAATAAATTCCCTTGCTTTACCTGTTCAGGTATCTCATGCAACACGTTGACCTTCTCAACAAATAAGTCGGTCACTTCTTCAGTTGAGTTCCCAGATATACAAGTACTCACCTTTTTAGAACTTGGTTTGGTCTGGCACTCCCTTGCCCTATGACCCTTCTGATGACATAAGAAACAGAGACCCTTTACCTTGGCCTCCTCCTGAGACACCCTCGCACCTATCTTGGCTTCACCCCTTAATTCCGGTTTGGGAGACTTGGGTTGAGCTGTCTGGTTATTGACTTGAACATGTGGTTGACCTCTCGTCCAATTGTTATACTTCGGTGTCGGATGACTACGGCATACTAAGTCATTCCCACCATCATGCGACGCTACATAAATGTCAGCCGCATTATCTATATCTTCACAGCTCAACCACTCCTCTTTTTCTTGGGCCAATATATAATCTAAACAAGCCTTCGACAAGGACTCCTTAAGCCGATCCGCAACCAATAAACTTACAAGTTTATCAAACTCATCAGTTATCTTTCTACTTTTCAAATAATACATAAGAGCCACACGCAATTTGGATGAATAGATCGTAAATGATTCGTCCGATGCTTTGTGCAACGACCAAAATCGGGCTCTAAGATTTGAAGGGCTTATCTTAAACTCCCTTAGCAAAAACTCCTTCAGGAATTTGTAGTCATGGAGCTGTGCCTCAGTAAGGCGCATGGTTAATGCCTTAGCTCTTTCACTTAAAATGGCTAGCAATAATTTTGCTCTAACATCTTCATCCACCTCATACACATTAAACAAACCATCCAAGTGATCAAAGAAACCTGGAATTTCTATAGGGTCGGAAGGAAATTTCCAAAGAATATTCTTAAGGGCATCACTATAACGCTTAGTACGACTTGCTAAAGAATCTCTAACATTTCGTTCTTCCTGCTTTTCCTTCCTCTCCCTTTCTTCTTTCTCTTTCCGTTCCTTCTTTTCTCTTTCTTCTTTCTCTTTCCGTTCCTTCTTTTCTTCCTCTCTCCTCTTTTCCTCCCTTTCTTCCTTCTCCTTCCGTTCCTCCCTTTCTCTTTCTTCCTTCTCTTTCCGTTCCTTCTTTTCTTCCTCTCTCCTCTTTTCCTCCCTTTCTTCCTTCTCCTTCCGTTCCTCCCTTTCTCTTTCTTCCTTCTCCCTTTGTTCTTTCTTTTGTTCTTCGTATTTACGGATTTCGAACTCCAGACGGCGCTTCTGCAGCTCGTAATCCACTCCTGTTGGAGATATTGGACTACCCTTAAATTCCTCTTCCTCTTTTCCAATCTCCATGGCCCATTCTTCCATTAATTGATTTCGATCCCATGACATAACATCATCTTCGTCCCTTCCTGCCTTCATAAGATACACCCTAAGGCGCTCAGACGACATTTTGCGAATATTCGCTTGCATCTCTGTTGTCAACGCTTCCATTTTTACAAACAGTCAGTCAACAACAACAAAAAAACAGACACCACGCGGCAAACCCGCCACACAAAAGGAAAATTCCACAACCCAAAGTGCAACTATGCAGTATCCAAAGAAGTACACTCGCCAAGTACGCAAAAACTATACAAGCTCACGCAAGTCTGGCCTCGATCACAACAATGGATCAAATTTCAAAGAAATAATCAGCAGATATTGAAAGAGAAATAATGGCTGCCTCCCACTCGGCTGCAACTCCACTCTCTTTTCTCCTTCTCAGCCACGACAACACCTAGGATCTTACCCGTATGTTGACTGCTGTCTTCTGCTGTCTCAGCCGAACGACGCACTTCGTCCGTCCGACTGTCGTATGCCGATTCACCCGTCTCCCACGGTAGAAAGGCGTCTCGATCCGCTCGCTGTCTGGAACAGACCGTCTCTTGATCCTCCGGGTTGACTCCTTCCTCCGTCGGCTCGCGTCTTCTTCACCGGATCCAACACCGATGATCCCGCCGCTGCCACCAATAATGTCGCGGTCGACTCCTTCGATCGCAACGACGAACCAACGAAGGAACTATTAAAAGATCTTTATTTAAAAATAAAGTCGATTAAGTGTAGAGTAAGTCAACTCGTCTATCAAATATCACAATCGTAGACAGCACACAGGTTGGCTGGTCTCGATTGAACGTTATACGATCAATGTTTCAACGTTTACAAATCTTCGTCAAAAGGCCCCCAATGTACATCAGGTCTATCTTATATAGAGTTCTCCCGGATTCCAGAACGTTCTGTGACGTCACTGTACTTTTCCCTGGAAAGTCCTACTGAACACGTATATCCTTGTTGCATGCACCGAATTAATGTTGACAGCTTGCTGCAGAATTTTCCGTGCGTTGTAAACAAGCTTGTTGACGCGTCGGTTTTCTTCCCTTGATGCATGCACCCGCGTAGACCACGACAGACTGCATGTCTCTGTCTCTCTCTATGTGTGGCTGTCTGTGTCTATGGTCCTGTCCGTATGCAGGGGCGGCGCCAGACACTTTTTGTAACCAGGTCATAGCCAGGGCAGCCATACAAGTAACCAGTGCAGAGGGCGAATTATGGAAAGTGCGTTAGCGCGAACCGAAATGGTGACCACAATAAGATCGCGCTACCGCGCTTGCCATACGTCGCCCCAAGCCCTATTTGTCTATAGGCAGGAGGTCAGATGGGCGAAGTCCCCGGAAGCTGAACGCTTTTTGACATTTGTAAAGTAAATTTTAACATTTCAGTTAATTTAAAAGTGAATTTATATATCAGGATATAACAAATATAACGGAACAAATTCTGGACAGGGCAAAAATTCTGGCAGGGCATCGACCAGGGCAAAGGCTTTTTCACCAGGGCATTTGCCCTGGCGCGCCCTGGTGTAGCGCCGCCTCTGTCCGTATGTCTCTGTCTTTCTGTCTGTCCCTTTGTTTTTCTTTCTGTCTGCCTCCCAGTGCTTTGGCTCTGTCTTTCTCTGTCTGTCTGTTCCTCTGTCTGCCTGTCTGTCTGTCTGTCTGTCCCCAATCTTCTCTCTTTGTCAGTCTTTCATTGATCTACTGGGTTTCCGCGTTTAAGTTAGAGACACTTTAGACTCAAAATCCTAACAATCACCCTATAATTATTATTGTGCCTCCTTCAACAGGTAACGCAACCGAAAGAGTAACGGCTCCTCTCTTCACTCCTGCACCGTCAACGACTCCGAGAAGAACCCCTCTACCACCTCTGCCAAAAACATCCACCCGGTCGCAACCCTCGTCAACCGTTCATCCGCTACAGCCTCCCAAGTCATCCGCCGCCGATCAGACCTCGTCATCGCCAAACACCGCTGGTGAGTGACGACAGACAGACAGACAGACACACACCACACACAGACAGAGATACATCCACACAGACATCTACACAGGTAGACAAACACATAGACAGACACATAGACAGACAGAGAGAGAGAGAGAGAGAGAGAGAGAGACAGACAGACAGACAGACAGACACAGACAGACACAGACAGACAGAGTGACAGACAGACAGACACAGAGACAGACAGAGACAGAGACAGACAGACAGAGACTGATTATTTTATTGATATGGGCCTATGTGTATTGATTGATTGGCTGATTAATTATTAATAGATGGATTGACCGACGGATGAATAGAAAGACAAAACAATCGATGAATAGATAAGTCAGTCAGTCAGTTGAATGTCTACGTTTACAATACACGTCTTCCGTTTCGTTGTTTTCAGCGATCATAGGTGGCGCTGTTGCTGGTGCCATTGGATTCATCATCTTAATCGTCGTCGTCATCACAATCATCGTCTGCATCTGCCAAAGGTCAGTCATGATACGAGGTCAAAGGTTACAAGGTCAACGGGGTTCGCATGACTCCATAACTGGGGTTGGGTTGGCATGGGTGGTCCATTGTTAACCAGTGGCGGCGATCTTGTTTGACAGGTGGGGGGGGGGAAACATGGGACACTTTTGAACTGATTTGGTCAAAAAAGAGGTGAACATATTTGTCGCGCTTATTGCACTGACCTTTTTTGTGTTTCTTTAAAACTTGGGGGTGGGGGGCAACTGTATAGCGTGTCCCCCACCGTTAAAGGTGGGGTCTTCCCCCTCGACCCACCAGGGTCGCCGCCTCTGCTGTTAACCTCTTTGATGAGCCCCAGCAACGGGTGATGTCAGAATGACTTAACCATCGATTCACTTTATGACAGTATAATGACACCCCATGTAATAGACCAAATTTTAATGTTGTTAATTAACTCATTGGTAATTTGGTGAAAATCTTACACTTGGCTTCCGCTCCCTACTTATTACGATTTAGCAATAAAAACAGTAATTAGGAGAATTGGTGCAGACTAGTATAAAATTTGCGCTATAGAAACGGTTTCTTGCATTTTAGAAACCGTGAGAAGACGGCGGACACTGAAAAGACGGACGTGAAATCTGGCGACGCCGAAGTTCAACCACCTCCGCCGACATACTTCTTCGGAATAGAAACAACTCCAAAGTATCGCAACGAGAAACCGTCCTACCCCTCCCTGCCCGACTTCGGTGGGGAGAAAACGGTCAAGGGCTCTACGGTGGGTCGAAACAAAAGCCGGAGAAATTCTACGAGCAAAAATCCAGACGTTATTCCAATCTACCCGAGCATGACCCTGACCCCGATGGACGAGTCGACCAACTATGCCAAACAATACTCCGCCGACATTTACGTCAACCCTGAACTTAGCTACTGAGTCAACTATGTTTCTTTTTTGTAGCTCTAATATAAGTTTACGATTGGTGCGGTTTCGTTGCGAAGGTGTGATACGGAACAGGTTCTGTGCAATGTTCGTTTTGTAAGCATAAGTTAATCTGATCGCTAGAAGTAAGCTTATCGTATTTCGAGCTTCGAAGGGGTGCCAAGCTAATCCTCTGAAATTGATTTTTCCAGTGTATCCTCAAAATCTGTTTCCTAAGTTAAAACATGATTATTTGCTCAAGTCTCACTTTTCGGTATTTTTTAAATATAGGCCTACTCAGGTAGTCAGAAATCGAATAATTCAGTTTTTCAGTGCCTTGTAATTCAGTCGTCAAGTCTATGTACATTGGCTTAAAATGTCAAACTTGACAACTGAAAATAATTCTTACTTATTACGATACACATGTAGGCCTACTGCAACTGTTTCTCTTCTGCAATTCAGTAACTAGTTTTTCCATTGTGGTAGTGTCGGTCATTGGGTTTCAGGTGCACATTTATATGCAGCCAATGCATGTTGTCAGTATTCTAAAAAGGTTTACATTAACCTGCAGTAGGTGGCAAAGGAGTAAGGTACCTCTTTCCACAACAGTCCTCGGAAAAGTGAACCTTCAAGGAGTGCTTCTCGGAGGAATGGTTTTGAGAGCAGTGATCGTAAATGGTCATTAGAGGAATGAGTCATTAGAGTTAGCGATCAGATTAGAGGAAATCTCCTTGAAGGAATAGTCATTATAGGAATGGTCATTACAGTAAATGTCCTTAAAGGAATGGTCATTAGAGGATAGGTCTTTAAAAAATGGTTCTTGGAGGAATGGTCTTTAGTGGAAAGGTCATTAGAGGAAATGTCTTTAAAGGAAGGGTTATAAGTTATTACTACCGGCAATAAGTTATAGTATTTGTTTAGTGTTTAACATTTTACTTAAGATATTTATGGTGGATGATACTAATTATACTTTGAAGCATGAGAGTGTAAATAAAGACTGTTGGAAATAAAAGATGTTTAAAAACTGTGGAAAGACATTAAAAAGTGTTCATCTGCTAACATTTGAAGAGACATTTGTGTAATAAGTTTTTAATTAAATCGAATGTTCAAATCTTAAGTTCTGCCACCAGAATGTGCAACCTCAGGCCATACCCTCATTTCTGCCTATAGTACTTAACCTCCACAGCATCACCCGCAGTGGGTTTTCTCACTTTGGCTATCGTTATGAAACAAAACATACTACGTCATCAAGATTTCAAAGAACCGTCAAATACCATAAACCACAGCTATGGACAACAAAACTACAATCTTTTCCTAGTACAGGCTAACGTCATCAAAACAATGAAAAACTGGCCACCAACTGTGCACTACAATGTTGATTCATTAACACGAAGTCACAGAGGGACATGTCTTATAACACGGCGTGTAAACCAGGTCACATGTAAAAACGATTAATATTGAAAAAGTCAAAATTTAGCTTTACACTGCAGTTGTTGTAGAGTATGTTTCCCAATACACCATCTTAAGTTAATAGCTTTGGGGACATTAACACCACCATACATACTAAGAACTAATATGGAATTTACATAACATGGAACTTATGTTCAAGTATAACAGTTGATACAAGGATACAGGTCCATTAAGATATGTTAATACTAATTATAATTTTCTAACTTTGCCTGGAATCAACAACCTCTGGATGTATTCTTAAAACGTCTGCCAACATGTTTCCCAGGTCAGTATCCTTTCTTCCAGTCGACTGCGAACTTGAGTGGCTCTCCATTGACGTAGCGGTCGTAGCTCCGGATAAAAAATTCTGCAACCTGAAAGAATATAAAGATTATACTCCAACCATTTTGTAACTTACTTTTGTAATTTATATCACATTACGATCATTTCATGCAACCATTTTGTAAATGAATTTTGTAATTAACATAATAAGATTATTTATATGTAATATAAAGATTATTTCAAGCTTCTATGCTGATATGCAGGGACAGACAGACAGACAGACAGACAGACAGACAGACAGACAGACAGACAGACAGACAGACAGACAGACAGACAGACAGACAGACAGACAGACAGACAGACAGCATGCAGAATGATAGAAACACACCAATAGAAAGACGAGCCGGCAGTAAGAGACACACAGACTAGTTTTAGAAGCAAATTGCTTTTGGGCAACTGGAGCAGATAAACAGGCAAGAAGACATACAGAACAAAACCAGACAGACAGACAGATAGTAAGAACCATACAGACAGATAGTAAGAATCAGACAGACAGATAGTAAGAACCAGACAGACAGACAGTTAGAACCAGACAGACAGATAGTAAGAACCAGACAGACAGAGTGAGAGTGACTGACCTTCTGGCTGTCAAGACAAAGTGCTGCATGATGAGGAGTGATGAGGACTTGAGGATGCTTCCACAATGGACTGCTGACAGGAAGTGGTTCCGTTTGAAAGACGTCCAACACGGCTCCATCAATCCAACCACGACTGCAGAGTATCAACATTACAAACACGTCATTCTACACAAGAAAATTCTAAAGTGGTCCTTAAAAATTTAATGTTACTACCTAATATAAGCACAGAGCGACATGGGAGCCGATTGGTTAGAACTTAGAACGCTCGCCTTTTTAAGATGGAGTAGTTGTGAGTGAAGGATTTGCTCAAGGTCCCTACACAGTAACCATCTCAAAGGAGGACGACCAAACCTGTACATTTCTAAGTTGATTGCTACAACCAGTTGGCTATTAAACATACAGTAGGATGTTAGCTTTAGCAAATGACGAAGTGAGAAAGACTCCAAGAAAATGAGCCAGAAGTGGTAAACGGTCACAGAAACAAATTGAAACATAGCTTTTCTTACTCGAGTGCTTTCATTAACGTGTCCTCATGAACGACGTTTCCTCGACCGATGTTGATGAAAACTGTTTTCTGAAAATTTAAAACCAGTTTGTAATCTGCAATTAGTAACTTCTGTTGCTCCAATGTCTAATGCACAAGGCATCAACCGATGGCACACCAAAACCAAGTCATAATCAGGTCAATATTGAGATCAGTCCATCAGAAAGAGAGGCAGCGTATCGTGGATAAGCAATTTGAAAGAGGTAAGTTTTAAGTTGAGAACGAAATGAAACAAGCGACTGAGGAGAGTGCACAGACACAGAGAGAGTTCCAAAAAGTAGGTCCAGCAACCGAAAAAGCTCGTTCACCAAAGAACAGTTTTTGATTTCAACATTCTGCTTTCCAAGTTTAGAAAAATTCATGAACAGATAACATGAAAGCATCGTATCGGGTTTAAATCCTAAATCAACTTCACAACCTACAACAGAAGAACTATACCTTTGTCTTCTACTTTCATAATATTTTTCCCAAATACAGATTTGCAAAATAAGAGGGGCAGCAGATTTGTACCGTTAAAATGAAGTCTGCCCGAGAAACACCAAAAACTAGTAATACAAAGTCCTATAACAGATTCTCTGCTTGTGCCCCCTAGCCAACTCAGCTGGAATGAGTACACTGACCGTACAACATGGTTGGAAAGATCGGGTGGCAATGGAGAGGACTTCCTCATATGCAGAGGCTGAGAAAAATGAAGTCGCTCGCACTTGGTACCCATTGCTACCTCCCAGGGTTAAACTTAAGGGACTGCTCTTCTTTTTCCTCTTCACCAAGTTCATATCCGACTTGCAGATTAAGTTTATATAACTTTGCTTATGTAACAATTGTAATAGGTAACAAGTGTAACATGTAATAAGCGTAATAAGTACAGTGTAACACAACAAACGTAACTGGAAACCCATACAGAGTGTAACATGTAACAAGTGCCATGCATAACAAATGTAACACATAACAACTGGAACACGTAACGAATGTAACATGTAACATAAGTGTAGCACGTAACAAGCTTAACACATAACATATGTAAAAACAACGAACATTGCTAGAAATCACAGTCTGCAAATGTTCAGTCAATATCACTTCATCCTGAAAGAACTCAGGTTTCTAATGTGAAACTGAAGACTAACTTTTGCTGCGCAATGTGACAAAATCTCTCCATCGAACAATCCGTCGGTTGTCGGAACACTTGGCAACACACTTACAACGTAATCTGAAGCAGCAAGAAGTTCGGGAAGCTCTGAGGTTAACCTGAATCAGAAATCAACCACACGTCTCTTCATAACATCGTCACCTAAAAAAACTTCCAGAATGGCTTAAAATTCTCTTAAACAGCGTTTCCAAACCTGGGCGCTGTGGCTCCCGAAAGCATCTGAACCTTAGGGCTACCACGGCTGGATAATATATCTGCAGCTTTTTCTGTCAGAAAACTGAAAAGCTACTGATTATTGCCACTGACACAGGCCTACAGCTATTTTTAAAACTTAAAGTAGTGTAGAAATAGTCAATACACTGTGATTGAATAGAAGGAACGTTGCTTGTCATTAAAATAACGAACCAACTGGGAGCAATATAAATGAAATTAAGGTCGGGTGCCGTTGACTGAATGACTTCTAGTAAAGGTGACTTGCTCTGAAAAAGATTGGGAACCACTGGTCCTCCGATAAGCTGAGCAAAGTTGCGGTTGACTGTTAATGCAAATGATGTAATGGCTGATCAACACATGCAGTGTTTCTGGTCAAACAGCCTCACCAAGACTTGCAACCTGGACCCTACCACACTGTGTGATGTGCTCGAGTATGATGATTTCTCTGCCCGAAGGCAGGTCCATTGGCTTTATGCCACCCGGGGATGAGATGAGCGAGGTGGTTTCCCATTGCATTCCTGTCCAAGGTCGCTATGCAGGGGCTTGACGTAGATTCGAACATGTGACCCTCCAGTTACAAGGTACAGAACACACCGCTACACCAGTGCGTCCCATTTGCTTGGGTATAACCTAATCATAACCTACTGGAGAAGAAGTCAGGTCGAACAGACCCAACAAATCAGAGACCCCAGGCTATTATTAGTAAAAACATTTTAACGCACACAGTCACATTAAAAGTGCAAATCAGAAGCGCGGTTATTTGGTAGCCCGGTGAATTTACACATCCAGATGTTTGACGGCCAATGAGAAATAGTGAGTTTTGAGGCGTTTTCTGAATGAAGGAGAAAGGCTGAGGTGGGTGTGGCAGTCCAAAAAGATGAGTCTTGTGTTGGGACCTGAATGACATCAAAGAACTGATGAGTCTCTTAAAGTGGGGCTATATAAATTACTGATTACAAATACAGTTTGATCGTTACCGATATTCGTCGACGGACGGACATCTCTGATCTTGTGATGGAAGTTCTTTCACAAGCGCCCAGATCTTCGTCTGGAATCCTTTGGCAACCCTGGCAACTGAACAAGACAGAACTTTGTTATTGCAATCGAATTGTGATCGTTCCCTTCTGTTAACATCTAACAAATATGAATCTCATTATAATAGACTTCAATCAATCTATCAATCAATCTTTAATGATCCACGAACAGTGTAAGTAACAACAGAGAATAACATTAAACCATACGTTGTTATAAACAGGAGCAAGGGCGACCCAAAAGCGCAGAGGATTGCAATAAATTGCAAATTGTTTTTACCAAAGTTTCCTTTTCGTGCTTTAAATATGCCAATTTCTACCCACTTGTGAATATCTTGGCAGTCTCGGTAACCACTGCGCAAAATTAAGCATTGTGTACTAAAGTTTGCTTCGTAAATTGGCATTGAAATATGCGGATTTAATTAGAAATTAGCGTATTTAAGCATTAAAAGGAAACTTAGGTAAAACAGTTTACAATTTATTGCAATCCAAAAGCAACTACGACAGCTAGTTATAGCCAAATCACAGCCAACTGTTGTTGCTCTGAAAAAATAAGTATTTCTTGAAAACATTTGTCAGAGCTTCGTGACCCACTTTTGGGTCGCAACCCAGTTTGGGAAACTCTGTCCTATACAATTCAGCCCAAATAATGAAGATTGTACTAACTCTCCTTTCCAATGTCTCCAAATCCAACAATTCCCAGCGTCACGTCTGTGATCGATCTGTACGGCAAACGTTTCCTAGAACAAGCACCATCATCCATAACTTTAACTTCAGTTAAATTTCTTCTTCAGGTAAAACATATTTACATTTAACCTGTTTTTAAGCAGAAAACTATCTATGTACAGCAAAACAATGGTGAAATTACAGGCAGGCACTAACAAACAAACAGACAGGCAGGCAGACAGACAGACAGATGCAGACAGTCAGGCAGACAGACACAGACAGATAGAACCATACATAAAGTCATACATACATACATACATACAGACAGAGAGACAGACAGGAAAGCAGACAAACATAAAAAAAGACATACAGACACATACATACAGACAGACAGACAGAAGGCTCCATACCACAAATTCTGCTGTTGAAAGTCCTTCATTTTGAAGAGGTGTCTCTCTCTGGCGATCATGTACCCAAGCACATACTCGGCCAT
Source organism: Allolobophora icterica (assembly GCA_963556255.1). NCBI lineage: Eukaryota > Metazoa > Annelida > Clitellata > Crassiclitellata > Lumbricidae > Allolobophora > Allolobophora icterica. The sequence goes on along the minus strand of OY744610.1, from coordinate 67,648,832 downwards.
GTGGGTCCCGTAGAAATCGCCATTCCTCGTCACGGCATATTTCGGAATCACCTAGAAAATGCCAAACCAATTTCACACACACTCATTCACGGAACATACACGAAATGCAGGTGAGCGTTTGCAAACAGAAGTGTCTGATCTTAAGAGCCACCATCATTACAAGACTGGTTGCGAGGTCACAGCAGGACTTTCACAGTCCTCAACATGTAAGACCATATACAGGAACCACACACACGTGTGGATTCCATTACAAGCTCTCAGTTTATGCGTCATTCTGCTTAACGTGAATTATGTACATAAAGCTATTAAATTAACATTAAATTAATATTATTAAATTAACATGAAATTAACATTATTAAATTATTATTATTAAATAACATTAAATAAAAATATCATATTGGTTGATGTGCCATACATTAATTGCAGTGTACTACTACTACTACTACTACTACTACTACTACTACTACTACTACTACTACTACTACTACTACTACTACTACTACTACTACTACTACTACTACTACTACTACTACTAATACTACTATTAATAATAATAATAATAATAATAATAATAGTAATAATAATAATAATAATAATAATGACGAATTGCATTGTGCCGTAGATCAGCCGAGGCCAAAGGAAAGGGCGCTGACTAATAAGACTGTTCCACTCACTTCTTCAACAGGATCTGTTGATGCAATACAGAATGGCCTAGTTTACATGCTGTATCATAAGGCACGTGTTAATGTGTCTACATCGTACCATAATTATTGTGCAAAATACGCAAATGATCAAACATGATCTTACCCCTGATTGAGTGACCAATCGACTCAGGCGATCAATACCTAAAACAAATTCAGATCTTCATTTTGCCATAGTCCTCAAATCGCACTTTAACAAACACAGATATTCTCAGTTTATTAAAACCGCCAGAAAACAGGATTCTAACAACACGATTATCAAATGATTCTTATTACCTCTATTGTTCTTTATATTTCTATTTTTTAAAATCCCAGCAGTGTAATCCCTCAGCAGAGAAAAACTGTCCACAGATCATTTATAAAATCTTGAAGATAATCAATCAATCAATCAATCAATCAATCCGTTTATTATAACACAACTTGCAAGATATAGTTTACAGGCAGGTAATCTAATAATCTAATCATGACTCCTAAATTGCCGTTATCATAAAGCTGAAGACATTGGTCGATGGTCGAATCGCAATAAAAAGTCTTAATCCTTTCGAGAAGAATCTGGGTTGAAATCTGATAGATCTGAGAAAAGAGAAGCCAGGCTACAATGGAGTTGCAAGTGGAAAGAGATGAGTTTCAAGTTTAGACCTCAGTGGCATCAATGAGTTGACAGATTGATCTAAATCCTCGAATGGCTGATAATCTTTATTTTTTGCTGTAAATTCTCAGGACTAGTTTTACGCAAGCATGAGGAGATGTTTGAATTATGGGGATATGTCGTCGTTTGGATACTTCTTACACCTCACCAAATCACATTAAGTTACGTCAATTGACCAGTTTCCCACCCGGTTTCACACCTCAGCCAATCAGAATAAGCCAAGTCACCCTGACCCAGTATTCAACCTGGTCTCATATCTCAGCCAATCAGAATAAGCCAAGTCACAGTGACCCAGTTTTCAATCTGGTCTCACACCTCAGCCAATCAGAATGAGACCGTGATCATCCCAACCCAGTTGTTTTCTCTCGTTTCCTACCTGATGCTCACCTGCCCACAGTGATTGCATCCATCGAAGATTCGGAAGTTTATCGATCAGATCGTACTCCACTACGAGATTTGGATCAACGATAAGGACTTCGCAGGACTGGAGCAACTTCAGTTCCTCCTCTGATATATTATTACGAGGCTTTCCTTTGAACAGAAATAACATCATATATAATATAATAATAAATATTCATGTTTATTGACACGCTCACTGACAAACCGCAGTAAGTTACAATGAAACATACGACAGTACAATTATCAAGATCTTATAGATCTTATAACTGTTAGGAACCAGCTCATTTTACAGCTGCCTCCTAGGCAGTAGAAGGCTGAGTCGACCTATAGGGAGCTTACGGGTATCGAACCGAGTCCTTCAAGATCATACGGAAACTACTGACAAAAAGCTGATCAAATATTTATACAAATCATCCTAAAAACATTTTGGAAGTTGTTACATGTTGCTAGTAAAGGGAGCGTAGATTTGTACCTGTCCATACTACTTATAGTGCCATGGAAAGGATGGGTTGGTGTTTTAAGAAGAAAACTGAACTCTTACAAGATGTGTGGCTGTTGACATACTGGGTGGGACCACCTTGGACACGACAAGATTTCACTAAGATCGTAATATATGACCCAATTTATGCGATCAAATAAGAGGAAGCTATTGTCAGCATTTTATTTGAAAACATTGAAATAATAAATTCCGTGGTACTTGTACAAATGAATCGACTGAGATGTTCTCAAACGTAGAAGAAGAGCAGGCCCTGAAGCTAGCCCTCAGACAGTCATGGGTATGAAGTGTTAGCGACTTCATTTTCTTAGCCTTGGCATATTAGCATGGGTGGCCAGTCCTCTCCCTTGCCGTCTCATCGTCCCACTAGCAGTCCATGGTCAGTGTACTCATTATAGCCGAGTTGGCTAGGGAGCACAGGTAAAACAGAAATCTCTAAAATTTCTCTCCTGGCAGGGATTTGCACCACGACCTCTCAAACGTAGCATAATAACATATCATAATCGCGTTTATGTAGCGCCTTCTCAAGAAATATATCATTGCAGAGCCCACACAGGTGAAAAATGCGCTACAAAAATTTATAATATGTCCGCAAACTTTAGGGGTTTTTCTAACACAAATCTGCCTAACCTTACGGAGATTATTTTCCACAATGCCGTTAAACTTTCAACTCTAATCCAAACTAGTTGCATTGCAGTTCAGAGACCCCCAGATAGATGGATGGAAAGTCCAGTAATTCAAAGATCTAATTACTGACCGGCAACGATGACATCCAATCGGATATCGGGTCTGATCGTTTTAACGGCCCGAGCGATTTCTTCGCTTTGAGAGGATCTGAAGAGAATCCCAGTAAGCGGCTTCTTCGAAGACATTGTTGAACTGTTGACTTTCCCTTCAAAGGTCGCCTTTTTAAGAAAAACAGACGACACTAAACGTTCACAAACTCTTGTAGTTTCTCCTAAGCGCCGCGTCAAAGCCATCTTGCAAAGTTCACGCAATTTTAATAAGGGATGCACAGATAAAATTATTAATTACCTAGTTGACCTTTTTAAGACTAACTTCAAACTTTTCAAATTTAATATTACACTTTCCTACAATCGGATCAAAATAAATATAAGCAGAAAATGTTTAAATTTATTTAAGTAGCGCTTGTTGAGCGATTTTAATTCAAATGTAACTTTAGGAAGATACTATGAGTTACCTTAGTAGCAATCCACCTTTTTCATCCTCTGAATAAACTCGGGCAACTGTCGCCAACGGTTAATGAAGCTTTCACAAGCACTTCAACACAGACCGTAGCAAATATCATACCAAGTATCAAAGTCACATGACCTAGTTTTCTTATCAGGTCGCGCATGCATAAGTTGTGTATAGGAATATACGTGGTATACACTGGATTGAGAACATTATAAAATGGATTGGACTATCTTGGATGGTTGCAGTACGAGATAGGAAACGCTGGACCCATTGTGTAATATTGACCCATTCCTGTAGCCTACCATCGCAAAGCGACGACGGCGACATGATATATGACACTGACCCTAAAACCCTAAGCCCTAACCGACCCTCACGGTCTTCTGGAAGATCAGCATCTCGGTGAAATTGACGAACGTAAAATTAGCGAAAAACTGTTTTTGCAATTTTCACAAGTAAACTTCGACATGTCGCTACTTTCGAGACTGATTTTATGTTGACTGAAAGTTAAAATTTGGAAACAGAGGACGATTTAAGAGGCTCTGGTGCAACACTTGTCTTGTTAAAGCGCACTGTAAATGTTTAGTTGTATTGTACATTGTCTTCTAAGTCATTTCGCATGTGATTGGACGGCATGATATTTGCAACGGTCTGCCTTGAAGTGTGGAATTTCCAGCTAGACCCGAGTCGGTGAACTTTGATCCTTTGAATTTTCACGTGTCGATGTAACCGTTGTAACTCATATACGTGTGATCAAGCGTAAATTTCGCCAATTATAACATCTTAATCCGCGAGTAGTTTACCATGAATAGGCCTAATACAATAATAAAGTAATTAGTTTTATTGACGGACAGGGAATACGATATATTATAGCGAGCAGTGGTTAAAGTGGTTTGGGTGAGCAGTGGGAACTCCAAATAAGAGTTTTATTGGAATGCATGCGTTAGCAGGATTCTATTGCAGTGAGCAGTGGGAACGCAAGCAAAGAATTTCGAGAGCAGTGGGAACGTCGTTCCCACGCGTTCGCACCCACTTTAAACACTGATAGCGAGGTTCTTTCTGGTCGCCAGACAGATTCGTAGAAATGATTAGCCAGAGATTTATTTCTTTTGAAGGGAAGTTAATTGTGCCTAGCGTAGAACACTGTTAGAGAGAGTTACACAAAATATAACATAGGTCTACATATCAAAACATAATAGAAGTTTGAAGTGGTTCAGAAGACATGCAGCCGCTTCTTAGTCTATGCTACACCGGCTCTTTGGAATGATCTTTCAAAAGCTCTCCGCTAGTTTGCTCATCCTCTCATATCGGCCTAGTTGATATCACCTCTCCTCCGCTTGCACTGTCCTCAGATGAGTGAGTGAGTGAGTGAGTGAGTGAGTGAGTGACTGACTGACTGACTGACTGACTGAGTGACTGAGTGACTGAGTGAGTGAGTGGATTTTTTTGTTACGCTATGAGGCGTTAACTTGCAGTTTATGCTGATAATTATTAATCCAAACATTTAACGTCGTCTTATGGCATCAAAGGCCGTTGACGACAATTCATAAATGCAATTTACAGAAAACAAGATATTTATAGCGTCCGAAAGACACCATTTAAAAGTGGCAACCAGAGCCGTACAATGTCATAGAATGTCACATCATTTAAAGCATTATATCTAATATTGTTTGAGATTATAATACACATATTAATAAAATGCTTGATGCAATTTAAACAGTATTTTACAACAACTACCACACATAAAATATATTTAAACAATTTCAAATATAAATGCACAGTACATATAATTATAATTATGACATTATATTCTTTTTCTACATTTGAAATTTCTAAGCAATTATTTCTTATTCTTCAGCTTAACGACATTCCATGGTAATATCAACTGCTACAATTACACCATGCACGAAATAATAACAAATTCACAAACCGCATACACATTAAATGAAACATAGGCCTATGGTATACTAAGTTGCTTTTTTTACACTGTTCAGATATTTAACACACTCCACCATAAATGTATTTAATTAACAAAGCATATATAAACATATAATTACAATTGTTTAAAGTTGTGTTTCAGTGTATTGTATTCGCAATTACCTTATATATATCGAAGACGAGGTATTTATCGGTTACAAAAGAAACCTTTAGAAGGTGTGTAAGCAGAGCATTACGAGTTTAAAGTGATGAGCGTATAACAACTCCGCCGCTGCCCGTACTCTGGTAGTGGCAGTCCCGTGCTTGGAGAAAAGAGGAGGGCGACGCTAATGATCTTTGTTCTAACACATTGTCGTTAAACCACACTTTTTTAATTAAATCTTTTAGAGAAAAGTGTAACATATATTGCAGTTTCGTTAAATCGTTAGATAATATTTTGTTGTGGGTTTCTACCCTGTCATTAAAAGTGGCCTAATTCTCTTTAAGTTTGAGCTCAAAGTCAACGGGCCTGGCAGCCACTAGATGTCACCAAACACTAAACACTGATAAAATCCCAAGCTCTGCTTAGACACCTTTAAATCGTCTTTTCTAGTCATTATAGAAACCAATTTTCGTTTAAACGCCAAGTGTAACTTAAAGTGGCTCTACGAAATTTGTTACGATCGATTTCAACAAACTTTGAGTTGAAAAATATTTTGTTAAATTTCGGATTCTGCGAAGACTTTTGTTATCAACAAGACTTTTGTTATCCGCTACTCTGGTAGTACCAGTCCCAAGCCTGGGAAGGAGGGCGACGCTATATAAATCATCTTCGTACAAAATTCCAATAGATTAAACGTGTTTGATAGCACCGGGTAAATATATACCTCTTTGAACACGAAATAAAGGTGTCTTGGTGTATTTAATATCTGCTATGAACATTCAGTTCCTCTAAATAATTTCGTATAAGTCACATAACTTCTCCGCTGCCTTATCGTCGGGTCGTATACCAGTCCGAAGGGCGACGCTAATCATCTTTGTTATGACAAGGTGTCGTTAAACAGAAACTAACCAACCAACGTTTACTATAATGCGCTTAAAGTTTCCTCCAAGGTTGACTTTAACTGTCATGTCAGTCGCAAGATGTTGATACAATTACGATTCAACTAAACATTTATCGGTCCTGATACCGAGAAGGCACGACTGTGACGACCACCAAACTTCCGGTTGGCGTGAGGTACAGTTTAATCCCCTCGCGTGGCCGATCGGAGTTCTCTAGAATTGGAAGAACTTGGCGTAACCATGGATGTTATGTACGAAGAAGAGGTTCCAGAGTGGATATGGTATATGAAGGAGGAGATTTAGAAGGCGATACGTGCGCGGATGGGAAGCCAGTGTAGTTATTTCAGGGCTGGGACCAAGACGTTTTATTAGGCGAGCGGCAGTGGGTAGAACAGATGATAGAGGTTGTAGTGTCGATGAAGGAAGACCGGATAAGACAGAGTTGCAGTAGTCAAGGCGAGAGATGACGAGGGATTGAATGAGAATAGGAAGGGAAATTTTTATTTAACCAATGTTTCACTTGTCGAATTCGGCGAAGGTGGAAGTAGCTCTGGCAAGGGAAGAAATGTGTTGAGTCATGTTTAGACTGGCGTTTAAAATACGTTGGTTTCAACGTCTACGACCAGTCGACTAAGTCGCTAAGTCAGTCGATAACTCATTAAGCCAGGCGCTAACTCAGCAAGTCAGTCGGTATTTCCTTAGCGACTGACTCCGGGAAGTACATGGAACACGGGAACTACTGACAATCTAACGAAACCTTAAGTATGGCAACGAAAACCGTTGACGTCGACAAGGAAATAATGTTTATCATTACAGTGTATTTCAAGGACTGGTCACCGGTTGGTGAGTTGGTGTTCAACGACGCTCTCTCTTTTCAAAGATGATACATTTCATCAATATACACGAGTTGAACGAAAATTAGTTTATAGCGACAAATGAACACGACTTAAAGGTGTTTAAGGTCGGCCTACAATTTTACTAGAATTTAGTGTTCAACGACACTTTTTGGCTCTAGTTGCCGTCGAACTCACCCAAACTTCGAAGACAGATTAATAAACGAGTATTCATTCAGATGAACAGCTGACACGATGAGAATTTTAAGAGTTAAACGCTTTTAAATGAGTTTAAAGAGTTGAGATCACGGCCGTTGACATCGAAAGGAAAACATTTTGCACAGTTTTCACCTTAAAGTTAGTCCTGTAATTACCACTATTGAGCTCAGCTGAAATATTCATAGCTAGCAGAAGAGGAACTTATTTCAAAGTGTCTACAACAGTTGCAAAACATCGCAGTACTTCCCTATTCAGCAACTTCCAGCTGAAAATCTTTTGCTGAAACAAATGCCAAGAGTTATATAAATTGAGGTTGTCGTCCGAGATTGAATTGCATAAAACGGGTGCATTGCTTTTTTGGATGGAAACTCTGACACTGGATTTTATTAGTAGATTTTGGCCAAAGATTTTACGAAGACTATTTCGGTTTACTTACTAAATTATCGTAGTCGTGTAGACCATTTTAGTCGTGTAGTCGTGTAGACCATTTTAGTCGTGTAGACCATTTTAGACCATTTTAACTTTTGAGTTGTCGTCGGGTGAAGTGATTAATATTTATGCCGTAAAAATTACATCATTTATTGGTACGTTTTATTGTATGATTGCCATAGCAACGAGGCAAGCTCAGTAAAACTGAAGCGATGAGAACGGCTGACAATCGAAATCGAAGCTGCATATGAAGCGTGAATGAGGATTTTATAGCAGCTGATAGGCAAGATTTGATGGTGTCTAAGGATTATATATGTAGGAATTGTCACATAACAGATGCAAGATGCCATAGTGATATTAAACGAAGGATAGTATTGGGAAAAGACGCGTTCACAAAAAGAGGAGAGTTGATGAGAGGAGGACTGAGCAAAGACCTAAAGAAGAGACTTGTCAAGGCACTGGTATGGAGTGTTGTACTGTATGGGTCGGAGACGTGGACCATCAGGACAGAGGATATTAAGAGATTAGAGGCCTTTGAAATGTGGATATGGAGAAGAATGGAAAAGGTGAGCTGGACGGAGCGAATGACAAATGAAGAGGTGTTACAAAGAGTAGAAGAATGGAAAAGGTGAGCTGGACGGAGCGAATGACAAATGAAGAGGTGTTACAAAGAGTAGAAGAAACATTAAACAACATTAAGAGAAAGACAAAAGAACTGGATTGGACACATATTAAGAGGAGACTCCCTCTTGAAGGAAATCATAGAGGGGAGACTGGAGGGAAAGAGAAGGAGAGGAAGACCGCGACAGATGATGATGGGATGGATGATGACCAAAGGATACAGCGGAATGAAGAGAAGAGCACAGCAAAGAGAGGAATGGCGTCATTGGAAGTGGAAACCTGCCGAAGGGCAGAGAACTTAAAGAAGAAGAAGAAGACAAGATTTGATGGTGTCTAAGCAGGGCTTATCCTTTGTAACGGTATTTGTTGTTTAACGACAGTTTGTGACTGTCGTGATCGCTGACTGAGACCTTAACTGAAAACTCACTATTTTGTAACTGTGTACAGCAAATCCTATGCAAGAAAAACCCTGCGAGTGCATATATTTGTGATTTATGAGGCTGTGGCATTACGGTGATTAACGTCGCTCTCCTCCTTTAGCCAGGCTTTGGACTGGCACCACCAGAGCACAAGCAGTGGCGAATAGCGAATCAGCGAATTGTGTATAGTGTTTGACACAACAATTTAGAGGTGTTTAAACTGCTTAGTTTCCAGGTGTTAGCGAAATCTTATGAATAACAGGGCCGTTGAGATCGCCCTCCAATTTATCAAGGTTTGGACTGGCGCCACCTGAAGACGGATGGGGCGGAGTTCTCAGCCACCGATAGTACATATTTCTCGCGAATTCCAAAGACCAACGTTGACATCCTCTGCAGTCAACTTCGTTCAAAGCAATGGTCCCATATTTCAGACATTGTTAGTTGAACGAAAACGATGTACTTATAGCGCAGAAAATATCATATTTAAGGGTGTTTAAGGAGGACCTTGGAGGGTACATGGGAGGATTAATAACGGAAGATGGCCATTGTACAAAGGGACATAAAACGCAGGATTGGCCTAGCGGCAGCGATGTTTGGCAGATCGTGTAGGATGTGGAAGACCGTAGACGAGAAGCATATCAAAATGAACAAAAATAAAACTGTATACAAAAGACAATTGTCATCCCAGTTCTGATGTATTGATCTGAGCATAGGTGCTTACGGAAGGAGGACGAAAGAAGGATTCTAGTGGCGGAAATGGGTTGGCTGAGAAGATTATCAGGGAGAACCAGACGAGACAGAATTCGAAACAATTGTAATCCGGAAGGAGTTGGGACAGAGAGAAACACTGGTAGACAAGATCTTTCTGATCTTGTCTACCAGTGGAGGGAACACGGAGTCGAGGAAGACAAACCCTTACATGGATGGGAAACGTGATTAAAGATCTTAAAGAACAAGACATGGACCTGAGAACGACCCTGGATACTATCTGAGACAGATAGTCATGATTAGTTTATGCTTATATTTGCTGTCTCTCTGCAGATCACATTATTCCTGAATTGGACTTACAACACATTTCCCACAGGTTATGGGCATCATGTGAAGCCTGCTTCAGGTCATCAAGTTCTGGTCTCGAATAAGATTATAAAGAGATTTCCCTTGTGATTGGGATTGTGCTGTGAGCTGCATCGGAAAGTGCATTGACCAAGGAACAATGATACTCATTTATAGATTGCCAATGATTACATTCGGAAATATCACAATTACATCATAAATTATCATAGGGCACGTCGGTGTTTTGCAGTAACTTACCATTTAGGGCATAGTAACAAGTAATGTTAGGCTTTTCTCATTTTGTGATCCCTGCATTTTTTTTCGCATGATTAGAGATCCTATTTCCTCTGCTAAATAATGAAATTGCAGAATTGCGCGTCCTTGTCTCTTATAGGTGAATGTCATTCTTAAAAGAGGTGTGCAATTATTTTGAACAGTTTGGCTTAATACGGTTCTACAATGTGTTGGATAAACATAAGCGTAACCTAGAAGTCTGGTACGACATGTAGGCTAACCGTTGCAGAAAACGAATAATTTATAGCACAAGAGGATCCTGTATTAAAGGTGTCGATACAGTTTTTGGTGACTTTAATATCACTTATGCAGGCACAGGCAGAACGTTTCTGAATTTCAAAAGGCGCTATGGCAAGTGTATAGTTACTTATCCATTGTTAGGTCCCATTATGGTTTAATGAAAGAGCTCAGTCTGAGGGTATGATTAAAATGGTTTTATTCACACAATAATAGAATGTACATAATTTACCTTTCACAGCGGCACTCGTCAGTTCACCAAAGAGGTACAAACGGTAGACAAACACGTGCAACTTCTTCGTCAGCATAAGAAGAAGTGGCACTCACAATAACTCTTCTTCGTGGAAGAAGAGCACTCCTAACAAGCCTCAAACGTTACACGATAAACAGCAGCGCTGTCGGCCTCAGAGGGCAACGATACAACGAGCTTGAAAACGAAGGAGTTTGCCTGAGGCTCTCCTATATAAACGCTACATACAATTTAAGTATTGGCTAAGGCCTCTTAACTATCCGAAGATCCGCCAAGGATCGGACATAGGAAAAGCAAAGAGTTAATTATCTCTCGACGTCTCTGTATATAGGTTTGGCCACGCATCTAAGGAACTGGTCAAGCGTACAGAGGATAACCGAGAGTACATTATGAGATAAGAGGGCAGCATGTAACAGCATATACACAGACATATACACAGACATACATGCATACATGCCATGCACACGTACACACACGCATACATACATACATACATACATACATACATACATACATACATACATACATACATACATACATACATACATACATACATACATACATACATACATACATACATCGATACATACATACATACATACATACATACATACATACATACATACATACATACATACATACATACATACATACATACATACATACATACATGTATACATACATACATACATACATACATACATACATACATACATACATACCTACATACATGCATACATACATACATACATGCATGTATACATACATACATACATGTATACATACATACATACATACATACATACATACATACCTACATACATGCATACATACATACATACATGCATGTATACATACATACATACATACATACATACATACATACATACATACATACATACATACATACATAGTACATACATACACACATACATACATACATGCATATATACATACATACATTCACTACGCGATATATAATAATTTATAATTTTTAACGACAAGACCATTGTTGTTATCTAGATTATTTTTCAAAGTGTCACTAAATATTTAAGGAAAACGAGGCCTATAATGCCGCTAGGAGACCCTATAAAAGGTGTCCAAACCATATTGTTTCTTATTGTTCACTATTTGGTCACATCTTCTGGCCGCCAGAGCGTTGACAACACCGTAAACTTTATATTGATTGGTTAGTTGCTGTTTAACGACACCGTGTCATAACAAAGATTTATAGCGTCGCCCTCCTCCTTTCTCCAGGTTTGGGACTTGCACTGCCAGAGTACGAGCAGTAGCGGAGTTCACACTCTTTAAGTATAATTATATAATAATAATTATAATTATATTCTTTATTTTTTTAAACCGACAGATGCAGTAAGATTACATTGAAACATGAAAGTACAATCAATATCTTAATTAAACACACGGTTTGACAGCCATGCAAGGCGCCACCCTAGAGGGGGATTACGGGAGTCGATCCGCGTACCTTATGCTCTCCTGGCCATGAGTGTTACCACTACTCAATCTCCCCTCCCCAATTCAAGTGAGTGAGCGTCTAAATCTAATTATTGAGCATTAATAATTTCTGTTTAACGACGTTGTGTCATAACGAATATGATTGGACTGACACTAAAGCGATTGAAGTTAGCGACAAGAGTTTAGCGACACATCTTAGAGTTAACGTACCAGGTTAGGTTAGTTACCGTTTAACGACGCTATGTCATGACAAAGACGATTAGAGTCGCCCTTCTACTTTATCCAGAGTTGAGACTAGTACTACTAACGTCAAGCAGCAGTAGTTTCAGGTGACATGATTAGCATTCATGACGCCAGAAATTACGCCATTTATTGTTTCGTTTTATAATAGGATTGCCATAGCAACGAGCGAAAGCTCGGTCAAACTGAAGCGAGAAGAATGGTTCATAATGACAACTGAAGCTGCTTGTGAAGAGCAAATGATAGCTTTATAGCAGCTTGTAGAAACGATTTGAGGGTGTCTAAGTAGGGCTCATCCATTTTAATGGTATTTATTGTTTAACGATACTTTGCGGTTGCCATAATCGCTGTCTTCGACCTTAACTTAAAAGTCAGTATTTTCTAACTGTGTGCAGCAAATCCTATGCAAGAGAAACCTTGCGAGTGCGTATTTCTGATTTCTGAGACAGTGTCATTACGATGATGATTAACGTCGCTCTCCTTCTTTAGCCAGGCTTTGGACTGGCACCACCAGAGTACGAGCAGTGGCGAATAGCGATTCAGCGAAATGAGTGCATAGTGTTGGATACAACCATTTAGGCTGTTTAGTTTCCAGGTGTTAGCGACATCTTACGATTGCCAGGGCCGTTGACACTGCCCTCCCCTTAATCAAGGCTGGGTATGGCGGAGTTCTCGTTGACGTCAGCCTTACGTTCTAAATAATGGTCATGTTTCTCATATATTGTTAATTGACGAAAACAATGTACTTATAGCGCAGAAAATATCCTATTAAAGGGTGTTTAAGGAGGAACTAGAGGGTACATTGGAGGATTAAAAACGGAAGATGGCCATTGTACAAAGGGACATAAAACGTAGGATTGGCCTAGCGCCAGCGATGTTTTGCAGATTGAGTAGGGTGTGGAAGACGAGAAGCATATCAAAAAGAACAAAAATAAAACTGTACAAAAGACATTTGTCATTCCAGGACTGATGTATGGATCTGAGTGTTGGTGCTTAGGGAAGGAGGGCGAAATAAGGATTCTAGTGGCGGCTATTGGACTGGCTTAGAAGATCATCTGGGAGGACCAGACGAGATAGAATTCGAAATGAGGTTCTTCGGAAGGAGTTGGGATAAAGGGAAACACTGGAAGACACGATCAGAAAGAGAAGACTTGCATGGTTTGGGCAGGTAACAAGAATGGACGACAAGAGATTACCAGCAGGGGCATTACATTGCCACGTGGAGGGAACACGGAGTCGAGGAAGAGAAACACCTCGATCGAAAGGTGATAAAAGATCTTAAAGAACAAAACATGGACATGAGAACGGCCCTGGATACCATCAGAGACATAAAGAAATGGCTAGTTTATACTTATATTTGCTGCCTCGCTGCAGATCATATGTCCTGTATTGGGCTTAAAACACATTCCCACAGGTTAAGTGCATCATTTGAAGCCTGCTTCAGGTCATTAAGTTCTGAGCTCTAATAAGATTTTAAAGAGTTTCCCTTATGACTGGGGGATTGTACTACGAGTTGCATCGGAAAGTGCACTGACCAAGGAACAATGATACTATTTACAATAATAATAATAATAATAATAATACTACTACTACTAATAATAATAATAATAATAATAATAATAATAATAATAATAATAATAATAATAATAATAATAATAATAATAATAATAATAATAATACTAATAATCTTTTCTTTATTTAAGCGCCTGCTAACCACACTGCGCTGTACAGTGAACATACATTATAGTAGAAACGGCACCCACGCAGGGCGCCTTACATACATGTATAGTTGTATACAGTAGAAGCACATGATAACAGTTTTATAGGAGTCGAATAGAACTGTTTATACGGCAGCCATCTTACGGCGCCAATCAAGGCCTACTATTTATTTAACCACCGCTGCCACCTAGCGAGTGGAAGGCCGAATAAACCTTACGGGTGTCTATGGGGTTAGATCTTGGTACCTACTGCTCTTCACGCCAGTGTGTTATCCATTGCTCTACGGACCCCCCTTTTATAGACTGCCAATGGTTAGATTTTGGCAACATCACAATTACAGCATAAATTATCATAAGACACGTTAGTGTTAGGCAATGTAAAGAGGTATGTTAGCCTTAACCCATCTTCTGATTCCTGTTTTTAGCATATTTTTGAGACCCTACTTTGTTTGCTGGATAATGAAATAATATGCTCGTCCCTTTCCTCTTATAAGGCGACTATTAAACTTAAAAGAGGTGTGTAAATATCTGGACAGTTCTCAACGATCGTTTGGCTTAATACGGATCTACATTGTGTGAAATTAATATAAGCTTACCCTAAAACACGGGTACGACATGTAACGGCTAAAGGAAACGAATTATTTATAGCATAAGAGCAATCTGTTTTAAAGGTGTCCAATAAAGTTTTTTGGTGATTTTAGTTTCACTTATGCAGGCACAGGCAAAACGTTTCTGAATTTAAAAGGCGATATAGCAGGTGTATAGATACATATATACATATATATATACAGACATATATGCATACATCCATACATACGTACACACTTGCACACATATAGGTATATACATAGGTAAGTACATACATACATACTTATTTACATATGAATATACATACATACATATATGCATACAACATACACACATGCATACATAGATACATACAATCACTGCGCGATATAAATAATTTTTCATTTTTTACGACATCTTGTGGCGACCAGGCCATTGTTGTTATCCAGGCAAGCCATGTACATTATTTTAAATTTTATTATTATTCCAAAGTTTAACGTCGTCCTTTGGCAACAATGGCCGTTGACGACAATTCACAAATACAATTTCTTGAAAACGATAAACTTATAGTGTCCGTATAACACCATGTAAAGGTGTCAAACATAAGCTTACAATGTCAGTAATGTCACATCACCCAAAGCAACATATCTAATGTTATTTATAATACACATAGCTATAAAATGTTCCGACGCAAACCAAACAGTACTTCGCAACTATTGTCACTCGCTAGAAATATTTAAACAACTTCAGACATAAATGCACAGCACATATGATTATAATTATGACATTATATTCCCATTCTATTATTGAAATGTTTAATTGATCATTTCTTATTCCTCAGTTCAATGAGATCTTATAGCAATATGTACCACTACAATCATATCATGTATGAAATAGTACCAATCTCACATACATCATGCATATTAAATGAAACGTATGGTTATACCAAGTACCTTTCCTCAAAGAAACTGCTCAGGTACTAAACACACTCAAGTACAAATCTCATCAACCAACAAAGCATAAAATTATATGAGCATAATAATTACAATTGTTTCAAGTTTGATATTAATGCATTCAAGATTGCATTATAATAATGTAATAATTATGACATTATAATTATTTAAAAGTTACTAAACGAGGCCTATAATACCGCTATGACAGCCTATAAAAGGTGTTTAAGAGTAACCATATATTATTCTTAACGTTCACTATTTCATGACATTTTCTGGCCGCCAGGGCTTTGACAGCAGCCTTATAGTTTATATTGTTTGACTAGTTGCTGTTTAACGACACTGTGTCACAACAAAGATGACCAGCGTTGCCCTCCGGCTTACTCCAGGTTTAAGACTGGCACTGCCAGAGTACGGGCAGTAGCGAAGTTCATATTCTTTAAACATATATATGTATATATTTATTCCAAGAGTTTAACGACATATCTTAGAGTTTAACGTAATAGGCTATGTTAGGTACTATTTAGTAATGTTGTTTCAAAACAAAGATGATTAGAGTCGCCCTCCTCCCTTATCCAGAGTTGGAACTGGCACTACTAAAGGTCAGGCAGTAGTAGTTTCAGATTTTTAAGGGCATCTTGTGGCTGCCAGGGCCGTTGACGTAGCTTGCACACAATACTCACTAAAAATTTTAATTCATCGCATCGACGCGAGTGGCAGAGTTATTCATATAGCTGAGGGAAAAACTGATTTTGAGGTGTCTAAAATAGGATTGTATTCTTAGTAACATCAGAGAGTTTAATTAACGACACCTTATGCTTCGTCTGATATAATATAATGCAATTAATCGTTTGACGACATCCTTCGACTGTTAGGGTCGTTTATGTGGATATGAGCCTATTTATTATAAATATAGTATATTTGAATATTATATATAATAAAAAAATGTGTGGATACATGCTGCGTCTTTACTAAAAGGATAGTTAGTATCTTGCATCTACTGTTTCAGTGATTGGTATGGAGGCAGAATTTAACGACATCTTCTGGTAACATAGAAAAAATTTATTTTGAACTGTTCACACAATTTTTGTGACGTAAGCTTAATACACAAAGAAACGAATTAAACTACAACGCGTTATTCCAATTTTTAAAAGCGTCGGTAAGAAACGATTTAAAGGTGTCTAAGAAGAGCTCTAAAAGTAATACTGATGTCCAGTGTTTAACGACATCTGGAGCCTTTCAGGACCGTTAACGTCGTCGAACTTACCT
This sequence comes from Allolobophora icterica, assembly GCA_963556255.1. Taxonomy (NCBI): domain Eukaryota; kingdom Metazoa; phylum Annelida; class Clitellata; order Crassiclitellata; family Lumbricidae; genus Allolobophora; species Allolobophora icterica. Next base: position 67,631,842 of record OY744610.1, on the reverse strand, counting down.
TATTCTTCACGCTTAGGCCATTTATATATAGCATAGTTACCAGATGAATTAAAGGTTTCTAAAAGAACCTGATATTTGGTAGCATTCCCTATTCTGACGGCATCCGGTGGCTATATACCAAGGCCATACACGCCAACCTAGGGCCTAGTAATAAACACAATGGATGGACAGCTGGCGATTAGTGGTAGCTTCTATTTACAGCTGATGTGTCATACCACCTCTTCTTTTTTCCAGGCTAGAGACTGGCAACACCTGAACGCGGCTATGACAGAGTTCTCAGCCATCGATGGTACAAGTTTCCAGTGTTTAACGCATCTAGAGGCGTCTATCCCCCCTAATTCATTAGAAAAACTGCGCCTCCATTCCCTCCTCTTCCCATTCCCCTTACTTCCCCCCAGTAATGATGGCATGCACATACACTGACAGATCTCCCCACTATTTTTCTGGATGTAGCATTTGCTCCAAGGTTTCTATGGAGTAGACGCCCCTGAACGCATCTTGTGGATTCGAAAGCCGTTGACGTCCGCCTTACTTTAAAAATAATGGTTGTGTATTGAAGTAGCTGATGAATTTTTTATTTTTTATTATTTCACAGTTTAACGTCGTATTACGATTTCAAATGCCGATGATGACAGTTTAGAAATGTATGCAATGTGAAAAGGAGATACTTATAGTGTCATGGAGAAGCCATTAAAAGGTGTCTAATCAGAGTCCTTGCGGGATTACGGGGCCGCGTAGAGTAGTGGATAACACACTGGTGTGAAGAGCTGAAGGTACCAAGATCGACCTCGTAGTCCCCCAAGGTTATAAATTCGGCCTTTCCATTCGCTAGGTGGCAGCAGTGGTTAAACGAATTATGCCTCTGGAAAACCCAGAGCTAGTCCCTAAAGAGGAGGGTCGGACGAATGGGTGCAGATACTTCGCCGTAAAGAAAAAGACGATAGAAATCCACTATGCAGTGGACACCTACGGGCTATCAGCCCATGGATAACAGGAAGGAAGGAAGGAATCAGAGCCGTACAATAATCATTAATAGTTATTATTTAACGACATGAAGCACATGTAAGCCTAATACATCTCACACTCTCTATGATACACATTCAATTAAAGTCCAATTAAAATTCAATTTAAATTCAATTTAAATTCAATTCAAATTCAATTGGTTGGTTAGTTGTTGTTGAACGACACTGTATCATAAGAAAGATGATTAGCGTCAGCCTTTTCATTTCTTCTGGCTTGGGACTGGTACTACCAGAGTACGGTCAGTGGCGAAGTGTGAAATTCGAATGACCCGACACAGTAACAAATTGAGCAAAATCAGGAAGTTATAACGTAGAAAATATTCAATTTAAAGGTGTTTAAGGGGTTCTAGGACAATCGCTCATAGGACGGTCGCTCATAGGACGGTCGCTCATAGGACTATCGCTCATGTGACCATAGAAAAGTACATTTATCGATAATACACTGAGACCATAGTTTTTGGATCCATTTAATGCGATCGATAAGAAAGAAAGAGCACGTAAATGCAAATTATACTTAAAAACTCTAGAAGATTGTTCAATACGCTAAGAAAGAAAACCACTACGCTTTGAGAGCGAACCACTTAATACGTAAGAATGTCAGTGTTATCGTAACTTTCCACTCCTTAAGATGTTACATCATTATTTCTAATAGGCCTATAATTATATGCGCATCAAAGTAGGACGCGAGTAATAAACTTCCAATTAGCTAGCAATTATTAAATAAACTTCCAATTAGCTAACAATTATTAACTACACTTCCAATTGGCTACCAATTATAAAACTTATCAAATATTCCAAATGACTTCACAAATATTTCTGAAATGTCCTTACTTTGATGTGCCTATACTTCAAAACTATCTACTAATTAACAAGAAGTTAATTGATCGCGTCCCTACTTTTATGCTTATACGTATCAATCAATCAATCAATCAATCAATCAATCAATCAATCAATCAATCAAGCATTTATATAGCGCCCCTTCAAGGAATCTATTCAGAGGCGCTCCCAGCCCAACCCCGGCGAAAGAGAAAAGTCTTTAGGGCAGAGAAGAAAGCGGTGGATGAGTTTCGAGGAAGAGACCGCAGCTCAGAAGGAAGCCCATTCCAAATTTTGGGACCAACGACGGAGAAAGCACGCTGCTGCATAGTAGCGGTGCGTGCGAAAGGAACAGAGAGATCACCACGGGTGGTAGAGCGAAGAGAGCGGTGACCAGGTGGAACAGAGGCACGAGAACAGAGCTCACGCAGATAGAAGGGAGCACGGCCAAGCTGACATTTCCAGACAATGGAGGCAACCCGGTAGACAATGCGTTGCGAGAGTGGTAACCAGTGGAGGACATCACGCATGTATTCAGAAACATGGCCAAATTTAGGTATGCTCCCAATCAAACGCGCAGCAGAACGCAATACGCGTTCCAGACAGTTTAGTCGAGTGAGGGGAAGCCCAATATAGAGGGAGCAGCAGTAGTCAAGCCGACAGGTAATGAATGCATGAACGAGAGTAGCAGCAGATTGGGGGGAAAGAGAGCGGGAAACAACGCGAAGCTGTCGTAGCTGAAAGTAGCAAGCCCGGCTCAGCTTCAAGATATGCGGAGAGAGGGTGAGTTCTGAATCCAAGATGACGCCAAGATCTCTGACGGAGGTGGAAAAGACGATATGGGGGAACTCAGAAGTAAGACAAGCATGATCAATCTTAGCAAGCTGCCTAGGGGTGCCCAGCCAGATGTATTGAGTCTTAGTGGGATTCAAGCGAAGGCGGTTGGAAGACATCCAGGCAGTCAAAGAGTCAGTGGAGTGGCACATGAGGCGGACTGCAGCGGCGGCGTCAGAGGGAAAGCAGTGGGTGTAAGCCTGTATATCGTCAGCATATAAATGGTTGGATAAAGAACAAGTGGCAAGAAGGCGACTGAGATCAGAGGTGAAGATAATATAGAGGAGGGGACCCAAAACTGATCCCTGAGGAAGGCCAAAACGGACTGGGGTCCAGAGGGACCTGGTAGAACAGTAGACAACCAATGAGGAGCGGTCAGAAAGGTAGGAGGCTAGCCACTCAAGGGGCTTTTCAGATAGACCGAATGATACAGACAAGCGATTGAGGAGAATGTCATGGTCGACCGAGTCAAAGGCAGCGCTGACATCGAAGAGTGCAAGAAGGGAGACTTGGGAGCGATCAATGGCGCCATAGAAATCAGAGAGGAGGCGAAGGAGAAGGGTTTCTGTAGAATGACCTTTGCGGAAGCCAGATTGATAGACAGGAAGTAAGTTATTAGCATCAAGGTAAGTCAATAATTGCTGAGCGACTAATTTCTCAATGATTTTAGAAATAAATGAGACGTTCGCAATGGGCCTGAAGTGTGCAGGGTCCGAAGAGTCGAGACCGGCTTGCTTCAGGATAGGAGTAACAATCGACCTCTTCTGCGAAGCTGGAAGAGTACCGTCACGGAGCGAGGAGTTGCATAGTAGTGTCAGGAAAGGGAGGAGAACATCGATGTAATCCTGGAGCAAAAAAGGAGGGAGGGGGTCAAGTTCACAGGATTTCGCAGCAGAAGCCAAGATGATGTTGCGCAGCTCAAGACTGGAGACCTCGCGAAGAACTGAGAGCCGATGGTTGGTAGTAGGAAAGTCTGGCGGAGGAGAACCAGCGGTGTCGTTGCGAACCGATTGGACTTTAGCAGCAAAGTAGTTCGAGTAGTCGGATGCAGTAAAGGATGGATCAGGCGATTGTGCTGATCGATGACGGCCGAGCAGGTCATTGAAAGTCGACCAAAGCCGCCGTGGGTCGCTGGCGTTGGATGATATCAGACGCTCCCAGTGATCCTTTTCCTTCTCACGATGACGTCGGTGCATCCCACGGACGAACTTGATCCATGCTGACTGGTCGGTTGGCGAGCGTGTGCGCTGGTAAACGCGTTCAAGACGACGGGCTTGACGTCGAAGAGAATAACATTCAGCGTCGAACCAGGGGGAGAGAGGGTGCTGGCGATGTCTGAGCGGACGGGATGGAAGAAGACGATCAATGATGGCTGTCATAGAGCTCTCATAAATGTCAAATAGTTCGGTAGTAGAAGAGCCAACAAACTGGCTCATACGTATGTATGGTCCGTATGAGCGATAGTCCTATGAGCGATAGTCCCTATGAGCGATCGTCCCTATGAGCGATAGTCCTATGAGCGACCGTCCTATGAGCGATCGTCCTATGTGCGATCGTCTCTATGAGCGATTGTCCCTATGGGCGATAGTCCTATGAGCGATCGTCCTATGTGCGATCGTCCTATGTGCGATCGTCCCTATGAGCGATAGTCCTATGAGCGACCGTCCTATGAGCAACCGTCCTATGTGCGATCGTCCTATGTGCGATCGTCCCTATGAGCGATAGTCCTATGAGCGACCGTCCTATGAGCGATCGTCCTATGTGCGATCGTCCCTATGAGCGATGGTCCCTATGAGCGATAGTCTTATGAGCGACCGTCCTATGTGCGATCGTCCTATGTGCGATCGTCCCTATGAGCGATAGTCCTATGAACGACCGTCCTATGTGCGATCGTCCTATGTGCGATCGTCCCTATGAGCGATAGTCCTATGAGCGACCGTCCTATGTGCAATCGTCCTATGTGCGATCGTCCCTATGAGCAATAGTCCTATGAGCGACCGTCCTATGAGCGATCGTCCTATGTGCGATCGTCCTATGTGCGATCGTCCCTATGAGCGATAGTCCTATGAGCGACCGTCCTATGTGCAATCGTCCTATGTGCGATCGTCCCTATGAGCAATAGTCCTATGAGCGACCGTCCTATGAGCGATCGTCCTATGTGCGATCGTCCCTATGAGCGATAGTCCTATGAGCGACCGTCCTATGAGCGATCGTCCTATGTGCGATCGTCCTTATGAGCGATGGTCCCTATGAGCGATAGTCTTATGAGCGACCGTCCTATGTGCGATCGTCCTATGTGCGATCGTCCCTATGAGCGATAGTCCTATGAGCGACCGTCCTATGTGCGATCGTCCTATGTGCGATCGTCCTTATGAGCGATAGTCCTATGAGCGACCGTCCTATGTGCAATCGTCCTATGTGCGATCGTCCCTATGAGCAATAGTCCTATGAGCGACCGTCCTATGAGCGATCGTCCTATGTGCGATCGTCCTATGTGCGATCGTCCATATGAACGATAGTCCTATGAGCGACCGTCCTATGTGCAATCGTCCTATGTGCGATCGTCCCTATGAGCAATAGTCCTATGAGCGACCGTCCTATGAGCGATCGTCCTATGTGCGATCGTCCTATGTGCGATCGTCCCTATGAGCGATAGTCCTATGAGCGACCGTCCTATGTGCAATCGTCCTATGTGCGATCGTCCCTATGAGCGATAGTCCTATGAGCGACCGTCCTATGAGCGATCGTCCTATGTGCGATGGTCCCTATGAGCGATGGTCCCTATGAGCGATAGTCCTATGAGCGATCGTCCTATGAGCGAAAGTCCGTACACCGTTTAAGGATGATATAAGCATTTAACTAGGATTCGTTGTTCAACAAAAATATCTTTCCGACTGTGATCATCGACCTTATCCGATACGGGGAAGATTTTAAGAGCGTAAGACATCAAAGGCTGGTGACGTCGTTAGGAAATAGTTTGTACAGTTTTCTCAGAAAGTGATTGATCGCAATCGAAATATATTCGCAAAATTAATTATTTAACTTCAAGGTCGAGTTAAATCCATAACTGACGTAATAATTCCATTATTTTAAAATCTTAACGAAGTCTGTACCAGCGTCCTTCCATTTCAACTTCTCTCCTTGAACTTGGGAATGAGGGATAGATGAATGATAACACTCATGCCCAGGAGAGCATTAGATCGCGGCTCGAAACCCGTAACCCCGCTATGGGACAGCGCCTTGCATGGCTGCCAAACGTGTGTTTAATTAAGATCTTGATTGTACTGTCATGTCTCAATGTAATCTTACTGCGTACTTGTCATTTTGAATTAATAAAAAAAAGATTACTATTATTATTATTATTATTATTATTATTACTAACTTCTGACCATTTTTTAAACTCTCTCCTGATTGGATGCGGCATCGTTCATCAGGATTACCATTCATCATTTGTTATCATTGTTCAAAATGAGAACTTATGGCATCGTATGAACACGATTTAAAGGTGTCTAAGCAGTGCTCAACGCTTTTACTTTAACTCAGTGTTTAACGACATCTTCTTGGGCGTCATTGACTTCATCGTCCACTTCGCCATTGCACGCATTAGACTTTACAATCATCACCAGACACAATGAATATCGGTTCTGTAGGCCTATATAATTATACAATCGGACGTTTGAACTGGATTCAACAATTTAACGACATCTGGTGGCCGCAAAGCCGCTGACGTCTCGTGACCAACTGGAGAGACTGTTCGAATGCATGCTAGCTCTTTAACTAAAATTAGCAATATAAATTGCAAAGTATTGTATTTAAACATTTATATAGCGCCTCTAGTAGGGTAAACCGTTCAGAGGCGCTGCCAGTGCGCAAGGCTAAAAGAAAAGAAATAAGTCCTGAGGAAAGCAAAAGAAGACGAGGGGTTACCTATTAAAATTTGAGAGCGAGTAGAGGGAGACAGTGTATTCCAGACACAGGGTCCAATTGAGGCAAAAGATCGAGACTGAGCCATAGCTGTTCTAGTATGAGGAACTAAAAGATCCAGTCTGTTCGAGGAGCGAAGTGGACGATTCGAGGAGACAGAAATAGGCCGGTGAATTACATCAATTAAATATTTGGGGGCGAGACCCTGCTGTGTCTTTGACACCAGAATGAGGATTTTGAACTTAATTCGTGCAGGAAGAAGAAGCTATAGCGCAACTGCACAACACTTGCGTCTAAATGCCAGCCTGTTTATATGAGCTATTTTTAGCTTAACCAATCACAGAAGAGAATATTCGATAGCCGAGAGACCCGGCTATTTTTAGCTTGAGTCTCGATATCGAAGCCTGTTTTATGAGCTAATTTTAGCTCAACCAATCACAGAAGAGAACTTATATTTACATTCGGAAGTTGAGAAGACCCGGCTTCACGTCGTTCAAAAGTTACGTTATATTTCTTAATAAAGTTCCGGCTTTCAGGTCATTCCAAAGTTACGTTATATTTCTCAATCAGGAATGTCACTAAACGTGATAAAAACCGAGTATGCCTGCGGAATGACGGTGCGCGATAGATTACGCACTGCGGTAGTGGAGAGAATGCTTAAGCAAGTCGTTGCATCTCAGGTGAGACACTGACAAAACAATAAAAATAAACTAAGTAAGTAATATAACCAGCTGCCAAACATTGTCTGCTTTGGCTGCACCCGGTCATGGCGTCTGGGGCGCCAGCTGTAAAAAAATCGCTGGCTTAACTGGGGGGAGTAGCCTGTGAAGGACATGTTCTGGTCCTCCCAGAACCGCCAAAAACAGACAGACCTTAGGGCAATCACCAGGCAGGTGTATCTGTCGAAATAGCCTATTTCTCACTGCCTGGAGCCTTCCCTATTCTTGTTGTCCAGCAAATCCCCACTATGCGTAACATAACATAACATAACGTCGCCTGAGAATTATCTTGTCGTATCTAAATTTAAAAAAAAATGAGTTTAGACTTAATTTGTAGTAATTAATGTTTTATGTTTCTTCATTTTCAATCACTAAGAGATATGACATATCGTTTTAGAGATATTCAACAAAAACTACCTGTCGTATGTCCTGAATTTTTTATCGTATCTCCATACAGCATTCAAAAGGGAAGGTATCCCGCTCGGTAGGACCCCCGGTGGCATCATTATAGTTAGAACAAGAAGAACATGACATATAATATATAATCAATCATTATGCTAACTATCATAAACTGGTTAGTCTGAACTAGAGAAAATAGCATGATCAGCATGAAACGAAAATAGGGAGGAAAAAAGAAGCAAAAAAGAGGAGAACCACATCATACAGCATGGGGCCAGCAAGACTATGGGCAGTAAAAACCAGATGGCGTAAAAGAACCGAAATTATTTTCATTTAAACGTTATAATACACTGACAACTGAAGGTGATTTCCAATAAATTTATTGGTAAATGATGCTATTTAAACCTACTTCGGTCTGTCATCCGATCTTCAATCCATGTACTTCAGACCTATTTTGCCTCCTACGGTTGAGCGTTCTCACAGCTTAAGATCTAGGCAACTTGATTTCTTATTACCTTTTAAGGATAATAGAAATTTTATTTCCAGGGTTTTGTATAAGAACATTAAAACTTTAGTAGATTTATTAGTGTAATTTTGCTTATTATTATTACTTAATCATATTACTGTCTTTATACATGCTATTTCATCATTTAGGAATGATTATTCTTTCTATTTTTAAGGTCTTGTTTAAAATATCATAATTATTGATTTCTATTGATTGACATGTAAATAGCTATATATTGTTGTATCCCTGTATTAATATGCTTATGTTTTTACTGTAATGGTTTGCGGTGTATCAAACTATATTTCTAATAATAATATTTGTCCACTTTACTGTGTTATCGTTTTGCAGGCAAACGAAATAAATGTTCCGACAACTGTAGCAATGCAGCCAAGTGACAAAGACGTGACCGAAATAAATGTTCCGACAACTGTAGCAATGCAGCCAAGTGACAAAGACGTGACCGAAATAAATGTTTCGACAACCGTGGCAATGCAGCCAAGTGACAAACACGTGACCGAGTGCTCAGAGGCTGAAGCTCCCACTAAAAAGAGAAAACCAAACACAGACAAAATGAAGTGTTCGATCATCAGCTGTGACGAAAATTTCTGTAAGATGCGACAGGTAATCGAGCACTTGAACGAAATGCACCATCAGAACTTGAAAATGCAGCATCTGACATTTTCAACAGAAACTGAATTCAATGAGTGGATCAGTAACGTTGAGAGAAGTGCATTATGCAACTTTCTGCGACAAAGCATTAAAAAACGGTCATCTGCAGTACACTCCTATTACTACTGTAGCAGAAGTGGTAGCAGCCGGATAATTACAGAACCACGTAAGCGACATCTGAAAGTGCAAGGCTACAATAAGATCAATAGGACATGCCCAGCACACATAATCAAACATGTCACCCATGATGGCATATCTGTCGATTACTATCCAACTCACTTGTGTCACACAGACAGATATGAGCAGTTGGGCCATGTGGGGCTCTCAGTTGCAGATCGAACATGGCTTGCAGGAAAGCTGGCGCTGCAGATCCCTCTTGAAGCAATCCTGAGAGATGTGCGAAACACACTTGATGGACAGCTTACACGATTACACATATTAACCAAAAAAGACTTGAGTAACATTGAGCAGGCATTCCATCTCAACAAGCCTGAAAGACACCACAAAGATGATGCCACAAGTGTCACTGCCTTTGTGCACAGCTATGACGACAAAGACAACTCACCTATCTTAGCTTACAAACAGCAAGGTGCAGGACACTTTGATATCTTGCCAGAAGGAGTTAATGCATCAATGGCTACCGAAGACTTCTTCTTTGCCATGATGGATGGTGCTCAGTGCCAGATGCTACAGACACATGGCAGAAATCTGCAGACTCTGATAATGCCGACAGCGACCAATTCCAAATTGACACCACTGATGGGATACATCTACATCACGAGTGTGAAGCTGCTGCTCATGTACATCAACTCTCACGACCAACGACAGAGCTTGAAGAAAGGCGGAAACAACTGGAGCAGCATAATCTTGAGACATCACTGATTATCAAGTCACTGACAACTCTCGAAGAAATGGATGTTGTCGACACCACCTTGTGTAGTATCAAGCCAAAGCTGACAGCAGTTCGTGCAAAGAGAGCATCGACCAGCTATCTACCAAATGCTGATAGGTGTAAAGAACCAAGTAACAAAAATGTCGAAAAACAACAGCGGTTCTTCTCAACCAAGCGTCGAGCACCATCTGCCTCCAGCAGCGTTCTAGCAAAACCATCAATTGAGGAGCGCAAAAAGATTGGACTGGAGTTTCTGAAAACAAACCTTATCAACAATGCCAGTGCAGGTGTTTCTTGTGTTAACGAACTGCAGCTACAGAAGTAACTTTCCAGTCCCTGACATTCATTTTAACGGACGCCTTGGAAAAATGACCACATATATATATGCAACATTATAATAAAACTGTTTACACCCTGTGCTCTTTGTAGAAAAAGGCAATTCAATACTACGTTTCCATTCATAGTCAAAGACTCTCTGGAGTCACGTAAATAGTGATGCTGCAGTATCATATTCATATACCACATAGTTCACTTATGGATGTGATAGTGTAGTATGTATGTATGTTTAACCTGGTTGCCATGGTTACTCTGAGCATGGTCGCTGTTTTCAAGTGTGATATTTTATCAATTGGAAAATATAAATTATGTAGCTGGTATTTCAGAATTGGTTAAATATATACATTGTTGCATGTGACCCATGAACAGAACACGTGACTAACAGAGGATGGTCTCTAAGGTCAAACAGTATAAATAGAAATGCTAGGAGTGTTAGAGTCAGACTGCAAATAGGTGTTCATGTTAGCGTCCAGTCTCGGTGTATGTAACTTTCTCGATCTCCCTTGCAGAAGTATCGCTTGTAATTATTTCTAAGCCAGGCGTAGAAGTCTAGGTTAGACTTGCTGGTTCTTTGGGCAGACGTGCCTGAAGTTTTCTTGTGACGTGGTTTTGATCTGCATGGTCTGTGAACTTTGTTTTCTCTTTCGGACAGAAAGGTATATTTTTGTTTTGTTTGTAAGTAGTTCTCTTGTGTCAATCAATCAATCAATCAATCAATCAATTTCTTTATTGCTTTCGATGACAGTTAACAATAACGAAACATCAATAGAGCAGCTACTAATTTGACAACATATAACGATAACATAATTGAAGGAACTATAATCAAGATCAAGACCATGCACATGAGTCCATATGAGATAAACTAGAATAATGCATATAGTAGCTAGATGAACCATCAGTACATGCAAAATTGCAACAAAACTACATCAAAATTACATCAAAAGTACCTCAAAATTAAATGTAATATAAACAAATTAATTTTATTGAATAGTACAGACTCATTTTGTTGCCTTATTTTATATATAATTATATTTTCTCTGTCATCTACGGCAAAGGGCGTCCCTAAGGGATATGAATCCCGCTAAACAGGGGTACCCAACTAATGGTAATTACAAATTATATGATGGCTTAATATTGTTTTCTCTCCAAGGTTAGGAGGAGGTTAAAAATAAAGAACTGAGGGTAAATTAGGAGAGAATTTACAATTTGGTAAACGACTTAACTATACTTAATTAAAGAATATGTTCCGGGGCAAGGTCCCAGCAGTGACATTGAGTAGGTACGATAAGCGGGTGCCTGATAAGTTATGAGATTATTTCTGGGATAGAAGAAATAGCTTTAGTGATTTTTTAAACACGTATTTATTTGTTGCGGACTTGATCTCGAGTGGCAAAGTATTCCAGATTGTCGGACCTGTTGATTTTATGCAGTTTAATCTTAGGTTAGTTCGTGCTTTGATTGGTCTGTATAGAGTAGCACTTCTAGTATAATGGCTATGCATCGTGGAGGCTAGAGTAAAATAATCTGCGAATGTAGCAGGGAGTAATTTATGTTCATACATGTAGAATAGTAGCCCAATTTGAAATATTCTGATCCGTTTTAGATCCAGGAGACCTAGTTCATCAAAAATAGGTTCAGAATGGGTATTCCTCCCAGCACCCACAATCATCCTTACTGCCTTTTTTTGTAGGATTATTACTTTTGATAGCCGGGAGTTGTAGTTAGAGGCCCATATTAAGTTGCAATAGTTTAAATATGGGAAGATCAGGGAATAGTAAAGACTTAGTCTGATTTTTGTGGGGGGGTAAGTGGGTAACTCTAGAGATAATTCCAATGTTTTTTGCGATTTTTAATGAGATGTAGTTAATGTGAATTTTCCAGGTGAGATGCTGATCAATGAAGACTCCGAGGAATTTAGTAGATTCAACTTTATTAATGGGAACGCCGTCTAAATTTATTGACCAGTTTATAGGTTTAATTTTTCTATGCGATTTAAAAATAATGAAATTAGTTTTGTCAATATTGAGTGTTAATTTATTAGCGATGAGCCATTTATTAATTTTAGAAAGTTCGATATTTACAGTTTCCATAAGGGATGTCCAAGAGCTATTTGAGTAAAAGATATTAGTGTCATCTGCGAATAATATGAGATACAGTGAAGAAGATACTGTCGCAATGTCATTAATATATAGTAGAAAAAGTAGCGGCCCTAGGTTCGACCCTTGCGGAACTCCCGACTTGATATAACCAGGGGCAGAGAGAGAGCCATTACAGCTTACCCTTTGAGTGCGATCTTCCAAATAACTTATGAACCAGTTGAGTTGGGTTCCTCTAATTCCATAGTTACTGAGTTTACTTAGTAAAATGGCATGGTCGACAGTGTCGAAGGCTTTGGCTAGGTCGACAAAGATTCCAACTGAGTAGTCATTATTGTCTATTGCTTTTGTGATTTTATCTTCCATGTCTAAGAGGGCCATGAAGGTGGAATGTCCAGCTTGGAAACCATGTTGAGAATTGTGAATTATGTTATTCTTTGTGATAAAGGAGCTGAGTCTATTGTACATAATTTTCTCTAAGAATTTTGCGAAAAAAGGAAGGACTGAGATAGGTCTATAATTTTCAAGGGTCTGTTTATTTCCTTTTTTGAAGACCGGGATAACTTTAGCAGCTTTCAATAAATCTGGAACAATCCCGTTGTTTAGTGAACTGTTGATAATTTCAGATAATGGTTGGGTAATAAGGTGTAGAGTGGGTAAGGCTAAGTAAGGATCAATATCGTCTAGTCCCTTAGTATGGGTTTTTTTAAGGATAGGCCTATATTCAAGATCTCCTCGGATGAGGTTAAGTACAATCCCAAGGAGGCAACATTAGGAGAGGGCAGGTAATCTACATAGGAGTGGGTAGAAATAGGTAAGTTTTTAGCCAGTTCATTTGGGAGATTGATGAAGTAATCATTAAACCCGTTTGCTATAACTTCCGGGTCTTCCACTTTGGTCCCATTAATTATTAGTGAGTCAATCTTTTTTCGACTTTCTTCCAATTGTAAGGCGGATCTGATTATCTTCCAAGTGGATTTTAAATCCCCCTGGTGCTTGAGGAACTCTGATTGATAATAATTACGTTCTGCAATTATTCTTATGCTTTTGAATTTGTTTCTGTAGGTGGTGAATATTTTCTTAGTAACTGGGTTGGGGTCTTTTAGATATTTAGTATATAAACGGTTTTTCTTTCTACAGGATTTTAATAAACCTGGAGTCATAAATAAGTACAATAAATGTTTTTCCTTTTGTGAATCTGGACCTCTTTGCGAGTCATCCCTAGACAAACATGCAATATGTATACATACATAAAGATCTGTAACCAGTTTTCCTTAACTATTTTAATATGACATGAGACAATAACATGAGACAATAATAATAATAATAATAGTAATACTCTTCGTTTAGTATTTTCAAACTGACAATTACGCAGTATGATTACAAATGAGTATGAAGTATCAGTAACAACAAGATTGTTATCGAAATGTAGGTTTTGTTTGCACAGCGTCAGATAATGATGCTTTGTGACAGTTATGATGTAGAATTGGTTATTTCCATGCGAATGTTAGTGCAAGATTTTTTGCATTTTAGTTATTTCTTTCTGTTATTGGTATGTGTTGCTGCCAGGTTATGGCAAAATAAAGTTTATATACTATAATATGAATGGCAGATAACTTGCATTTTAAAAACTTAGCATGGATGGGGATAGCATGCCAGAACGGCACGTCCATTTCTTTCAGTAGTTTCTCACATTCTGGGGAAGCTCTTTCCTGTAAAACACTAGGTGGACATCCATGGGATCGGAGGACACGAAGCACGTTGAGTGATGAAGAGGTAGTGATAGTAGCGAAATATCACAATATCAGTAGAACAAAAAACAGATGCAATATTATTAGAAAGAGTTTCATAGTGTCTTATTTTCATACATAATATACAGTATTATAAACAATTCGATAATGTCTTATTTACATACATACAGTCTTGTTGCCAAGACCTTAAACCTCAAGACCAAGACCTTGAACCTCAAGACCAAGACTTTGGTCTTAAGACCAAGACTTTTGGTCTCAAGACCAAGACTTTTAAAAACGAACTCGAGTGCACTCGAGACCAAGACCTTGGTCTTGAGGACAACAAGACTGCATACATAGGCCTATCTATAACTAAAGTTACGATCTAAGGAACATAAGCATCACTATGGTCTACAAAAAGAGCCAGTTTAGATATCAGAACAGGTACTAGAACCAGCATTAACCCAGTTTTTATAGTTGTACAGTGAGCGAATGATGAAGGATTTCTTATGTAGCAATGTATTAAAGTGCGGTAATTCAAATGCATGTCCCCTTATACAGTTATTCAATTCAATATCCTTTTATTGCCATCCATGACAGAGAGACAGTCAATAACAACAGCTGAAGTCTTTTTTCTTATAGCTAAGATGAAGTAATACAAAATCAGCCTACTTTAGACAACTAAACTATATTAATAAGATAGCATGCATAAGTTCATGATAATCTAAAGCGACAAAAGAGAGGAAACCGAAATGCAAAAAGCCCAAACTGTCATAGACAACAATGGGTGACCCCTAAGGGATGTTAGTCCCGCTAAATAGGGCACCCTACAAATCTTTTACTTAGTCTGTAGATGGCAGTAAACAGTTAACACCCCGCACTACTCAGAATCGTGAGAAGAAATTACAGGGGTGCACATTTTTACTGTAAAAGCTTAACTATACTTAACTACAGGTTTAGGCTCCAGTGCGACACTCTGACAACGCCCAGCGACTATCTCACTTATACAGTTATGTCTATATATAAAGCTATGATCAGAAGAACATAAACATTACTCGGTCTACAACTGGAAATAGATTAGAACTCGGAACAAGCATTAGGACTAGCATTAACCCAATTTTTATAGTTGTAAAAGCTCGATCCCTCAAATTCTCCGGAGACACCGTATGAACACCGTGACTTATAAGAGATCTGCTTGCCAATGAGCATCTGCTTGAAGTCTGCTTGACAGGTATAGGCGCTGATATGTATACATAGCTGTTAGGTTCGATCTGTTGAGCTAGGCGGAGGAACTGTGAAGCCCACGAGTCAAAAGTTATGCAATACAATTTAATTTGTCCAGCGACCTGCATGAAGTCCCTGCACAGACTGGTATAAACAGATACATCGTCGATGATCGTCCCTTTGCATTGATTGCATTTGCATTGATTACATTTTACATTAGGCCTAACTCAGCGTATGGTCACCATAATCGGGGGCTGAGCCGCTTAGAAACAACAATTTTTCCGCGATTATTATATTGCTTTTAAGTGATTCCAATAAATTTACTGGTAATAAAATTATTATGGAGTCTAAACTGTTTAAGGATACATTTGAACTGTTCAAATTAAGGAATACCATAGGAAGTTTGGAACAAGAAGTTAAACATTAACACCCATAGCCGAATGTAAACATAAGTTCTCTGCTGTGATTGGTGGCGTTTTGAAGACGCGTGATTGGTTAAGCTAAAAATAGCTCATATAAACAGGCTGGCATTTAGACGCAAGTCTGCACAACCATGAAAGACGAATTGCGTGAGTAGCGTGGCAGACGTGCTATTAATCTAACAGCTGCATTTAGGACTGACTGCAGAGGCATGAGATGGACCTTAGGAAGAACGATAAGAAGCGAATTGCACTAGTCAGCTCGAATCGAAGTGAAAGCATGGACCAGCGTGGCGAAAACAGAGGATGATACAGATCGTCGCACAGCCCTGATACGCCTTATGTGGTAGTAGGAAACACGTGTAAGGTTAGAGATGTGATCTTTGCAGGAGAGAGAGAAAGAAAGAGCTATCAAGCGCAACAACCAAGTCAAGTACACGATTGGAGTTATATATAGAGTCGATAATAATCGAATAAAGGGTGTTGTAGAAGAACTTAAAATTCTTCGCACAATCCAGTGTTTAAGGACACCTTACGGCTGGTGGGACTGTTGACGTCGCCCTCCTACTTTACTCATGCGTCGGACTGGCACCGCCCGAAAAAGACAGTGGTTGAGTTGGACTTGAAATGGTTGAGTTCCAACAGTTTAACGACGTCCTAATGGCCACAGAGGCCGTTGACGTCGATAAGACAGTTTTTTTAATAGTTGTCATCGTTGGTTTGGCATAATAGAGTTCTACAAATGCGTGAAAGTCATTACAGTCTTAGCGCAATAAATCACGACAGAATTGTAACGTTTGAAGAAAACGAGATATTTATAGTACCAGAAGGACCTGTTTAAAAGGTGTTCTAAACAATTCGTGCTATAATAATAATAATATTTATTCTTTAATTAAGCGCCTGCAAACGCACTGCGCTGTACATGTACATGTTATGCGATAAATCTTAACTACTAACAGAACAGACAGCCTGCAATACACGGCGCAAATTGCAGCCTACAAAGCATGTCCGCCTATGGGACTCGATCTCTGTACCTCTCGCACTCTACGCCAGATGTTATCCAATGCGCTATCGGGCCTGACTTTAATATCATTTTTGGCAGGCAGAGGCATGCTTTTCTGAGTTTAAGAAGGCACTATAGCAAAAGTATAGATACTTATATACATACAAACACACATACATAAAAACATACATACATACACACATGCATGCATGCATACATACATACATACCTACATACATCCAAACATATATTAAACCCGCACGTAGGTACATACATAAACTGTGTGATATATAATAATTTCAGATTTTTAACGACATTTTGTGGCGACCCATGTCGTTGATACTATCCGGGGTCTATATCAACAACACTGGAAAAATACTAAATGTTTAATTAGTTGGATTCTGCTTAATGACGAGGTGTCATAAGCAGATTCGTTAAGGGTACCTCTATGGAACAGAAATAAATATACTTCCTTGAGACCTATGTGACGAAACGAAATGACGGTTTAAAAGCATCGGTGGACCACTATTAAAAGGTATCTAAGTGTTTAATGATAACTTCTGACTTTGAGGACCGTTAACCTCGAACTTACGTTTACTTGCATCCATGGTAAGCATATATGCTCGTGAGTAGGCTGGTGCCCTGCGCTTGGCCTTCGAATGGCGCTTTAGAAGTTTGGAGATTACGATTACGATTACGAAGCATTGCATCGGCTCCGTGGTTACTTCCAGCCTTATTCCCCAGATTTCAACACCAACTCACGCAATGAAAAGCCATTTTCGTCGATAGAGAGCCTACTCATCGTTATTAGATATAATCTGTACTATTGTCATAAAAATACGATTAGCGTCGCCCTCCTCTTGTACCAAGGCTTGGGACTGGCGCGAGCTTGAACGAAACTGAGAAGCATAGAGTCTGAAATAACCAGCGTTGTCAGTTGCCAGGTAACTTGTTACGCGTTACTGTAACTATTTACTATTTTGCGTTAGCTAGCTACTTTTTTTTACCAAAAGTAACGCATAATGGTTACTGGTCACTTTAGTGAAGTAACGGAAATTCAAAAAATCTAGTTACCTTGCTTTACTGTAAAATCAACCTATGTTCGCTTCGTTTAATTTATTGTAGCGGTATAACCATTATTGAAGGTGTTTTATCATCAACTTCCATATTATTTGGTTAAAATGACCTGGACATTTCCGTTGGGCTCAAGTCTTTAACTATTCCCTCTTATTCGTCAATTTCAAAGTCTAATTTCATCATGGAGGAAGCCGAAAGTTCAATTTGACATTCCAACTTTCAGTAACTAAAATACTTAGTTACTACTTAAAAGCAACTATAATCAGTTACTAGTTACTTTTTCTAGAGTAACTACTTGTATGTAACTAGTTTATTTTCCTTTCCAGTGACTAGTTACTTTTGAAAAGTAACTATGCAATACTGGAAACAATCGATTTCAAAGAGTCTAACTCAGCCCTATATGACCAGCAGTGGTTAACGACATCTTGCGGTTACCAGGGACGTTGACTTATGCCTTAGCCTTCCAAAGAATTAAGCCATTTATAGCGACTTGTTGTTACATGTAACCTATATTATTATTGTTGCATTTAAGCGTAGGTTCAATACAACAGTATTCAAGATGAGTCGTCAGTAAAGTTAGCAACTTCAACTTTATTTTTCTGTTCGTATTTTTCCAGTTTCTCGGAATGACGTTTATGGCAAAACAATGAAAAATGTCGTATACAACTGTTTAGCGGCAGCCACAGGGCGCCATATCATGGCCTACTGTTCATTTAAACACCTCAGCCACCTAGTGAGTGGAAGGCTGATTAAACCTTACGGGGTCTACGGGGTTCGATCTTGATACCTACTGCTCTTCACGCCAGAGTGTTATCCATTACTCTACGCTCCCCCGTGATTAGTAACTTCTATTGCGCCTGTGTCTAATGTACATGTACAAGGCACACTAAAGCCAACCTTTACGCAGGTCAATTTCCAGAAGATCAGTTCGTAAGACAGAGCCTATGGTGGATAAGCAACCGAGAAAGCTCGTTCACAGAGCGGACAAAGATAATAATCAGATGACCTCGTTGAATAATGATAAATCTGGGGGGTAAGAATTTATTTAAAGTATTTTGGCTGGCTAGAATAAAAGATCTATAAACTATGAGCCCAAATTTGAAACTAATTCTTTGCTGAACAGGAAGCCAGTGCAGAGATTTAAGCACAAGAGTTATATATTGAAATTTTTATGTATTAATTATGGCTTTAGCGAAACAGTTCTGCACTCTCTGCAGCTTTAGCATGTTTAACTTATTGATACCAGTATTACTGGTATCAATAAGTTAAACATGGTCCAGTAAGAAGCAAGTTACAGTAATGTAACGACTGGAAACCAATGGATAAGCCAGAGATATCCTTGCAGACATGGGCACAGAAAGCCTAATTCTGCGTATGTCACGAATGAACATAATACTGTACGAATGCTTACAAATGCTGTTTACATGGCTGATGAGAGACGTGGTAGAATTGAAAAGAACCTATTATAATAGGCAGACGAGTTATTATTTTAGTGATGTGCAGAGTGTGGAGTGCCTATTTTGTGAAAACACCTCAAATAAATTTAAGTAAATGTTTTAGAAATTACTGAAAACGTGTTTTTTTTAGCACGCACACACTTCCATGAAAAAAATACATCGATATATTGGATCTGAAAACATACACACACAGACAAGAACGAAAAAACAGAGATTTGGATGGAAAACATAATCGTGGAAACCGTGTTCAGAATATCAACCACCCTTTAAAAAACCATACGATGAATAATTGAAAATCAGTAATATATAGAGTGATAAGTGACCATTTTAAAGGTGTCTAAAGTGAGCTTAAAATTATTTAAGGGCTTAACGACATCTTGAGACTACAACCATTAACAAAATTGAACTTCTTGCGATACAGAATTAATACAGAAGCTAAGGACAAACCACAAATATATAGAATGGAAAGTAACCATTTTAAAGGTGTGCAAATTGAGCGTAAAATAATTTTAGCGCTTGGCGACATCTACATTTTAACAAAGACGACGGGCGTAACTGAACATGTAGAGATGTATATTGCTCCTAGAACTAATAACGTTCGTTGAATGTTTATTTATACAGCGCAAGTACAATGTTCGTTTCAAGGTCCATGTTAGGTTTCACGAAGGTCTTCTGTATGACTCTGAGGTACTAGTAGATGATGTCTCGGCAGATCGTGTGCGTTAGTCTCGTCAGAATTGTTGGCAGCAACATTCATCTCGGAGTCTCTTCTGCAGGGTCGTCTCGTTTCGACATTGACACAGAAAATGTAAAACGGTTTCCAGGACAATTTCCAGTAACGTGCCTACGCCAGCCATGGAGTTGCTATGGTTGAAACGGAGCCTGGAGATAGACACTTCCTTTCGACGGTTGCATCCTTGCATTCTACTTAAAGCCTCACTTATGATTTAATTTCTCGGTAGAACGCTCCGGCTTTTGATGTTTCCCATTCTTCCTGTAATTTTTGAAGAAGGTGGTCGCGATAGATGGTACGCCTCGCTGTACTCAAGTTGAGCGTCATTTCCACAGAACTTATCAGTTTAACGACACCTTTTGGCTGCCAGGGTCGTTGACGTCTACCCTACCTGTCCTAATTAAGATTCGTCAGTTGTTGTTTAACGGCACTGTGACGAGTAGCGTCGCCCTCCTCCTTTATCCAGGCTTTGGACGAGCACAGCTCGAGTTAGTTATCAAAAGATTTTGTTAAACAGTTTGGCCCCTCCTTTAATCGCTATTTGCCAATGAACACATACATCAATTGCGTTTAATAGCCATTAAGCGCAATTGATGTATGTGTTCATTGGCAAACAGCGATTAAAGGAGGGGCCAAACTGTTTAACAAAATCTTTTGATAACTAACTCATGTAATATTCCAGTCCTTAATGACATTTAACATCATATAGGATATCGCATCTGATTTCTTTTGCTCTTGATATTTAATTACAATTACAGGAACATAATTATTATTCTGATCTTCTAACGCACCATAAATAAAGCGTAACGTGACCTATTTATATAGCTTCAGAGATAAACGATTTAAAGGTGTCTTAACTGAACCTAATCCGATTCGTAGCATTAGTGTGTTTAACGTCATCTTGAGGATGCCAAGCCGGTTGCAGTGCGACCTCTATCGTAAAGAAAAGCTCACCAAGCATTTTGCCACCGATCAAATGGATTGGATCCAGCAGTTTAATCGTAATCAAAAATCATGATCGAAACCCAGAAGATCAAGACAACTGGAAGCCACACTGCGGTGGGTATGTGAACTAAGAGAGAAGAGTCCGAACTGAATTACATCGTGAAGATTGCATTCCACCTTAACACCTTGGATACCTTGGGACACCCAGCGCTCGTTAATAAGTTGGTGCCCTGCGCTTATCCTTGAAGCGCCGCTTTAGAAAGTTTGAGTTTACACTGAGGATTACGACCCGGCAGCTGATATTTTGGAGCGCTATCTTTAGACACCTTTATTTTAAGAGCTTTTGACACTATATAATCTTACAAAATAGTTCACAAAATGTTGGATCGTAATCCGCTGACACTGAGATGGTCAATCGATATAATTTTAAAAGCCTTTCAATGGAATATTATGAAAAGTGAACACTACGCCGCTCGTTTCTCAACAGTTTCAGACCCACGCCTATGCCTCGTGCGTTCGGAAATAACAGCTACTTATATTCTCCGCTTAGGTTGATTATTGTACCATCAAACTTTGTCTGGAATCATCAAATTGGACGAACATTCTTCGTCAAACCCATTCTTCTTCATCGACCCATGCTGACGAAATCGTGGCCTACTTGGACAGCTTAAGAGTCGCAGCAATTGACAGCCATCCCTTTGCAATTTTTGTGGAACTTTATCACGAACTTTCTACCAATCTGGCTGCCAGTCTTATCGGATATTAATAGAAAATACGCTGATTATGTCATCGTTCGTTGTTGTAAACAAACTGTATGTGATAGAATTCTATCTATTTATTTTTTATACTTAGTCAATTTTAATTAATCATTATCTCGATAATGATAAAATTATCTGTTTTTTGGCATCTTATAATTATTATTATGATTAATTATTACTACCTTGTTTTATAATTTTTTGTTATGGACAATTAGGTTTTCCTAATACATAACTGTAACTTACATGTAAACCAAAGTGCGGTTAGCAGTTGGTACAATTAAAGGATATACTTACTTACTATAATAAGAAAACTTTTGACAGACCGCGTGATGTATTCGGTAAGAGATAACTCCGGCCTTTTAGGAAATTTAGGTAGAAGAATTTTGATAACGTTTAATGACTACTGCAATAATTAATATCTTCGTCCACTCAATTCTGACGAATGCAATTCTTTTGAACATATTAATCTGTGACGTAGTCTAAAATCACCGTAGCCTACACGTAAATGAAGGTCGAGTTCACATTACAAACTTCTCACGTTCCAAGTCTGTTAGTGATTATTATTAATAGTTTTTGCCCTCAGGTACTTCATTCCCTCAAAGCCTTAGAGATTAAGTGTATTGTCTTATTCTTGAAGTCAATGCATTATGGTAGATGGTAAAACCACCTTTAGAATTTCTCGGTGCACTCCTGCTCTGTCTCCCTGCCTCCCTTCCTTTCTCTCTGCCTCCATATCTGGATTTCCTAGTAGCCTTTCTTCCAGTCGACTGTGTAGAGCAGCGGTTTTCCATTTATGTAGCGGTCGTAGTTCTCCAAGAAACTCTTCAGAAACTGAAGAAAAGAAAAATTGTGCCTTTCTTATCAATTCTATGCGAGAAATAGATCGCCAGTATATGAACGAATGAGTGAATGAATGAGAGAGTGAGCAAGAGAGTGTCAGCGAGACAGTACAGTGAGTAATTGAGCAATCGAGCGAGCCAATGAGCGCGTGAACGAGTGAGTGAATGATTTGAATGACAGAGTGAATTGTTGAATGAATGAGTGAGTAATTAAGTGAGTTATTGAAAGGTCGCCCAACTGAAGGCTGATGTCGTTACTAACCGTTTCTTGTTTGAATCCGAGGCATGAACTGTGTGGAGTGACGGTGACCTCTGGGTGAGTCCAGAGTGGACTGTCCAGTGGGAGTGGCTCCTGTTCGAAGACATCGATGATGGCATGGCTGATCCAACCCTCGCTGTTCAAGACCATTCGAACAAGAAAAGGAGAAAAGGGGTTTTCAATTGCAAACACGAGTCACAAGATAATTTAATTTATTAGTTTCATTATTCATTCATCAATTTATTCTTTCACAAGAAAGAAACGTCATTCATTCATTCGTTCATTGATTCATTTGAAACCAGAATGAAGTCGAAAGAGATGAGAAAACAATTAGCCCCAGAGCAGCTACTATTCCATGCTACTTGTAAAGTGTAAATGTAAATGGTACGTTTCTATACAAGTAGCTCCGTATAACCTCAACCATCTTGCGCATTATAATAACATCGCTATTATGAAAGTCATTAGAATTGACTAGACGAGACTAGCTTAGATTAGATTAGCTTAGATTAGTGAAGGACTCACTTCAATGCATGAAGTATCGTAGAGTCACTGATGACGTTTGCTCTCCCAATGTTCATGAAGACTGGTTTCTAACAGGTGAACATGAATATTCATCATACATTTGACTAATTTATGCTCATTTGACTAATTTATGCTCATTTGACTAATTTATGCACATTTGACTAATTTATGTTCATTTGACTAATTTATGCTTATTTTACTAATTTATGCTCATTTGACTAATTTATGCTTATTTTACTAATTTATGCTCATTTGACTAATTTATGCGCATAATCACGTACCTCACGAGATAATTTGCCGTTGAAGCCATGCATGTTTTGTCACTTATCTTCATTCAAAACTAAATTAAAGGCGGAAAAAAAGAAAACTGAAGAAAGTGAAGAAGAATGCGAAGAAGAAGAAGAGGAAAAAGAAGAAAAAGAATGGAAAGGAGAAGAAGGTGAAGGTTAGAAAAAGAAGAATGTAAAGAAGAAGATGAGGGAGGATGCAATTAAGAATATAAAGAAGAACGCGAAGAAGAAGAAGAAGAAGTTGATGAAGATGATGTAGTTTAAGAAGAAGAATGCGAAGGAGAAGAAGAAGAAGAATGCGAAGAAGAAGAATGCGAAGAAGAATGCGAAGAAGAATGCGAAGAAGAAGAATGCGAAGAAGAATGCGAAGAAGAAGAAGAAGAAGAAGAAGAAGAAGAAGAAGAATGCGAGGAAGAAGAAGAATGCGAAGAAGAATGCGAAGAAGAATGCGAAGAAGAAGAAGAATGCGAAGAAGAAGAAGAAGAAGAAGAAGAAGAAGAATGCGAAGAAGAAGAAGAATGCGAAGAAGAATGCGAAGAAGAATGCGAAGAAGAAGAAGAATGCGAAGAAGAAGAAGAAGAAGAAGAATGCGAAGAAGAAGAAGAAGAATGCGAAGAAGAATGCGAAGAAGAAGAAGAAGAAGAAGAAGAAGAAGAGGAGGAAGAAGAAGAAGAAGAAGAAGAAGAAGAAGAAAAGAAGAAGAAGAATGATACAATAGGAGAGAAGTCAATATATACATAAGACCATGAATAGACACAATCATGACATAGGAACATTATTAACGTGAAATAACACGATTAACGTTGAGATGGCACAGACCTTCGTCTTTCCCTTCGACAGAGTATCTCCGTCAAAAAATCCGTTTGTGCTCGGAGTGCCCGGTAGAATGCTGACGATATAATCACACGAAGACAAAAGGTCACCAAGGTCTGATACCAGTCTGCACCGTCAGAAAAGACAAAACTCAGGGTGTATTGTAATTTCATGCTGTAATCACATACTGCTGCTATTACTACTGCTGCTGCTGCTGCTGCTGCTGCTGCTGCTGCTGCTGCTGCTGCTGCTGCTGCTGCTGCTGCTGCTGCTGCTGCTGCTGCTGCTGCTACTACTACTACTACTACTACTACTACTACTACTACTACTACTACTACTACTACTACTACAGAGGAGGTAAATGCGGAGGATGAACGTGAGTTCCTGTTCCAGGATAACGCCAAGGTCGCATACATAGGAGGCAAAAAAGAGAGGGAACTCAAGAACTAAAGCCTTTAGGTTAATTTTATAAGCTGCTGGCGCGTACCTAACCAGATGATTATCATACAATGATAATCATGTGACCTTGTTGAATAATGATAAGTCTGAGGAATAAGAACTGATTCTAAATACTGTGACTGCCCAAAGTTCACAGTTTTAAAAACAATGATCCCAATTTGAAACTAATTCTTTCCTGAATGGAGAAGGAGGCTCCGAATCATTACTCTCCGCGTTACAATGCGAGCAGTCTAACCATTCGGCAGATAGCTGCTGTTTAAGTTCCTTTATCCTTGATAATTGTGCATAAGGATGGATTATTCCAATCCGTTAACTGGTTCATTGTTAATATAGCATCGGTTGTCAACGTTATAAAGGTGTCCGTAAACCACATCTGCAAAGCATCTCATCAAGAGTTGAAAATACGAAACCCTTAAATTTATTAAACCCCTTCTTTTGCCCTTGATAATGATACATGAACGTGAATTTTCCCTTACATGACCATAATTGAGTCAAGATGGCGTCCGCGAGTGGGCTGCGTTTAATCGAGGCGAATACGAATTCGGTTTTTGCGTAGAGCACGGATTAAATTATACTACAGATACTACGGATAATTCTACATAGCTTACGAATTATGTTTTACAGATTATTCAACGGATTATTACTACTATAATGCGGTTTATCGCCCTGTAATACGGATCAGATTTTTCGTTTTCCCGCCATCTGCGCGGGAAACCTGTACTGTGGCGTTTTCAAAAATCGATTTATCTTCATTAACTTTGCATCAATCATTATATAATGGGAAAAGGCAAACGAAAAAGACCTTTGGATATATCTTCAAGTTCTTCGAATGCCGGTGATATATCGATGAACAAGAGTATCTTTGAAAAAAGGAGATCGGACGATCAACACATTTCAGACGTATACGAAAATCAAAAAATCTCATCAGCCTTAGAAACTGCTTCATGTCAAGCTGGTTCTGATGAAACTTCCAAAGATAGGAAAGAAATTGAAAGTACAGACGAAGACATACATGATACACATGGTAGCTATACATCGGAATCTGTAGAAGTTATGAGAAATTGCTTGTACAATTCTTCTGACAATATTCAAAATGATAATATCACCCACTTTGAATCTTACTTCGAATCAGCGGCAAGAAGACGATCTCAATCGTTGGAAAGCCGAGAAGATTAGGTAATAAATCAAAAATATACAAAAACATTGATAAAAGGTAACTTTTTGAAGGCGGTCCCTCAGAAGTTGCCGGATCAGCGGTGTAGGATGGATGGCGGTGATGATAAGCGTTACAATCATGCACACCCGAAAAAAAAGACTTAAGAGAAATATTTGTACAAGTCCAGTTACAGACAGCGTTAATTCCTCCGCTGTTGTTGAGAAATCTGTGACATGTAATGTTTCTGAGAAATGTCTTGATGACATTTGTGTTGATAATTCTGTTACAGGTCATGATGATGTAAATTTTCAGAGTTTAAGTCAAATGAAAATGGTTGAAATATCAAATGCAAATCAGGTAAGGCAAGAGAAGGTCATTACCATGGATAATTCCACATTGATGCCCAGTGGGATCACAAATGATGCAAACAAGTCAATGACTGACCAAGTTATTGACGGCACAATGAACCACAAACCCCGTCCTCATTTGACGGAGGAGAAGAAGAGGATCCTAAGAGAGGTTCAGTCACGCACTGTATTTATAGAGGGGAATAAAGATGACCTCCGTAAGTACTTTATACACATGCCTCGTCAACTCAACAAGGAAATAGTTGAGAAGACGAGGGGAGAGGTTGATAAAGTTTTTATAACTCAGCAAGGTGTACTTAAAATTATTGCTAAAGACGAAGCTCAGAAGAATCAACTTCTGAAGATACAATCATTGAATGATAGGCCTGTCAAAACTAGTATTCCTTTTGCGTTGACATCCCAACCTATGTCTAACAACAAACCCCCTCCTGTGAAAAGACAGGATAAGGATTACTTTGTTAAAGGGGTAGTGTTTGGTTTATTTGAAAATCAAGAGAATTTAAACGAGATTGCATTGGAAAAGGGAGCCCATCATATCCATAGACTGGGTAATTCTGAATTTAGCAAAGCCACTTTAATCGCTTATCCTAAAGGGACTGTTCTGCCAGATTTCTTGGAAGTGAATGGCAGAAGGTATAGAATTAATCCTTTTGTACCTAGACCATTGAGATGTGATCATTGCCAAATGTTTAGTCACTCTAAATTATTTTGCAGACGAGAAGTTGTGTGCAGTAGATGCAGTGGTAGCCACTCTTATGTTGACTGCCCAGATAAATCTAATTTAAAATGTGCTAACTGTGGCCAGGGCCACAGTGCTGCCCATAGAAGCTGTCCAATATATATAAAGATTCAATCTGCTCTTAAAATAAGAGCAGAGCAGAATGTTACTCTTGCTGATGCTATTGTCAAGGTTGATGAGGTCCAGCATCGGAATGTTAATGTCAATGCTCTTAAAACAGACAATTCCACTTATGCCTCAAAAGTAAAAGCTGGAACAGAAAATCAAACAAGAGTAATAAATACTTCATTTGATGTACAACCAACAACTGATGTGCAAATCATTTCTACTGTACAAACCTCTTCTGATGATGTAGTCAAAAGGTTTTTGTCATTCAATGACAAAGATTACAAGGCAATATATCACAGCAAGCCAGCAAATAACACAGTGGAAGATTATGACCCAATTATGAAGATAAAAGTGTCCTTTGTTCTTGGCGTATTGGCAACTATTGCAAAGGCTGAGTCAAAAAAACAGGCCCAGTTTGTCATTAGCCATGCAGCGTCTAAATTACTTTTTGATAATGATATAGAATTTAGATATAAAGAACAGTAGTTTCATTTTTTTTGTCCACTATGGCGTTGACCATTCTTCAATGGAATGCACGTGGTTTTCGAGATCATAGAGACCAACTTAAGAATTATATATTGAAGTCGTACATTCCACCGGATGTGATATGTCTGCAAGAGACATTTTTGAAAAATCCAACTAAATCACCGAAATTAGATGGCTACAATATTATACGAAAAGATTGCTTAAGTAATGAAAGGGGAGGTTTAGCTATTTACTTAAAAGTGGGCTTAAATTTTAATGTACTAACTGTGGAAGACATTCGAAACATTGAAATTCAGGGTATTGAAATTAAAACTTTAAACGGTCATTTAAACATATTTAATTCTTATATCACACCTTCATATACATTTAAAAAAGAAGATATTCAGAATATTTTTCCACATAAAAGATCAATTATTGTTGGCGATTTTAATGCTCATAATAAACTATGGGGATGTTCTAAGACAAATAAGAGAGGGAAACTTATAGAAGAAATATTAACAGAAAAGAATTTAGTTGTGCTTAATACAGGTCAAGCTACACGTATCACATCAAACCAATCAAATTTAAATTCTGTTATCGATTTAAGCATAAGCTCACCAGATGTAGCTCTTAATGCTAGACATAATGTCACCAATAGCAATATGGGCTCTGATCATTATGCTACTATAACTACTATTAATGAAGAAATCACAATAGAGTATAATTTAAGCATGCATCTATGGAAATTAAAAAAAGCGGATTGGAAAAATTATGAAGAACTAAGTAAATCTTCAATAACAACAGATATTTTAGTTGATAAAAATGTTGACGCTACTTTTAGTAATTTAGTAGACTGTATTACTTCTATAGCGAATCAAGCAATTCCTAGTAAAAATATAAAAAATAGAAAGAATAAAAATAAAAAATTTAGACCTTTACCATATTGGAGTGATAAATGCAGTGAAGTCATTTATAAAAGAAATCAGTGTAGGAATAAAATGACTAAAACAAGGGAGTTAAGTGATTATTTGGAATACAAGAAACAAGAGGCTATAGTTAAACAGACACTTAAAACAGAAGCAAAAACTTGTTGGCAAACATATTGCTCTGAACTAACGGATCAGACAAAATTAGGCTCTGTTTGGACATGGGCAAGAAAAATGAATGGTATTGCAACCTATAGTTCCATTCCTACTTTGAATCGTAATGAATTAATAGCTGAAACAAACCTTGAAAAAGCAAATCTTTTAGCTAACACTTATGCAAGTACTAGTAGTACCCAAAATTATAGTGGAAAATTCTTAAATTATATCAAAGATAATAATTTACAAAATAACCCTAATAGGATTGACAGTAGTCCTGTTCATGAAATGAAAATCTTAAATGAGAGGTTTTATCTAAATGAATTGAAACAAGCTATAAGATCAGCAAAAAATAATAAATCACCGGGTGATGACAAATTACCTTATGAATTGTTAAAACATCTTCATAAAAATGCTCTTAAAACCCTATTAATATTTTATAATGAAATCTGGGAGGAAGGGAAATTGCCAATGGACTGGCATCATGCCATTATTTTACCATTATTAAAACCAAATAAAGACGCCTCGGTTCCAGAATCTTATCGACCTATATCATTGACTCCAACGATTTGTAAAGTAATGGAAACAATGGTAACAAAACGTCTCCAATGGTTTTTGGAAAAAAATAACCTTATTTCAAAAAATCAGTCTGGCTTTCGAAAATATAGAAGTACAAATGATCAAATTCTGAAACTTCAGGATACTATTCTTAAAAAAATTAAAAATAAAGAACATGTTTTGGCTATTTTTATTGACTTTGAGAATTTGGGAATAGTGGCTAATACATTTAACTGGATTGAAAACTTTCTTTCAAATAGAACTTTTCAAGTGAAAGTTGGGGCAGAACGTTCTGATAAATGTATACAACAGAATGGTACACCCCAGGGTTCGGTAATATCTCCTATTTTATTCTTACTAATGATAAATGATATCGCTGCAGGTGTGGATGGTGTAGAGATGTCACTGTTTGCTGATGATAGTGCTATTTACTTAGGACATAGAAATGTTAAAATATTACAAAATAAAATTCAATTATCGATCAATTTAATTCAAAATTGATGTAATAAAAATGGTTTTAAAATATCTATTAATAAAACCACTGGAGTCCTTTTCTCCAAAAGAAATAATTTGTCAAGGATTACTATTAAAATTGATAAAGAACAAATTAAAATGGAAAATGAGGTCAAATTCTTGGGAGTAATTTTTGACAGTAAATTGAGTTGGAAACCACATATTGATTATATAATTGAAAAATGCAAAAAGAGGTTAAATCTCATAAGAGCCATCAGTGGTTATGGTTGGGGAGCTTGTAAGAAAACTCTCCTAACCATATACAGGGCATTAATTAGGTCTATTTTGGATTATGGTGACGTTGCTTATTCTTCTGCTTGTAAATCGCACCTAGATAAACTCTCTTGTATCCAAACTGAGGCACTTAGATTATGTTGTGGAGCCCCTAAGGGTACTGCAGCTGCAGCACTTCAAAATGAATGTGGAGAGTTGCCTCTTCATTTAAGACGACTCCAAAATTCAATAAAATGTGGGACTAAAATTTTGGGTAATAAATTTCACATAAATACAGCAACAATGGAGAACCACTGGACAAATGTTTTTAGGACACCTGAGAGTAGGGAGCATTCCATTTATACTCGTACTTCTGAATTCTTTTCTTCACTTAATACATCTATTATTGGCCCTTCTTTCCCTTCTGAACCTCCTTGGTGTAACAAACAAGTAGAGGTTGACTTAACACTGAGTAAGTTAATAAATAAGAAAATTGATCATCCAGAATTTTTAAAGCAATCTGCTTTAGAATTAGTTTCTAAGTACGACTCTTATGTACATATCTATACTGATGGGTCAAAGGTAGATCATAGTGTTTCTGCTGCCTTTACAGTGCCAAGTTTAAATATAGATAAAAAATTTAGATTATGTAATAACTCCAGTATTTATGCAGCAGAGTTGACTGCAATTATAGAAACTGTAAAATGGATTTTAAACTCCGAATGTTATAAGAATTGTCAATTTGCATTGTTTTCTGATTCATTGAGTGTTCTTACGTCAATTAAGGAGTCTTATTCTCAGTCTAGACCTAATTTATTGAATGAACTATTGTCTGTGATTAACAGACTAAATTCCAATCAAATAAGATTTATTTGGATCCCAAGTCACATTGACCTGACGGGTAATGATCGAGCAGATACTTTGGCTAAAGAAGCCCTGAGTAT
>OY744610.1:67530956-67593456 GCA_963556255.1 Allolobophora icterica | reverse complement strand
TTGGGGGGCTTAAACCTTGAACATGGCAACATTTATACAGTGTTCATACGAATTTTAGCCGTAAGCATACAACGGCTTGACTTGTTTGGGGGGCTTCAACTTCGTTTGGGGGGGCTTAAGCCCCCCCAAGCCCAACGCTAGTTACGTCCCTGTTTACACGTAAGTGTACCTTATCGCTTGCTATGAGTTTAGACACCTTTTAATGGTGTCCTTCAAAATCTATAAATGTTTTAGTTCATATTTATCATTATTTAAATGTACGTTCATATCGCAATGGGTCAAAATAAGCGCAATTATAGCCAAGTTGCTTGGTTCTGACCGATAGTTAACGGTCGAGCCAAAAGAGACGTCGTATCGAGTTTAGAGTTCAATGACAGGTTCCAATCTAAGAGCATTTTAGACAACAGTGTCATGTCTGATAAGTCGATAACTGTTAAACTAAACTCGGTTAAAGCCACAGTTGTACTTTGAGTCCACCAGGTGTCGCTTGTGAAATGGAAGCTACGCTACGTCATTAATCGTAAACTCAGGTTTGCGTTGTAAATGATTCACTACAGGCATAGAAATATCTCTCCATACCGACTCAGAATTATTTACACGTGTAAGAAGTCTAAGAAGACGATTTATATTGCGGCAGCAGTGACCTATCAAAGTGAAAATGACTGCATGTTCTTAAGAAAGCTCAATATCTCCGTCTTCTTGTCTGTCTGTCTCTGTCTGTCTCTTTCTGTCTGTCTGTCTCTGTCTGTCTCTTTCTGTCTGTCTGCCTCTGTTGGTCTCTTTCTGTTTCTCTATCTCTGTCTCTGTCTATTTCTCTGTATCTATCTGAGGCCATGTTTGTGAAAACCATCGCTTGTGTATAATATTCTTACTAATAACTTCTATAGCGCCCTTCTGTCCAATGTACAAGACTTCAGCACTGGCGCATAAAACCGAAGCCGGAATGAAATCAACATTGGTTATTGTGGACTTATCTGTGACGCTGTGGGATCTGAGCGTTCATGTAATAATGAAAAATCTAAAACGAAATAATTATAGATTGTGAAGTACACTATTGAAAGGTGTCTAAGTTCTTAGTAAGCAGAGCATTAGGAGTTTATTAGTAATAAGCCTATAACAACTCAGCCACTGCCCGTACACTGGTAGTGCCAGTCCCATACATGCGGAAAAGAGGAGGGTGACGCTAATCATCTTTGTTCTGACACAGTGTCGTTAAACAAGAAAGGACCTAACACTTTTCAATGGACACTTTTAAACAAAATTGTGATATATTTTGCAGTTTCGATAAATCGGATGATAATAATATTTCTTTTTGTTTTCTAACTAGTCAATAAAAGTGGCTGATTTCTCTAAAGTGTGAGGTCAAAATCACCGGCCCTGGCAGCCTAAGATGTCACTAAACACTAAAGACTAATAAACTTCCTGAGCTTTCTTAGACACCTTTATATGGTATATTTTAGTAGTTATAAAAACTTATTTCGTTCCTCACCAAGTCAATTTCGTTTCTTCACCAGTTCCAAATTAGAGCTGTAATATGCCGAAACAATTTCTGTCGACGTCATCAGCCTTTGTTGCTATAAGATGTCGTTAAACCCTGGATCCAATCCAATCACCAAGTCCAGTTAATTCTAGCTCTTCAAAGTTTTCTGATCCATGTAAAATTTTGCGGTGAAAAGATTTTTTAAAATATCTGATCTGAGAAGGCATTGGTCATCGTCAGATAAATGCCTCTCACTCACAACAAAGCCAACTGCCCGTACTCTGGTGGTGCCAGTCCCAAGACTGGGGGAAGGAGGACGACGCTAATCATCTTTGTTACGACACAACATGTTTAACCAAAACTAATTGCTAATCATTAGGATCGGAGTTCGAGGTAGGAATAGTTCGCTCCCATTGCACATGGAGTTAGAATTGATTGAAACAAATGATTAGTTAGAGCTGATGAAAGAAATTGCATATGCGGTAAATGAGAAGACATTAAACGCCTTTGATCGCCCGGATAATTATACTCCTCTTGTGAAGCGAAATAACGGTGTATTGGCAAATTTACATCTGCTATGAATATTCATTTCCTGTAAAAGATTTCGTTAAACAGACACTAACCAATCATCTCTTACAAAATGAGCTAAAAGTTTCTTCCAAGGTCGACTTCAATGGCTATGTCAACCGCAAGATGTCGTCAAACAAAAGAAAACAATCGCAGAATGGTCAGATGTATTGTACAGTTTGAAAACGCCTCATCACTCAATGTAGCTTAGAAACACCTTAGCACGCCAAATCAAATCAAATCAATCAAATCAATATATATTTTGTTTATATCCCAAACTAGTTGACACAACGCAATTCAATCAGTCAATCATAGAATTCAATCAATCAATCAATCAATCAATCATAGAATTCAATCAATCAATCAATCATAGAATTTATATAGCGCCTCTTCAAGGGCTCTACTCAGAGGCGCAAATAGCAGCGGTCTGACCGAATACGAATAGTGGTCACGTGACATCTGTTTCTGCATACGCGGCTGCTATAGCGAGTGGACTGAAGTAACTCTCTCATTAACATAATATAATATGCTGTGGTTTCAGCCAGGCGTTGCCTACTGCCTGGAATGCGGTATCGCAGTGTCAGTAGTCTCATTGTTTGTGTACAGTGAGTGAACTTTAACGTATTTTGAATGTTGTTGGTAAACCTATTCTGTACACTATTCGTATTCGTATTCAGCCGAATAGTTGGTCCAAATATTCGTATTCAGCCGAATAGTTGGTCCAATTATTCGTATTCGGCCGAATAGTGATAATCACCTTTTCGGTACAGCCCTAGTAATTAGAAAATCTTTCAGTTGCCTCTCACTCACAACAAAGCTCATACAAATTGCGATTTAATACCCTCTATATAAAGTTTTTGTCATTTTTAAATGGAAGGGGAAAATGTGAGCCCGAGGGCGAAAAAGATAAGGGGTGTTTCGGATCTCTTATGGCTGCTAGGATCGTCTATTTCGCCCTCCTCCTTTATCCAGACTTAGGACAGGCACCGCCCGAAGATGGTAGTGGCTGAGTTAAACTAGCAATGGTTGGTTACAAGCAGTAAACGATATCATATTGCACAAAAGACCGTTCAGTGCGTTGATAGGAATGTGATGAATGTGAAAAGCATTATAAAGTTCATTGTCTGAGAACGAGTCGAGTGGATTTCGGCGATCCCTAAGCACTCTGGCGTCTTAAATTTCTTCTAAACCGACGAAAAACAGTCCCCTCTAACTTCCTGCTCGTACTAGGCCGGACCAGTGAATCTGCGCCTGGCTGTCCGGTGGCGTAGCATTGGTCTGGTCTAAGCGCACCAGGCCGTCGACATGCACACCGATCTTATCCGCTAGTCGGGCATTAAGCCAAAACTATAGGGTGAACTTGCGTTTACGACCGGTCCATACACGTGGCTCCAGAGTTTAACGACATCTTGTGGCATCAAAGGCCATTGACGTCGACAGAAATTATTTTTACATGTTACACCTCATTCTAGCCTAAGGTCTCATAATCAGTGCTTCCACTCTCCATTTTCAGAAATTCAAGATCTTGCCAAAATAATCCCAAGATGGTCCAAGAGTGTACTAAAAAATCCTAACTAACTGAAAGGGAAAGAGTTGTGATGAAATATTAAATGAATTTCCACAGTCACGTTTATTCACAAAAATGGCGAACTAAGAACTGGCAAAAAACCGGAGCCTAACACTGAATTTACAAAGTTTATAGGTTACAACAATAATAAACGTCTTTCAGACATAGTCACTGTGGGAGTCTTTTCTGATCTTATTCGCTGTCACCGTTGGAAGGTTCGGACACAACCAACACCGAAGTAAAATGTACGGAATATAAGATGAAGAACGACGTCGTGTTATTCGCAAGATAAGTGTAAGTATGTTTCCCAGTAGTCATAGTACAAAACGTCTGTTCTACACTTATTTATAGGGCGAATATCAACCTTAAAAGAGGTTTGTAATAATTTTGAGGCGTTCTCACTTCTTGTTTGGTTTGATATTATTATGATTCTTCAAAGAATGCGACATGAGATATTTGAAGAAAACGAAATATTTATAGCACATAAGGAACCTGTCTTAAAGGTGTCCAAAAAAATTCTTTAATGTCATTTATGCAGGCACTGGCAAAGCTTTTCTGAATTAAAAAAGGCGCTTGAGCAAGCGTCTAGATACATACATACATAATAAGTAAGTAAGTAAGTATATTCTTTATATTTACCGGCTGCAAGACGCACTCCGGTGTACATACAACATATAAACAACTGTCATCAAGTCAATATGAATAGAGCATTCTACATATAAAAGTTTTTTTGTCATATTATGGTCGGCTATTGGAAAAACTCGGTAATGAGAACGGGGTCGGAGAGAATATGCCAACGGTTTATGTGGGAAGTAGCCAAGGAGGACATGGCCAGGGTTTCCAAGAATCATCGTAAACAGATGAATGTCGGCTTTAACATTTGTTCAAAAGTTTGACTCTCACCGTGGAGGTACTTATGACGAATTACCTCGGTCCATCTGGCTCCAAAGTCCCACCATGCAGGGGCAGCATACAGCAAACGAGTAAACGTGGTCGCCCGCACTACATCGTAGAGCCGAAGGTCAAATAACCCATGGGCAGTCAGTATTCGAAGGGTATACATAGATTGTCTCGCCTTCTTACATATAAGGGCTAAGTTAAGGGTATCTGTGATCTGCCCCCAAAAACCTTCAAGCAATTTACTCTGGTCACACCCGGGGTGGGGGTGGTGCTGTACCCTCAAACTTTCGCCTCCCTCCAACAATCATCTCTTGGATCTTTTTAGGGTTAACTTTTAAATTGCATGCCTTCGCCCAGTTTATTACATGCTCTAGCGTGGCAGGGATAGTGGCTCTATTTACTGATGGTATTAGCAGGTAGCTGTCGTCAGCATATTTTAATATCCTATTTCCGGTATGGATCGTCTTTAATGTGGATATTATTACTATAAAGTTAATCGGGCCTGAGCCCTGGACAATACTGGAGTTAATGTACATCACAGGCGAGGTGGCGCCATTGAACGTAGAAGGCCACGATCCAATATTAGATATAATCGGGTATCTGCATATCTACAAGTTGCGCAGCCAGGCTCGAATGACTCACTGTATCAAAAGCCTTGGATAATCCAATGCATTGAGATGTACGTACGAATTAACACCGAGAAGCTCTGTAAGATTGTTGGTTAAGGCCATAGTTCGAGAATTCGTGACTTTCGGTTTTAAAATTCGTAAAAATTCGCGAATTTTTTGTATATTTAAAAATTCGTAAAAATTCGTAAAATTCGTTACGTCATTGTTGCACCTTTTTACGTTGACAGTGGCGTTTTGCAAAAACAGCGTAAGCAACAAAAACAAATGTGGTGACGTCAGGATTTGTTGTGTTAAGCTTCTGCTTAGAATTTAATGTAAAATTCAATATAAATGTTTATTGCATAACGACTTTTAACGAGTTAATTTAGTTAAACTCTAATTTCTTAAACATGAAAGAACATGGACCGGAGTGGAAGTATGTAGTAATTTTGGAGAAGAGGGAAAGGGTAATCCAAAAATACAGTGTCGTTTTTGTGGCAAGGAATTTGTTGGTTGTTCTGCCCGAATTCGGACGCATTTGCATGGCGAAAATACAGAAACCAGAGTCGAATGGGAGCAGTGGGCTGTTCCTGATTCAGAATCAGAGGACGATGAAGTAGAAGAAACCGCTCGGTGAACATTGCCAAACCTTTTTAACCATATTTGGTTGAAGCTGTGTTAGTGACTGACTGGTCACGCTGGAGCTGGGCAATGGTGGTTTTTCGTTCTGCTGACTGACAACCACAGGTACACACTCCAACTATGATAGAAATCGAAATTCAAGACTTCAAGTAGAACAGTAACTGAATATCAGTAGCCTACTATGGTGCTGCCAGTTAGCTATCTTTTACGGCTGCTTGATTGATTGCCTATGACACTGACATTTATTGCTTAAATAAAGTTGAAAAGTAATCAAATAATAAAATTCGTTGACATGGCAAAGAATTCTATTATTTATTATTTCACGAATTTTAACGAATTTTAAAACTGAAGTTTTAAAATTCGTTAAAATTCGTGAATTTTAAAAATTCTTAAAATTCGTAAAATGCGAATTCTCGAACTATGGTTAAGGCAGCTAAGGCTGCTGTTGTCGAGCCAGTTGGGTGAAAGGCGCATTGGTCCTTGAGGTTCTGGTTTAAGCACAACTTAATGATCTGTTCTGGCTTTGTATGGAGACGATTCTCGGCTGTTCTTCTGCCTTCGAATGCCTTTCGATACAAAGTCCAATCAGACGACTAGGTTAACCATATGGCGATACGTCCGGTGAATGAGGTTAATGCATGTTAAAGTCCACATTTATACGACTTATATAGTCGCTCTTACGACTGTTCTGAAAATAGACATGGGATTTTCTCACCATTCAAGTTCTATAAATAAACGTATCGACTTTGAAGAGGGAATTAAGAAGCAGATTGACATTTTTATTCTGAGTGTTTTCAGGTGGAACTTAAAAACCAGCAATTAAATACCAAAATGTAAATATAATTTTTTTGCTAAGGACATCTCAGTTTCGTGTCCACCGACCCTCCTCACCCCAAAAACTTAAGGAATGAAATCAAATGGTGGCTGTTCAATTCAGCTTAAACACTTGTTGCCTATCTGTTCGATGCACCAGAAGGTGTGGATTCCATTCAATTGTTTTGCTAAGTATTGCTGGTTCTATGCGTGGCCGTCCAGGGGATTTTTTAAGAAATTTTCACTGGTGGGGAATTTTGAAAAAGGGCATTTTTCGTTCGTAATTTTAAATAAAAAACATTGAATCAGAGAAACCTTTCTGAGCTTTGGGCCACAGGAATAATTACTAATAATTCATTTATTATAATATCTTATATTATTTAATTTATTATTTAATGTCATAATTTAATTTAATATTAATTTAATATTTATTATCAAACAACATAATAACCGATGTACGTCTGTCTGTCCCGTAACAAACACTACTGTGACGTCACTATGCTGCCGCCTTGGCGACGGCTGTCTTGACGACGGCTATAGGCCTATAATATGACGTCATAATATAATGGGGAAGTAAGCTTAATTGTTATCACTGCAATAATTGTTTTATATACCGTGATTTTTCACGGGTTACTGCTAGTTATTACATAATTGTCTAATAAACAAGAAACATTTAGTACAGCCATTTTCTGTTTTAACAAGTAGGCCTACCTTTACCTGGATATTAGCTTTATCGTAACCACTAACCAAAATTCAGTTTTACGGTTTTAATTTATGTTTAGTATTCGCTTTTAAATGATAAAATTAGAAATATCAACACACTGAAGACGTAAATAACAGCAAAGAGCAGACTACGCAGCTGAATAGACTGGCACATCTATGCAGCACCTCTGTTCACTTCTCGTACGTTCCCCTCAGTGGAAGACTAGCACCATCACGCCTGTGCCTAAGGTCAAATATCCGAGTGAGGTGGCTGACTATCGACCTATATATCTGTGACACCCATTAATCTTTGTCGTCTGCTGGAAAAACACATAGTTCGACGGTATTTCCACCCTGTTTTACTTGAACCCAGGTTAAACAGGGACTTTACAGACCAGTTCGCGTTTCGTCCGACCGGTTCCACTACGGCCGCCCTGGTCGCACTGGCCTCCAGTCTCACGGAACTACTGGAAACTAATCAGTACGTTCACCTCATTGCTTTGGACTTCAATAAAGCTTTCGACACGGTTCGGCATCGTACCTGATGGAACAAATAGCGGAGATGCACATACCAGACTGCATGTATACAACTGGATTATTGCCTTTTTAGAAGACCGGAGTCATACAAATAAATTCAACCGAGAAATTTCACAAACTGTTAAGATAAATTCAAGCAGTGTTCAGGGTCCTGGCACTGGCCCAATTCACTTTATCATTTCTATATCTAAACTCAGGACGATCCACCCTGGAAACAGGATCCCAAAATATGCAGATGACAGCTACTTAATGATTCCCGCCTCAAATAGTGACACCGTAACAGCTGAATTGGACCATGTAACAAATTTGGCTGCTTTTTGCAACCTTAAACTTAATAAAAACAAAGACACAGGAGACGATTGTCAGAGGGACTGAGGGCCGGGCAGGGCGTGTGATTGATCCACCTGTTGTTCCTGGCGTCACCAGTGTAAGCAGCATGAAGGTTTTGGGAGTTGCGCTCTCGAACACCCTTAGATTCGGTCAGCACATTGACCAAATATGTTGTTGGGCAAGGCAGTCTTTCTATGCCCTGCGCATTCTAACTGCTCATGGTTTATCTGGCCCCAGACTCCACGACGTTCTGCGTGCAACCACGGTGGCCAGAATGTTATACGCTGCACCAGCATGGTGGGAATACGCTGGTCAGCAAGAAAGGAGAAGGCTCCAGTCCGTTATGGATAGACTGACCCGCCAGCGATACCCCCATGTAATAATCCAACAACTGAACAACTTTGCCGCCATGCTGATGTTGCCCTGTTTTCGGCAGTCCTTTGCAGGACCAGGTCATGTCATGCACGAGCTGCTTCCATCTGTTAGGCCGAGGGTTTATGGTCTAAGCCTCTAAGGCCTAGATCCCATGACAAGGCTTTACCGCAAGCCGACAACAGCATGAGAAAAACCTTTATTGTCAGAATGCTGTATACTTACTAACCAACTGGACCTATGCTATATAGAATATATATATATATATACATATATATATATATATATATCCAGTGATGGGCACTATAGTAATTTTTAAAGTTAAACTTCAACTATTCTTCAACTGAAATAAAACAGTTTAACTAAAGTTGGCAACTGATTTTGTAAATAAGTTAACTAAACTAAATAATGGTTATATATATACATAATATACACACACACATATTATGTTTAATGCTATGTATATATATATATACACCAATGTATGTTTGTTTATTAACTTTAGAAGATCTATTTAACAGACGTTGTTCACCAGAGTGCTGTTTGGCAGCTGGTTTAATAAAGAATATACTTACTTACTTTACTTACTTACTGGTGACCAAAGAAATATAAGTTTCAAAGATTTCACATCTACTGTGGCAGACTATGGTGACCAAAGAAATATAAATAATAAAGGTCTCACGTCAGCTGTGA
This sequence comes from Allolobophora icterica, assembly GCA_963556255.1. NCBI lineage: Eukaryota > Metazoa > Annelida > Clitellata > Crassiclitellata > Lumbricidae > Allolobophora > Allolobophora icterica. The sequence goes on along the minus strand of OY744610.1, from coordinate 67,584,245 downwards.
TTTGCGTTTACAGAATATCATATGCATCAGGTCACACAAAATAATGACAAAAAATAATTATTTGGGACTAAAAAGGGCAAAATTCACTGGTGGGGAAAAGGGCAAGGGCTGGTGGGGAATTCGAGAGGGCTGGTGGGGAATTTCCCCACCAGTCAACATGTTAAAAAATGCCCTGTGGCCGTCCGTCTCTCTACCTGTTTGCGTCTTACTCTGTCTTGCTTCTCTTCTCCATGCCTTCGACTCAATCCGTCTGTCTGTCTCTGTCTATCTGTCTCTGTCTGTCTGTATGTTTGTCTCTGTCTCTGTCTGTCTCTCTCAATCTGTCTCTGTCTGTCTGTTTGTCTGTCTATGTCTGTCTGTCTTTCTATGTCTGTCTGCTTGTCTGCCTCTGTCTATCTGTCTTTCTCTATTTGTCTGCCTCTGTCTGTCTTTCCCTATCCGTCTGTCTCTTTATGTCTGTCTGTCTGTCTTCCAGTCTGTCTCTGTCTGTATTGCTATGTCTTTCTGTATGTCTCTCTCTGAGGCCATGCTTATGAAAACGTTTGTGTGCAATTATTACTAGTAACTTCTATCGTGCCGTTATGTCCCATGCACAAGGCACCAAACCAAATTCGCAATCAATTGTTCTGGTCTTAAAGAAACCTTCTTACTAACGTCATCTTGCCAATAATGCGTGGTAGAGAAAGAGTTATTTATAGCTTGCTGAAAACCCATTTAAAGGTGTCGAAAGGGAGATTTTACAAGTGTATTAGTAATAAGCGTGTAACCACTCCGCCACTGCTCGTGCTCTGGCAGTGCCATTTCCCAGCATGGAAAAAAGAGAAGGGAGACGCTATTCATCTTTGTTATAAAAAAAACCAGGCTTTCTTATTAACCGAAATCAAGCCTTTGTCCTTGTTTCATTGTTTAAACCAATTACGTCGTTTTTCGAGTCAGTAGGGTTTTATTTCTTCTTCAGTATAAAGATATATTATGGCAACTAGACAGACGGTCAGTTCTTCTTTCTAAAGGCCACAAAGGGTGTTTTGTCACATTTTTATAATCCAACCCTTGGACACCTTTAATTATAGACTTTATGCTATATAGATCGCACTTCGTATAACCCTCATAATACTAAAGTCGCCCATATAATTATGTCAATGTCATTAGAAAACTGGAAGTTGATAAGAAAACTTTAAAATAATAAGAATTTTTGGGCTGTTGTAGACATTTTTCAAAAATCATGTTCCTCTTCTACTGTGAATTACATCATGGTTAATTCCGTCACTGCGTGTTTCGCATGGTGCCAGTCAGAATGCGATCGCTAATATATTACCAGAAATCATTTTCAGAGTTAACAATTATTTTTTCTGCGCGTAAAAGTTGGAATTGTGATTTTGTTGCTATTGGTCGCAATAAACCTTTTTTTTATTTTTTTATTTGATAGTGCTGTTGTGTTAAATACACAAGGCTTCCAACGATGCCACACCAAACAGAAGCTGCAATCAACTCAATATAGTGAGGAGGCTAAGGTCCAAAAAAGCACTGCATTGTTCATCTTGTGGATAAAAGCAACAAACTTTTATGGCTTCAAGAAAACAATATTTTAAAACTTTTCAGCCAGAGGCATCACTTAAATCAGGCGGGAACATAATAAAATAGATGATTGAAAATAGGCTAAAAATGCACACGTTGACGCACAGCACTATTAGTCTAGGCTTGGAATCTCGAAATGACCTTGTAGAAGCAAATCATGTAACAATTTCCTAACAGGTGTTTCTAGACTAATTTGACCCTGCTGAAAACGAAAATCGCGGTTAGCAAGCTGGATTTTTATCGGTTCCTTGGAAAAACAAGATGGCGGCCAAAATGGTGGCCAATATCTTCAAATGGCTATAGGTAAAGTCATGTATGTCATACGAACAGGATTTTAGAGTCTAAATTAACATTTTCGGGGTCAAGGAATGCGATGCAACAAAACATACATGTGTAGCAATGCCAAAAAACAAAATGGCGGACAAAATGGCGGCCATATATTTTCAAATGCTATAAGTAAGTCATGTATGTGATAGAAACATAATTTTAGAGTATAAATTAAAATTTTCTGGGTCAAAGAATGCGATGGAACTAAAGACACATGTGTAGCACTTCCAAAAAACAAAATGGCTGCCAGTCTGGAGTAGTGTTTTCTTGGTCAAAGAATACCAAGTAACATTCTATATGTGGCACTGACGTTATTGCAGTTTAACTGTCATTATTTACATGACATTTTAACAGCCTGTGCTTGCAGTTTAATGATTTTATACATTACATTTTCAATATTTGTGTTTCATGACTTGATTGATATAGACTAGAGCTATTTCAAGCATTATTGCAGTCAATGCAATTGCACATAAGTGTACATGGCAAGTTTTCACTTTGACAGCAGCAGCGCTTGTTACTACACTTATCAACTTTGCATGATTTACAGTACACAAACTATAGACATAACTGTGGCACACGACCAACTGCAGACCACACTGGTACGAGAAGACTTTCTTCATCCACACCCCATCCGATTGAAATATGGTCATGTGGGATAGGTAGCAAAGTAATGTGTTGCACACCATTACAAAGGACTTGAAGAGAGTACTTTACCATGATACTTATATCATTCTGCTTCTTTGATGCACCATCAAGAAATCCAGTTGAAAAACATTTTTTTACATTTGGGAACTTTTTTCAATTCTAAAAAGAAATGCATGCTAGCACTACAATTTTACGAAGTATTTGATTTCTATTTTGTATCACTGGCAATTTAATGTCATTTATTCTGTCAGTTATTTCTACCACTGTGGCAATATAATGTCAGTGGCGGTTCTAGAGTTTTGGACTGAAGGGGGGGCTAAAAAGTCAGTTGATCTAATGAGAATTAAGCATTAGGAGATTAGGAGGCTTTGTTACCAACAAACATTGTAGGCAATGTATGGAAAACTAAATGTTAAACGGGGGGCTAAAATGTGTATAGGGGCTAAGAAAAACTACGGGACTAACTATCCAGCTAGAGGGCTACAGTCCCCTAAGTATCCCCTCGCCACAGTAAAACCGCCATGTTTAATGTCAGTTATAGTGTTTCTCTGTGAAGAGTTTTCAATCTGCCTGTCGGTTGTCTCGTCAAGTTTATACTGACTCCAAGTAATAACAACCAAGTCCTCAATGGTAAAAGGAAATGGCTAACTGGAATCCAGCATTCATCCCGGCCATGAGTACAACTTTGTGGGACCTTCAGGCTCCATGAAGTTTTATTCCTGAATTTTTTGCACAAGTCCTTTGAAAAAGTTGCTCTGAGTTGTGCTGTAAGCTGGTTCTGATAGCAAGAAATTGAGAGTTCCACCAATGCAAACACTGTTTCCATGGCCCGTTGTAAAGAAATGCCACTCTTCATGTAATCCAGTCTTCTTTGGTTGCATACATTGGTGAAATATTAGTTTTTTTACTGGTATGCTGCACCACCACTAAAGTACTTGATATACTGTATACTGTACTCCTGGTAACAGGATTATGACGTGCTGAAAAACAACTTTTGAAAGGCATAGACAGTCATTGTGCTGTGCTGTGCTGCACACAGTTGCTAATAAAGCACAGGACATGCAGTGAAGACCTTCATCAGAACAACGCACCTCTTCTGGTTTGGGTTTGTCGTCTCATTTCTATGCCGAAAGATTCAGAGGTTTCAAAGCTGGTGAGCAGAATGGAAGCAGGGATTGAGACACTGGGTGTCTGGATGAGACCCAACCACCTTCAAATGAATCCTGGCAAGACTAATTTCCTGTAGTGCGCCACAAACAAAAGGCTTGGCTGACTTAGTATGGCTCCATTGCATGTTGGAGGACTGCTACAACCATCGGTGGCTGTTTGCATCCGGTACCATACCATATCCAGTATAAACCAGCGGGCAGTTACACCATGGTTGATGCAATTCACGACCATCCTCAATCAGCAGGACTTGGTAATACAGGCAGTGTGACTAATGCCTGCTCCAAAAATACTCAGGCTGATACATGGCACATTCAATGTGCTGCACAAGTGCATCTTGAGTTGGTGGAACATTCACAATGGTTCTACTTTGTGAATGTATGAAACAATGGTGGTGTGCACAGGTTTGATCCAGACACAAACCTAAAAACAATAAAATTATTTTCAAATTTCTTAGCAAGTGACCAAAATGAAAATAGCTTAGGTTCAGACCATTGCTTTTCATGCCCAGATTCAAACAACAGACACTGATCAAAAGGTTGTATGTTCCGGCAGTTTGCCCCTCGACTGACTGCAACCAGTCAACATACATGTTTTGAGATTAACCAGCTTGAAAATTTGGCAAATATTACTTACAGATCACACATCATTTATATAAGCTATTAGCTGAGCAAATACAACACCATGTATTACATCAACAGAACAGAAAGGTCATGGACAATAGATTGTACTGCTCACGCTCATATGAATGTCTACGGTTGTGTAACTGTGCCACGCAACTACAGTGATATTTAGCCTCAAAGGCTTTCATGTCACTTGTGGTAATTTTGCAAGAAGTCAGTCATCTGATGGACACACGACACATTCCTTGACTCCACTGCCAAGCTCGTGACAATACGTCATGCAAACCTTGCAGACCTGCTGGCATGTCAGAGAAGAAACAAAAGGGTATACCTGGTAATTTTATGCAACTGATGTCATACCAAGTCCATTTGCATTTATCCACTGAACTTGTTAAAGTGTCATTGCCTAAATGGTCCATCTGACATTTACGATGCATTCCTTTGCACTAAATTTAGAATGACAAGATTTACAGTTTTTACACCATCTGGTTTTATTCAGTCGAAAAGCCTCCAAAAGGCCTTTGCCAGAGTTTTGGACATGACAGAATGCCGGTGATGGTACTGTCCCAAGCTTATCAATGTCTAAATGCCAATGGACTTGATATGTAGCATGAAATTACCAAACATGCCTTTTTGTTTTTTTACAAGGCTTTAGCGACGGCTACTGAATTAGCTGGACACTGCAGTTTCTCGCATCTTTCATTCCTGCAGAAAACACACTGTGCACACCCAATTTATTGGCAAGTACAGATCACTAGCTGGAAAAGCTGGTGTCTAACTGAATCTCTAACAGTGATGAAATGCTAATATGACCGAATTCCCGAAAATAAATTTTCTACCAAGAGTTCCAATCCTGAAAACTAGTATAGACTATTAGGCCAATGTCCTTAATAGTATATTCGAAAATATCTCGAGGTTAGATTTGCACGAATAAATTTGTTTTAGTTTAGAAAATAGATTTGGGATCCGGCAGAAATAATTTTTCTTAAATTCCCGAAAATAATTTAATTCTGACCTACCGGACAAATAAATTCAATTATATGCAGTTTTAATACGCTCAAAATTCTAGCTATCGCCTAAACGATTGGCTACGCACCCGAAAAGCTGGGCGCGGCTTAATAATAATACATGCATTCGTGTTTATTCACAAGCGCGCTGACAAACCGCAGTAAGTAACATTGATAAAAACGTAGCTTGTAATTTAATTCTGACCAACTGAACAACTAAATCCAAATACATGCAGTTTCCTATGTCCAAGCAAGAAAATAGACGGTTTTCCACAATTTACAAGTGAAATATATTAAAACAATTCTTGATTTACGATCGGCGATAATGAAATAGATTGACAAAAAATTCTAGCTATCGCCTAAACATAGCCCTTTATAGCCCAAAAAATCCGCACAAATGGTCGAACTATAGCAAAAGTACCGCATTTATGGCACATTTTCAAAAAATTTTTTAGTTATGTTCCCGTTTGAATTATGTGATGCCTCTGGCTGAAAAGTCTTAAAATATGTTTTTCTTGATTACAAAAAAGTTTGTTGCTTTTATCCACAGTTTGAACAATGCACGAAGCTATCGTCCTCACTAATATGGGAAACTAGACATTTATAGATAATGAAAGAAACCTTTAGAAGGTGTCTAAGCAGAGCTTTAGAAGTTTATTAGTAATGAGCGTATAACAACTCCGCCACTGCCCGTACTCTGGTAGTGGCAGTCCCTTGCCTGCGGAAAGGAGGAGGGCGACGCTAGTTGTCTTTGTTCTGACATAGTGTCATTAAATAAAAAGAGATCTAACACTTTTTAATGAATACTTTTAGACAAAAATGTAATATATTTTGCAGTTTCGTTAAATCGTTAGATAATATTTCTTCGGCTTTCTAATCAGTCAATAAAAGTGGCTTAATTCTTTTAAATTTTGATGTCCCAAGTCTGGATAAAGGAAGAGGTCAAAATCACCGGACTTGGCAGCCACAAGATGTCACGAAACACTAAGGACTAATAAAATCCATAAGGTTTTCTTAGACACCTTATAATCGCGTCTTTCAGTTGTTATAAAATTCCATTTTCGTTCAATCGTTAAGTCCTGTTATATGAGGCTCTACAAAAATGTGTTCCGATCGATGTCAAACTTATAGGTCAAAATACTTCGTTTAATTTGGAATTCTGCGAAGACTTACGTTCAGGGCTGTGGTGGTAAAATTTGAGGTGAGTATACGCTACCGGTGACCAGCGGCGTCAGTAGGGCTGGTGTCACCCAAAAAAAATTAGAAGACCTGTTTTTAGGAATTCGTCTAAGAAAAAAAATGTCAGACTTTTCAAAAATTCCCTTAAAATTTTATGACTTTTTACGATTTCGTCTCTGAAAAAGTTGATGACCTTTTTTTTAGTCATTCGCCCTAAAAACCTCTCAAAACCTCTCTTTTTCCTCCAAATTTCATTACTCAGGTCTCTACAGAGGTAAGTATACGCTGTATACCCGCGTATAGGCCTACCCTCGACTACAGCCCTGCTTACGTTATCATCAGATAAATCCGCCACTGCAGTCCGTACTCTGGTAGTTCCAGTCCCAAGCCTGGGGAAAGGAGGGCGACGCTAATCCAGGGTTGTATTCCTGTCTCTCATAAGCGGGCTGTTGTCTTTCCCTCTATCAAGCGACAAGGTCTAGATCCCAATTCTTCCGCTAACTTTAGGCCCATCTCTAACATCTCCTTTCTTTCTAAGTTCCTGGAAAGATGTGTTGCTTTTCAACTGGTCCACTACCTCGACTGTAATTCCCTCATGCCTCCATTTCAATCTGGATTTAGGAAATCTCATTCAACTGAAACCCTACTAGTCCGGCTCCTAGCCGACGTCTTCCAAGCTCTTGACCGTGGTCATGTCACCCTGTTAGCTCTCTATGATATCAGTGCAGCCTTTGACACTGTAGACCACTCTATTCTCCTAAACCGGCTATCTATATCTTTTGGTATCACTGACAGTGAGTGCTCTTATGGTTCCGCTTTTTCCACTCTGACAGATCCATCTCTGTGGTCTTTGGAACACATTGCACTCCTTTGGTCACTATCCCCTACGGTCTCCCTCAAGGCTCTGTTCTCGCTCCTCTGCTCTTCATCCTATACACTTCGGACCTTGGGGGGATTTTCCAGCCGTTTGGGGTTTCATCCCACCAGTATGTGGATGACACACAATCTCTGCCGCATGGTCCGGCCTCCTCTGCTGTCCAAATGGTTGAACGCACCTTAGCAGCCTCCTCTGCTCTGGATGCTTGGCTTTCTTCTAATCGCTTGCGGCTGAACCCTGATAAAACTCAGTTTATCTGGCTCGGTGGTCGCCTCCAACTCAGCAAGATTGATTTTGAATCTCTTCATCTCAGATTTCCCCTCATTCCGTTCTCCTCATCTGTTCGTGACTTGGGGATTGTCCTTGACTCTACCCTCTCCTACACTGATCAAGTTAACCTTTTATCGCTATCTTGCCATTATCATCTACAGTACGCCAGCTTCGATCCATCCGCAGGTGTATTTCGGTCCATGGTGTCTCTACACTGGTCCACGCCTTGATCTGCACTCCGGTTGACTTTGGCAATGCTGTGTACACTGGACTTTCCTCCTCCAATATGCACAAACTTCAGTCTATCCTCAATGCTTCTGCTCGGCTCATAGGTGATATTCCTAAGTTTGCCCACATCTATCTGCCTTTATTCGTGACTTCCTCCACTGGCTTCCTGCCCAACAGAGAATTCAGTTCAAAGCCATCACCCTCGTGTGCAACTGCCTCACTGGGTCTGCTCCGTCTTACCCAATGAATTTCTGCACCCCGGTTTCTTCCCTGCCTGAGAGGGCCTCCTTGCGATACTCGGCCCGTGGCCTTATGGTTGTTCCGCGTATGCACTCTTCCACGGCCCAGTCCAGGAGCTTTGCCTATGTGGGTCCTTCAGCCTGGAATGGTCTTCCCCAGACCCTCCGCCAAGAGCTTCTTGTCCTCTCTCCTCTTCAGTTCCGTAGAAGCTTGAAAACCTTTCTTTTGCCAGTTTTGGCAGTGATGCGGGTCGAGAGCGTCGCTGATTTGAGTGGCGCTATATAAATTTTCAATTACAATTACAATTAATCATCTTTGTGGCCATATCTGGTTAGAATTGATTGAGAAAAATGATTAGTTAGAGCTGGTTAAAAAATTAGATGGAATTAAAACTGATTAAACGCCATTGATTGCCCCGGGCAATTCTATCCCACTTAGAAAGCGAAATAAAGGTGTTTTGGTGCATTTATATTTGTCATGCATATTCATTTCCTCTAAATGCTTCCGTTAAGCAGAAACTAATGACCATCTTTTACAAAATGGTCATGTTCTGCGACCCTACTTCCTGCTGACCGTAACATCCCCCATAATCTCTGGCTGTGAACGCACACTTTCAAATTGCCTGGAAGAATTATAGAAACTTTATTTTACGCATGCTTTATTATACAAACATTTATTAACCGTCACAGTCTTTGTAACTAAATCGAAGTCCGAGTTAATCGCGATTGCTGACTATGTTTTTAAATACTGTGCAATCCTGTCGCGTTTGTGTCGATAGGAATTTCTGCAATAAACGAATAATGATTGATTAATGGTATGTACAACATGCAACGTTTGTAGAAAACTATATATTTATAGCACGCGAGGAATCTGTCTTAAAGGTGTCCAATATAGTTCTTTTAATATCATTTATGCAGGCACAGGCAGAGCTTTTCTGAATTAAAGGGGGCGTTATAGTAAGTGTCTAGAAACATACCTACACACTTACATACATACATAATAAGTGAGTAAATATATTCTTTATTTTTACCGGCTGCAAGACGCACTCCGGTGCACATACAACATATAAACAACTGTCATCAAGTAAATATGAATAGAGCATTCTACATATAAAAGTTTTTTTCATGTTATTATCGGCTATTGGTAAAACTCGGCAATGAGAACGGGGCCGGAGAGGATATGCCAACGGTTTCTTAGGGGGAAGTAGCTCGTGGAGGACATGGCCAGGATTTGCCAGAACCGCCGTAAACAGATGAGTGTCGGCTTTAAGGTACATTTGTTCAAAAGTTTGACTCTCACCATGGAGGTATTTATAATGAATTACCCTGTCCGTCTGGCTCGCAAAGCCCCACCATGCAAGGGAAGCATACAACAAACGAGCCACCGTGGTCGCCCGCACTACATCGTGAGCCGAAGGCCAAATAGCCCATGGGCGGTCAGTATTCGCAGGGCATACATAGATTGTCTGCCTTGCTAAATATTAGGACTAAGTTAAGGGTATCTGTGATCTGTCCCCAAAAACCTTCATGCAATTTATTCTGGTCACACTCGGGGTGGGAGTGGTGTTATACCCTCAATCCCTCGCCTCCCTCCAGCAAACATCTGTTGCATCTTTTCAGGGTTAACTTTTAAATTGTATGCCTACGCCCAGTTTACTACATACTCTTGCTCGCCAGTTACAGTGGCACTATTTACTGATGGTTATTAGTAGGTAGCTGTCATCAGCATATTTAATCTCCTATTTCCAGCGTGGATCATCTTAAACGTGGATATTGTTACTAAAAAGTTAATCGGACCTCAGCCCGAGCCTTGGACAATACAAGAGTTAATGTACATCACAGGTGAGGTGGCGCCATTGAACGTAGTTCTATGGCCCGATCCTCAAAGAAGATCTGCAGGATCCAGTTCTAGATATAATCGGGTATCTGCATCTCTGCAAGTTACGCAGTCAGACTCGAATGACTCACTGTACCAAAGCCTTGGAGAAATCCAATGGAATGAGGTGTACGTACGAATTCTCACTGCGAAGCTCTGTAAGATTGCTGGTTAAGGCCGCTAAGGCTGCGGTTGTAGATCCAGTCAGGTGAAAGGCGTATTGGTAATTGAAGTTCTGGTTTAACTCTGGTTCGAGCAAAATGGGGTAGAAAAACCGTTTCACGATGTATTTTTCATGCGTGCGGCAGCTAATCGGTGTAACCGATATAGGTTGAAAATCAGCGGCCTCCAACGGCCTCAAACACTTACATAGGTATATGCATACATAGCCTACATACATGTATGTAAACATACATACATACGTTGTTCGACCTTGGATGGGCTGGTAGTGATCCTGAGCAGACACTATTGAAGGGGCGCTAATAAACTGCCCTAATAATAATAATAATGATGAAGATGATGATGATGATAATAATAATAATAATAATAATAATAATAATAATAATAATAATAATAACTTAGCGGAGGATGAGGCCTGATTTTCCTGAAAAAACAATAAATAGTCTAATATCTAAGTCCTCAAGGGATCATATGTACCTTGGGGCATTAAAAAAATAATAATACATATATATATATATATACATACATACATACATACATACATACATACATACATTCATACATGCATACATACATGCATACATACATACATTCACTGCGTGATATATTAAAATTAATGATATCCAACGTCATCTTGTGGCGACCAGGCCGTTGATCTTAACCGGCGAAGTTTTGTCATTGTCAAAAGATACTAAGTATTTTGGGAATACGCGGCTTATAAAACTGCTAGGAGCCCCTATAAAAGGTGTCTAAATGTAAGCCAATATTTTTCTTATTGTTCACTATTTAATGACATCTTCTGGCCGCCAACGCGTTGACAACAGCCTCTTACTTTATACTGGTTGATTAGTTGCTGTTTAACGACACCGTGTCATGACAAAGACGATTAGTGTCGCCCTCCTCCTTTCTCTAGGCTTCGGACTGGCACTACTCGAGTTTAACACAGTGGTGAAGTTAATCTCGTCATTGCAATTGTAATTGTTATTGGACATTTGTATGGCGCCGCGCGAAGAACAAAACAACTCAGGATAGTATTACATGTCTTTTGGATAATATTTTATTCTCCTTCTTGGAAAAAGTTCCCTCAGTCATTTCTTCGTCGTCATTTCTGTAGATGATCAAGATTTTGATAATTCCTATCTTTTAACTATTTCATAAGTAACATTTCTTTCTTCAGTTGATTGAGTTTTAACAACGAATTCAATCTTTCAATAACTCTTTCTATGCAATATATGGGCTTTCGATTGCTGAGCGACACTGAAATCATGACAAAGGTGATTACTGTCGCCCTCCTTCTTTCTGCAGACTTGGGACTGGCACTGCCAAAGTACGAGCAGTAACAGATTTTTCAATGGATCCAGGGTTTAACGACATCTAGTAGCAGCAAAGGCTGTAGACGTTGACATAAATTATGATGGCTTAATGCATCTCAGATAGGATGACATCTTTTGATCGAAATTAGAAAATTACAGCGTTGAAGAGACATGAGTATTCAATTTCTAACTCATTAACGACAAAAGTTAACATTATAAGAATAGCTATAGTATTACATCAGTTTCCACTGTTTAACGACGTCTTATGGCTGCACGTCAGCTGACGTTGTCCTCCTTTCTTCAGGCTTGGGACTGGCACTGTTGATAGTTGCGGAGTTTCAGTAGCAATAGCATAAAACAAATATAAACTAAAATAAAAAATATATGTAGGCCTATAGGTTCAAAAATATTCAATTTAACTCTTTAAACTGGGCCTAATTTAATTAGCAGTATTGAAATGTTTTGCGACATCTTGCGGCTGCCAAAAATGTTTACGTCTATCTTACGTTATAGTTTATAAGTCTGAGAATGACACATGGGGCCCGATAGCGCATTGGATAACATCTGGCGTAGAGTGCGAGAGGTACAGAGATCGAGTCCCATAGGCGGACATGCTTTGTAGGCTGCAATTTGTGCCGTGTATTGCAGGCTGTCTGTTCTGTTAGTAGTTTAAGGTTTATCGCATAACATGTACATGCGCAGTGCGTTTGCAGGCGCTTAATTAAAGAATAAATATAATTATTATTATTATTATTATTTTTTTTTGCGCTGAGGTACATCGTTCCCTCAGGGTCTTAGAGATTAAATTAGTTGTTTTTCCCGGAACGGCTAACCCTCGTCCAAGTCCTATTATTATTATTATTATTATTATTATTATTATTATTATTATTATTATTATTATTATTATTATTATTATTATTATTATTATTATTATTATTATTATTATTATTATTATAACGTATCTTTATTAATTCAAATCGACAAGCACACAGCAAGATCACATCAGAGGATGACAGTACAATCAAGATCATAATAATAATATGATCCCTCAGGTGGTCAGAACTATTCCGGAGATATTATGGTGTTATTATGGAACAGCTTCTCCCTCTTCAAGATTCTGTTGGACAAAGGTTCCTCGACATGCAATTGCATTAAAGCGTTGAATGGTGACAGAGAGGCGTTGGAAGAGATAGCCAGTCTCTCTGGGTTCTCCTGTGATTAACGTTAGACGTTTGCCCAGTTCTTTAACAAAGTCCATTCCGCTGGTGTTAATGGGGCCTAGAGTCTCGAAAGCCACAGGTACGAACAAGTGGTCTGCGAGTAGTTGGTTATACTTGATGGTTTTTCTTGCAGCCGCCAGTTCCGCCGCTGCTCCGGCCTCTGCTGCAGTCGCGTGAAGGTAGGATGGGGCCAATGTGTCGGATACAGTGGCATCCCATATAAGGCTGCGTCCCCGACGCCACGGAATCAGCGTCAATCCATCGGGGCGCTTTCCGTCTGATCTAGAGAGTCCGGATGGTTCTTTGATGTTAGGCACACCTGCGCGTGTGAGGCTGCGGCTTATTAGATCGTTCAGGGCCGCATGTCTTGCCATTCTGCCGGGACCGAGGACACATGAGAGCCCGTGCGATCCATCCGCTGTCACCATCGCTCCACAGGGACACATGTGTGGCTCGCATATTTGCGCTCCCAAGCGAATACCCGTCACTATTCGCACCGTCTCGTCATCCATTCTCAATCCACATGATGACAAAGGCAGCGCGAACAGCCAGTCACCGGCATGAGGCGCCGCCAACGCTCTTCTTCTCGCTTGGTGCTGCGTGTCACCAGAAGCTGCATCCAACCTTTCTATCGCATTCTTCACGAGAGGCATGTCCCAGTATGATTGTTTATGTGCTGCATGGTTATCTGTATGTATGATTTGGCTCTCCTCATTCCATTGTTGCAGCATTGATTCCACTCTTGCGTCAGTGATGGATTGATCATATCCCAGCATAGAGGACTGAAGGGCGTGGGTGCTCGCAGCGGATGCCAGAAAGGCAGGAAGCGCAAGCGAGGCCACCCGACGTATGCCCAGTCCTCCGGTCTTAACTGGTAGAGACGCTTGGAGCCATTGGTTGTCGGTCATATTGAGGTTGAGGATTGAGCTTAGGCCTTCTCTCTGTAGGTCGTCGTACCTTTCAAGTAGCACATGGCCGCTACAGGGGCAGCTTCTTAATGTGTGCAACAGCTTCTGATAGCACATTGAGCTTCTTAAAAGTACTATTGCATCGTGTTTTGCGATATTTTCAAGTCTAGAGATTGCTAGCTCCAGCTCCGAGCATCTGGACTCTAGGCTTGTTGTTAGCGCGTCCTCAGTCGACAACGGCGCTCCCAGCAAGCAAGCCGCTCTCGGTGACACGGTTAGGAATTTTTGCAGAATCAGATGCTCGGTTGGCTCGTTAGCGTGTGTGATGCGTTCGCATTTTGTGTAATTGAGTTGTAATCCCATTCTTCGGCTCTCTTGTTCCAGCATCTTTATGTCCTCGGCTACAACGGTCGTTCTTCCTCCCAGAGACACGTCATCCAGGTAGCCAAGCGTCAAAGGCGACGACAGCTTCTGTAGGATTGGTTGCAGCGGAAGACAGAACAGAAGCGGTCCGAGAGGGTCGCCCTGCTGGGGGCCGACTTGTGAGAGGAGTGTGTGATTCCCGAACTGTAGGATCGTCGATTCTTCATAAGCTAATCGGCTGTATGGGGTTAGTTCCGGTGCGATTCCATCCAGTGCCGAAAGCATGTGGTCTCTGTAAAGGCTGTTAAATGCATTCTGGAAGTCCAGTTTTACAAGGATTGAATCTGCGGGCATATTTTCCAAGAATCTTCTGGCCGCGTGGACAGCTGCTTCCGCTCCTCCCGGTACACCAACCCCGACTTGCCTCGGTGCAAGGTATGCCGCCGCCTTTGGGAGTACGTGGGTGTTAGCGCATTTTGATGTTAGTCTGCGCCAATAGTAACCTATTACGATCGGTCTCAGTCCTCCCGTTTTCTTGCGTAGTGCCATGAGTGTTTATCCGAATAAGATCGGTCTAATTCGTTCTGGGCACATTCCGGTCAGGAGTAGGTTAGCCAAGCCTGTGATGGCCGATGTAAGTTGTCCTGCGATTTCTGCGCATCTGACCAGGTCTACGAGGTGCTGGGGTCGGAGGCCATCCGGCCCTCCTGAGGATCCAGCGGGGAAAGATCGTATGTGGTTCCTCACTTGTTCCTCCGTGACCTGTAGAGGCGTAGATCGGGGTTCCGGCCAGATGAACGGTCTGTCGCTGGGAGGCTCAGGATGTTTCCGGCGCAGTTCTTCTAGGGTTTCGTAGTCTGCCTTCGCCGGTTTGTCGCTTGAGCACAAAATTCTCACAGCTGCTCTTATATTTCCATCTTCCAGCTTAGCCGCCACTGCCGCCGCCACCGCCTGGTCGTCGCTTATTTTTGGTCTGGTTCCGTCTTTATTGTCTCTAGGGTTGTGTGTTGAAATTTCTTTCCATTTCCTTGGCCATTCCGTAGGGAAGCGTTCCACTCTCTTTTTAATTGTCGAAGATAGGTTGTGGCGTTTGCCTCCTCTTCGTGGTTGCTCCAGGATCCCCGCCGCGAAGGTCATCAGCATGTACCAGGCGGCTGGATTGTTCGCATCATTCAGAACTTTGTTTATAATTGAGATCAGGAGTCTCCCTGTGCTTGGTCTAGCTGCTTTTGGAATGTGCTTCATGATGTTGTGTGGCAGTGATGGGTGGGTGGTTTCGTCATTGACTTGATCGTGTCCTTTGAGACCTCCCTCCATTTCTGGACCTCTGGTGTCTTGTTCCATGGGTGTGTTTTCGTTCGCGTATGATGCATTGCGGGTTTCTGTCTCCTGTGTCATTCTGTAGGGGGCGGATGCTTCTGGTGCTGCTTCTCCCTGGTTCTGTTGATGCGATCCGAGGGGTAGTTTGTGTGAACCGGGGCATGGTTGGCTTCTGGGTCCATGCAAATGTACCCTTCCGTCCCGGTTATGCAGTTGTCTTTCTACTCTGCAGACACTGCAGACTCCGCGTGGCTTCTGTGATGGTCTAGGAGGTGTTAAGACGTCCATATATTCGGATAGTCCGTGTGGTCCGTGCGGTTATAATTTCAAATCACTGTGGACGAGCATGGCCATAGTGGGTTAACGTAAATAGATAAATATCCGTCGAGCGATATTCTTTGACTGGCCCTGTGCTGTGCTATGCGGTGAGCTATGCGGTGAGCCACGTCATCGCTTGTGCGGCGCGCGTTTCAAATCTTCAGCGCAGAGAAAACAAGGACAAATAAGGAATAACCTTGCTAACCTGTTAAAACCCCTATTGTCTGTAAGAAGATAGACTTAAAAATAGACCATGCTTCAGAGGTTTCAACGACAGAAAAGCGTATTAAAGTCTCGTTCTATTCTCCCAGCATAAACATTCCGCCATCTTGGTTGAAGGGCCGTTATTATTATTATTATTATTATTATTATTATTATTATTATTATTATTATTATTATTATTATTATTATTATTATTATTATTATTATTATTATTATTATTATTATTTTTATTGTTATTATTATTATTATTATTATTATTATTATTATTATTATTATTATTAACAATAATGATTAAATAATCTGAAGCGCCATCTCAGCGTCACTCAGTGAACAATTTATCATGAAAAGGTCGATGAGAAGCAGATGGCGTTCCCGCTTATTATTATTATTATTATTATTATTATTATTATTATTATTATTATTATTATTATTATTATTATTATTATTATTATTATTATTTTTTTTTTTTTGTCCCGAGGTAAACATAATCCCTTGGGGGTCACAAAAATTTGTCAGGAGACAAAAGAAAACTAGTTATTCTGGAATGGTTGCATCTCCTCCGGGTCGGGCTCGACTAAAGTGCCATGAAAAGCCACCGAGTTAAAACGTTGAATGGTGATTGAGAGGCGTTGCAGCAAGAAGCAGGTCTCCCTATTGTCCCCTGTTGTCAGTGTCAGATTGCGACCCAAGTCTGTTAAAAAGTCCAGGCATATGTTGCCAATCGGACCTAAAGTCTCAAAAGCCAAGGGCACGAAGAAGTGTGTGTTTAAAAGAGCGCTGTATTTGGACATTTTTCTCTCTGCGGCTAGCTTATTATTATTATTATTATTATTATTATTATTATTAATTAAGTCAGCAGTAGTAGCTTCACGTTTTAACATCTTACCCGCAATATACAAACATCATGCTGATCGAAACATATGTGTGTAGGGGTGTTTATATAGTCAAGGAAGATAATGATTTTAAGGTGTCTAAAACAGAACTGGAATTCTTAGTAGCATAAAAGAGTTTAATTACCAACGCCGCATGCTTCGTCTAATAAATTATAATGCAATTAATCGTTTGACGACATCCTTCGACCGTTAGGGTCGTTTATGTCGATTAGACTTTATTTATTATAAATATAATAAATTTATTTATTAGATATTGTTAAAAATGTGTACAGCTCTCAATGCATACAAGCCGCGTCTCTATTAAATGGACCGTTAGTGGCTCGAATGAATTAATTCAGAGATTGGCCAGTCCAAAGCCTAAATAAAGAGGAGGGCGACGCTATTTCTTCTTTGCTATCACACAGTGTCGTTAAACAGCAATTCACTCAACTCGATCACTGAATAATGCCAATCTCTGAACATGTTTCCCTTCTGCTACTTATCTTTCATTTGCGATCAACCGTCGTATGCAGATTCTAATGAGTCTAAATCCATTGAAATGTAAGGTCGACGTCAACAACCCTGATGGCCAGAAGATGCCGTTATACATTGCTTGGTTAGTTGCTGTTTTACATTTAAACGACGAGTGTGTACTAAAAGTGACTGGGAAACCAATGCAGCTCGTCGCTAAAGTGTTAAAGACAACGTGTTGGAACAAAGGTGATTAGCGTCGTCCTCCTACTTTCTCCAGCCTTGGTACTGGCACTAACAGAGTACGGGCAGTGGCGAAGTTCTTACACGCTGATTAGTAATAAGCTTCGAGAAGTCTACTTAGACACCTTTTAATGGTCTTTTTCAGAACGTATAAATAACTCGTTTCAAATTAATCACTACTGCTATCTAACCATATCTAACCATATAACATTTATCTAACCATATAACATTTTTTTTCTGGACACTGATAATTGCTTGTTACATATAAATTGGTGATTTGTAATGTTTTAAAATGTATGGAATTCATAACCTAATATGTTCTTTTTTTTCTTTTTTTTTTTAAATTGGATATAATCGATGACTAATGATATTTATAATATTATTGGTCCTTGGACAATACTGCTAAACTGGTGTGCGTGCGTGCGTGTGTGTGTAAATCAATGTATAGGATCAGTCATTGAAAAAAGAAAAGAACCGATATGGTCGAAAAAGAGCCTTTGGGCCAAATAGAAAATGAATATAAGCCAAGTGGCTAAATGAATAATGATGCATATGTACATACGTGTGTATATATAAACATGTAAATTAAAATATTAATCTATATATTAAAAAAGATGGACTGCTACCAGCTGTCAATCAACGGCATCTCAATAACTTGCCAAACAAGGAAACAAACGATGAGACAATCAAAAGAAAGAAAGAAAAAGAAAGAAAGAAAGAAAACAGAAAGAAAGAAACTGATGAATGAAAGTTATACGAACATGAACTGAAATATATAAAAAAAACTGTAAAGACGTCAACGGCCTATGTAGCCATAAGATGTCGTTAAACTTTTGGAATAATAACAAATCACTACTGCTAGCAGGATCAAAGTATGATAAGATCAATGTCATCAGCTCTGGTAGCCACAAGCTGTCGTTAAACAACCAATGGGAGTAATTATAACTAGTAACTTCTATTGTCAGGCCATGACTAGGTACTTTAAAATCTGGTGTTTTTTACGCTATAATTTCTTCATTTTCGTTACACTGGATTCGATGAACCAACAATGGTCGGCATAAGGAAATACTTTGCATCCTTCTTCAGAAAAGTCAATCGTCATTCCTACAGAGGGTTCTATATATAAATAAACATGAGAATAATAATTCTAATGACAAATAAATTAATAATAAATGACAACAATAAAACAATCGCTACTCTAACCCCGACATTACCCGTACTCTAGTAGTGCCAGTCCCAAGGCTGGATAAATGAGGAAGACGACGTTATGACAATGTTCTTAAACAGTAACTAACGAAACAATCACTTACGTACAAAAGGGCGGAAACTGTAGACAAGTGTTTCATATCGACGACAGAGGCACTTTATAAAACAAGATTTTATTAAAATCTGAATACTGCGAATATCAGATTCCACTTCAACACCTTTAATTTATTAACTTTGGATGCTATTTAGATCTCGTTTTCGTTTAATCGTTACTCCAAGACATTTAGCATCCTCCCGATCCCTATCATTATTCTGTCATTTGCTGGGTTATTGCCAGCAAAGCTTGATGTCAAGAATTAAACGAATATACATAAATATACTCCAGTCCATAGGCTTGTTTCGTATTATATATCTGTAAGTTGGGGTCGACGTCAAAGGCTCTAAAAACACATAGAAGTCATTAGAAACCTGTAAATTAACATGAATTATTGAGATGTTGTGGACAGTTTAAAATTATGTTCCTTTTCTGCTATGAATATATCATGTTTCGTGAAACAGCAATTAACACAAGAAGGGCTAGTTAATGAAAATTAGAATGTACCAAAAGAATTTCTTTCGACGTCATCAGATGTCTTTAAACAATGGATCCTATCCAAGTGTTAGTTAAAGTATATCTCCGTTCAGTGCGACCGTTCCTCTCACTTGCCGTCTAATCTTCAAATTGACAGTTTACTTATCATGACTGTTATGGCAGCCACAAGATGTGGAAAATACTACGATTTGTTGGACTGCTGTGGACAATTTTAAATTATTATTCCTTTTCTACTGATAGAAGAAGAACAGCTTATGTCCCTAAACTCTTTCCTTTTGATGGTCAATTTCGAAGTCTAATTTCATCATGGAGGGAGCTGAAAATTCAAGTTGACTTTCCACCTACAGTCACTAAAAATACTCAGTCACTATTTCAAAGTATCTGTAATCAGTTACTCATTATTTTGTCTAAAGTGACTATTAGTATGTAACTAGTTGCATTTCTTTTTCCTGTTACTAGTTGTAACTAGTTACTTGTGAAAAGTAACTATCCAACATAGGAAAACCCGATTTAAAGGTGTTTAACTCAACGTAAGATAATAATAATTATCTAATAATGTGTACTTTAATTAAGCGCCTGCAAACGCACTGCGCTGTACAGTGAACATACATATAGTGGAAACGGCAGCCATGCAGGGCGCCTTACATACATGTATACAGTAGAAGCACATGATAATCTGCAGTGTTTGACGAGATCTTGCGGCTACCAGGGCCGTTGACCTATAATAGCTTAGCCTTTCAAAGAATTAAGCCAGTTTAACGACTTGTAGAACACTTAGGAACGTGACCTAATAGCGAGACTAACGATCGAAAGGATATGGCGTTTGACAACATCACAACGTCACATAGGCTGTTGACATCGACATAAATTATTTTGGCATATTACAGCTCCAATTAACGATATAATTTAGCTAATTAATAAATCGAACGAAACTGAGAAGTATCAATAGACTTTGATATATCAGATTAAAAGGAGTCTAAACTGAATTTAAAATTATTTAAGTACCAGGTACTCAACGACATCTTGCGGCTGCAGAGTTGTTGACGTTGACCTCAACATTTACGAAAATAAAACCTCCGGGCTCAATGCTTGAAGCAAATACAAACGACCAACGAAGATCAGAATATATATATAATCAACAGCTTTCATTCTAAAGGTGTCCAAACTGAACGCAAAATAATCTCAGTGATTAGCGACATCTATTTCTTTAACAACGTAGCAAGCACGATGAGCGTTAATGAACAAAGATGCAAATTATTACAAAAATCTAGAACGAATAATGTTCTTTGAATATTTATTTATACAGCGCAAGTACAATGTTCGTTACAAGGTCCATGCGCAAAGCACAAGCTTATTCGCGAGCGCTGCGTCGTATAAGAAGGGTTGTCTTGAGATCGATGTGCTGCTTCTTTTCGACTGAGGGGGGAGGGTCATACTTTGATGACTTTGATCCGTTTGGAGTTGAATATTTGATCCGTACTTGGTAAACTGAAGAAATTAAAAAAATGCAATAGAAAGCTTAAACTCATTAAAGTGATGACATCACAAAATTTATTAGTATACAACTCACGTGCTCACAGATCTCACAATTAACGGGAGCATTATTTCATTAGTTACCCACAAAGTGAGTTGTGAAGAAAATGCTAAAATATATACACAATATAATCACACAAGGACAACTGGGATTTGAGGTTGGAAACGACCCCCTGGGGTGTGCAATGAAGTCTTAACTGGGGTCCTAAGAAAGGCTAGGGGATTGAACTTCCAACCCCCTGACAATTCTCACCCTGGTGTTTTCGTATGTTAGGGCGTTTGATAGTTTGATCAGTTGTAATATGTGGTTTGCTGCTTCTTTAGTAAATTTGGTTGCAGTTATATTGTAATTGTAATTGTAATCAAGAATTTATATAGCGCCACTCAAAATCAGAGGCACTCCCGACCCGGGTCAGTGTCTACACTGACAAAAAGAAATGTTTTCAGGCGCTTGCGAAACTGGGCAGGAGAGAGAGAGAGAGGAGGACAAGCCTAAAGCCTTGAGGGAAGCTGTTCCAACTGGAAGGGCCCACAACCGCAAAACTACGGGACTGGGCAGTAGCAGTGCGCATCCAAGGAACTAGCAAGTGGCCACGGGCAGATGACCGGAGAGAGGCCCGACCAGGCAAACTGGATACTGGGGTGCAGTAAGTCCTGAGATACAGCGGAGCTGAGCCAACAAGACAGTTACGCATGAGGGAAAGGACCTTAAATTGGATGCGTGAGAATTACAATAATAGATTACTGCCTCGATTAATATTATTGTTCATCTGTCGTATCTGAAATCAGATCATTTGCTTGATCTGGCTGGACGTAACCGCTTCAATGTTTAGCATGAATATAAATTTAGGGTTTAGATTTTAAAAAGGGATATTACCACTACTAGGTGGGTAATTTAACCACTCCGCCACTGTTCGTACTCTGACAGTGCCAGTCCCAAGCCTGGATAAAGGAGGAGGGCGACGCTAATCATCTTTGTTATGACACAGCGTCGCTAAACTGAAACTGCTACTACAGTAACTGGTGGAAACCCTGGGGTGCTCTGGAGCCACAAGTTGTCGTTAAGCAATAAACACAAGTAATTATAGTAACCTCTATTGGTAGGCTGTGACTAGACACTTTAAACTCTGGTCTTTTTGACGCTATAATTTCTTCATTTTCGTTACACCGCATTAGATGGTCCATCTGGGTTCGGCACAAGGAATATTTTGCATCCTACTTCAGAAAAGTCAATCGACTTTCCCTCGGAGGGTTCGTGAAATAAATAAAAATGATAATAAAAATAAAAATAGCAAAAGAAATGAATAATTAATTATAGCAATAAAAACAATCGCTACTAGGTAGTGACAGTCCCAAGGCTGGATAAACGAGGAAGACGATGTTTTCACAATGTTCTTAAGTAGTAACTAACCAAGCAATGGCTATTATACACCAGAAAAGTAAAAAGGAAACAATGTAGAAAAGTGTTTCATATGGAAGTCTACGGCATTTAATGAAAAAGAGACATTGTCATAATCTGAATATTGCGAATATTGAATTCAACTTGAACACCTTTATTTAGTCATCGAGGACGCTATATAAAACTCGTCTTCGCTAATCGATAGTAAAGTCATCCGAAGCTTACATTTCACAATTAAGTTGAGGTCGACGTAAACGTTTTTTAAGCGACAAGAATTCATTAGAAATTTGGAATTTAATAGGAATTATTGAGCTGTTTTGGACAGTTTAAAATTATGTTGCTTTTCTGCTATGAATATATCATGTTTAATTGCGCCACTGTTTCGTTAAACAGCAACTAACAAACGAAGTTATGAAAATTAGTATATACCAAATATAATTTCTGTCGACGTCATCAGATGACTTTAAACTATGGATCCTTTGCTAAGGGCTAACTAAAGTATAGCCCCGTTCAATGCGATCATTACCATCACTTGCCGCCTAATACCACCACTGATAGTCTGCTTATTATGACTGTTATAGTATCCACAGGATGTTGTTGAAAATTTGAAAATGCTACAATTTCCTGGACTACTGTAGACAATTTAAAATTATATCTCTCTTCTTCTGATAGCAGTTGTTTCAGTTTAACGACACTGTGTGATGACAAAGATCATTAGCGTCGCCCTCCTCCTTTATTCAGGCTTGGGACTGGCACTGCCAGAGAGAACGAACAGTGTCGGAGTTTCTTCTACTGATAATCTTATCAGCTGGTCTTAATCCTCGAAGTTCACCTCTATTTTCGGGTGTTGATAATGGTAATGATTATGATGACGATGATGATGATGATGACGGTGGTGATGATGATGATGATGATGATGATGGTAATAATGATAATGATAATGATAATAATTATAATTATCATCATCATTATTACGATGATGATGAAGAAGTAGATCCTGATAAAAATAATTTTAGGAAAAATTCTGCGTATTGCATAATCGTTAAAGTTGAAGTTTTACATCTTCTCATCGGCCAACGATTCCTGACACAGAGGAACTTATTAGTCGAAGCTGTTAGTAACATGTTTTTTTACTGCTTTTCAGTAAATATGGTTGCAGTTATAGGGTTATACGATATACTAGCCATATTATTTGCACATTTTTGCTGCATACGGAGAGTTAATATCACTTCAAATTATCCCGATATAGGTTTAAGATTCTAAAAAATGGATATTAACCACCACTAGGTGGGTAACTTATCCACTGCGGCAGTTGCGCATTTAATTATGATTGGACTTTTGGATGGATTGCAAGAGTTTAACGACATCTTATTGCATTAAAGGCAGTTAACGTCGATATTAAACAAATTTGTACACTTTTATTAGTTATAATTTTATTGAGTCTAATTAAGATTTTGTTGCGTTCAATAGCTTAATTGTCTATCGTATTCACAGAAGAGGTAGCATTGATTCGCGGATGAAAATGAGGCTTTTATAGCATTGGTATTACACAATTTAAAGGTGTCGAAGCATAGCGTTCTGCATATATTTTTATTTAATGTATAACCACATCTTGTGGTTGCCAGGGTCGTTGACGTCAACCTTATATTATCATGAGGCATTCACACTAAAGATTACAGACGTTGCATATTTTAATCTAATGATTGGATTTGGTTTAACAGTTTAACATCAACTCACGCAATTAAAAAGCCATTTACGTCGATAGAGGGCCTACTCACATTAAATTTTATTAGATATAAGTCGTACTATTATCAAAATAAAGACGAACAGCGTCGCCCTCCTCCTTTATTAAGGCCTGTTGGGACTGGCACGAGTTTGAACGAAACTGAGAAGCATACGAAGTCTGAAGTAGGCCTAACCAGTGTTGTGTGTTACAAAGGTGATTAGCGTCGTCCTATAACTTTCTCCAGCCTTGGGACTGGTGCGGGCTGTGGCGAAGTTCTTACACGCTGATTAGTAATAAGTTTTGAGAACTCTGCTTAGACACCTTTTAATTGTGTTATTCATAAACTATAAATACCTCGTTTCATTCAATCACTAAGAAATTGGTAAGCTGATGAAAACATTTAGGCCTATCGTATACGATTAGATCAATGTCATCGGCTCTGGCAGCCACAAGTTGTCGTTAAGGAACAAATACTGTACGAGTAATTACAATTAGTAACTTCTATTGTTAGGCTCTGACTAGACATTTAAACTCTGGTCTTTTTGACGCTATAAATTCCTCAATTTCATTACACTGAATTAGATGATCCGTCAAGTTCAGCACAAGAAATACTTTTCCTCCTTGTGCAGAAACCTCAATCATCTTTCCTGCCGGAGGGTTCGCTCAATAGATAAACATGATGATGATGATGATGATGATGATGATGATGATGACGACGATGATGATGATGATGATGATGATGATGATGATGATGATGATGATGATGATGATGATGATGATGATGATGATGATAATAATAATAATAATAATAATAATAATACCAATAACAAAGAAATGAATTATTAATGATAACAGCAAAAACAATCGCTACTATAACCCCGAAACTACCCGTACTCTAGTAGTGCCAGTCGCAAGGCTGGATAAACGAGGAAGACGGCGTTATGACATTGTTCTTAAACAGTAACCCCACCAAAAAATCGCTATTGTGCACCAAAAGATAATGCATAAAACGGAGTAAACTATAGAAAAGTGTTTCGTGTGGAATTCTACAGTATTTAATGAAAAACGACGTTGTTATTATCTAAATATTGCGAATATTGGATTCCACTTGAACACCTTTAAGTTAGTAACTTTTTATGCTATATAAAACTGGTTTTCGTTAATCGCCGGTATATTAGTTTCCGAATTACAATACACATTAAGATGAGGTCGACGTAAGCGGCTGTAAAGCCACAAGAATTCATTAGAAAACTGGGAATTTATAAGAATTATTGAGCTGTTGTGGACAGTTTAAAATTATGTTCCTTTTCTGCTCTGAATATATGTTTAATTTCGCCATTATTTCTTTAAACAGCAACTAACCAACGAAGCGCAAATTAATGAAACTCAGAATATACCAAAATAATACATGTATCCGTCGACGTCATCAGATTTAGTCTATTAATAGCTCAGGATCACATCCTAAGCACTAGTTAAAATTCAGCCCCTTTCAATGCGACTGGTCCTCTCTCTTGCCGTCTGATCTTGCCACTAACAGTCTACTAATTATGACTTCAATGATAGCCACAAGATGTCGTTAAAAACTGGAAAACGATACGATTTGTAGGACTGATGTAGGCAATTTTAAATTATTTCCTCTTTTGTTGATAATTCTTACAGCTGCTTTTAATCCTTGAAGTTCACCTCTGTCGTTTTCTGGTGTTGCAAGGCATAAGTATGGATAAATTATGAAAAATAATGATAATGTTAATGATTATGATGATGTAATTGTAATTGTAATTGTAATTGTAATCGAGGATTTATATAGCGCCACTCATAAACAGAGGCGCTCCCGACCCGTGTCAGTGTCTTCACTGACAAAGAGAAATTTAATGTTTTCAGGCGCTTGCGAGACTGGGCAGGAGACAGAGAGAGGAGGACAAGTCTAAAGCCCCGAGGGAGGCTGTTCCAACTGGAAGGGCCCACAACCGCAAAACTACGGGACTGGGCAGTAGCAGTGCGCATCCAAGGGACTAACAAGAGGCCACGGGCAGATGACCGGAGAGAGGCCCGACCAGGCAAACTGGAAACTGGGGTGCAGTAAGCCCTGAGATACAGCGGAGCTGAGCCAACAAGACAGTTACGCATGAGGGAAAGGACCTTAAATTGAATGCGTTGGTGAATGGGAAGCCAGTGAAGGGAGTCCCGGATGTAGGAAGAGATATGGGCAAACTTCATGATGCCCCCTATAAGGCGAGCAGCAGCATTAAGGATGGACTGAAGTTTAGATGTGTTAGTAGAGGACAGGCCAATATAGACAGCATTTCCGTAGTCAATCCTAGTACAGATCAGAGCATGAACCAAGGTCACAATCGCATGCAGCGGAAGAGACTGGCGAATGGCACGAAGTTGGCGATGATGATGATGACGATGATGATGATAATAATCACGATGATAATAATCACGAAAATAATAATTTTAACAAAATCTGGATTGCGTAATCGTTAGAATTGGAGTTTCGCATCTTGTCATCGACCAACGACTCGTGACTCAAAGGAATTTATTCCTTGAATCTGTTGTGAGTTTTCGTATGTTAGCACATTTGGCATGTTCATCTGTTGTAGCATGTTGTTTACTGCTTTTAGTAAATGTGGTTGCAGGTAAAATGACAGACAATGTAGTAATCACATTTTACACATTTATGCTTCATACAAAGAGCGATTATCACTTCTAAATTATCTCGATATAGGTTTAGGTTAGACTCTAAAAAATGAATATTAACCCTCGGGCTACCAAGGGGGGGGGGGTGGTTACCACCCCCCCCCCCTACGTTTTTCTGGAAAAACTTTTTTTGCACGTGGAATATAATTTTGACATTTTAGGTAGCTGTAGGGGGTCCATTTGCGCAAATTTTGAGGTAAAAGTCATGATGATATCCCACGCCATAAAAAAGTTATACCCGATATAGCCTAGGTACCACTTATGAAATCAGGAATTTCTCTCGTCAGCTGTTAGCTGTTGTCGACTATAAAGGTATTCATTATTCTTTCTGGAAGAGACACAACTATGCCATTCTTTAGAGGGAATTTAGGGTTATATTTACTTGCTTAGTTATTTGTCTTTTGATAACCGGAAGTGATCATAATGAATAATAATACGCTTTTTCAGTGTGAAAATCACTGATGCAATATCACAACGTAAACCGATATGGTTGGGTATGGGGAAGGGCTATAAACAGTTGAAGCAGAATACTAACAGAGTAAAGCAGTGCTGTGAAGTGTTCAAGAAGCCGGTTTGCAGGAAGCATTCGCACAAAACAATGAAAGTAACTTGCAATAACTGCAAGGACCACTGACGTTTTTTTTGACTGCCGGGAAAAATTACATAATTTCTTGTTTCATGTTTTCATGTTGATATAGCTGCACGCCTTTAGGTTTTGTCTGTAACTAAAACAGACTTTGGAATAGCTTGTATTGTTGAAAATTAAGCCTCATTATATTTATTATATTTAGAATATTCTTGGATACATAGTTCATTTTCAAAACCCACATCATTTATATATTTTTGTCCAGGTATTTACGTAACAATCGTAATTGTCTATGGGCATATATATATATACACACACATATACCGGTAATAATGTGTGTGTGCATATATATATATATATATATATATATATATATATATATATATATATATATATATATATATATTTATATATATATATATATATATATATATATATATATATATCAGTCTTGCGTGTCGATGTAGGGCCTTACGTCATAATATTAATTGATCAATAGTACAAATTGTGTGCGATAATATCAGATATCGTTAAATGGACCGGTGCCTTTGTTAAAAACTATATAATTTCGAGATGCATTCATATATTTTACAACTAAATATACCATTCTTTTCAGAAATGAATGCTGAATCAAATGCTGTATTACATGATATGATATCTTAAACCAAACACGAAATTCCGGGGGGGGGGGTGGTAACCACCCCCCCCTTGGTAGCCGATGTCGCAAAAAAACCTTGGTAGCCTGAGGGTTAACCACCACTAGGGGGATAATTTAGCCACTGCGGCAGTTGCGTATTTAATTGTGATTTGACAATTGGATGGATTGCAATAGTTGAACGACATCTTATGGCATCAAAGGGCGTTGGTGTCGATATGAAACAAATTCATGCACTTTAATTAGTTATAATTTAATTGAGCCTAATTAAGATTTCGTTGCTTTCACTTTCTATTGTTTACATGAATTAAAGTAAAAGCGCAATCGAAAACGAAAAAATTTATAGCGTCAATAGGACACGATTAAAAGGTGTCGAATCATAGCATTCTGCATACATTTTAATTAACGGTGCTCTTATTTACATTGAAATACCGCTGGTTTCACGCAGTCGTCTCCTTTATTGGGCGCACCTATAATTCTGCATCTCTGGCAGAGAACGTGAGGTTTTCAATTGTCGGAAATCTGCAACTCTGACACGCAATGGGTAACGAAAAAAATTTTTCCCCCAAAGTATCCGGGTCGCGCCAAAAAATGACTCGGTTGTGTTACCGGAAACACACCATAAATTTTTCTGACCTAGGTCGTTGACATCGACATAAATTATTTTGGCATATAACAGCGCTAATTAACGATCTAATTTGCCTAATTAATAAACCGAAAGAAACTGTGAAGTATCTATAGGGTCTGACATGTAAGATTTAAAGGTGTTTAAATTGAGATTAGACTTATTTAAGTGCTGAAATCAACGCCCTTCTCTCTATTCCACAGCAGATACAAAGGACGAAACGAAAATAGTAAATATATAGGACAAGGAATAATCGTTTTAAAGGAGTCCAAGCTGAACGTAAATTAATCTGTAGCGCTATATACTTAACAACGTAGCAAAGAAGATGAGCGTTACTGAAAAAAATACAAGTCTAAAATTTAGAACGAATAGTGCTCTTAGAATGTTAATTAATACTGCGCAAGTACAATGTTCGTTTCAAGGTCCATTTGACCTTTCACCAAGGTCTCCTGCATGGCTTGGAGGTACTAGTAGATGATGTCTAGGCAGCTCGAGTGTGCTAGTATTATCTGAATTGATGGCGACGGCATTCACTCTGGAGTCTCTTCTGCATGATCGCCTGCTTATGGCACTGACTCAGGAAATGTAGCACGGTTTTCGGCCCTTTACAGATGTCGCAATTTCTACTGACGTGTCTACGCCATCCATGGAATTGCTCGTTGCGTAAGCAGTGGGCGAAACGGAGCCCAGAGATAGATCGTAATCATAATCGTAAACTCCAAATTTATAAAGCGCTACTCTACAGCTAAGTGGAAACCACTAGCGCTGAGTTTAAAATTATTCAACGACATCTTGCGGCTGCAGGGTTGTTGACGTTGGCCTCAACCTTTACGAAAATCAAGTCTCTGAGCACATGAAGCGAACAGATACAAACGACCAACGCAGATAGGACTATATATACGATGAACAGTAATCACTTTAAAGGTGTTCAAACTGAACGCACAAAATCTAAGTGATTAGCGACATCTGTTTCTTAAACAGCGCTGCAAAGACGATGAACGTTACTGAACAAAGATGCAAATTATTCCTAAATCCAGAACCAAAAACGAATAATGTTCTTACAATGTTTATTTATACAGCGCAAGTACAATGTTCGTTTCAAGGTCCATGCGTAAAACACCATCTTATTCACGAGCGCTGCGTCCTATCAGAAGGGTTGTCCAATGGATGTCCAGTGTAAATCCGAATCTGGTTGCCAGAGAGACAGAGAGGCAGAGCAGCTACTTCTTTTTGCCGGTTGCCATCCTTGAACTTGACCGAGAGATTCTCTTTTGATTAAATTTCTTGGTAGTACGCTCCGGTTTTTTTATGTTTCCCATTCTTCATTTAATATTCGGATTAAGATGTCGCGATATATGGTTCTCGATCCAATGTACTTCAAGTTGAGCGACAGTTGCACAGAATTGCTTCAGTTTAACGACATCTTATGGCAGCAAGGGCCGTTGATATCGACACTACCCTACCTAAATAAGATTGGTTAACGACACTGTGCCATAACAAAGATGATTAGCATAGAGCTATCCTTTCTCCAGGCTTGGGATTAGCACTACTACAGCTAGGGTAGTTGTTGGTTGATTAGTTGTTGTTTAACGACGCTGTGTCATAGCAGAGATGATTAGCGTCGCCTTATTCCTTTTGCAGGCCTGGAACTTTCAATACGTCGACCTCACTGTCATGAGGTGATGATTGTAACGGGTACGAAAATCATTCACAACCAGAAAATTGCCCACGGTGGACCTTGCAGGCATCACAGAATTGAACTCGGACACAGTAGAGCCACGAATCAGACATTTGTAAGCAAACGGCTTAAAATCCAATAAAAGTGCACATTCTTTTCAAGTGGAATTTGGCGGCGACCAGATGTTCCGCCAGCGAAAGCCCAACAGAACAGAATATTTTCGTAGCATTTTCTTTTTAGCGACTTCTTGCGGCTGCCAGGGCCGTCGACGTCAACATTTTAGAAACAATCTGACTATTAAGTACGGATTTAGCGCTTGTGAGAACTGTATACCGTCGATAAGACCAAATATTAAGGTGTCTAACTGATCTGATAATGTTCGCCAGAGTTTACCGACATCTTGTGTCTGCCAGGGTCGCTAACGAAGACTGACCCTTGCCTTATAACAACGCTAACGCAACGATTTGTAGTAATAGTTTCTTTGTAACGACGCTGTGTGATAATGAGGATGATGACCGTCACCCTCCTCCGTTGTCCATGCTTTGGACGAGCACGGCTGGTAATTAACCACACTTGACGTATGTGCTCACTGGCACCTCTGATTTGTTTTTGCTAGACAACGGCTTTATATAAATGTTTAATTAGAATGACAATAGTAAGAATACATTTTGTAGTTTATTTTGTGACAATGAACACTTTTGGCAATACACGATGCATCACACGAATGACCGAAACCTACTTCTACTATTATACGATATGAAATGGCCTACTTATATAGGTTAAGAAATAACTGGTTTAATGGTGTCTTAATTAATCTAGTATGATTGATGGCATTAGAGTGTTTAACGACATCTTGTGGATGCCAATGCCGTTACCGTACGACCTTTGTGTAAAGAAAAGTTCACCAAGCATTTCACCACCGATCAAATGGATTGTATCCAGCAGTTTAATCGTAATCAACAATCATGATCGAAATACAGAAGATCAGGACAAACAAGAAGCCACACTGCGGTGGGTAAGTGAATTGAGAGATTTGAGTCTGAACTGAATTACATTGTAAAAATGCATACTAACACGTTGGGACACAGGCGCTCGTGAATAAGCTGGTGCCCTGTGCTTCTCCTTCAAGCGTCGCTGTAGAAGATCTTGTTCATCTTCACTATACGCACTAAGAACGCTTCGGGATCATGTGATGCAGAAAAGAGCCTTACATGCGGTCTCCCGGGCCACCACTGTAGCCAAATTAATGTATGCGTCACCGGCATGGTGGGAACTTCTGAGTTCTACTGAGCATGCTCGACTGGAGCGGTTCCTTGGTCGGATGGTGCGGACTGGGTTTCTTCCTGCTGATGCCATTTCGTTGGACAGAATGGCTGACGCAGCAGACGAAACTCTGTTTTGGGCTATAATATCTAACAAGCAGCATGTTTTGCGATCGCTATGCACTGAAAGGGAGGACACAGGGCACACTTTGAGACCTAGATTGCATCCGTTTTCCCTTCCTATCAAAGACAATAGGAACTTTCTGGCTCGGATGACGTATAAAAACAGTTACTGATAGTAATCATTTTGACTTGCGTGACGTTTTAAAAAAGGCGTTAATTGGCATATTATAATCAGTACCCAAGTGAATTGTACCTCATTGCGTTCTGTCAGTGAGAATTTATTAATAAACGAAGATATAATATATATAATTATAATTATTTATTATTATTATCAACTCGTGGATAATATGGCATATCCAAACGACTAAAACACGAACGTCAGGTATATATAGGATGAGGATTTCTCCTTTTAAAGGTGTCCAAGCTGAACGTAAAAAATAGTAGCACTCAGCGACATCTATTTATTTGACAACGTAGCAAAGACGATTAACGTTACTGGACAAAGAGGCTAATTATTCTTAAATCTGGAGCCTAGAACTAATAATATTCTTAGAATGCTTATTTATAGAGCGCAAGTACAATTTTGGTGTTAAAATACACATCAGGTTTCGACAAGGTCTTCTGTATGGCCTTGAGGTACTAGTAGATTATGTCTATCATGCAGGTCGGGTATGTTAGTATCGTCTGAATTGATGGCCACAGCATTCACCCTAGAGTCTTTTCGCCTGGTTAGGACACTGAATCAGGAAATGTATAACGGTTTCCGGAACCTAACATATGTCGCAATTTCTACTAACGGGTCTACACCTGGGATTAAGTTGCTCGTTGAGTAGGCAGTGGCGAAAATGGAACCTCGAAATAGCTTGTAATCGTAATCGTAATCTTAAACTCCAACTTTCTAAAGCGCTACTCTAAAACCAAGAGCAATGCACCAACGTATTTACGAGCGCTGCGTCGTATCAGATGGGTTGTATAGAGATCGATGTCCATTGGATGTCCGAGTCCGGTTGCAAGAGAAACCAGAGAGGCAGAACAGCTACTACGGTTGGCGTCCTTGAACTTGACCGAGGCAGTACCAAAGAACGGGCAGTGACGTGGTTCCCTGTTTAGGAATGGATGAAACAAATAGTAGTAGTTTCCGGTTTTTAGCGACATCTTGCGACAGCCAAGGCCGTTGACCTCGGTCGACCCTACTTGAAAGCAATAACACTTGTTTTATTCCAGTTCTGTTCGATTAAGCTTATGCCTTATATATAGCATTATTATCACACGAATTAAAGGTTTCTAAAGGGAACCTGATATTTGGTGTATTCCCTATTCTAACGACATCTTGTGGCTACCATTGCCATGCACGCCAACCTTCTAATAAACACAATGGATGGACAGCTAGCGATTGGTAGTAGCTTCTGTTTGAATCTGCTGTGTCATACCAAAGATGATAATCGTCGCCCTTCTCATTTTTCCAGGCTTGGGGCTGGCACTACGTCGCCCTCACTTCCATGTGGTGATGATTGTAGACTGTACGAAAATCATCCATAACAAGAAAATTTCACACGGTAGACTCGGCAAGCGTTGCAGAAGTGGACTGGGACGCAATAGTTCCACGACTAGACGAGACATTTGCCAAGAAACGGATTAAAAATCCAACGAAAGTATACAATCTTTCCGAACGAAATTTGGGGACTACCGGATGTTCCGCCAGGGACAGCCCAACAGAACCGTTTAGTTTCGTAGCATTTTCTTTTTTTTAACGACATTCTTGCAGCTTCCAGGGCCGTTGACGTCAACCTCTTCGAGCAAATGACTATCATATACCGATTATTATTATTCCAAAAGTTTAACGACATCTTATGGCTACATAGGCCGTTGACGTCTTTACAGTTTTTTTTATATATTTCAGTTCATGTTCGTATAACTTTCATTCATCAGTTTCTTTCTTTCTGTTTTCTTTCTTTCTGTCTTTTTCTTTCTTTCTTTTGATTGTCTCATCGTTTGTTTCCTTGTTTGGCAAGTTATTGAGATGCCGTTGATTGACAGCTGGTAGCAGTCCATCTTTTTTAATATATAGATTAATATTTTAATTTACATGTTTATATATACACACGTATGTACATATGCATCATTATTCATTTAGCCACTTGGCTTATATTCATTTTCTATTTGGCCCAAAGGCTCTTTTTCGACCATATCGGTTCTTTTCTTTTTTCAATGACTGATCCTATACATTGATTTATTCATATACCGATTATTATTATTATTCCAAAAGTTTAACGACATCTTATGGCTACATAGGCCGTTGACGTCTTTACAGTTTTTTTTATATATTTCAGTTCATGTTCGTATAACTTTCATATACCGATTAAACGAATGTGAGAACTTTATACCGTCGATAAGACCAAATATTAAGGTGTCTAAGAAATCTGATAATGTTGGCCATGCTCAGAGTTTAACGACATCTTGTGTCTGCCAAGGTCGTTAACGTTCACTGACCTTCTTCTTCTTCTTCTTCTTCTTCTTCTTCTTCTTCTTCTTCTTCTTCTTCTTCTTCTTCTTCTTCTTCTTCTTCTTCTTCTTCTTCTTCTTCTTCTTCTTCTTCTTCTTCTTCTTCTTCTTCTTCTTCTTCTTCTTCTTCTTCTTCTTCTTCTTCTTCTTCTTCTTCTTCTTCTTCTTCTTCTTCTGCTTCTTCTTCTTCTTCTTCTTCTTCTTCTTCTTCTTCTTCTTCTTCTTCTTCTTCTTCTTCTTCTTCTTCTTCTTCTTCTTCTTCTTCTTCTTCTTCTTCTTCTTCTTCTTCTTCTTCTTCTTCTTCTTCTTCTTCTTCTTCTTCTTCTTCTTCTTACTTCTTCTTCTTCTTCTTCTTCTTCTTCTTCTTCTTCTTCTTCTTCTTCTTCTTCTTCTTCTTCTTCTTCTTCTTCTTCTTCTTCTTCTTCTTCTTCTTCTCTTCTTCTTCTTCTTCTTCTTCTTCTTCTTCTTTCTTCTTCTTCTTCTTCTTCTTCTTCTTCTTCTTCTTTCCCTCAGGCTCGAATTAATCCCTCTTTGGAGAGGGGTCAGCACTCGGATCCTTCTCTTCCACTTGTTTCTTTCTTGAGCATCTTCTTTCTTCAGTTTTAGGAGTTTTAGGTCTTGTTGTATCGTGTCTTCCCATCTCTTCCTCTGTCGTCCCCGACTTCGGCATCCATATACCTCTGCATTCATGATTCTTTGCCTTTTAACAACGCTAACCCAACGATTTGTAGTAGTAGCTTTTTTATAACGACGCTGTTTCATAATAAAGATGATGACTGTTACCCTCCTCCTTTGGGCATGCTTTGGACGAGCATGGCTGGTAATTAAACGTACTTGACGTATGTGTTCAGTGGCACCTCTGATTTGTTTTTGCTCGACGATGGCGCTGTATAAATGTTTAATTAGAACAACAGTAGTAAAAATTCATTTTGTAGTTTATTTTGTGACATTGAAGACTCTTGGGAATGCTACACACATTGTAAGAATGATAGAGACTTTTATATAGGCTCCGAAATTCATGATTTAAAGGTGTCTTAATTGAATCTAATATTATTTATGGCATTAGAGTGTTCAACGACATCTTACGGATGTCAGTGACGTTACCGCGCGACCTTTTTATAATGAAAAACTCATCAAGTATTTTGCCACCGATCAAATGGATTGGATCGAGCAGTTTAATCGTAATCAAAAATCATGATCGAAATCTAGAAGATCATGGACAAACTAGAAGCCACCTTTCAGTGGGTTTGTGAATTGAGAGATAAGAGTCTGAACTGAATTACATCGTAAAAAGTGCATACTAATACCTTGGGACACCAGCGCTCGTGGATAAGCTGGTACCCTGCGCTTCTCCTTCAGGCGTCGCTGTAGAATGTTTGAGCTTTCCCTAACAAGCTATCTCGTCCTCAACGAAACCCTCCGTAACAGCTGCTCTGCCTCTCTCTGGTCTCTCTGGCAATCGGACTCGGACCACCAACGGATATCGATCGGATACGTCGCAGCACTCGTGAATAAGCTGGTGCCCTGCGCTCAGCTTTACAGTGGCGCTTTAGAAATTTGGAGATTACGATTACGATTACGAGCTTACATTTAGGATCACGTCACTGTTTAGAGGGCTTTCTTTAGACACCATTGTTTAAAGAGATTTTGGCGCTATATAAACGCAGTGCGCTGTACGCTGTTCCATTAAACTTCGGCAATTTACTTTGTGGAATCGGTGATCTTTAACAAATACTGCAATAATTAATATCTTCATCTTTTGTGACACGTGCAATTCTCTTGAACACGGTTTTTGTGACGTAGTTTAAAATCACCCGACATGCAAATCCACTTCGAGATCACGTTTCAAACATATCACGTTCCAAGTCTTTTAGTAATTAGTGAATTTGTGAGTAACGATGTGATTCTCGTTAACGATAACGGTAACGAAAATGTTCGTTAACGAAAATAAAATGATTTCGTTAACGATAACTATAACTAGGCCTATAACTAAAAAATATCATTTACTATAACTATATGACTGCAACGAAAATAACACTAACAAGAATTATTTTCGTTTACAAAAATGCAATATCGAGAAACACGAGAACGTGAAAAAGCGTTAATAGTGGCGCATTTTTTATTAAATTTAGTTATTGTGTAAACGTTTCTCTATAGTGACTGTGACCCATGTTGACTAGCAGGGCCGCCGACAGAAATTCCGGGCCCCTAGGCAGTGCAGTCGCGGGCCCCTAGGCAGAACAGTCACGGGCCCCTAGGCAGAGCAGTTACGGGCCTCTAAACTATCTTTAGGCTGTAGGCCTATATAAATATAATATCGTACGGTCGTACGAAAAAAAAAACAAATTGAAATAATAAAAGTGCGTGTACGACCGTAGGCCTACAAAGTCATATTTATGCTTGAAGTTTAAATTGTTGTAGTTAAGCGTCAGATAAGATATTTTAAAAGGCATAAATCATACACTTTGTAGGCTATAGGGCCTAACTGATAATATTTTTCATAAAAGTCGCCGGGCCCCTGGGCATTTGCCCCCCTTGCCCCTCCCTCTCGGCGGGCCTGTTGACTAGCGCAAATTCGCAAAATTAGTAGTCATAGTAATCTTTGGAAACTTTAAGTAAATTGTGCAACGCCTCTTAATATGCACAGCTACTGCGTCTGCAGGCAATTTCGCTTAGCCTTATTGTAACTAAGTACTACTACAAAATAAAATAAAAATCCATTAACTATAACTATAACTAAAATAATACTAACTATAACTATAACCAAAATTAAAAACCATTATCTATAACTGTAACTGTAACTAAAATATAACCTGTAACGAGAACGACATTGGTGAGTATTGACAAAGATATCTTACTTGAAAATTTACCATGCTGTCTGTAAATTGTAATTTATTTGTAAAGTCAATGCATATGGTAGATGATTAAAAACAACCTTTAGAATTCTATGTGCACCCCTACTCTGGCTCTCTGCCTGCCTATCTGCCTCTCTGTCACCCAATGTGCCTCCATCTCTGCCTGACTGCCTCCCTCCTCTCTCTAACTGCCTTCCTCTTTCTGACTGCCTCTCTGCCTGCAACTCATCTCCTGTGGCAGTGGATTTCCTAGTAGCCTTTTTTCCAGTCGACTGTGTAGAGCAGCGGTTTTCCATTTATGTAGCGGTCGTAATTCTCCAAGAAACTCTTCAGAAACTGAGCAAGAATAAAATTTTCCCTTATTGTCATCTCTATGTCAAAATAAATCGATGATGAGCGAAAGAGTGAGTAAGTGAATGAGTGAACGAGTGATTGAACGAGTTAGTGAATGAATGACGGAATGCGTCAGTGAATGAATGAATGAATGAATGAATGAGTGAATTGGTGAATGAGCGAGTGAACAAGAGAGTGAGGCAGATCTTTCTGAGATGGTAAGCTCTAGTCATCTCTACGCACTCATTCCTTCATTCGTTCATTCATTCGTTCATTCATTCGTTCATTCATTCAGTCATTCATTTGTTCATTCGTGGGTTGGCCACCTGAATGCTGGCATCGTTACTAACCGTTTCGACTGTGAAGCCGTCGGCTGAATTATGTGGAGTGACGGTGACTTCTGGGTGGGTCCAGAGTGGACTGTCCAATGGGAGTGGCTCCTGTTCGAAGACATCGATGATGGCATGGCTGATCCAACCCTCGCTGTTCAAGACCATTCGAACAAGAAAAGGTTTTCAATTGCAAACACAAGTCAAGAGATAATTTTATTCATTCATCCATTCATTCACTCTCATTCATTAATTCATTTGAAAACAGTTTTAATTTGAAAGAGATGAGAAAGTAATTAACCACAGAGCAGCTACTGTTCCGTGCTACTTGTAAAGTGTAAATGTGTACGTTTTTCTATAGAATCTGTGTGATATCTGATCTCTTGCGCACTATAACAACATCGCTCTAAAACTCAATAGATTAGATAAGACAAGACTAGCTATGATTAGCTTAGATTAGATTAGATTAGTGAAAGACTCACTTCAATGCATGAAGTATTGTAGAGTTACTGATGACGTTTCCTCTCCCAACGTTCATGAAAACTGGTTTCTAACAAATGCACATGAATATTCATCATACATTTGACTAATTTATGTTCAGTTTACTAATTTATGTGCATATTCAGGTAATTAAATAAATAATCTACTTGTCATTGTTGACTTCAATCAGAAGTAGAATTAGACGAAAAAAAGAAGAAAACAGAAGAATACGAAGAAGAAAAAGAACGCGAATAAGAACGCGAAGAAGTAGAACAAGGCGAAAAAGAAGAACAAGAGAACAAGAACAATAAGAACAAGAGTAAGAAGAACAAGAACAACAAGAGGAAAAAAGAAAAAGAAGAAAAAAAGAAAAAGAACAAGAAGAAGAAGGAGAAGAAAAAGGAGAATGTGGAAAAGAATGCGAAGAAGAAGTAGAAAGAAGAAGAATATGAAGAAGAAGAAAAGGAAGAAGAACAACAAGAAGAGCAAGAACAAGCAGAAAAATGATGATAAGTAAGAGAGAAGCAGCGATGGAAATAAGAACATGAATAGACACAAGAGGTAGGAACATGATTAACGTGAAATAACATGATTAAAGTTGAGATCGACCAGACCTTCGTCTTTCCCTTCGACAGGGTGTCACCGTCAAAAAATCCGTTTGTGCTCGGAGTGCTCGGTAGAATGCTGACGATATAATCACACGAAGACAAAAGGTCACCAAAGTCTGGAACCAGTCTGCACATCGTTGGAAAAAAAGAAAGAAATCAGGTTGTGTTGTAATTGTATGTTATAATCACATATTACAACAACTACTACTGCTACTGCTGCTGCTGCTGCTGCTACTACTATTACTTCTACTACTACTACTACTACTATTACTACTACTACTACTACTACTACTACTACTACTACTACTACTACTACTACTACTACTACTACTACTACTACTACTACTACTACTACCTACTGCTACTGCTACTGCTACTGCTACTGCTACTGCTACTGCTACTGCTACTGCTACTACTACTACTACTACTACTACTACTACTACTACTACTACTACTACTACTACTACTACAGAGGAGGAGGAGGAGGAGGAGGAGGAGGAGGAGGAGGAGGAGGAGGAGGAGGAGGAGGTTAATGCGGAGGATGAACGTGAGTTTCTGTTCCAGGATAACGCCAAGGTCGCTTACACAGGAGGCAAAAAAGAGACCCGAGGGAGATCAAGAACTAAAGCCTTTATGTTAATTTTGCAAGATGCTGTCGCGTACCTAACCAGATGATTATCATACAATGATAATCAGATGACCTCGTTGAATAATGATAAGTCTGAGGAATAAGAACTGATTCTAAGCACTGCAGTGCCTGGCCAGAGTTCACAGCTTCATAAACTATGATCCCCAATTTGAAGCTAACTCTTAGCTGAACGGAGAGGAGGATCCGAACCCGTGCTCTCCGCGTTACAATGCGAGCATCCTAACCATTTGGCAGATACATGTAGCTGCTGTTTAAGTTCTTTTGCCCTTGATAATTGTGCATAAGCAAGGATTATTCCAAGATCCGATCAATCGATTTACTGGTTCATTACTTATATAGCATCGGTTGTCATCGTTAAAAAGGTGTCCATAAACCACATCTGCAAAGCTTCTCTCCAAAAGTTGAAAACACGAAACCTTTACATTTATTAAACCCCTTTCTTAGACCCCTATATAGTGTTAGAGGCGTCTACCTGTATTCGTCGACTTCTGGGCATTTTGTGGATTCTGATGGAAGGGATCGGACCAACGCCCAGACTGTAAGACCAAAGAACTTGGCCACTCGAGCGACTACAACGTAACAGCCACCGTTTCTATGACTACACATGAATGTGTTAGGACCACAAAGATGATGATGTAATTATTGTTATCATGATGATGATGATGACAACTATGTTGTTGTTGTTGATGTCGACGATAATTATGATGACGAGGACAACAGTAATCGCGATGATTGCAATCTCAGTTGTTTTTATTGCTGATGAATGATGATAACAATAAAAGTTTTGATTACAATTATGTTGCTGTTGTTGTTGTCATTGTCGTTGCTAATGATGATGATGATAATCGTAAGAACAGTTGCTTCACTTTTTGTAATCGTTGTTGATGATTTTAAAAGGATGAATATAACACTAACAAAAATTCCTTATTATACCTCTGTTTGTGGTATCTTTTATTATTATTGGTACTGCGTGGGACCCTACTTACTAGAGTCTCTCTCTCTCTCTCTCTCTCTCTCTCTCTCTCTCTCTCTCTCTCTCTCTCTCTCTCTCTCTCTCTCTCTCTCTCTCTCTCTCTCTCTCTCTCTCTCTCTCTCTCTCTCTCTCTCTCTCTCTCTCTCTCTCTCTCTCTCTCGTTCATTGTCTAAAGTCTTTTCTGTTTCCGCGAGGCTCACACTCTGAGAGCTCCTCTGAATAGTTCGCACTGTGAGAGGCGCTTTATAAATTCCCAGATACCACATTAGTGTGCAACTTGTTGGATAGGCTATTACACTGTGAGATGATGGGTCTAATTGGATTTCCTGTTTTATGTATTTTAGGAAGACAACAGATGACTCCAGGTTCATTATTATTATCATTTAGCCAATTATACTGTTTCTTAGTTAAGAACGGGTTTTAATTAATTTATAAGTGAATGATATTTTGGAATTAAATTATCCTCTGTAATAATATACTCTGTGACTTCCAAATACGTGGAGTTACTATTAAAGTGGAG
The DNA here is from genome assembly GCA_963556255.1 of Allolobophora icterica. Taxonomy (NCBI): domain Eukaryota; kingdom Metazoa; phylum Annelida; class Clitellata; order Crassiclitellata; family Lumbricidae; genus Allolobophora; species Allolobophora icterica. Next base: position 67,543,468 of record OY744610.1, on the reverse strand, counting down.
ATAAGGATCTTAGCTTCATAGCATGAAACATCCATAGGGATCACGCAGAACCCCATTGGGAGCCCGTTGTAACCAAGTAGGCCTAGTAACTATAACCAACTAAAACAAACTAAAATAAAAATCCAGTAACTATAGCTATAACCAGTGCTTTTTCAGCTACTAGAAAATAATTTATTTATCTTAATAATAAAAACAATAATTTAGTTATTTTAATTTAATTTTAGTGTTTTGAACTGTTTTCAGTGTTTATTGAGACCCCTCCCAACCCCCAATCCCGTTTTTCTCGGGATTTTAGCCCATCCATAATTGTTCCGTTCCGGAACCGTTTTTCTAGAAAAAAAAAACACTGGCTAGTGGCTATAATAGCTAAAATGAAAAACCAATAACCGTAACTGTTACTGCAAATAAAATAAAATCTGTAAGGAAAATCACTTAACCTTCTTTGCCAATGCTTCCAAAGCCAACAATTCCAATCGACACATCGCTCAACGGTCTCGCCATTTTTACCAACCTACAAACCAATGAATCAATCAATATTTTATATTGTTAGTTGTTTTTTTAACAACACTGTGTAATTGCAAAGAAGATTAGCGTCGCCCTCCTCCTTTTCCAGTCTTGTTGTCAAGACCTTAAACCTCAAGACCAAGACCAAGACCAAGACCTTGAACCTCAAGACCAAGACCAAGACCAAGACCTTGAACCTCGAGACCAAGACCAAGACCAAGACTTTGAACCTCGAGACCAAGACCAAGACCAAGACCTTGAACCTCAAGACCAAGACCAAGACCAAGACCCAAAAAAATCGAAATCAGGTCAAGACTTCTAAAAATTGTAAAGTCGGAATATTCGCTATATAGTTTAATGAAAACATGAATCTTTTATTTTATTCAAGCAAATTAACTTTAAATGCAAACTGCAGAGAAATCCGAATTTGTATTCATAAGTCCTTCATGCAAATTCATATACCAAATGCCTTTTGTATTTTATAAAAACCAATTCGATCAGAATTTTCTGACCAAGACGTGCCTGGTGGGCCTCATAAAAATTCCGCCATGTGAAAAAATACGTTCTACAGGTGCTGAAGTCGCTGACACACAGAGTAGCTTTTCAAGCACTGGATGTAAATACATGTACAGATAGTGAGTCCTGTAAATGTACAGATAGTGAAATCTTCCCATGGTTTATCATACCGTCTGATACAGTCTGCTGCCAATGGGTTTTCCTGACCAACATGATTTGTATCCATCCATAGATATTGGTCGTATGATGCAAGCAGGCTTGATACAGAATTCTTGAGTTCTGTTAAATGACTGTTCATATTAACAGCCGGTCTTGGTCTTGGTCTTGCGAGACCAAGACCAAGACTTTGAACCTCAAGACCAAGACCAAGACCAAGACCTTGAACCTCAAGACCAAGACCAAGACCAAGACCTTGAACCTCAAGACCAAGACCAAGACCAAGACTTTTAAAAACGAACTCGAGTGCACTCGAGACCAAGACCTTGGTCTCGAGGACAACAAGACTGTCCTTTTCCCAGGCTTGAGAATGGTAGGCCTACGATGATAGGAAGGATAGTGGCGGAGTTATAGTTTATAGATTTGTTTTCTTAGGTTTCTATTGCGCCGCTGTCTAATGCAGAAGGCATCAATATCCAGAAGATCAGTCCGTAACAAACCAACCCAAACTGTAATCGCAATCGTAATCACAAACTCGCTATTGTCGTTGATTATTTATTATCATATATTTATTTATTACGAACATTTTTAACGTACTCAAATTCACACAGAAATGCGAATCTTTGGCGCAGTTAGTCAGCCGCCAGGTGATGAGCAATTAGATATTCATATGTTTGAAAGCCAGTGAGAAGAAAAGAGTTCTGAGGCGTTTCTTGAAAGAAGAAGTAGAGGTCGAGCAACGTAAAAACATTGGTAGTTGGTTCCATTCCTTAGGGACTGCAACACGAAATGCACGAGAGCCCATGGCAGTGCTACATCTACGGCTGTTGAACATGATGATGTAGACAAATTTCTAGAGCGCTACTCAAATCTAAGCGCAGATCTTTGAGCGGCGCTATATAGCTGTCGAATTGCAACTATAAAATTAAAGTTGGAAGATGGATAGGAACCAGGTTTTCTTGGTTTGGTTTTCCCAGAAATCTCGAAAGTGGCGCTCCCTGGCGATTATCATTGTGATGACGAATTCGGCCATTGGGCGATCGAAGCAGCCGACGTTACGAGTCAGGATGTACGATGGAGAAGGACGCTGTGAAAACATTCATCATCATCACCATTGTTATCATCATCATCGTCGTCGTCGTCGTCATCATCATCATCATCATCGTCATCATTTTAGAGATCATCAACATCATCGTATATACAATATATATATATATAAATGTATAAATATATGTACAGGGTGGGCCAGTAGGAATGCACCAACTTTGAATGGATATAACTTGAACAATTGTTATCCGAACATCGTGCCCAATATACCAAATTGAAAGTAATCATCCACTCTACTACTGTGTCAAATCTTGCACTGATATACGACACCTTTGTTATAAAATTTCGGTGCGGCACACACCTCTCAATTTTGAATGTAAATTTTGAACATCATGACGCCGCTCACGGAAGAGGATAGAATTTTAATCCGAATTTTAAGAGCAGAAAAAGGATACAATGCACATCAGATGATGATAGAATTCCCTTCTAGAAAATGGAATAAATATGCTCTAGATCGATTGATTAAACAAATTGATGCTACGGGAACGTCTAACAGCCGCAACTGTGGTCGCAAACGTTCTGCGCGCACAGAAGCGAACATTGCACAAGTCCAAGAGTTAATTTCCGGCCAAGACAACAATCCAGGGACGAGTAAGAGTCCGAGCACGTGGTGGACATTATTGAGTATTTGTTTGACTGATGGTAAATTCACTCAAGATATTAATTGTTAGTACTAAGTGACTGTTTAGAACTGACGTCTTCAGTTTCAAACTTTTGTTTTTTCTTGCAGTTTTATGGCCAGAAAATGGCACATCGAATATTAATAGCATTATCTCATAAAGTCGTAACATTATCTCGTAGATATTTTGCAGAATCAAAAAATGGATAATTATCTTCAATCTGATATATTGGGCAAGACGCTCAGATAAAAATTATTCAAGTTATAAGGCGTCAAAGTTGGTGCATTCCTACTGGCCCACCCTGTATGTATATTTTGATCATTTAACGAGATATACATATATGCATATATTACTATTCGTATATATAGATATATTATTGTCAATGCTTACCTTCTGGGTCTCATTAGTTGGCATTAGTTTCTCAACACCTGTGCAAGAAAAAACATTTTAATAAGCAATTAAAATGATAATAGTAATAATAAAACATAACAATAACAACAACAATAATGGTAACAATGATAAAAGTAATAATGAAGATGATGACGTTGGCCGCGGTAGTAGTAGCTATGTTAATGACGATGATGACGACGACGATGATGAAGATATTAATAGTAACTTCTATTGGGCCGGTGTCTAAATTAATGCAGAAGGCATCAACCGATGGCACACCAAACCAATTATTCGTAGTGAGGTCAATATCCAGAAGATCAGTCTCGTTGAGAGAGAGGCAGTCTGTGGTGGATAAGCAATTGAAAGAGGTGTTTTAAGTTGAGAACGAAGTGACACAAGCAATAGCAGAGCGGACAGTCACAGGGAGAGAGAGAGTTCCAAAAAACTAGGTCCAGCAACCGAAAAAACTTGTTAACCAAGAACAGTTCTTGATTGAGGTATGACCAGACAAAGATAATCAGATGACCTCGTTGAATAATGATAAGTCTGGGGAATAACAACTGAATTCAAGTAATGTGACTGGTCAGAGTTCAAACAGATTCAGGTAGACAGTTGAAAAGTCTATGTCCACAAATTGATAAAGCTCGTTCACCAAGAACAGTTCTTGGTGAACAGTTTTTTTAACAGCTTGGCGATTGAAAGTGGCGAACCTGCAGCCAGCATGTGGATCCATTTGATGTTAGGTAGGTCGTTGAGCAGTGGAGACGTTCCAAGTACAAGCGGCTGAGTAATAATAATCTCAAGCGATTGAAGAATTCGTTTCTCATCCTCTGTTAGTCCATCCAGGCCTGAAATCAGAATTAATTAATTATTTAATATTAATTAATTCGTTAAATTAGTAAGCCTGTAGATGAGCTGTTGGGTGTTTTGGCAATTGAGTGAGTGGGTTGGTATGTGGGTTGGTGGGTGAGTGAGTGAGAGAGTGGATGGATGGGTTGGATAGATGAGTGTGTTGGTGGGTTGGCGAGGGGGTGAGTGGATGGATGAGTGGGTGGGTAAGTGGGTGATTGGGTGAGTAGTTTCGATGAGTTATTGGGTGGGTATTATACTTACATATACATACATACACACATACAGACATACGTGCATACATACATATATACATAATATACATGCATAGACACTCACTGGAAAGTGCGAGAGTGATCCGCATCTTGTGATCCAGTACCTTCAGAACCGAAGCTAGATTCGTCGACGACCAGGCCTTGAAGATAATTCCAACAGATGGACCCAACTCACTGCAGTCAAGGCCATCTCCATTCTGAACAACCTCTTTTGTGGCCAGATCTATGACCTGTTCAACCGTGTCCTCAGCACTGAGCTGCTCAACCCTGTCCCCAGTCAAGGCCATCTCAACACTCCCAGACATCGTGACCGATCTGCGAGTTAGTCGTTTCAAAATCAATTGCAAACTCTCGTTAAAGCGCCTACAATATGTTATTTGTGAACTCCAGGATATCCCAAGTCATTCGCACTTCTCTTAATCCAAACCAATCTGAACCACTCTAACCCAGCGCTGTTATCATAATGTCCAAGGCTACAGTCGACGGTTACTCCGAGTAGAATCTCAATCAAAAATTTGATTCTCTTTAAGCACAAAGCAACGATCTGTTCTCTCTCATTCTGTCACCAAATACATTTCGGTTCATAGTCCAGACAGACAGCTAGGTCAGTAGTAGGCCTACGGCGACCAGTCCGGGTAATGAGGTTAATGCATTTTAAAGTCCACATTTAAACGACTATTATAGCCACACTTTCGACTGTGCTGAAAATAGACATGGGATTTTCTCGTCGTCAAAGTTCTATAAATAAACTTATCGATTTTTAAGCGAGAAGTCAGATGCAAGTCGAAGAGTTAGTTTAGAACTGACGTTTTTTCTCAATGACTCCAGGCGGAACTTAAAAAACAGAAATTAAGTAATAACACGGACAATTTCTATAGCGCCGTAACTAGACCATGTCGCCACAAGGGTGCTGTGAACGCCACAATATCCCACGATATATATATATAGGCCTAAGCATAAATTTTCTCGATAACAATATATATGAGTTCCGAGTCCACCGACCTCCCTCACCCCATAACACTAATGAAAAGAAATCACATGGTGACGACTGAATTCAGCTGAAACTGATAAAATGTACGTTCTTTACATGTGAGTGTGACAGGCTGTCGGTCTATATCGCTTGCTATTAGTTTGTAAAACGATTTCTGACAGATACTTAACTGTCTAGCCAAAAACAGACGTGATATCGAGTTTAGAGTTTAATGACATCTTGAAATCTAGACAACATTGTCATGTTTACTAAGTCGATAACTGTTAAAATAAACTCTGCTGAAGCCGCAACTGTTCTATGACTCCATAAGATGTCCTTGCAAAATCTTAGTAGTAACCGGCCTATCTCTATTCCTTTCCGGCAAACATTCTAGATAAATTCATAATTTAACAATTTAACTATCAGACCCAATCCTTGTATCAGACCAAAACTGAAATGGCGTGTGAAACTGAGGTCGTTGGTATGCACGTGGTTTAATTATTAGACAACGAAGAGCAAAGATAGTTTATTACATCGAGAATGGTATGCGTAGCACCATCATCCCACCAGGAGTTTTTCCAGTGGATTATGTATTTGGATCGCGTTCGATTTTACTCAAATTCATCCTAACTTAAGCGCCACAAAATTTTAAAATGATTTTAGTTCTGAAAATAATTCCTAATTTAATTCATAATTTTATTTGGCAATTAATTCATGATTCAATTCCTAGTTTCGTTTCTGCTGCTGAAATAATTCCTAGGCTACTTTTAATTCTAGTTTTCGTTAACGAAATCGTTTATATTTACTAATTTCAGTTTTAGTTAACGCAAATATCACTGTTTCTGCCCCTCTCCCTCCCTATCTCTCTATGGCGGTGGATTTCCTAGTAGCCTTTCTTCCAGTCGACCGTGTAGAGCAGTGGTTTTCCATTTATGTAGCGGTCGTAGTTCTCCAAGAAGCTCTTCAGAACCTAAAGAAAAGAAAATTTTGCCTTTGTTATAAATAATATGCAAAAAAATATATCTTCGCTGGGTGAACGAAAAAGTAATTGACTGAGACAGTCAGTGCATGAATGAGTGAGTCAATGAATGAGAAAATGAATCAGTGAATGAATGGGAAAATGAGTGAATCAATGGGTGAATAAATGAGTGGAATGAATGAATGAGAGAGACAGCAAGAGAGTGTGAGCGAGAGAGACAGTGAGTAAGTAATCAATCGAGCTAGCTAGTGAGCGCGTGAACGAGTGAACTATGAATGATTGAAATGATTAAGTGAATGAGTGAGTTCGTTAACCAGTGAGTAAATGAGTGAATGAGCGAGAGAGTGAGCCAGAGCGATTTTCCCTACAGATCTTTCTTGAGAAGGTTCCGATGAATAAGCTTTAGTCAAGCGGACGCATTCTTTCCTTCCTTCCTTCCTTCCTTCCTTCCTTCCTTCCTTCCTTCCTTCCTTCCTTCCTTCCTTCCTTCCTTCCTTCCTTCATTCATTCATTCATTCATTCATTCATTCATTCATCGGCTGGCCATCTAAAGGCTGATATCGTTACTAACCGCGTCGTTTGTTAATGCGAGAGCTGAGTTGTGTGGAGTGACGGTGACCTCTGGGTGTGACCAGAGTGGACTGTCCGATGGGAGTGGCTCCAGTTCAAAGACATCGATGATGGCATGGCTGATCCAACCCTCTCTGTTCGCGAACATTCGAACAAGAAAACGAGTCATAAGAAAGACGCATCAAGAGGGTAGTTTGATTCATTCATTCATCCATTAGTTTACCCATTCATTCGTTCGTTCATTCATTCAGTTGAAACGAGAACGGTGGAAGTCGAAACAGACGAGAAAGTAATTAGCCACAGAGAAGTTACTATTTTGTGTTAGATTCGATTGGATAAGGACTCACCTCAGTGCATGAAGTATTGTAGAGTCACTGATGACGTTTGCTCTCCCAATGTTCATGAAAACTGGTTTCTAACAGATGAACATGAATATTCATCATACATTTGAATAATTTTGGCTGATTTGAGTAATTAATGCTAATTTTACTAATTTATGCGCATGTATGTGGCGTTCTGCGCCCGCTCGGACGCCTGCACTCTCGTTGCGCCGGGCGGGTTTCCTTGCGGTGGTGGTGACTCCAGCCCACTGCCCGTCTGGAGCCCCACCAGAGTCACTGCCTTGTCTATTTTCAACGTAAAATGGATTTCCTATCAGAGGAGATTCAGGATTGGCCGCTTAAGAAAGGCAACAAGATACCGTTCTATCTCTGGGTCTGACTCTGCCTCTTCCGCGGTCGCCGGATGGGCAACGTCCTGCAGGATGGCCGTCCTTCAGAAGAATTCCTCGTTCGTTCTCTTAATCGGCAGGAGTCTTCCTCTTTTGTATGCCTTCTTAACTACGGGCTTCCTCCAACTCTCCACCTGATCTGAACTTTGACATACCATTATACATATATCGTGACTCTTGAACTATCGCCATTTATAAGGGACACCAAACGTTTTCTAAGTATCGGAAACAAGGAATACATGCGACAAGTCTCTACGTCACATCGTCCTAGACACCGGTCAATTGGGCAACTGTCAATTGTAACTCTACGTCGTGTCGTCTAGGCTCCTGTTCATACGTCTTCCCACCGTACGTATCTCTCGCTCCATATCCGTGCAGGGCATACCGGCCTCACACGTATATTATCATGCACCACATTTACGGAGTAAGTTTCCTTACCCGTCTTCTGTGTTGGCAATTATCGACCAACACAGTGATAAATTCTGCTTCGAGAGATAACGGTAAGGGTATCTATGGCACTCTGATAGTGAAGGTCCTCTCTATAACCTTCGCTATCTACACACAGAACTTCGTTCCGACCTACGCACGAGGGGGCCCGGCCTCGCACTTCAGTCAGTTCTCAGAGCTGCGTGTTACGACAAGCAAATATAGTTCTACCCGGGTATCCGACTACCCGGACTTTCACGTATCGCTCTCTTGGTCTGCTTTATTATTTCCCTTCATACATGGGATTATCGTACTCCTCACCTAGGGACTCTGACTAGCTGAATCTCGGCTAGTAAAACGCGAACTTGCCTCTTTCGGACCTGGGTACCCGACTATCCGACCCGAACTTTGAGGTTAATCTCTTGGTCTGATTTATTCTACCGTTTACCCGGAACTCGCGTACTCTTCACCTAGGGATCTGGCCCGCTGTATCTTCTCGTTGCGGCGTATCCCTACCCGGTTTACATAACCCTTTATACGGTTGTGTTTTCCCGGGAGCTCACAGACTCGTAGGCTCCAATTCCGAGTACACAGACTCGATTCTACTAACGGTACCAGTGGAGTAACTATCAATACTGTTACCCCATTATTTCACACAGACCTGTGTTTTCACTTCCCACTGCGGGAGGTTTCCTGTCTTCCACGCACCTGAACGAACCACGGTCAGATTGTACGGGCAGTTCCCCGAGCCGAGAAGTTTGCAGTTAGTTCCGCGAGCCAAGGTTTTCGGTAGACCGGAGTTAGGTAGGCCAAAGAAAGATATGCGGGAAAACCGCGGGAGTAACTATGACGGAGCTAGGTAAAGGAAGAAACTTGCCGGTAGACCGCGAGTTAAGATTTAGCGTAGAAATGTGTAATTGTTTATTTTGAATTGTATACTCTAATATGTATAGGCTTTTATGTGTAGTTGAGATATTTCGGTTTGACCGCGAGTTGAGAGATTGCGCTTAGTCCCGCGAGTTAAAGGAAAGGCGGGTAAGTTACCCGATATTATCGAACGGAACCAACGGGGTCACCCTCCCCGTACATATCGAACTGTCATCATCGGGGTCTTGCCTTCCCCGTTTTTATACAGACCTGTGTATCGAACGGAACCATCGTGGTCTTGCCCCGTCTTTATCGAACGTCACCAACGGAGTCTGCTTCCCCGTACTTTCGAACAGAATCCATCTGATAACTCTCCCTGTACACGTCGAGCAGTCACCAACGGGTCTGCTTCCCCGTCTTTACCGATAAAGACCTGTGTTTTCTTTATTACTCAAGATCGGTCTCTCCCCGAGGTTTACTCAGCCTGCTAAACTTCCACAATCGGGATTCAGACCGGCTCGCGATCTAACGGCAGGGTGGGCCCCAACCCTGTCGAATCGGCGGTCAATCCAACACCCAAGAGTGATTAGTTTTGCTGTAACTCGGGATCGCACTGGTTAACTTTCTATGGACGATACTTGAACTGAGTTATCACCAACCGGGTCCTTGCCTGTGTATCTCTGACGGTCAACTGCGGGGCCTATCCGCGTGTCTCTCAGACGGTCACCAGCGCGGTCTTTTCGCGTGTATATCTGACGGTCAACACCGGGTCTTTGCCCGCGTATCTCTCTGACTGCAACCACCGGGCTTTGCCCCTGTATCTCTGACGGTCAACACCGGGTCTTTGCCCGCGTATCCCTCCGACTGCTACCACCGGCTTTTCCGCGTGTATCTCTGACGGGAACCACCGGGTCTTTGCCCGCGTATCTCTAACGGGTACCACCGGGTCTTTGCCCGTGTATCTCTAACGGTCAACACCGGGTCTTTGCCCGCGTATCTCCGGGTCTTTGCCCGTGTATCTCTGACTGTCAACAGCGGGACTTTGCCCGAGGTTTATTAGACGGTCACCAGGAAACTCTTTGCCCCGTACGTTACCGGAACAGACCTGTGAGCTCTCAATCTCTCACGATCGGTCTTTCCCCGAGGTTTTCTCAGCCCGCAAACTACCAACAATCGAGATTCAGACCTTCTCGCGATCTAACAGCAGGGTGGGCCCCAAACCTGTCGGATCGGCGGAGTCAATCCGTCCCCCGAGAGCGATCGATTCGGCTGTAACCCGGGATCGCACAGATTAGCCTTTTCTCGGACGCCCTCTCGTCCGTAAATATATTTTTAACTTGCCCGAAACCTGGAACTCGCTTTATCACTCGCCGTATACTACCACACGGAGTGCAGTATTTATCGCTAACCAACGACACTAAAGAACCGTGTCGTGTACATGCAGAGCGCAACTTCGCCGCCCTACAATATAGGCAAAACACCGTGAGGCAGCCTTTACTTATCCCTCGCCACACTATACCGTGGCTTGTTCTTTATATACTTGCCTACGCACACCGTCTCAAATAAAGGTGTCTAAGATAGAAAGATCGTCAACATTATATCTAGCGTCGCCCTAGCTTTAGGCCTTATTTATTGGACCTGAAAGCGTGTAAAATTATACTAACTAATAATCTGAATCGCTTAAATGGCAAAAATAAGCTAAAACTTAAATATTGGCTATTATTACATCGACCTCACGCTACCATTTACGCATCGGCCGCTGATGCACTACGTCGCCGGATACCGCGTCAACAACACAGCTATTATTGATAAAACCTACATTCCAGTCTTGTGGCCAGTCCGCCACATGTATAATTATGTTCCTAACTCAGTAATCTTACGTCGGAGCCATTCACTTCTTATCACGGTTAATTCAAAACTAAATTAGACGAGGAAAGAAGAAAATAAATGAAGAAGAAGACCAGGAACAACAACAACACCAAGAACAAACAAGACAAAGAAGAACAAGAACAAGAGTAAGACTAAGAACAAGACCAAGAGCAAGAAGGAGAAGCTGATGAAAAGAAGAAGAAGAAGAAGAAGAAGGAGGAGGAGGAGGAGGAGGAGGAGGAGGAGGAGAAGGAGAAGGAGAAGGAGAAGGACAAGGACAAGAACAAGAAGAACAAGAAGAACAAGAAAAACAAGAAAAACAAGAAGAACAAGAAGAAGATGAATAGACAGAAGAAATAGGAAAATCATTAAAGTTGAGATCTCCCAGACCTTCGTCTTTCCTTTCGACAGGGTGTCTCCGTCAAAAAGTCCGTTTGTGCTCGGAGTGCTCGGTAGAATGCTGACGACGTAATCACACGAAGACATAAGGTCACCAAAGTCTGGAACCAGCCTGCACCGTCGAAACAAAACGCAGACTGTATTGTAATTGTATGTTTTAATCACATAGTACTACTACTTCTACTACTTCTGCTACTACTACTTCTTCTTGTTCTTTCACTACTACTACTACTGCTACTGCTGCTGCTGCTGCTGCTCCTACTACTACTACTACTACTACTACTACTACTACTACTACTACTACTACTACTACTACTACTACTACTACTACTACTACTACTACTACTACTACTACTACTACTACTACTACTACTACTATCAATCGATGGCTCTAAGCAATTGTGAGTGAAGGATATGATCAAGGTCCATACACAGGAGGGAGGGTGAACGTGAATTCCTGGTCCAGGATAACGCCAAGGTCGCATATACATGTAGAGGAGGCAAAAAAGAGACCCGAGGGAACTCATGAACTAAAGCCTTTATGTTAATTTTGCAAGTTGATGGCGCGTACCTAACCAGATGATTATCATACAATGATAATCAGATGACCTCGTTGAATAATGATATGAATAAAATCTTATTCTAAACACTGCAGTGACCGGCCAGAGTTCACAGTTTTATAAACTATGAGCCCTAATTTGAAACGAATTCTTTGCTGAACGGAGAGGAGGATCCGAACCCGTACTCTCCGTGTTACAATGCGAACAGTCTAACCATTCGGCAGATAGCTGCTGTTTAAATTCTTTTACCCTTGATAATTGTACATAAACAAGGTTATCCAATTCACGATCAATCCGTTAACTGGTTCATTACTTATATATATATAGCATCGGTTGTCAACGTTATAAAGGTGTCCATAGATCACATCTGCAAAGCGCCCCTCAGGAGAGGTAGCCATTGAAAATATGAAATACTTAAATTTTGTAAACCCCCTTCTTCGACCCTTGATAGTGTTAGAGGCGTCTACCTGTATTCGTCAACTTCTTGGCATTTTGTGGATTCTGATGGAAGGGATCGGACCAACGCCCAGACTGTAAGACCAAAGAACTTGGCCACTCGAGCGACTACAACGTAACAGCCACCGTTTCTATGACTACACATGAATGTGTTAGGACCTCGAAGATGATGATTTAGTTATTGTTTTCATGATGATGATGATGATGATGATGATGATGATGATGATGATGATGATGATGATGATGATGATGATGATGATGATGATGAT
>OY744610.1:67435956-67528456 GCA_963556255.1 Allolobophora icterica | reverse complement strand
ATAATACTATAAAAATTATATGACTATAGTCTAATGGTAACAATTATAAGGTAAATATGAAGGTGATGACGTTGCTAGTAGCTGTGTTGATGATGATGATGACGACGATGATTATAACGAAATTAATCTATAGGAAATTATATAATGCTGGTGTCTAATGCACAAGGAATCAACCGATGGCACACCAAAACCAAGCTGTAATCAGGTCAATATCAGTCCGTGAAACAGAGAGGCAGCCTATGGTGGATAATCAATTTTAAAGAGGTAAGTTTTAAGTTGAAAACGAAATGATACAAGCGAATGAGCAGAACGGATAAAGATACAGAGATATATATCGTTACGGACGGATACCGGGAGACTGGGAGAGTGTTACAAAATCGAAGTCCAGCGACCGGAAAAGCTCTTGTTCAGCAAGAACAGTTCTTGGTGAACAGCTTTTAACAGAGGTTGAAAGTGGCGAACCTGCGCCGAGTGAATGAATCCATTTGAGGTTGGGTAGCTCGTCGATCAGAGGAGAGTTTCCAACTGCAATTGGCTGAACGAGAAGAACCTCAGTCGATTGGAGGATTCGTTTCTCGTCCTCTGTTATTCCATCTAGACCTGAAATCAGAATTAATTAATTAATTCTGTAAATTAATTAGTGATTCTGTTGATGAGCGATTGGATGTGTTGGTAAGTGATTGAGTTGGTGAGTGGGCAAGTGGGTGAGTGAGTAATAGAGTGCGTTGGTTTGAAGGGTTTTGGGTGGGTTGGTGAACAAGTGAGTGGGTGAGAGGGTTTGTGGGTTGGTATGTGGGAGTGTTGGTGAGTTCGTCATCAGTCTGCACGACAGAGAGGCAGCCTGTGGTGGATATGCAATTTGAAAGAGTTAAGTTTGAAGTTGAGAACGAAATGACACAAGCGATTGAGCAGCGCGGACAGATACAGGGAGAGAGTTCTGAAAAGTAGGTCCAGCAACCGAAAAGCTCGTTCAACAAGAACGGTTCTTGATTTAGGTATGACCAACAAAGATAATCAGATGACCTTGTTGAATAATAAGTCTGGGGCGTAAGAACTCATTTTAAGTATTGTGGCTGGCTAAAGTTCAAAGTTGTATAAACATGCATACATATTACATGCACATATACAGGGCAAACGTGCATAGAGAAAGGGACGTAATTTGGTCTAAAAGTGGGGGTTTCCGATTTGTTCTTCCCTTTCGGCTTTCGCGTGGAGATAATTTTGGACATTTAACCCTGCGAGTAACTGATTATGAAACGCTGGTGAGGGTGATGTCAGATCTTTGCAAGAAGAGTGTAGCCGTGGCCCAGATCTGTGGCGCCTGCGGGTCGTTGACGGCAGTCAGTCTGTCGGGTGAAAGTCTGCTTGTCTGACTGCCTGTGACTCAGTACGTCTGGCTGTCGGTTTACCTATGTATCTAAGTGTTTTCATACTTTTGTGGTATATACTAGTCACTCTGTCTACATACACGAAGCAAGGCGGAGACTACGATCTCTGGGAAGGCACACTAATAAAATATTGATTGGCATTTTTTTTAAAGAGGGGATCGGTACACCAGTCCAAAAAGTTGGGGTAGGGATACCCCTCGTATCCCCACAAATTGCGCCTATGCATACTGACGTAGGTACACATGAACTTGCATAGACACTCACTGGAAATAGCGATAGTGATCCGTATCTTGGGAACCAATCTCCTCAGAGTCGAAGCTAGATTCGCCGGTGACCAGGCCTTGAAGATAATACCGACAGATGGCCCCAACTCACTGCAGTCCTGAACATCTCCATTCCGAACAACACTGGCCTCATCTCTGGCCAGCTGATTATCTCTGTCCTCAGCATTGACCCCATTTCTGGCCTGATCTACGACCTGCCCAAAAGTGTCCTCAGAATTGACTTTCTCACCTCTGGCCTGCTCAACCCTGTCCCCATTCAAGACCATCTCAACACTCCTAGACATCTTGAACGACCTGTGAGTTAGGCGTCTCAAACTCAATGGAAAACTCTGGTGAAAACGCCTCCAATACGATGGGCCTTTCTGTGAACGCCACAATATCCGAAGTCCTTAGCAGTTCTCGTAATCCAATCCAGCGGTAGTTTCGAGTATTTAACCTTAATCAAAACCTCGATTCTCTTTAAGGTAACGGTCTGCTCTGGCTGTATAATAGGCCTATACTGCATATTCTGCAGACGATTCTTGACTTTTCTTCTGTCATCGAATGCCTCTCGGAACAAAGTCCAGACGGACAACTAGGCGAGTAACAAGGCGTGTAATGAGGCCAATGTATTATAAAGTCCGCATTTAAACGACTTTTATGTTTGCTCTTACGACTGTGCGGAAAACAGACATGGGATTTTCACGCCGTTAAAGTTCTATAAATAAACATCGATTTTTAAGCGAGAAGTTAGATGCAAATCGAAGAGTTAGTTTAGAACTGACGTTTTTTCCGAGTGTCTACAGCCAGGACTTAGAAACCAGAAATTAAATGCCAAATGTAAATATAAATTTCCTCGATAACAATAATTATCTGAGTTCCACCGACCTCCCTCACCCCCATGACACTGTTGTCAGTCCGATTGGTTGTTAAATCTTAAAGGACGACCAGAAACTGGATTCCATTCAATTGTTTTTGCTAGGTATTGCTGGTTGTATGGGTGTCTGTCCGTGTGTCTATCTGTCTGCGTCTGGCGTTGTCTTGTTTCTCTTCTCCACAGGCACGTAACTAGGATTTTTCGTTTGGGGGTCTTAAACCTTGAACATGGCAACATTTATACAGTGTTCATACGAATTTTAGCCGTAAGCATACAGCGGCTTGACTCGTTTGGGGGGGCTTCAACTTCGTTTGGGGGGGCTTAAGCCCCCCCAAGCCCAACGCTGGTTACGTCCCTGCTTCTCCATGTCCTAGACTCAGTCCGGTTTTGTCACTGTGCCTGACTCTGTATCTGCTTTCGTCTATGAATGCCTCTGTAGGCCTGTCTATCTGTCTCGCTCTCTGTCTGTCTGCCTCTCTGTCTGTCTGTTTGTCTGTCTCTGTCAGTCTGTCTCTGTCTATCTACCTGTCTCTCTGTCTATCTCTCTGTCTCTGTTTCTCTGTTTGTCTCTCTGTCTGTCTGTTTGTCTATGCCTGCTTGTCTCTGTCTGTCTGTCTGTTTCTGTCTGGCTGTCTCGGTCTTTTTGTCTGTCTCTAACTGTCTGTTTTCTCTGTTTCCATATGTTTCTCTCTGTCCGTCTGTCTGTCTGCTTCTCTCTGTCTCTGTATGTCTGTCTCTCTGTGTCTGTTTGTCTCTGTCTGACTGCCTATGTCTGTCTGTCTGCCTCTGTCTGCTTGTCTTTGTCTGTATCTGTTTGTCTCTGTCTGCTTGTCTCCGTTCGTCTGTCTCTGTCTCTCTGCTCTATCTACTTGTCTCTGTATTTCGGTCTGTCTGTCGCTCTGTCTGTCTGTCTGTCTGTCTGTCTGCCTCTGTCTGTCTTGCTCTGTTTATCTGTCTGTTTACAAGCCGCTCAAGTGTAGTCTCTATTGCCGACACTAATCATGTTTGTAATGACAATGTTCTTAAACAGTTACTAACCAAACAATCGCTATTGTTCACCGATTGAAAACATGCAAAACGGGAGAAACTGTAGAAAAGTGTTTCATGAGACATCAACGGCATTTAATGAAACAAAACGTTGTTAGAATTTGAATACTGCGAATATCAGATATCACTTGGACACCTTTAATTTCTGAAATTCAGATGCTATATAGATCTCGTTTTCGTTTAATCACTATTCAGTATCCGTACTTCGTCTATTTATCTTTAAGTTGAGGTCGACGTCAACGGCTCTAATGACAAAAGACGTCATTAGAAAACAGGAAATTAATAAGAAATTAATTAGTCCTGCTAAATTTTCCTCTTCTGCTATGAATATATCGTGGTTAATTCAGCCAATATGGTTTTCGCACAGTGACAGTCTAACGCCTGGATGAAGGAGGAGGGCGACTCTTAATTTAGGGCCTATCATTTTCGCTATGACATAAAGTCGATAGAAGAAACTACCAATCATCTTGCTATAACTTTACGGTGGGAATTGTATCAAATATTTCCTATTGACATTATTGGTTTTTGATGTTAGAAGATTTCGCTAAACTCCTTTGTCCCTGTGCCTGACTGCAAAGTGCTTATCTACGACTGTCTGTCTGTCTGTCTCTGTCTGTCTGCCTGCCTCTTTCAGTCTCGCTCAATCTGTCTCTTTCTGTCTGTCAGTTTCTTTCTGTCTGTCTGCCTGTCTGGCTCTGTCTGTCTGTCTGCCTGTCTGGCTCTGTCTGTCTCTCTCTGCCTGAAGACATGTAGCAAAAGCCTTCGTTGTGCGTAATTATTACTAGTAACTTCTATTGCGCCGTTGTGTAAGGCTTCAATCAATGGCGCAATCAACTCAACATCGGAACAAGGAACCCGACTATTGAAGACTTCGTTTGATATAGCGCCGATCAATAGTTGATCTCGTGGCTGCCAGAGGACTATTGATCTCATCTGAAGGAAACCTTTCTAAAGCTATGGAGAATGTTACCAACCCACTGTCACTAATGATCGAAAAGAATTATTTATAGCTGATGAAATAACAATTAAAAGGTGTCTAACCAGAGAGCTAACTGTTTTTTTAAAGTTCAGTGTGTAACGGTTCCACCAATGCCCGTACTCTGGTAGTACCAGTCCCAAGCAAGGAGGAGTGCGACGCTAATCATCTCTGCTCTAACACAGTGTCGTTATAAAAACTGACTAGAAACAAAATTGACGTTGAATTTCCGTCAAATTGGTAACGTGTATTTCTGTTGGCTTTCTAGCAAGTAATAAAAAGTGACTTAATTTTCTCTATGTTTGAAGTTAAAGTGAACCAAGTGTTTAATCTAGACACCTTTGGGGGGAGGAATTTTCCCCCCCAGGATTTATTTCCCCCACAGAGGCCAGCAATATTTAAATGTACACACATTTTTTTGGAGGAAAATCCCCCCCCCCCAGGATACATGTTGCGCTCCCCTCCCAGAGACGAGTACTAACAGAATAAAATATATGAACGTTTTTGAGAGATAAATTCCTAAAAAAAAGTCGTCAAAGTTTTCAGTTTCAGAAAAAAAGTCATGAAAGTGGGATGAATGACTAAAAAGTCGCCCTTTTTGGTCCCCCCGACAAACCTTGTTTCCCCCTCAGAAGCGGGGGACTAGATTAAACACTGCGCCCTGACAGCCACAGGATGTCACTAAAAGACAGTGTTAGCACTTATAAAAAACGAATAGCCCCAGTTACGAGACAAAAACCCAAGAAAACCTAAGGTAGTTTTTTTCAGCAGGCTTTTGGAAATTACCAGACGAATTAAAAGGTAAAATATAATAATATAATGCAATTATACCGATTCTGTTATGAAAATGTTGTTCTATCTTTAATTTCTATCTTTCACTTTTACAGTTTTATGAGTAATCGTTATTCCTAAAAATTATCAGTTAATATTCAAAGCAACTTCGTGGGGCGTGGTGGCTCAGTGGTAAGTTCGGCGCCTTGTGACCGAAGGGTTGCAGGTTCGAATCCCACTCTAGCCGCTGCGTACGGACCTTGGGCAAGTCCTTCACTCGCAATTGCTCGTGGCGCTTCGGCGTGAAATTTCCGGCACAGTAGCAACTGCTGTAGTCGGCAGCGCCTCTGAGTAGTAGTAGACTTCGAGAGGCGCTATAGAAATATCCGGAATAAATAAATAAATAAACTTCAAAGTGTTTATATACATGGTTTTATTTTCATCAGAGTCCGAATCACGTGCATTATTACTTCTATCGCATATTTTATTTTTTCATTTTTTTAAACAAGAATAAAAATAAAAGACTATGAAACTCATAGAAGGGACCCTGTTTTGGCAAATATTTTATAAAAATCAAATGTTTTGATTATTATGATAATAACAACAGTCCCAACACGATTTTTAATGCGAAAAAACAATTATTTAGGTAAATTCTTGATCATTATTTTTTTATATTTTTCTATGCCGAGTTTGTTTCTATGCAGTAACGTCATTTTACCATTCCAAAAATGTTATCCCCTAAAAAATGTTGCCCCCCAAAAATTCCTGCGAACGCCCATGATGAAACGAAAAATATTATATCTTAGGTTTTATAAAAGACCAAGAGCTGATTACTTCGGGAAAACTTAAGAAAAATACAGTCCGAGTCTGCAGTCTCCTTTAGTCATTATAGTTATATTAATTTTTCTAAATATAGCAGTAGACTATTATAGCACGTTAAGTCTTTAGAGTCATAATTAGCTGCTCGTGAGACTATATAATAGCTGTCCTGTAGCTTGTTCCAGTTGCGCTATATCAGCTATGATGTTCAATAAACGAGTATTGATTGATTGATGTGTTAAATACAGCAATAGACTATTATAGCACATGTTTGCACGCATATTGCGCCATTTATTTATTGACCTTGATCATCCAGACCGTTGTAAAAATTGTCTAAATTAATGAGAAATAGGGTTTGAATAAAACAAGAAAAACCCAATCAAGATCTCCAGGAAACCCCATTTCCTATCTTCGGATTAAAACACCCAAGATCTTGAGAAAAATCCAAGGAGTGGTAATCCAGCTAAAAGCGAAAGAATAATAAAATTCTTAATTCTGTTTAGAAACCTTTACATCGCTTCTCTCATTTGCTATAAAGTCTCATTTTCGTTTAATCGCTACATGACAAACACGAGCTTTCCTACGTTCGACGTCAACGACTTTTAAGGTCAAAAGATTTCGTTAATCCGGATCCTAGGAAGATCCTAATCATCGTCAGATAACTCGCCACTGCTCGTACTTTGGCAGTGCCAGTCCCAAGCCTGGAGAAAGGAGGAGGGCAACGCTAATATTATTTGTTGCGACACAGCGTCATTAAACAGGAACCAACAGTAGCTGGCTTACGAATTTAACATATTTGATTTGTCGCCTCTGATTTGATGAGACGACGTTAAACCATTGTCCTTGCCCGGATGAATGACTACCTTTCTTGTAACTCACTCCTCAACCCCCATCAATCTGGCTTTACTAAACACCACTCCACAGAAACTCTTCTTGTCTCTCTGTATAATAAACTGGTCTCTGTTGTAAGTCATCAACAAGTCTCCTGTCTCTGTCTCCTCGACATCTCTGCCGCTTTCGACACCATAGATCACGAACTACTTCTCCTACGGCTGTCCTCTTGGTTCGGCGTCTCTGGCAATGCTCTACTTTGGTTCCAGTCTTACTTGTCTTCCCGCTCCTTCTCTGTTAAAGCCTCCAGCCACTCGTCACAACCCATCCCACTCTCTCCGTTCTAGGGCCACTTCTCTTCATTCTTTACACTACACTTCTGAGCCATCTAATTAAATCTTCTTCTGTTGACCACCATCTGTATGCAGATGACACCCAACTTTTCACATCCTTCTCCCCTAGCTCTTTCTCCACCTCCATTGCTCAACAACTAGATGTGGTCAACCTAATATCTAAATGGATGTCCTCCAACCTTCTCTGCCTCAACCCTGCCAAAACTGAATTTATTCTCCTTGGACTTCCAGATCAGATAAAAATCCCTGACCCTTACCCACTTACTCGTGCACTTACCCACCAGCTCTTCATCTCTCACTTTCTCCTCCGACTCACCTGTACGCAATTTTGACGTTACCTTTGATCCACATCTATCCTTCTCTAATCACATCTCCAATCTCTCGCGCACCTGCTTCATGCGTATTCGTGACCTCCGCAAAATCCACACCACCCAGCCACCCCGGTCTACCCGTTCATCCTCCTATCTCACTCTCTCCCGTCCCCCAGTCACTACTCGCCTCAAGTTCTCCAACCGATCCATATCCCACACTGCACCTCAACTCTGGAACGAACTTCCCTTCGAATTCCGCATGTTCTCAGTTCCTCCACCAATACCGCCACTCACTCATCGTCATCTACCTCGGGCTCCTCTACTCATCACCCCACAGGCTTTCCACTCCAAACTGAAAACTCACCTCTTCAACAATTCCTACCCTGATCCATCTGATCCTCTGCCTTCCAGGCCTTCTCGTCCTCAACAAAACCCGCCGTGACAGTTGCTCTGCCTCTCCCTGGTCTCTCTGGCAACCGGACACGGACCACCAATGGACATCGATCTCTGGACAACCCCTCGGATACGTCGCAACGCTCGTGAATAAAATCAGAGGCGTAACTTTGGTCTAATAAGTAGGGTGGGGAGGGGTACCAATTTCTTACATACATGAAGCAAGGCGGAGACTACGATCTCTGGGAAGGCACAATAATAAAATAGTGATTGGTATTGTTCAGTACGAAAAAAACTGAGGGGTGAAGGTACCCCTCGTACCGCCACCCACAAATTACGCCTTTGAATAAGCTAGTGCTTTGCGCTCAGCTTTACAGTGGCGCTTTAGAAAATTGGAGATTACGATTACGATTACGATTGGAATAATAATAATAATAAGAATGATTTCGTGATCAGTTTAGACACCTTTTTAATCGATTATTTATCAGATATATAAAGAGGATGGCGACCTAAACACCTAATTTCTAATCACATGTGGTGGAAGACGACGCTAGTGAACTTACAGAAACGGTGAGAACTGTTCAAAATAATTTATTTCGACGATAAAGGTTTTTATTGCCATAAGATGTCTTTAAACTCTCGATCCTGCGCTAATCATCTTTGTTATGAGACCGCGTCGTAAAGCAGCAACTAATCAACTTTTACATAATGTGCTTAACGTTTCTTCAAAGGTCGACTTTAACGGCCATGGCAGCCGCAAGATGTCGTCAAACGAAAGAAAACGATTGCACGACGCTCAGAGGTAATATTATCTCTCAATATTCCTCATAACATCTTTAACTGGATCGCAAACGTCTTAAGTGGTCGAAATCAGGCGGTTTAATTAGATGGAAAACTATCCAACTGGTTACTAATTATCCAAAGTATTGTTCTGGGATTTGGGCTGTGGCCAGTTCTGTCCGCAACTTAGGGTTGATAACCCTGAAGCATCATGACCTTACTCTCGGCAGATTATGGTCTGAAGAAGGTTTTCAGAAAATGATAATAGACATTTGCGATTTCAGAAGTTTAACGACAGTCTCGAATCTAAGCGCAAGATTAGGCCTATAGTGTTCCTGTTGCTTAGTCGACAAACTTTTAACTAAAATCAGCTGAAACTATAGTTGCACCTGAGTCCAAAAGATGTCGCATTCGAGGTAGAATTTAGATTATTTATTAGAAATCAGTTTACTCCGTTGATGCCGCAAAATGTTCTTAAATTATGTATATTGTGAAGAATTGTAGGTTCTGCTTGAACACCTTTTCTTCTGATGCTATTGACCGTATATAGATCACTTTTTCGGTTAGCCGACCAGATTTCGCATTGAATGCCTTCTTAGATTATTCTGTTAGTTGCATTATGCCACACAAATGGCGAGAACTGATCAAAATAATTTCACCAAAGTATATGTTCATCAGCGTCCTTTGTTGCCATAAGATGTCGCTAAACTCTGTGTCCATTCATCCAACGCAGCTTCACAGAGATGATTATCACTGCAGGAGCATCCTGCTCGGCGTCACAAGACAGGGAGTTAACATCAAGTAAAACGCCTTTGTTTTTGAAGCCTCCTATTTTACTAATCTGAGGTATTAATTAAGTTTTTCTTATTGACGTCAACGGTCATTGTGCCAGAAGATGTCATTAAACACTTGGATCGAATACAAACGCTGAAATAACCACAAACCATTGTACAGCATTTTACAGATTAATTCTCTTTAAAGTAAGGTCGACATTACCGCCCATGACTGCCATAAGATACAGTAAACAATTGAATACTGCAAAGATTGTGAATCGCTACTACGACACCTTTAAAACATGCATTTCCAAGCAATAAGTCATTTATTTTCGTACAATTTATATTGACATTAACCTAACGTTGACATTTTCTAAATTATTGTAATCAACGGCCTTTGATGTCATAAGACGACGTTGAACATTAGAATAATGGTATTGGTAAATGACTTGTTTGATTGATCGGTTTTCATTCAACGATGCTGTCATAACAAATATGATTGGCGTCGCCCTCCCCTTTATTAACGCTTGCGACTGGTACCACCCAAAATCACGGGCAGTTGTTATTTCTTGTAAGTCGATAGGCTTATCAAGAGAATGAGTTTAGGGACGTCTTATGACAGAAAAGGTCTTTGACGTCTTCCCTTTGTTGTTGATTCTGTGGTGGATGACTTTATACGCTTTCTTTAAGTTTCAGCACGAGGAGTCTGGCCGAGATCTTCCGAGTTGCTTTTAGTTTCGGACCTTTGATCTTAAAATATTCACCATCCAAAACTCGAATGCAGCAACCCAGTAGTTTAGAGTTTTTTATATTATCATCATGTCAGCAAGGTTGCTTTCTTATATTAAACAGAAGACAACTTAAAAGAGGTGTGCAAAATAAGAACAGTCAAGGCCACCTCAACACTTCCAGACCTCTTGACCCACCGTTGAGTTATTCGTCTCAAAGTCAATGACAAACTCTCGTTTAGATGCCTACAACACGTTATCTGTGAACTCCAGGATATCCCAAGTCATTCGCACTTCTCTTAAGCAAATCCAGTGGTAGTTTCGAGTATTTAATCTCAATCAAAACTTCGATTCTTTTTAAGCACAAGTTAACGATCTGCTCTCTCTCATTCTCGGCTGGTCTTACGTCATCGAATGCCTCTCGGAACAAAGTCCAGACGGACAACTAGGTGAGTAACAAGGCGACCCGTCCGGGTAATGAGGTCAATGTATTTTAAAGTCCACATCTAAACGACTTTTATGTTCGTTCTAACGACTATGCTGAAAATAGACATGGGATTTTCACGCCGTTAAAGTTCTATAAATAAACGTATCGGTTTTTAAGCGAGAAGTTAGATGCAAATCAAAGAGTTAGTTTAGAACTGACGTTTTTTCTCAATATCTTCAGGTGGAAGTTAACAACCAGCAATTAAATGCTAAATGTAAATATAAATTTTCCCGATATCAGTAATTAGCTGAGTTCCGAGTTCACCGACCCCCTCACCCCATAACACTGATGAACTGCAATCATATGGTGACTACTGAATTCAACCTAAACAGATAAAATGTCCATTCTTTGCAAATGTGTGACGGGCTGTCGGACTATTTCGCTTGTTCAGAGTTTGTGAAACGATTTCTGACAATACTGCTTGGTTCGAATGACGGCTGATGCGCTTTTAACCGCCAGAGAGCAGGTCGAGTTCTGGTAGTTTTGCAGGTTGACTCCAGCCCCAGTTAACTCCAGCTTCACGAAGTCTGCATCATAGGTCCACGATCCAACGATACAAGTTAAGAGTAACTGCTGCATTATAATAATAATACGAAATGCTTAAAAGTGGTCTCAGCTAGAGACGGTTTTTTATATAGCTCAATATTTGACATATTTGGAAGACCTGCTGTTGTCAGTCGGATGAGCTGTCCCATCTAAGAGTACGATCAGAAACTGTGGATTCTATTGAGTTGTTATTGCTATAGGTATTGCTGGTTCTATGCGTGTATGTCTGTCTGTCCATCTGTCTGCGTCTGGCTCTGTATTGTTTATATTCTCCATGTCCTGGACTCAATCTGTCTGTTTGTATCTGCCTGTTTATTTCTGTGTCTGTCTCTGTCTTTCTGTTTTTCTGCCTCTGTCCGTCTGTCTGCGTCTGAGTCTGTCTTGTTTATCTTCTCTATGTCCTGGACTCAGTCGGATTTTGTCTCTGTGCCTGACTATGGTATGGTATCGTATCTGGGAATTTATAAAGCGCCTCTCACAGTGCGAACTATTCAGAGGCGCTCTCAGCGTGTGAGCCTCGGGGAAACAGAAAAGACTTTAAACGATGAACAACAGAGAGAGAGAGAAAACCGAGCAAGTAGGGTCCCAAGCAGTACCAAGGGAAGGGAGTTCCATAGGGATGGGTCCACGGCAGCGAAAGACTATGTAGTGCTCATCGATGTACCTCCTTTCGTCTATGAGTTTCCCTGTCTGCCTGTCTGTTTCTGTCTCTGTCTGTCTGTCTCTGTCTGTATGTCTCTGTCCGTATGTCTCTGTTTGAGGCCATGTAGTGAAGACCTTCGTTTTTGTATAATATTACTATTAACCTCTATAATAACGCCGTTGTGTGTGATGCGATTTCACAGTAGGCCTAGTAATGATTAATCGAAAACGAGGTATTCATAGCTTCTGAAAGACATCATTAAAAGGTGTCTTAGCAGAGCTTTAGAAGTTTATTAGTATTCAGTGTGCAACAGCTCCGCCGCTGCATGTACTCTAGTAGTACCAGTCCCATGCCTGGAGAAAGGAGGAGGGCGACGCTATCCATCTCTGTTCTGACACAGTGTCGTTAAACAAAAAACTGACCTAACACTTTTTAATGAATTCTTTTACCAAAAAATGTAATAATTATACTCTACAATTTCGTTGAATCGCTGCGGTATATTTCTTTTGGGTTTTCAACTAATCATTAAGAGTGCATTAATTCTGTTTCAGTTTGAGGTAAAAGAGAATGGTCCTGGCAGCCACATGATGCCACAAAATAATGAAGACTAATAGAATTCTTACGCTCTCCTTAGACACCTCTAATTTGAATATTACGCGTTATATAAAAACCTCAGTTTCGTTGCGTTGCTCTAGGTAAGCAACATTTCTGCCTACGACGACTATAAGGTTTGAGGTAAAAAGATTTCGTTAAATTCTCGATTCAGCAGTAATAGTCCATGACATGAGCACGCTAAAAATCTCAGTTAAAAATAATAAAATAACAATAATTAGGAAATCTTCTTCTGAAACGTGTGTTTCCTTGTAAAGTTGTGGTTGAAAACCCTGGCGCGACTAAAATATTATGTCGTCTAACACTGATCCTTAAGATCTGCGAAGACACCTTTAAATTGGTTGTAACCGAAGCTCTAAAGGCCACTACCATTACATTTAATTAAGTAAAAGCAATGTCATGCGATTTCAACTCCATTTGTTGCTATAAGATGTAGTTAAACTCGGGATATATTCACGTTATATTTCACTGTACGTTGCTCTCGATGTAAATGGATCGATAAGCTAACAGGTTATTGAACTCACAATCAACCGTTAGGCCTACAGTACTCCTGTCCTCCCATGACTGAAGCAAATGAAATGCCTAAGGGAGGTTCAGTCACTAACTGTATTTATAGATGAACATAAAGATGATCTTTGTAAATAGTTTTAAAACATGTGTCGTCAACTCAATAAGGAAGTAGTCGAGAAGACTAAGGGGAGAAGCGGGACAAATATTTACTATCACAATTTGGAAATCTTATTGATCTGCATAGCGTATTAATTTTCATTTGCTGGCTATAAGGAATCTATTTTTTTTAAATTTAGGAAATGTTCTTCCGCAACGTGTATTTCTTTGTAAAGTTGAGATAAAAAAAACACGGCGGAAAAAAAGATGTCGTTTAACACTGATTCCAAACAAGATCCTTAATATCTGCTAAGACACCTTTAAGTCGCTTCTCTCCCAAGTTATAAAGTCCATGCACACTTAACTCAAGAAGCCTGTTATCGCTGACGTGGACAGTGTTGCCAGAGCTGGGGATTTTTCCCTAGATCTGGGGATTTCGGCCTCCGTCTGGGGTTCTGGGGATTTTTTCGACAAATCTGGGGAAATTTGACCATTTTGACCATTTGCATTGAAAATGTATGTATTTTGTGTGCACTGAGCATTAAAAACTATGTTTCTCTTGTTTTCTGCCCTGTATCCACGACAAAATTGCTAAAGCAGAGGTTTTGTTGAGGGCTTTAATGGCACAACATAATACTGCGTTATTGCAAACTGATCATTTGATTGAATGCTGTAAGCAGATGTTTCCAGATTCCTCAATTGCTGAAAAAATGTAACTGAAGCGCAATGCTGCCTATGTGATGCACTACAGCATTGCCCATTTTTAGTGGCTTGAAGTAAAAAACATTTGTAATAAAGTAACATTTGTCTGCTTTTGTGCAAATGCTGCCCGCAACCGCCTACCATCTTGACTTGAAATTTTCATAACGAATGCCTGCTTCTATTTGTCGCATAGTAGTAAAAGAAAAGGTTCCAGTTAATACAAAAGGTAGTTCAGGCCCAAAAACATAAAGTTTTGAAGTTTTGTGAAACACGGTGGCTGTCCCGTGAAGCAGTTAGCCTATGTGATCTTGACGAAACAGAAGTTATCATTAATTTGTCGACTTAGAAGCCGACTCGCCGACAACTTTGAGTCTTTGACATTTTTTTAAATTGTCTACTGACAATTTAAAAAAATAACGTTAGTATTTTTGTTTCCACTGATTTGAGGAATTATTTGTTATTAATATAACTGTAAGTAAGTATGTTACTGTTAAATATTGTTAATGAAATTGTGTTTGTATTATCTGGGTATTTCTGGGGATTTTTTGGACCGAATTCTGGGGAAATCTGAAAAACCTCACTGGCAACACTGGACGTGGAAAATGGAAACGTCAACCGCAATTCGGAAAGGGATAAGTTTTCAGGTGCAATGGCCGTCGTTAGAGTCGATAACCGTAGAGCATAACCTCACTCTCGGCAGATGAGGAGGGTCTGGTGAAGGTTCTTAGCGAATGAGAATGGGGATTTGCGATTTCAGGAGTTTAACTACAGGCTCAAACCTAGGCAGAAGATTACAGTGTTCGCTTTGCTTAGTCGACAAACTTTAAAATAAATACAAATGAAACTGTAGTTACACTCTGAGTCCAGAAGATGTCGCAGTTGAAATGGAATTGAAATTATTTGTAAGAAATGAGTTTAATCGATTGATACCGTAAGATGTCCTTAAATCGTGAATGGGTCATGCTTGAACACCTTTTCTTCTGATGCTACTGACAGTATAAATACCTCTTTTTCGCATCGTCGTCAATATAATCAGATCTTGCTAATTGCATTATTCCTAGGATATGGCGAGAACTGCTCAAATAATATCTTTTTTTTCTTTTTCTCCTCCGTCAAGTGTTCACCGACGATGAGGCTCCAACAAAACTTCTCCATTTCGGCCGGTCTCTTGCGAGTTCTATTGCCTTTTTTAACTCCCATCCTCTGTCTTCTATGTCCTCCAGTACATTATCTATCCACTTCTTCTTCGGTCGTCCCCTGCTCCTCGTTCCCTCCACTTCTCCGTGCAGCGCCTTTGCCGGCATTCTTCCGCTCTCCATTCTGATCACATGTCCATACCATGTTAGTCTTCTTTTCTTTATTCTTTCCACTACCGTTTTCTTCTGTCCCAGTTCTTCTCGTGTTACTTCGTTCCGTATCTTTTCTCTCCGTGATCTATTCAAATAATATCACGAGAGTATATTTCTCAGCGTCCTTTTTTGTCATTATGCTGACCCCATGACCTGGAATGGGCTACCTACAAAGGTCCGTCAAATACCAATTGGTCATTTCAGCAGGAGTGCAAGATGGCCGCTTGTTTATATCGAGAGAAAGTTTATTGGCTATAAAGTGATTTTATCGTAGATTTGAAAGTTTTTGAAAGATTTTGTACACTTCTGCTGACATATGTTTGCGCCTAGGCGTGTTTGATTGTCTCGATCCGTGTTTTTTCATCAGTTTTCGAAAGTTTTTAGGCGTTCTTAATATCTCTAGCGGACTGGATTTTACTCTCGGATGTTTCTATGCGATTGTGAACGTTGGATTTAACAGATTTTGGTTTCGTCTTTCATTCAAAATGGAATTACTATCTCAATCAGCGGACACTATTCCGTCTGCTTTCTCGGATTACGTATACGACTCTGCTGCCATTCAATCTTACTTTCAACCATTGGCTACGGTTAGTCGCACTACGCGAAAAACTTTATTTTCTCTACACTTGTGGCGCCCTGCTTGGCAGAGGTATGATTCACCTCCACTAGCCGCTCGCCTGGAGTCGGCGTTGCCTATCTTCGCCTCGCCGTTACTCCCACGGAATTCTAAGACTGGCCCCATAGGGGCTCTTTCATCATCATCCGATTTGACTCACATACCATCTGGATCATCACCACTGTCTTCATCATCCGAATCGACTCAGTTACCATCTGGATCGCCATCGCTGCCCTCTCCGCCGTTACGTCTGGCACAAAGCAGCCATGAAGGATTGAGGATTGGTTCACTAAATGCCCATTCCTTAAGAAAGAAGTACATGGAAATATCAAACTTAATCTCTCTACATTCATTGGACATCGTTGTGATGACAGAGTCGTGGCATTCTACCGCCTCTGACGTCTCGGTGCTTCGATCTGCTCCGCCTGGATATTCGTCTATGGATGCTCCTCGTCCAGTCAGTCCCTCACAGGATCCACTGGAACAAAATTATGGCGGCATCGTTGTTCACTTTCGTGATCATCTTCGCATCAAAAAGATCCCTGCTCCATTTGAGGCGACTACCTTCGAACTACTCGCTCTTTCCTGCGCTACATCTAGAGGACCTCTCACCGTTCTTGCTCTTTACCGTCCAGGCTCTGCACCGCTTACGTCGACTTTCTTCTCTGAGCTCTCTTCCCTCCTTGAGATCTTTTCCACATTCAACTCTCAGCTACTTATTACAGGAGACCTTAATATTCATCTAGAGAACTCCTCCTCTCCAGACACTATTCACTTTATGGATCTTCTATCGCAGTTTGGACTTACCCAGCATGTCGCTGCACCAACTCATGTCCTTGGTGGTTGGCTGGATGTGGTTATCACGCGTGATGACTGTCAAATTTCTGACCTATTCATTGAACCCCCGTCTATCTCTGATCATAGTCTCCTTCGCTTCACAGTGCCACTCCTCTGCGCCCAGCCTACCTTCTCCCTCCGGATCTCTCGTGGTTGGAGGCACCTTGACCAGCAGGCCTTCCGTGCTGGCCTCCTTAGCAGCCCTCTCTGTGGTGACCTCTCGACTCTAGCAGACCATTCGACTGACGACCTCTTCGCCCTCTATGACTCGACGATACAACCTCTCATCGATGCCCTCCTTCCGTTACGTCAACATCGAACTCGCGCCAGACCGCTACAGCCGTGGCTTGACCATCACTGCCGTACACTACGACGGAACGTTAGACGTCTTGAGCGTAGATATCGCCGTACATATGCCCCCTCTGACCGGCTTATTTGGATTAATAACCTTCGGGATATGTACCGTGAGTTCCGGATAAAGGAGACTGCATATTGGGAATCGTTAATTGATCGTGAAAAGGGAAATCCACGCCGGCTCTGGGCGACAATTGCTGACGTGCTCGGTCGTTCTACTGTCTCCTGCTCTCCGTCTCAGACTCCTTTCACGGCGGACGATTACCTAAACTTTATCCAGACCAAGATAGATTCTACTCGCAAATCAACGGAAAATGCACCACCTCCTTCCTTCACTTCTACTACAGCTACCCTCTCGTCCTGGAAACCACTTGAGCCATCTGTAATCCGTCAGCTGATACTGGATTCTTCCTCGAAGTCGTGTGAACTAGACCTGCTTCCTCCATTTCTAGTTAAGGACTTTGTAGATGAATTGACTCCATTTTTGGCTTTACTGTGTAATTCTTCTCTAGCTCAAGGTTATGTCCCGACACTGCACAAAAGGGCTGTGGTTTTCCCTTCCATTAAGCGCCAAGGCCTTGATCCTAACTCTCCTTCAAACTATCGTCCTATCTCAAACCTCTCTTTTCTTTCAAAGCTTCTGGAAAAATGTGTCTCTTGTCAACTGATCTATTACCTTGACTCTAACTCTCTTATGCCTACTCTGCAGTCTGGGTTCAGGAAATTCTACTCGACAGAATCGCTTATACTGCGCCTTCTAGCTGAAGTATTTCAAGCCTTTGATCGTGGCCAGGTCACTTTACTTGCTCTTTATGATATCAGCGCTGCCTTCGATACTGTAGACCATACCATCCTCTTAGACCGTTTATCTAAATCTTTTGGCATTGCTGACTCTGCTCTTCTTTGGTTTCGCTCATTCCTTACTGATCGCTCTGTTTCTGTTGTTTTTGGACCTACCCGCTCTCCTTGGACCCACATCCCGTATGGACTACCTCAGGGCTCTGTCCTCGCCCCCCTTCTGTTCATTTTGTATACCTCGGATCTAGCTGGGGTTCTTGGTCCAATGGGTGTTTTGTCTCACCAATACGCTGATGACACACAGGCATACCTCCATGGTCCAGCCAACTCAGCTGCTCTTATGGTTGAACGCATCCTGGAGGCTTCCTCTGCTCTTGATCTTTGGTTGTCCTCAAATCGCCTTCGTCTTAACTATGATAAAACCAAGTACATTTGGCTTGGCAATCGTGTCCAGCTTGCCAGGATTGATGCTGACTCTCTGCGCCTCAGGTTTCCCAATGTGTACTTCTCCTCCTCTGTCCGTGATCTTGGATTTGTCCTAGATCCTACTCTTTCTCTATCTGATCATGTCAATAGTGTCTCTCGCTCGTGTTTTTACTATTTACGCCAACTTCGTGCCATTCGCCAGTCTCTTCCGCTGCATGCGATTGTGACCTTGGTTCATGCTCTGATCTGTACTAGGATTGACTACGGAAATGCTGTCTATATTGGCCTGTCCTCTACTAACACATCTAAACTTCAGTCCATCCTTAATGCTGCTGCTCGCCTTATAGGGGGCATCATGAAGTTTGCCCATATCTCTTCCTACATCCGGGACTCCCTTCACTGGCTTCCCATTCACCAACGCATTCAATTTAAGGTCCTTTCCCTCATGCGTAACTGTCTTGTTGGCTCAGCTCCGCTGTATCTCAGGGCTTACTGCACCCCAGTTTCCAGTTTGCCTGGTCGGGCCTCTCTCCGGTCATCTGCCCGTGGCCTCTTGTTAGTCCCTTGGATGCGCACTGCTACTGCCCAGTCCCGTAGTTTTGCGGTTGTGGGCCCTTCCAGTTGGAACAGCCTCCCTCAGGGCTTTAGACTTGTCCTCCTCTCTCTGTCTCCTGCCCAGTCTCGCAAGCGCCTGAAAACATTTCTCTTTGTCAGTGAAGACACTGACACGGGTCGGGAGCGCCTCTGTTTATGAGTGGCGCTATATAAATCCTCGATTACAATTACAATTACAATTACAATTGCGTTGTTCGACCGTGGTTGGTCCGGGGTGCTCCTGAGTAGGCAATCTTGAAGGGGCGCTATATAAAAACTACTCTAATAATTATAATTATGGCAATTAGATGATCAATTGTTCTTTCTTGTAAGGCGTTATAAAGGTTTGTCACGTTTATATTCCACTTAGACACCTTTATATTACTGACGTTTTATGTTATATAGATCTCGTTTTCGAACAACCGCTACTAAAACTTAAGCTGCTATATGTAGATGACATTGTCAACGACCCCGATAACCACAAGATGTCATTAGAAAACTGATAATTAAAAAGAATTATTGGACTATTGTAGACACTTTTAAATTTTGTGCCTCTTTTGCTATGAATACATTATGTTACTTCGGCAAGTGTTGTTCGCATGGTGCCAGTCCGAAGTCTGGATGAAGGAGGAGGGCGACGCTTTATTGGGGAGCCCGATAGCGCATTGGATAACATCTGGCGTAGAGTGCGAGAGGTACAGAGATCGAGTCCCATATAGGCGGACATGCTTTGTAGGCTGCAATTTGCGCCGTGTATTGCAGGCTGTCTGTTCTGTTAGTAGCTAAGATTTATCGCATAACATATACAATCATGTACGGCGCAGTGCGTTTGCAGGCGCTTAATTAAAGAATAAATATTATTATTATTATTACCATTGTCTATTATTATTTATTATTTTATCATCATCACCACCATCAACACCAACATCACCACCACCAATTCATACCATTAAAGAATAAATATTATTATTATTATTATTAATAATTTATCATCTTCGTTATGACATAGAGTCGTTAAAAGAAACTATCAATCATCTTGTTATAACTTTACGGTGAGAATTGTATTAAATTTCCTGTGGAGGTTAACGGCCTTTGATGTCATAAGATTTCGCTGAACTCCTGTCTCTGTGCCTGACTGTGTAGTGCCTATCAATGTCTGTCTGTCTATGTTTGTCTGCTTGCCTCTGTCTGTCAGTCTGTCTAGCTCTGTCTGTCTCTTTCTGTCTGTCTACCTCGCTCTGCCTGTCTCTTTCAGTCCGCTAGTCTGTCTCTTTCTGTCTGTCTGTCTCTCTCTGCCTGAAGCCATGTACTAAAAACTTTCGTTGTATGTAATTATAACTAGTAACTTCTATCGCGCCGTTGTGTTAGGCTTCAATCGCTGGCGCAATCAACTCAACACCGAACCGAACAACCAGGCTATTGAGGACCTCATTTAATATATCGTCGGTCAATAAGATGATCTTATGACTGCCAGCTGACTATTGATCTAATCTTAAAGAATCTTTTTTGGTAAAGCTTTGGAAAGACTAACAAGCCCATCGTCACTAATGATCAAAAACAGTTATTTATAGCTTATAAAAGACCTTTTATTTATAGCTTTTGTAAAGACCCATTAAAAGGTGTCTAAGCAGAGCTCTAAAAAAGTTTATTAGTATTTACTCTGTGACACTGCCTGTACCCTAGTAGTACCAGTCCCAAGCAAGGAGGAGGGCGACACTAATCACCTCTGTTCTAACACAGTGTCTTTATAAAAAAATTGAATTAACACTCTTTAATGAATTCCTTTAAACAAAATAGACATTGCATTTTGGTTAAATCGGTAACGCATATTTCTTTTGGCTTTTTAACGAGTGAGCGTAATTAAAAGTGACTTAATTCTCTGATTTCTCTCTGAGTTTGAAGTCAAAGTCAACGGCCTGACAGCCAGAAGATGTCACTAAACACGAAAGAATAATAAAACTCTCTAGATACCTTTATTCGTGTATTTCACTTGCTATAAAGTTCTCATTTTCGTTTAATCGCTAATATTGGAATGTACATATGGCGTGTAGAAAATTTCCTCCATTCGACGTCAACGATCTTTCAGGTCAAAAAATTTCGTTAAATTTCGGATACTACGAAGACTCTGGTTATCGTCAGATAACTCCCCAATGCTCGTACTATGGCAGTGCCAGTCCAAAATGCTTGAGTAAGGAGGAGGGTGACTCTAATCATCTTTGATATGACACACTGTCGTTAAATAGGAACCAACCGAAGCTGTTTAACGATATTACCATTTTCGAATTGTCGTCAACGGCCTTTGATGTCATAAGTTATGGACACGAATTTAATTTTCTAGTTAATGGGTTTGGTGTGTCACTAAAGGACAACATGTCCTATGTTAGATCACAGGTTTATAACGCTTACTACTTCGAGGAGCGTTAGCTTGAGTTAGTGGTTTTGTTTTTCGTGCCCCAATATTTTAGATAAGTTTACGCCAGTGTTCGTCTGACTTCTTTTACGAACCTTCTGGCCATCGTTACAAGACCTGAACCTATGTGAAGAAACCATTCGTCACTATGTCTTCAGATGACGATATGATGTCTATAATTGTCTACAGTCAACTTCACAAGTCTCACATTAACTTATAATGCAATCCGATGAAATGCTTCAAATTGGCGGGAAACGGGCAAAGCTTAGGCGGGATAAAAAGACAGGCACAAAGGATGAGTCAATCTACGACCCCAATGCCTTCACATGGTGCTTACATCTGCCATACGGGCGCTATACAAATTAAACAATATTCATCACAAATGGCAATTTCCAGTTATCTAAATAAATCTACTTGTGAGGACTTGCAGGAACTCACACTAATAATAATAATAATAATAATAATAATAATAATAATAATAATAATAATAATAATAATAATAATAATAATAATAATAATAATAATAATAGACAGGCACAGGCACATTCACGCACAACACCGGGGACGAGGACCACGAGCCCCAGTAGCACAGTAATTCTTCGGAATTGCTTCTAGGCGCCTGAGGGATTATCCTACCTCGGGCAAAAAAAAAAAAAAAAAAAAAAAATAATAATAATAATAATAATAATAATAATGTCAGCTGACAAATTTTTGTAACGCCCGATGGATCATGTTTATAATAATAATAATAATAATAATAATAATAATAATAATAATAATAATAATAATAATAATAATAATAATAATAATAATAATAATAACAATAATAATAATAATAATAATAATAATAATAATAATAATAAGAATAATAATAATAATAATAATAATAATAATAATAATAATAATAATAATAATAATAATAATAATAATGATAATAATAATAATAATAATAATAATAATAATAATAATAATAATAATAATAATAATAATAATAATAATAATAACTATAATAGGGCCATTCCGGACTTTTTATAAGTTACATTAATTAATATTGAAGTCCCTGAGTGATCCTGTATGCCTCGGGGCAAAAAAAAATAACTATAATAATTGCAATAATAGTAATAATAATAATAACTATAATAATTGCAATAATAGTAATGATAATAAGTAGAGTAAGTAAGTAAATATATTCTTTATTTATACCAACTGCTTATACCGCACTTTGGTTTACATATAGTTTATACAAAATAAAGCATTCTTGTCAGAAATGTTTTCCTCATTAAATTGTCCGCTCTAGGTATTAATCGGTCATGCAGTCTTGGCCTCATGGAATAGTGCTGTGGCCTCAGCGGTGGGAGATGATGGTTCAGCACATGGCCCTCTTCATGCAGTACCGCTGCGAAGAGGCCCCCGTCTGCAAGGCTACATAATTGCTCAAAGGTGGGGCTATCTGCAGGGAGATAATGCAGATGCACCAGACGGTCTAACACGGACTGCAGTCTGTCCCGCTCCTGTTGACCCGCGAAGACCCACCATGCCGGGGACGCGTATAACATACGGGATAACGTAGTCATTTTTTACCACGTCATGCAAACTTGGGAATCGCAGGCCGTGCGCTGTCATGATTCGCAGAGCATACATCGACTGTCTTGCTTGGACGCAAGCGCTCCTTATATGCGCTTCGAAACTTAGTTTTTCAGTCATTACCACTCCCAGAATCTTCATACTTTTGACCCGTCGAAGTCCTGGCATCTCTGCAGGTGCGTCCTCCTGCCCCTTCCCTGGACGACGAACTATCATCTCCTGTGTCTTGCTTTGATTAAGGCTCAGATTGCAGCTCTTGGCCCACTCTGCAACATGGTCCAACTCTTCCCTGATTGTGTTACTGTTTTTGGCTGGTACTAACAGGTAAGTGTCATCGGCATATTATTATTATAAGAACAATAATTACAATTAATGATAAATAATAACATTAGAAAATGTTATTCTACTGCAATATGTATTTCAACAGCTGCATTCAACGAATTTATTTGCTGTAAAGTTGAAGTAAAAAACCCTGGCGGCCAAAAGATGTCGTTTAACACCGATTCCTAACAAGGATCTTATGTTTTCCTAAGACACCTTTAAATCGGTTCTAACTGAGGCTATAAAGTTCGCAGTTCGCTCAAATGGTATATTACCTCTCCGCTCCCCGTCTTCCGCACTTTTCAATAAAGGACGCATTTGAAAACCTAAACCACAACCACGAGATAGATACGTTTCGAAATACCTTCAGTCTCCGAAGAGCTTTTGTCTCGAAAACATTGTCATTTCGTCAAAGCAGGAAACGAAACTTCAGACGCGCTGTACAGAATAATGATCGCTTAATATTGACGGTGTTGATCGTCTGATTGATTTTAAATACAAAGAGAGACCCAATTCGTCTTCAAAACCACTGGATTGAAAGTCCGAATGATGGAATTCTATCGCAAATATATCCAAAAAATTATTGTACAGCATTACAAAGTCGACATGACCGTACGTACAGGGTTGTCGTAAGATAAGATGTCGTTAACAACTGACTATGATAAAAAGTGTTAAGCTTTGCTTAGACACCTTCAAACTGCAAATCGTGTTATTAATAAATACGACGATATTCTTGTATACCAACTGAGTTAAGGTAGCATGACATTGTGCTGTGTTGTAATGTAAATCTTAGAATATGCTCAGCGTCACACAAAAGCCACGTCACGAAAACCAGCTTTACATCGGCGCTATATAAAATCAAGTCCTCAATAGCCAATTTATTTGTCCGTTCCGGTGCCATAGCCGTGAAAGATGAGAACAGTTCAATAATAATTCGACACGTGAATAATAAAATCCATAAACACCCAACAATTGTGAGAATGGATTTTCTTTGAGCCGAACTTGACGTTAATGGCTGCGGCACCCACAAGAAGTCTTTAAAATACTGGAAAATAACACGATTTATTTGGCTGTTGAAGGCGCCTTTAAAACCGGTTCCTCTTCTGCTCAGAATATTTCAGAATAGTTAAGTAATTCTGCTATCGGGCCTACTGTACGGATAAAAACGTTACTTGTTTCCCAATCCACCTCAATGGCTTTTTATTCCATAAGATTTCGTTAAACTCTTTTACTCAATCAAATAGACGTCATTATGATAAGGTCAATGTTATAATACAGACTAGTGTTCGTTTTGTTAGTCGACAATCTTTTAACTAAAATCAGCTGAAACTGTAGTTGCACCTGAGTCCAGAAGATGTCGCAGTCGAAATAGAATCGAGATTATTTGTTAGAAATCAATTTAATCGGTTGATGCCGTAAAATGTCCTTAACTTGTGAATATTGCGAAGAATTACAGGTTCTACTTAAACACCTTTTCTTCTGATGCTATTAACCGTATATAAGTCTCCTTTCGGCCTTTTTCACAAGATGCCCCATCAAAATACTTTTAGAATTATTAGTTCAGAAGTGTTCAAAAATAATTTCACCCAGTATAGTATGTTTATCAGCGGCGTTTGTTGCCATAAGATGTCGCAAAATTCTGGATCCATCCATCCAGTGCAGTTTCACAGGGACGATTATTACTGGCAGGATCAACCAGGATGCTCGGCGTCACACGATCGGGAGTGAACATGAATAAAAACACCTTTGTTTTTGAATCCTTGTATTTACTAACTTGAGCTATTAATTAGGTTTTTCCTTATTGACGTCAATATCTTGGATTGAATCCAATCGCTGAAATAGTCACAAACCACTGCACAGCATTTTACAGATTAATTCTCTTTGAAGTAAGGTCGACATTACCGCCCATGATTGCTATAAGATATAGTCAGCAATTGAATACTGCAAAGATTGTGAATCTGTACTAAGGTACCTTTAAGCAGGGCATATTTTAACTGTATAACTAGTGGGACAAATGTCCCAGTAGTCTTTGGATTTGTCCCAGTAGTTATATAGGGTGATTTTTCCCGTGCAATGTATAATTATATAAACTGTATAACTAGTGGGCTAGTGGGACAAATGTAACAGGAGTTTTAAGCTTTTGTTCCAGTAGTAAAACGCATTGTCGCTTCCCATGGGC
The DNA here is from genome assembly GCA_963556255.1 of Allolobophora icterica. Classification (NCBI taxonomy): domain Eukaryota; kingdom Metazoa; phylum Annelida; class Clitellata; order Crassiclitellata; family Lumbricidae; genus Allolobophora; species Allolobophora icterica. The sequence goes on along the minus strand of OY744610.1, from coordinate 67,503,082 downwards.
AAAATTTTATGTGACCATGAATTCCCAAAAAAGGTCATCAACTAGACCCATGGCCGACTTTGTCCCAGTAGTCTAAATCTCATAAAATATGCACTGCCTTTAAGACATGTCTTTCCAAGCCACAAATGCCTTATTTTCGTACAATTTATATTGACATGTCGCAATCTTCACATTTTTACATTGTTGTCAACGAACTTTTATGTCATAAGACGACGTTGAACTTTGGAATAGTAATAATACTGGTAAAAGACTTGTCAGATTGGTCGGCCATTCTTTACCGACTTTGTGTCATAACAAATATGATTGGCGTCGCCCTCCACTTTATTTAGGCTTGCGACTGGCACCACCCAAAATCACGGGCAGTTGTAATTTCCTGTGAGACGATGAACCTATCAAGAGAATGAATTTTTGGACGTCTTCCTTTGTTGTTGATTCTGTGGTGGATGTCTTTTAGGTTTCAGCACGAAGATCTTCCGAGTTGTTTTTACTTTCGCATCTTCACGACGTCCAAAGCTGACATCTAGCGGAAGCCTAGTACTTTTATCATGTCTGTCAGGTTACTTTCTTATATTAAACATGGTACAACTTAAAAGAGGTGTGCAAAAGAAGAACCAATTAAAACTTAAAAGAGGTGTGTCGTTTTTCTTTTTCTTCTTAATTAGATTTTTATTTAGCTTCAATGATGATGATAATAACGATTATGTTAATATCATCATCAGTGGTGATGATAATGAAAATAAATTTGATAGTAAATGATAATTATAACGATAATAGAAATTGCATTAATAATAACAATAGGTATAATCGCAAGAATAGAATTATAATAAAAATTTTAACATGTGGCCCATCAACAACTTTAATTTCACTTGCAATAAAACGCTGGTTGCAGGTTGTAATGATGGCCACAAGATGTCGTTACAAACTGGTTGGTTAGTTGCTCTTTGACGACACTGTGTCATAACAAAGTTGATTAGCGTCGCCCTTCTCCTGTTTGCCATTAGCAAGCCTGGAGAAAGTAGGAGAACGATGCTGATCATCTTTGTTACGGCACAGAGTCGTTAAACAAAAATTGACCTAACGCTTTCATCAAAGTCTTTGTCATTAAAGAAAATTCTTACTAACTTACTTCTTGCCTAAATTGTTACAGTATATTTCTTTTGGCTCTCTATCGAGTCATTAACCCTCGGGCTACCAAGGGGGGGTGGTTACCACCCCCCCCTACGTTTTTCTGGAAAAACTTTTTTTTGCACATGGAATATAATTTTGACATTTTAGGTAGCTGTAGGGGGTCCATTTGCGCAAATTTTGAGGTAAAAGTCATGATGATATCCCACGTTATAAAAAAGTTATACCCGATATAGCCTAGGTACCACTTATGAAATCAGGAATTTCTCTCGTCAGCTGTTAGCTGTTGTCGACTATAAAGGTATTCATTATTCTTTCTGGAAGAGAAAAAACTATGCCATTCTTTAGAGGGAATTTAGGGTTATATTTACTTGCTTAGTTATTTGTCTTTTGATAAGCGGAAGTGATCATAATGAATAATAATACGCTTTTTCAGTGTGAAAATCACTGATGCAATATCACAACGTAAACCGATATGGTTGGGTATGGGGAAGGGCTATAAACAGTTGAAGCAGAATACTAACAGAGTAAAGTAGTGCTGTGAAGTGTTCAAGAAGCCGGTTTGCAGGAAGCATTCGCACAAAACAATGAAAGTAACTTGCAACAACTGCAAGGACCACTGACGTATTTGACTGCCGGGAAAAATTACATAATTTCTTGTTTCATGTTGATATAGCTGCACGCCTTTAGGTTTTGCCTGTAACTAAAACAGACTTTGGAATAGTTTGTATTGTTGAAAATTAAGCCACATTATATTTATTATATTTAGAATATTCTTGGATACATAGTTCATTTTCAAAACCCACATCATTTATATATTTTTGTCCAGGTATTTACGTAACAATCGTAATTGTCTATGGGCATATATATACACACACACATATACCGGTAATGATGTGTGTGTGCATATATATATATATATATATATATATATATATATATATATATATATATATATATATATATATATATATATATATCAGTCTTGCGTGTCGATGTAGGGCCTTACGTCATAATATTAATTGAGCAATAGTACAAATTGTGTGCGATAATATCAGATATCGTTAAATGGACCGGTGCCTTTGTTAAAAACTATATAATTTCGAGATGCATTCATATATTTTACAACTAAATATACCATTCTTTTCAGAAATGAATGCTGAATCAAATGCTGTATTACATGATATGATATCTTAAACCAAACACGAAATTCCGGGGGGGGGTGGTAACCACCCCCCCTTGGTAGCCGATGTCGCAAAAAAACCTTGGTAGCCTGAGGGTTAAATGTGGATTAATTTCCTTTAAGTTTGAATTCAAAGTCAACGGCCCTGGCAGTCAGCATATGTCACTAAACACTGAAGACTATAATAATATTTTAAAGCTCTGCTTAGACACCTTTAAATATTGTTTTACCATTATTATAAAAGTCTCTTTTCGTGCACTTCCGTGTCATAGTACAAAGTGGCAAGTTTTCCCATCAACGTCAACGACCTTTGAGGTCAAAATTTTTATTTCGTTAAATTCCGGATTGCACGAAGACTCAGGTTATCGTCAGTAGTGCCAGTCCAAAGTCTGGATAAAGGAGGGCGATGCGAATCATCTTTGTTATTAATTCGTTCATTCATTTTGATAATTTATATAGCGCCTCTTCAAGAACCCTACTCAGAGGTACTCCCAGTCCAGGCACGGTTAAACAGAGAAGACTTTTGGAGGCGGTAGAAAGCAGGTGAACTGCCTCGTGCAAACAAGCGCAGTTAAGGTGGGAGCTCAATGAGCTCATTCCACGTAGAATTCAACTAACCAACCAACTTTTACTAGATAAGCTTGAAGTGTCGTCCAAGATCAACTTTAACGGTCATGGCAACCGCAAGATGTCGTCAAACAAAAGAAAAGGATATGCAGAATGCTTAGATGTAATGTACAGATTGAAATCGCCTCATAACTCACAACATTGGAAACTGTACTGCAATGGAGAATATCTGAGCTTCATTTCTATTAGCATTGCATAGTTAATAGTTAATCTCTCGTATCTTCTTGGCTGGACCGAAAAACAGAAATGTTCCTGTCTGGCGACAGCAAACCCCGTATAATATTATGTATGTAGATATTTGATTCTCACAAATGTAATAGTCCGTCACGTGAGTACGCCAAAAATCCTTAAATTCCAACAGTCTTCGAAGACCTTTTGTCATCACTGTACACAAAAATGATAGTTTAATTTTGACGGCGTTGGAAGTCTGATTGATGTTCAATACAAAGTATTAGTATAATAGTATTAGTATTAGCAAAATATTAGGATTAGTATAAAAAACTCCATGGGATGAAAGTCCAAATGGTTTAATTATAACGCTAATACACCCCAAAATTCACTCTACAGCGTTACAAATTATTTCTGTTCAATACAATGTCGACATGACCGTGCAGGGTTGTCGCAAGATGTTAACAATTAACCCATTAATGCCCAACTTTTTTGTTCTGCAAAATATTTTAAGGTTTGGTTATATTCAATGACTTTAGACCATATCTTCATTATTTTTGTTTATATTTCATTTCCCCTAATTTTTATAGCGCCTTGAAGTTTGATCCCATATATGGGATTGTAGGCACGAATGATGGCTTCAACTGCTAGAGCAAACAATAATGTAACAACCAAGTTTCAACAGTCAAAAACATATTTCATTGCGTTTTAATCATGTTAAGGCTCTTCTGGACAAACGTTTAACAGTGTTATTACTACTCAAACAGTTTGTTGCATTTTGCTCATGAATTCCTCAGAATCATTCATACTGACAATAATAACTTTAGTTTCGTATGAATATTTTTTCAAAGCAGTCCATATGCAGGCCGACGTTGCATTTCACGCATTTCAATTTGGCCTTTCCTGTGTTGGGTTGCTGTGTGGATAATGCTCTTTGCCATCAAAGTGTACATCGACAGATACTCGGCAGTCAAGCGGAACCCTGTGCACCATTGGACGTCCAATTGGCTATCGTCTAGCGTATCGCTATTCGCTGGTGTAGTCATGAACATGAAAGTCAGTAAAATCCCAATAAATTCAATCATTTATTAGTATGAAGAGGTCGAACTTTGGCCATTTTGTCACCAGCTGTAAGAGATGTGCTGTCAGCGACCTGCAGAAACTGTAAAAATTACCTCAAGCCTGTTCCTTGCTATAACCAAATTGACAGCAATATTCATGACGTCATCGTCCTTTTGCCAATACTTGCGACGATGTACAACAGTTGAGTAGACACTGATTATGAGGATTGCAAGAAATGATCGACACCAAGTGTGCTTTCCCTTCTGCCCAGTATACTTAGAAGTGCTGTCGCACGCAAACTCAGAGATATCGTCATCAAAGAACAGCTCAAGCAAATTGACAGGTGACATTCCTGTCCAATGAACTCTTTGTCTCACTGAACCACCATTCAAGAAAACGTGAGGATGCTGGTAGATCACGCTTGCACAATCTTCGAGGCTACTGCTGCTCTTGCCGCTGCTGCTGTACCTTGCATCCGGTTGATGATTTGAGGAACTTCAGTGGAACGTTATCATCGACTAAATCGCTGTGTTGCTCGCATTCGACATTGTCTATCTCGCCTCTCAGTTCCATTATATGTTGTGTAGACAGCTTCAGCTATGAGTTGTCCTTTGGACAAGTTGTTCATGGTGCCCCCTACCGCATCACCACAGCGGTGATGCAGAAGGGGGCACCATGAACAACTTCATCAGTTATGTCCCCAACACCTGATGGAGCAATGAATAATGTAACCCGTATTGACGTGACCGGGTATTTTCAGTTCATGCAATACATCAGCTACTCAGTATTTGTGCCTGCATGAAAAACTAAAACCATTTTTCAAGTGTGTGATCATTCTAGGGACCTGCGAAGCTTCGATATTCGATTCGAAAACGAATCGGACGGAGGTATTCGATTCGATTCGAAAATGATGTCATGATTCGAAAAATTTCGAATCATTTATCGGAAAATGATTAGGCCTAGCCCTTGACGCACTTTTGTTGTAAACTAATTGTTTTAATTGTTTACTGCGCATGGATTCGTTGTTGAATTTCTGCGTGCAACGTGGCACGCCACGACAGCAAACCCTCTGGCAAAAAGGGTTTAAAATTAGAATGTTAAACTGAGAGCTTCCCATTTGAAAATCGATCGCGCTGGATTTAGTAGGCCCCTATACGCAAGCGATGCGCGGTCGACCTCTAGAGCGTTTGTGTACAGCGTATTTTGTGTATAGTATTCGTATATCTGCCTATAATTAGTGACTTTACAAATGAAGTCACGCGGCGTGAGGTGTCGACCGTGTTGTTATGGTCAATCATATTGCAAGAAATTAGAGTGATCACTCAGCAGTCACTAGATCACCGCACGCATTCACTGCTGCCGCAAGTAGGCCCTAAGTAAATTAAAGTAATGTAAATTAGGTAAATAAAATAATGGTCTGGCTCCTGTTCCGTCATCGTCTTGGAGTCTAACTCAGACTCATCGAGCGACGACCGACGGTGCGACGCCTTCGACTAGGCGAGCGAATATATTACCGCTCGCCCATACCTTTGCAAGACGAGCGACCAAGGAGAGCGATCAATCGCTCGCTCGCCTCATATGAGAAGCTCTGGTTTTTTACTCCGCTTAGATGTATGTAGGCCTACACCAAAGTGCGGTTATGCAATTGGTACAATAAGGAATATACTTACTTACCTACTTACTTACTTACTTAACTCATAAATTATTTGTGTAATTTTTAATTCTGTTAATTAGCTTAATGTTTAGTTTAACTGATTTAAATCGCAGACAAGTTATTGCTATATTAATACTATGGTACGCCTGTGCAATTAAGGTTCATGAATTACAAACTGAAACCCGCCGATTCGATTCGAGATTCGATTCGAATTCGAACCTTTACCCCCGATTCGATTCGAGATTCGATTCGACTGAAAATTTCCGATTCGCAGGTCCCTAGATCATTCATTCATTTTGCAACTGTATTTACACCATCAACAGCATTCTGGAACGTAAATCTAACATGATTTGCCAACTAGCATGCAGGAGAGGCCTCTCGTGCCTACAATCCCATATATGGGATCGGGCTACTGCCACCTAGTGGTCAATAATAAAATCATTACCCGCAACAATGACACATACCTAATTACTAAAATACATTTTTCTAAGCAATAAATAAGTTATTTTTGTTTAATAATAAATTAGTAAATTATAATAACCTTTTGCAAGTTGCCATTTTGACAGAAAATGAATTTGCAATATTTGTCAAGATATGAGGTCACTACACCAAATAACATATAAACTCTGGTAGGTATAAATTAAATATCTTGAAGAACAAATGCCAGTGTGTAAATCAACATAAAAATTATTTGACATTTGCACTTGGTTTGTAGTAATAGTAGCAGTTTTTAGTAGCATCCCATATATGGGATTGTAGGCATTAATGGGTTAAATATCACAAAACGATATAGATTTTGCTTAGACACCTGTAAATCGTAGAATTACGGGGTACTAAATAAATCGTTATTCTTCAGAGACCAACACTCATAGCAGTCAAAGGACTGGTGGTGAGCGGACGGATTCGACATGCAAGAGTTTGTTTTCGGTTTGAAAGAACGTCATTTTCGGAAGGCGAGTTTTGAAAACTATATGGATTTTATGGATTTATATTTTTCAGACAAAGTTTGCTCAAATAAATTGTCCGAAATGCGAAGAAATAAACGAAAGTTTCAGCTTGACTGTAGTTTGAGCAAGATATTGTTTCGGTTTGTGCGCCTTTTGGCGGGAAACTTATAGGGCTACTATTGTGTTTTATGAAATCAAATTTATCTGACTTAATTCTGCATAAATAAATCTGAAATATTGAAAAACAAGCGAAAAAGACCTCTCGACATCTCATCCAGTTCTTCGAATTCAGGCAAGGATATACTTGAAACACCGATTTCAGATGCACTACAGAAAACTCAAGAAATCTGGTCATCTTCCTGTGAAGATACTTCTGTCTAGGCTGTTGTGACAGAATATACCGAAAATATAAAAAAACTGAAGGCATAGATGAAGATATTGAAGGTAACGATGTGCCTGAGTCTCTTGAGGATGTGAGAAATTTCTCTTGTAAATCGCCAATGTTTCGGTAGTAGTTGTAAGGCGTCCTTGTAGCGGTATGGCTGGGTTCATAGGCGTAGACTCTGGGGGGCAGCCGGGGAACATGCCACCCAAGAATTGAGATGGACTGTACACCCAATGCAACACGTGTAGAATGAATAACCAAATGCCTCCCAATATTTTGGACAAGTTTACGCCCGTGGCCGCGTTAAGCCGCTATTTAAATTGTCGTTATTTTTATCATCATCATCATCATCATCATCATCATCATCATCATCATCATCATCATCATCATCATCATCATCATCATCATCATCATCATCATCATCATCATCATCATCATCATCATCATCATCATCATCATCATCATCATCATCATCATCATCATCATCATTATTATTACTGTTGTTATAATAGCAATAATAACGACAAGTAATGACAAATAATAACTAATAGAAATGTTCTCTTTCTCCAGCTTATATTTCAGTTCTTGACTTTAACGAGCTGTTGACCTCAAGATGTGATCTGCTGTAAACACAGAGTTTGTTTATATCTGGCGCTTTCCATTTCCACACTGAGCTTTTCTGGTTGAGTCTACGTTTCTGAAGTCTCGTTTCCATCGATCCGGATACGCGTTGGTAAACTTACCGATTTTGCATGAACAAAATATCCTTCTAAGTGGTCGACGGTAATTTATAATGCAGTGAAATATTTAAAAGAGGTGTGCAAAAGTAAGACATCTTAAAGCTTGAAACAGGTGTGGTGAGAACAACACTTCTTTTTCTTCTGTCAGCTGGACTGTTATTTAGCTTTAATAATGATAATTAAACGATAATATATTTTAATGAAAACGTCAAACACAAGATTATAAGCTTTCTATCGTCAGAACATTTAAGGTAAAAATGAGTCTGGAAAGGAAATACGGAGTTCTTGCAGCATCCTTCTTTTGTGCATCCTTCTTCAGAAAAGCCAATCGTCTTTCCTACGGGGCTTCGTTTAATTAATAAATAAATAATAAAAAAAGACAATGGCTACCATAACCCAGGCACTTCCCGTACTCTGGTAGTGCCAGTCCCAAGGCTGGATAAACGAGGGAGACGACAAAGTCATGTTTGTTATGACAATGTTCTTAAACAGTAACTAATTGCTATTGTGCACCAAATGAAAACTCGCTAAACGACGAAAACATTAGAAAAGGGTTTCATATTGACATCAACGACATTCCATAAAACAAGACGTTGATAAACTCTGAATATTGCGAATAAAAGATTTCAATTGAACACCTTTAATTGATCAGCTTCATATGCTATATAAATTTCGTTTTCGCAAAATGGATAATGACTTTCAGCAAGGACCTAATCGACAGTATAATTATTTGCCCTGCAGTGGACTCAAGCATCAAATTTCTTGACGTTAATGGGAAGTAGGAGGTTCAAATTTCAAGATTAAGATTAGGGAAAATAAATCTTAATGAAAGACTTTTGCTTATGAAGATACATAAAAATGGTCTGTGTAATCTCTTGTAAAGTTACAGAAAACATAAATCATTTATCACTATATTGTAAAAAAAACTCGAACATATTAAGCGATAAATGTATTTCATATAAAGTAGATTTAAACATTTAAACTTTGCTTGGTGTAATATGTATGCAAATAGAAGCTTATAGGCTTAAACGCCCTATTAATAAAGGAAAAGCTGTGTAAATACTGTCGTTTATAATAAGCTTAAGTAAACAGATTTTCCTTTATGTATGTAATCTGTTATTAAATTACACATTTGCTATAGGTTAGGCCTGCCTTGTTATTTCCCAAATGTTTTTAACTATTTCTATGGTTGGTTAGGCTATATCGTTGGATTACTGTGTCAAATTGAAGAGTGGAATAAGAATCTCATGTTATGGCCTTAAGCATTGCAAAATTATTCACCAATTTTTGGTGAAATTTACAAAATAGATTTACAAGTACAGTTGTCAATAGTGCGAAGTATGTAAAATATAAATAAAGGCTTTCGCTGATACATGCATGTGTTAAAACTGATGCTAAGGGTGTTTGATAGCATCAAATGTTACCGAGACTGAGGTTTTCGCATGGTGCCAGTCCGAAGATTAGATCAAGGAGGAGGGCGAATATTATTAGCTTTGTTATGACACAGTGTCGTTAAACAGAAACCAACCAACTTTAAATCTTCTGCAACGTAAATATTTTAGTTGCTGAGATTTTAATGAATCTCTTCTCTGTAAAGTTTAGGTCAATAACCTTGGCGGTCAAAAGATGTCGTTTTGCACTGATTCTTAACAAAATTCTTGAGCTTTAATAAGACACCTTTAACTCGAGTCTACAAGAAGCTATAAAATGAGCATTTCGCTCAACAGACATAATTATTATACTTTAATCTTCGGTAGATATATACATGACATTGTATTAGTACCCTCCAACAGTTGGTTCCTGTGTATTATATAGGGTTTGATTTGGTTTATGTATTAGAGTAACTATTACATTGCGTAGTGTTGCATTATTGTGTAGCTAAAGTGGAAATACACATGTAATTATGATTTATTTGCGATGCAAAGAGAGACCCGAAAAGTCTTCACTGGAATGAAAGTCCGAATGATTTAGTTCGATCACCACTAAATCCAGAAAGCAGTCCACAGCGTTACAAATTACTTCTCTTTAATGTAATATTGAATCACTGTAAAGGATTGCCACAAGATGCTGTTAACAATTGGATATCATAAAATTCTTAAACTTTGCTTAAACACCTGCAAATCGGGTCAATCTAATGTCATAAATATCTTGTTATCCTCCTAACCGTTATTATATGGAACCTTATGTAGAATTAAATAAATAAGAAAACTGATAATCCGGAATGTTTTAAAGAATATTATGGGTTAGAATTAACTTCTAAGTGTGTGTCAGCGCATTTTTGAGTGCAGCTGTAGTTTAGTTCAGTGTGGAAGATTCCATTATTGATAAATACCCTTTGCAATAATGTCGAGTGTATACAAAATGATATACATACATTTAAGCGCTATATATATATAACGCTTAAATGTGCTTACTTGACTAGGCGACAAACGCAGTAAGATTACTTTGGGACATGACAGTGCAATTATCAATATCTTGCCTAAACACACCTTATGGCAGCCATGCAAGGCGCCCGCACGAGGGGGGGTTGCGGGAATCGAACCGCGTACTGCTGCTCTCCTGGCCATGAGTGTTACCATTACTCTACCCCTCCCCGAAAAGCGCCAAGATGGATACGTTTTTGCAGCTCCTATCGGGTGGAGTGCTTGGACTAACACAGGCAACAAGTCAGTTCAGCGTGAAAGCAGAAACCCCAAACCAATGCAGAAGGAGTGAATGACGCACAGTATCAAAAGCATCATATAAGTCAAGAAGAACAATTGCTGTCGCCTTAGCCATCTCCATAGCGCTCGATGTGTCATTATGAACAGCAAGAATAGCCGAGTCTGTTCAATGAAATCTACAGTATGCAGACTGAAATTGGGAGACTAGTCAGTTGGACGATAGCACCCCCATCTTTTAGCGCGAATGTTGAGCTTAATTCTTTCATTCTGCGGCTTACTTCAGTACAACCGCAACATTAATACGGAACATTTAGCGAAGGAAACCAAATCACATTCAGAGTTAACTGTCAGTTTTTCCGAAGCAGGAAGAGAGGGCTACTATGTCCGCCACTGCACGACTAATAGGATCTTAGGAAAGGCGCCGAATGAAGTGAAGACCATTCCGTTCGAAGTCTCAAAGGGAGGTTCGCCAGAAATTGCGGAATAGGAAAATCGTCTTTTGAAAACATCTTTTAGAATAAAGTGTGGCTTCCTGTGAAGGAAAGAAACAACGGTGGCCATGCGTCAGGTAATAAGATCTGTTTCATTCGTTTATGGATACACGCTTTTACATACATACATATATACATACATATAGGCAGTTCGGATGGTGGCAAAAGGCAGTTCGTATGGTGGCAGGAGTGCCTTTTGGGACCCATTCTGCCCCAATCTTCAGCAGACTTAGACTACTAAATATAAGTCAACTTAGGCTAACACAAATTGGTAAATTTTTCTATCGGTTTGAGCATAATAACCTTCCCTCCTCATTCTGTGACTATTTCATCCCAGGATCTCATATCCACACTCACGACACTAGGAACGCTGCTGCCCTCAGACCAGTCAAAGCTCGTACCAACTCACGATTATTTAGTTTAAAGGCGTATGGGCCCAAAGCATGGGAAACCATACCTCCCGATATCCGTCACTCCCAAAATATAAACTTATTTAAATCTCGTTTGAAATCATTTATCTTGAATGGGAGTTTACTGACCTTGGAGTGACCACAGGGTTTGGCCAATGCTGGTCGGTGGGCGCACCGCGCCGGGTCGTGGGCTGCTCTTCCCCCGTTCACTTTCTCTCCTACTTATACTTTCTTTTAGGACTGATAGCATAGTATCTTGCGATAGTCCTATTTTCAGTTTCATTGTTTTTTTGTTGATGTCTAGTTAAGATATATTAATGATTAGATAAGTTTATCGATGATTTATATTGCTTTCTCTCATGCTTCCTTACCAGACTTCATCTATCTACTCCTTCTGGCTTCCCATGACTTGACAGTCACATAACTTACGCACTGCACTAGCTACTACTAGGTGTCCCTGCCTAGCGGGAGTAACCTCCCTTTAGGGCCACCTTTTGCTCTTCTTGGACAAAACTTCAATCCGACTACTTATAGTTTGTTATATAACTTGATTTTTGTTTTGTTTTGGTGGAAGCAATAAAATGATTTGATTTGATTTGATTGATTTGATACATACATACATACATACATACATACATACATACATACATACATACATACATACATACATACATACATACATACATACATACATACATACATACATACATACATACATACATACATACATACATACATACATACATCAATCAATCAATCAATCAATCAATCAATCAATCAATCAATAACTTTATTGTATCAACTGACAATCAGGAAAAACATATTTACAAGTAACAAGAAAAATTATTCAATTAATAGAGCATCCGTATACACTCCGGAGACTTTTTGCAAGACCAGAATAATCCTCAATTGAATACTCAGTATTAATAATCAGTTTGGCATGATAAGGATAACAAATGACATGTACAAGATATGTTGATGGTTCTTAGACAAAAATCTAAAAGAAAACAAGAAAAGAAACTGAAAGTTTTGCACATCTTATATGTATTGACTGAAGTTGATTAGGATAAAGATGCGCTACTTACCCTTAACTATACTTAACTAGTCTTAACTATCGGGCGCTGGGTGCCCCCCCCCCCCAACCAGACCCAGATACACGTTTTACTGTAGGCCTTCTAGATTAAGTCGCTGCACTAGAAGATGTTGCTAAGAGAAACTCCTTCAAAAGAATCCTAAACTGCCTCCTACTTTGTGCTGTCTTAATATGTAGTGGAATAGAATTCCAGATCTGCGGTCCCAGTGCTTTAATATTAAAAGCTCTAAGATTCGTGCGAACTTTTATGGGTCTATATAGTTGTGCTCCCCTTGTGTGATATTTGTGGGTCAACGATGCTTTAGCGGAATAATTAGCATAAGACATAGGCAGCATAGCATGCTCGAAGCGATAGAATAGGACCCCTGGGGGTCCGCGAAGGATTTGGCGGGGGTCCGCGAGAGCGTTCTGGAAATAATGTGATGCTTAACACTATATGGTTTTATCATTAACAGCCTGTGTTTTCAAATTCATACGCTGCTTATAGTGTGCCTGTAACTGTATGATTCACAAGGATCCAATTGGGTATTCGATCACACCAGTTTTGTGATGCTGCTGATAGTTATATATTCTTTGCGTAGGCCTACTAGGGCCTACAGTGACGTAAATAAGATGTAGGCTTATGGTCACGTTAAATTTATAGCCTAATAACACGTGTGTTTTTTATAAAATTTATTATAGGGCCTATAATTTCTGCTAATCGACTGCCAATCATTTCTGCACCCAATGTAGGCGCGATGTATATGAAGCCTTCATCAGAAGTAGGCCTACAACTAGATTCCATTTAAAAAACTTTAAGATATTCACAAAACAAACTTTGAAAGTCTACAAGTGTTTCATTTAGAAAATCAACACTGAATATGAGGCTGATTGTTTTTTCCATGGAAGAAACACAGAAGCTCTAGCTAGGACTCCAGGCTAGTTGTTTTTACATAAACGCTATATTTTCTTCTAATTGTAACTCTGGACTGACTTGGGTTTCTGAACAAAGACACTTGCTCTATAGTCTATAATTATAGCATTAAGTATTACAAGACATAGTTAGCTTTAAAAAAATGTCAAAAATGGACTCTAGTGGTTCCTCCAGTGAAGGCTTCATTTGCAATATGCTGGTCTATTTCCGGATTGTGTACCAGTACTTTGGACTTGTAGAATTAGAAATTTGTGGAACTCGCCTGGTTTTAGCCTTTAGATGAACGATAATACAGAGATTTGCAAAGCATATCCCTATTTCGTTCACGTTCGCTGTTATATGCTAACTATATAATGTTGCTGTTTGTATTATGGATAACTTTCTGAAACGTAAGAAAACAGTGCTTAGGCCTATCCAAACTAGCACCAATTACTGACAGTTTTTGCAAAGCAAAGCAAACACAAGTCATGCCTCTCGCTGACATTACTGGCTTTTGGCGAAACCGATGTTATTCATTTCTTTTAAAAAATGACTGTGTTCCATATAGTTATTGCAGGGAGTTAATAACAATTTATTTAGTGTTACTTTTTATATTATAATAGTCCTCAGCGTCATAAATAAGCAAGCGTGTATTGTGGAAATAGTCTATCTGCCTGTTATTTTTATTAAATTTTAAGGATAGGGGCCTAAATTTTGCTTTGTAAATACTGGGGTCCGCGAGCTATGCCTAGAAAAAAATAGGGGTCCCTGGTCCAAAAAGTTTGAAAACCTCTGAGCCAGAGAACCCTCAACTGAACGCCATAGGTGAAAATATCGGGGAACGGACATTATCCCCCCCGGACATTATCCCCCCGGACATTATCCCCCGGACAAAAGCCCCCCGGAGAGAATCCCCCCGATTTTAGCTAGGACAAAATCCCCCGGACAAAATCCCCCCTCTGTGTGATAAGCCTATTTCTACATTTAATTGAGAAATTTTATTAGCCCTGTTGCCCTCGTGTCAGCTTGTTAATGTTGTAAACGTATAGACTAAAGACTTGTTAGTGTCATTCAGGTGTAAAAATAAGACTTGTTAGTCGCCTAGTTCTTAACTTAAGGCTTGTTAATGTCAGGATTCGCGAGGTCCGCTGCCCAAAAAGCGGGTCAGGCACAGCGCCAAGCAGCTACAAGCCGTCTCCCGCACCCTTGTTAGCATCACTAAGGTTAACGAATGTAGGTTTTTTGAATGCCGGACAGTTACCCCCTGGACAGGTTCCCCCCCCCCGGACATATTCCCCCCGGACAGTTACCCCCCCGGACACTTTCCCCCCCGAATTTCAGTAGGTCATTTCCCCCCCGGACAAATTCCCCCCTCTGTGGATTTATGTATGTATGTATGTCTGTATGTATGTATGTATGCATATGTGCATGTATGTTTGCATATATGACTTTATATGTATGTATGCATGCATGAATGTATGTATGCGTGCATGTATGTATGCATGTATGCATGCTTGTATGCATGCATGTATGCATACATACATACATACATACATACATACATACATACATACACACATGTATGAATGTATGTATGTATGCATGTATGTATACATGTATGCATGCATGTATGTATATATGTATGCATGCATGTATACATGTATGCATGTATGTATGTATGTACGTGTGTATGTAACTATGTATGCATGTATGTATACATTTATGTATATACGTATGTATGTATGTTTTGATCATTAAAACAGAAAGCTTTGTGTATGTTGCACTGAGGGGGGAAATGTCCTAGTATGGGGGGAAATTGTCCGGGGGGTGACTGTCCGGGGGGAAATATGTCCGGGGAAACTGTCCAGGGGGGTAAGTGTCCGTTTACCAGGTTTTTTAGGTTTATTAAAACAGCGTTAGAGACAAATTTTGGACCATTATAGTCTTATAAACTTTTACGTTGGTCTGTAATCATTCTTCGAATTAAACAAACTGTAAATATATATTTCTGCTTATTAAACAAATTTAAATATATTCCGACTTATGTTGAGGTGTATGTATGTATTTATATATGTATATATGTATGTATATTTGTATATATGTATGTATATATGTATGTGTGTACATATGTATGTATGTATGTATGTATATATGCATGTATATATGTAGGTACATATGTATATATGTATATTATGCATGTATGTATATGTGTTTGTATGTATATATGTATTTTATGCGTGTATGTATATATGTATGTTTGATATATATGTGTGAAATATAGGTTATTATTTCCTAGCCGGGGGGGATAATGTCTTACCCCGGGGGGATTCTGTCCGGGGGGCTTTTGTCCGGGGGGGGATAATGTCCGGGGGATAATGTCCGGGGGGGTAATGTCCTACACTCGAAAATATCGGCCGTCGTGGTCAGAACATTTCTTGGGATTGTGGCAGTTACTAGTAAGAAGAGTGAAGTTCTGTAATTCTACAGCCTCGTTTATAGTCCCACCCTGTGGTGTTGAAATTTTCTCGTGTAGAAAGTGGTCATGAGTGTCTTCTGTGTCTTCTTCGTGAGTTGTTACGTTGCACTTTCTCAGTTTCTGTTGTGATTTTGACGGATTAGTTTTGAAAACGACAAATCGATGCTTTTAAAATCCGTCTTTGATAGAAGATATGACGTCGTTATTTACTTTCATCATTTGTAATTATTAAGATGGGGTAAAGTTTTGAATAGGAAAGGTTCGGCTAGGGGAGAAGGTCACGAAAGACGAATTATAGTGATGCTAAAATTTAATGTCAATGCTGCTAGTAATGTCGATGTTAATTTCAATGTTTATATTTTGTTAGTGTTAACATTAATGTTAATGGTAATGTCAGCGCCCTTGTAACGGCATGGTCGCGTTACGGCGCTTTAGAAATTCTCCGTTGTATTATTGTCAGTGTTATTGTTAATGTCAATATTAATGTTATTGTTGATGTACCACAGTACTTGGTGGTTGTCAACTTAATCCTCCTTTTCGTTGCTCGCCGTGTTAGGTTTCAGCTGGAGGTTGATTACGACGAGGTCGAAGGGTGCCTCACAACACGGGTAATGCTTGGGTTGAATGACGGCTGATGCGCTTTTAACCACCAGAGGGCAGGTCGAGTTCTGGTAGTTTTCCAGGTTGGCTCCAGCTCCGTTTAACTCCAGTGTCAGGCTGCCTGTGTCATAGGCCCACGATCCAACGCTACAAGTTAAGTGTACTTATTGCTAACTTGATTTGTTCACAGTGAGTTACCACGGCAATCATACTTGGTTTCACTTTTTGACTTTCCTGAAGTGGTGCAGCATAAATTTATAATTAAAATTTCAATTGCTTGCGCGTAAGGGATATAAATTAAATTCGAACACAATGTGTTCCCATGGCAACCACGATGACGTCGTTTAATTTTCCTGATTTCATGTGATATTCGCGTTTAAACCAAGGCGCATTCTACTCTTCTCGTTATATCGTTATTATTATTGATCAGTTGGTGCTATGAGTCTCAATTAATGCCCTCTATCCGACCAGGCTTGAGGTACGTCACATGCTCTGTTCATTGCTAGTTACACATAATACATGCACCCATATAATTGAAGACGCTGTACAACATACATGAACTGGCAGTTGAGTTCCTTGCCATCGGAATCACTGGAGCAGAACGTCCGATAGAGAACGAATGGAGTCCAGAATACGGTTCCATCAGAACGGACGATTAGGTTCGTAAAGTCACGCTCTTCAACTGATGTAATCCTTCAAGTAACAGTATTGTAATCGAGTGTAAATTGGAATTGATCGGGCGAAAGGTGGAGTCAATTTACGCGTAAAATACTCCGATAAGAGCAACTGCTCCAATATAGACGGTAAATTAGATTTTTGATGTAGGTTTTCTTAAAATGTGCAATGGAATATACATGGGCACAGATACAATTAGTATGTAGTTCCCAGTCTCTCTCATAGTAAGGCATCTTTACTAAAAGTCATTCAGTCAACGGCACTGGTGTTAATTTCATTTATTTTACTTCCAGTTAATTTTTTATATTTTAATAACGAACAACGTTGCTTGTATTCAATCGCGTTCTTGCGACTATTTCTACACTACTTTACGTTTTTAAATAAATAGTTATGTGCCTAAGTCAGTAGCAATAATTAGTAGCTTTTCACAGTTTTGACAGAAAAAAATGCTCAAATGTCATTTAGCCGCGGTATCTCTACAGGAGGCTCATGGCGCCAAGGGAAGTCGCGGCAACCGGTGAACGGACACTTACCCCCCTGGACATATTCCCCCGGACATATTCCCCCGGACAGTAACCCCCCGGACAATTTCTCCCCATACTAGGACATTTCCCCCCAGTGCAACATACACAAAGCTTACTGTTTTAATGATCAAAACATACATACATACAAACGTACAAACATAAATGTATACATGTATACATACATGCATACATACATGCATGCATACATGCTTACATACATGCATACATACATACATACATACATATATACATACATATATACATACATACTTACATACATACTTACATACATACTTACATACATGCATGCATACATACATATATACATACATACTTACATACATGTATACATACATATATACATACATACTTACATACATACTTACATACATGCATGCATACATACATATATACATACATACTTACATACATATATACATACATACATACTTACATACATACCGTACTTACATACATGCATGCATACATACATATATACCTACATACTTATATACATAGATGCATGTATACACATATACATACTTACATACATAAATCCACAGAGGGGGGAAATTTGTCCGGGGGAAAAATGACCTACCTAGAATCGGGGGGAAAGTGTCCGGGGGTAACTGTCCGGGGAATATGTCCGGGGGGAATATGTCCAGGGGGTAACTGTCCGGCATTCGCGGCAACCAGGTTTGGAAAACTGAGGTAAAGAAATCGATTGATGAACTCACGCGTTATAGAGCTTGGGGTCGGGAAGCCAAATCTGTTGCGCTGGAAGAACAATCTCTTCAATTCCTCCGCAATCTTCCGGTTTCCACGAGAGTCTCTTGTCCGACCAACTCTGCGTTTCACAAGCGAAATTAATTATTTAATTTATTTATTAAATTCCTAGGACGGAGTGGGGTAAATAATTACCCCAGCGGTGTTTGGATGTTGATTGCGGAGCAACTGTAAGTAGGTATAATTTGGGTATGCGGACGTTTGGTCAACGGACGGTTGGTCAAGGGACGGTTGGTCAAGCGGACTGTTCGTCAAGAGGACTGTTTGATCAAGGGTCCTTTCGTCAAGAGGACAGTTGATAAAAAAATCCGAAATTCACTGATGCCATTGAAGAATATCGTAGTAGAGTTGGTCTTTGAAACTTATAATATAAATTTCTAGTTGTATTCAATTGTAATATAATAACTGCCTGGTGTATGGGCTACGCTTTGCGAAGTCTTCATTGCTGTGCATGTAAGATGACTGGTCTTGTAATGGCGATGTCGTAATTCTTCGGTCTAGAGGTAATTAGTGGTCGTCGATTTCAAAGGGTTATCGTATATCTGTGCCGGTGCAGTTGTTTGAACTGATAAGAGAACTGGCATATTTTAAAAGCGTCTCCAATATCTTAAATTAAAATTTCTGATCAAGCGTCCTCTTGACGAAAGGACCCTTGATCAACAGTCCCCTTGATAAGAGAACTGGCATATTTTAAAAGCGTCTCCAATATCTTAAATTAAAATTTCTGATCAAGCGTCCTCTTGACGAAAGGACCCTTGATCAACAGTCCCCTTGACAAACAGTCCGCTTGACCAATCGTCCGTTGACCAACCGTCCGTTGACCAACCGTCCGTTGACCAATCGTCCTAGAATGATAATTTGACGTTCCGTGTGTTTACAAGTTACCAACAATGGCATATTCTGACTGCATAACCACCGCATTGTCATGTTATGGGAAAATAATTTTCATACTAAAGTGTCCTGGGGTAAAAATGTACACCACTTCGTCGTCGACGTCGTAATTTGGTCGTTCATAGGGCAGATACGTTATTAAAGATGTGAGCTCATAAGTGATTTGCAATCATAAATCAAGTGCAGAATCTACCATGTAGGCCTAATTGAGTTTTAATTGCTGCGTAATTGTGGAGAATTTACTTTCTAAGATGGCGGCCAAAACGGCGGCCAAAACAACAATATGTATGTCTCAGCTCATAGGTAAGCTACAATGATAAATGAAGTGTCAATTATTGTAACATTTCCCAGGTCAAGGAATCGATTTATTTTAGTGGCAATAGTTGTGTGAATACTGCTATCCAAGATGGCGGCCAATATTGCCGACCAAATAATATGTATGTGTCAGCTCCCAGGTAAGCCAGTCACCTAGGAGCTGAGACATATATATTTTTGATTTGGTGGGCATATTGGCCGGTATCTTGGAAAGTAGTATTGCGACACCATCGCCACTACAATATTTCGATTCCTTGACCTTGGAAGTGTTACAATTGACACTTCACTTGTCATTGTAGCTTACCTGTAAGCTGAGATATTACACATGTTTTTTGGGGTAAACAAATTATCCCACTCCGTCCTCCGTGTATCGTAAAAGGGCTTCGTCATCCGAGGGTTAATATCTTATCTTAAGATATCCTAAGATATCGTGTGTTACCTTCTGTCATCTCATCTTATTTTATCTTACCTTAAGATAACTTATAATATAATGTGCCTACTGCGTGGCTCACATGCGCTGGTTCAGTCCATTCTTCTCTTAACAATAATATTATTTCGTCCTCAACTGCCAGTGTTTATCACTCTGCAGGTGTTGCCAAGGTCATGCTGTTATTAAACGAATGACCTTGACAGTTGGCGTAAATCGATAGTTTCGCTGATTCATCGTGTATGCTGAAGACCCTGTGTTCGACTCTATCTGTATGTCTCCAAATGGCCCCGTGTGACTTATGGGTGTCTGTGTACGTAGCACTGAATGCTCCTGTGTGTATTGGTTGAAACTGCTCTGCATTATGAAGAGTTCTCGTTTTTCGAGGATATTAGGGTGGGGCTGTTGTCAATGTTGGTGCGAACAAACATCACTGACTGCATCGAAATTACGTATGAACAAATCCAGTTATTTTATCCAATTTCGCAGATCATATGTTACATAATAATTAATTATATCCGTTCACGAGAA
This sequence comes from Allolobophora icterica, assembly GCA_963556255.1. Taxonomy (NCBI): domain Eukaryota; kingdom Metazoa; phylum Annelida; class Clitellata; order Crassiclitellata; family Lumbricidae; genus Allolobophora; species Allolobophora icterica. The sequence continues at coordinate 67,482,417 of OY744610.1, read as the reverse complement.
AATGTAAATGTTCACATTTTACAGCGCACGACCTCTACTCTGTTCATACTTCAATGAATTGATCGAGTGAGATCCTTCACCACCTCTGTTAATTTGAATGGGTGCCACGCCTTTTAGGGTAGGCCTACTAGTATACGGAGTTAGTATGCTGGACTGTCAGCCGATATCCGGAGGTTAAAAGCTCCGTCAGGGCAGAATGATGTTTTGAGGTTTCTGTAACGCTTGGTTGCCATTTAGATTGAGATTAAGGAACTTTTCCTCTTTCTATACCTCCTCCTCCTCCTCATCCTACTCCTCTTTCTGATTTCCTCCCTCTTCTACTTCATCACAGTCTTCTTTTTCTCCTCCTCTTTCTACTAGTACTACTGCTGCTGCTGCTGCTGCTACAGCTGCAACTATTACTACAATTACTACTACCACCAATACTACATCTGCTACTACTACTTCTTCTTTCTTCCTCCTCTTTTTTTCTTCTTTTTCTTGTTCAGCTAGAGGATGTCGTCATCATCACCACTCATTTATTTTAGAATTATTTAAAGAAGACATTGTAAATGTTGTAGTATCATAGGGTAGGGTTGGATTGGGATGGACTTACCATTCGTTCCCAGACGTAAGTGATGAGTTCCCCACTCGTCTTGTCCTGATGTGCGCAGTGGAATACGATTGCAACCTTCAACACAACGTTGTCGGGTGCAACGCTCTTCTCATAATTCTGGGTGATATCCCGGAACAGCTGATCTCCATCAGTACAGCCGGACACAACTGACCACTAAATGACCAAATGAACAAAAATGACATACTCATCAAGTGTCCAGATGGCCAGCTTATCCAATACCCAAATGACAGATTGCTCAAATGACCCAATGAACAACTCATAATCTGACCAAACGACCGATTCACCAAATAACAAAATGAGCAATCCATCAAATGACAGAGTGATATCCTGAAAGTTTTGCCATGTCCTGAAGTAGAATTTAGAGTAGGCGGTCATTTCGAAATGTCCAGACTAATCAAATAAACGACTCATCATTATGCCCTACTGACAAAATGTCCAACTCGATAAATGACAAATCGGCCTACTCTTCGAATTAGAGAATTATAAAATGACGAACTCATGAAATGAGAACTTCACGAAAAGGACCAATTCATTAAATGAGAAAATGACCAAATAAGTGAAAATACAATTTGAGAAGCTAACTCACCTGCAGAAGACAAAAGACGCTCAGCATCACCAACCCAAATGTTGCAGCTGCAGACTTCATCTTTACTCGATTTCTCAGTGAACTTCAGAATCTGGGAAGATCCGAAATGCTGGTTCAAGAAGGAGTCAGCTAACTTGGTCTAACCCGAGGCAGCTTTTATATAGCACAGAGTTGTCCCAGTTTGAAGACCTAGTGTTGTCAGATTGGCTGTTATATCTAACGGCAACCACCCGACGCCAAATATGCTTTTCTACGCATTAATGGTTCTGTGTTTGCTTGTACGTCTGTTTCTATGTGTCCGTATGGATCAGTCTTGTTCCTCTTGTCGACAACCTGGTCTCAATCCAATTGTGTTTCTACGTTTGTCTCTGTCTCCGTCTATGCGTGTCTCTCTCTCTTACTCTGTTTCAGTTTCTGTCTCTCTCTCTGTGTATCTCTCTGTAAGCGTATGTGCTTCTAAATGTACGCTATTGCCAGCATGCCGTCCGGCTGCCTAATTGTCCTTCTGGTTGTATGTCTATATCTGTCTACCTTATTGCCTCTCCGTCCGTCATTATGTGTATGTATGTGTATGTGCATATCAAAAACTTGATTCGGGGACCGTGCCTTCTCAGTCGCCGGACCTAGGTGCTGAAATAGCATTCCAGATTCGATTCGCTCATCGACTACGGCGGACACCTTCAGGATGAGACTCAAAACCCAGTTCTTCAAAATCGCTTATCCTGACTAGTCGTTAGATTGTTAAGCGCCCTTGTAACGGCATGTGCGATTTTACGGCGCTGTAGAAATTGTCGTATTCATCATCATCATCATCATCATCATCATCATCATCATCGTCGTCGTCGTCGTCGTCGTCGTCATCGTCATCATCGTCGTCGTCGTCATCATCATCATCATCATCATCATCATCATCAACATCAGCATCAGCATCATCATCATCATCATCATCATCATCATCATCATCATCATCATCATCATCATCATCATCATCAGCATCATCATCATCATCATCATCATCACCATCATCATCATCATCATCATCATCATCATCATCATCATCATCATCATCATCATCATCATCATCATCATCATGTAGGCCCTATGTCTGTGTGTCTGCCTGTTTGTCAGTCTGTCTGTTTGTGTTCATCCTTCTTACTCCTATTCCATTCCAAGGTCAAAGGTCGCTTCATTTCCAGAGCAGGCCTATAGGTTTGGGGTTACTATACAGGGATCCGTGACTGGGGTCACATAGTGTAGGCCTTCGTGTGTGTTTTATGTCTCTGTCTATCTGTGTGTATGCGTTTAAATGTCTGCTTGCGTCTCTGTGCGTGTGTATGTTTACGATTGGGGTGATCTGTTTGTGTAATACATGTGCTTACAGTTGGAATGAGGCGATATCTACGGAGGGATTATAACCGTCTGATAGGTAAAGTATCACGCACCACCTAAATAAACGCCTCATTGTTATTGAGTTCATTTTATGATTTAGCCGTTTTATCACTAAGGAGTTGGTCATTTTGATTTTCAGGAGTTGGTCAATTTGTCGTAATTTTTAAGTTGACGATTTATGAGCTATTAATACACAAATCATAGCCAAAGATTTGTCCAAGCGTCAAAGCAATGAACTGTGAAATTCGCTGCCAACTCTAACATCGGTTTCTTATTGCTGCATTTGTACGTGTCTGTCTGTAAGTCTGTCTGTTGGTCTGTCCGTATCTGTCTGTGTCTTGTTTGTCAATTTGTCAATTCATACCTTGGCCTAATTCACTTTTGTACATGTGTGAGAAGTTGCAAGAAAATGTTGCAAGAAAATGTTCAGGAGTTGCACATATCTGCCAAACGTGCTGGACTAACAATAAATGTGGACAAAACAAAAACAATGGTATTTGGCAAAGAGACAATAGAAAAGGAAATAAGAGTGCAAGAGGTGGTGATTGAAAATGTAACGGAATTTGTGTACTTAGGCAGTCTGCTATAACATGGAATAATGATTGCACAAGGGACATAAAAGCAAGAATAGCAAAGGCGAAGGGAGTCATGGCAGGACTAAATACCATGTGGAAGACCAAACAAATCAGTTACAAGACCAAATTAAATATCTTAAAAACATGTGTGTTTAGCACGGCTCTTTATGCTTGCGAATCATGGACAATTAAAAAGACGGACCAGGATAAAATATTGGCATTTAAAATGTACTGCTATAGGAGAATACTACACCTAAATTGGACAATGAAGGTGACAAATTTGGAAGTTCGAAGAAGACTGAATATCAAGACAGATCTAATGCAAACAGTAATAAAGAGAAAACTAAGTCTCTTTGGGCATATAATTATTATTATTATTAATGAGCTTTTATATAGCGCCCCTTCAAGGTTATCTACTCAGGAGCGCTCCTAGTCCAACCACGGCTAAAGAGAGAAGTTTTTAAGTTTGCAAGAAACAAGGTAGAGTGAGTCATAGGGACCAGGCGAAGTGCAACAGGAAGGCCATTCCAGGTTGCAGGTCCAGCGACCGAAAAAGAACGTCGCTGCATAATGGCTGTCCGCGTGCGGGGGACCAATAGCTCGGCTTGGTCAGCCGAGCGAAGAGCAGATCTCCGCAAGACCCCCGAGGTAGAGCGACACAACTCCCGCAGGTATGGGGGAGCAAGTCCCTCTAGACAACGCCTAACCAGTGCAGAGACCCTATAGGCGATCCGCAGCGGGAAAGGGAGCCAGTGCAGAACATCCCGCATATAAAGAGAAACCTGGCCAAATCTGGGGATGCGACCAATAAGACGTGCGGCTGCACGCAAAACCCGGTCCAAACACCCAAGGCGGGCAGCTGGGAGGCCAGCGTAAAGGGCGCTACAGTAGTCCAGACGGGAAACCACAAACGCATGGACAAGGGTAGAAGCAGCTGCCTGCGTCAGAGTGCGGGAGACTACCCTTAACTGACGAAGTTGATAATAAGAGTCCCGACAAAGCAAATTAATATGTCGCATGAATGTGAGCTCTTGATCCAGAATTACACCAAGATCCCGTACTGAGGAGGCAAAGGAAACCCAGGGAAATTCAAGTGCCAGACCCTCAAGGTTAATTTTTGCAAGCTGTTGGCGCGTACCAAACCAGATATATTGGGTCTTTGCCGGGTTTAACCGTAGACGGTTTGAGGACATCCAGGCCTCCAAATTACCCACCACTCGGGCGATCTCTCGAACTGCAGCAGCAGCAGCCAATGGTGAGCAGTGGACATACGCTTGGAGGTCATCCGCATAGGACTGACTTAAGACTGCACTGGCCGCCAAGAGGGGACCAAGGTCAGCAGTATAGAGTATGTACAATAGGGGACCCAAAACAGAGCCCTGGGGCAGGCCAAATGGAGCAGGAACCCAGGGTGACCTAGCAGACCCACAAGCCACAATGCAAGAGCGGTCCTGAAGGTATGAGGTAAGCCAGTCAAGAAAATTTCCAGAGAGACCATAGGAGGTAGAGAGGCGTGTCAAAAGAATAGTATGATCAACTGTATCGAATGCAGCGCTTACATCGAACAGTGCCAATAGAGTAACCTGTGACTTATCAATGGCCCCATAAATGTCCGAGAGGAGGCGTACCAACAAGGTCTCAGTAGAGTGACCTTTTCGAAAGCCCGACTGGTAAGTTGGTAAAAGGTCATTCTTATCAAGGTGGACAGTAAGCTGAGTAGCTACTACCTTTTCAATAATTTTAGAGATAAAAGACACATTAGCTATAGGCCTAAAGTTATTAGGGTCAGCCAAATCCAATCCATCGCGTTTAGGCACCGGGATGAGGATGGATCTTTTCTGTGAGACAGGCAGGATGCCCTCACGAAGGGAGCTGTTGCAGAGGACCGTCAGGAAAGGGAGTAAAGTATCCACGAATTCTTGAAGAAGAGATGTAGGAAGCGGGTCCAAATCGCATGTTTTAGGCGCAGAAGCTAAGATGACTCGTCGTAAATCCTGGCTTGAGATTGGATCCAGGGCGGAAAGTTCACAGTTAGTCGGTGTATAGACCGGCGGAGGAGAACCGGCAGTGGTCTCTCGGACAGAATTGACTTTCGCAGTAAATGCCTCGAGAAAGGTATCTGGCGAGAAGAGTGGTGTAGCTGAGCGTCCAGCAGGTCGAGCACGGCCAAGGAGGTCATTTAAGGTCGACCAGAGCCTCTTAGGATCCCTCGAGTGGCAAGCGATCTTGTGTTCCCAGTAGGCCTGCTCTTTCCGTCTGTACTTCCGATGCATCTCGCGGACATATTGCACCCAGGCAGCACGGTCAGCAGGCAGTTTAGTGCGCCTGTAACGCCTCTCCAGACGACGAGCATGGCGCCGAAATGAACGACACTCGGCATCGAACCACGGTGTGAGAGCAGACTGGCGCGTTCTAGCTGTGTGTGATGGAAGTAAGGTGTTAACAAGATCCGTCATGGTGGTCTCATATAGGGTGAAAAGATCGACAGTTGATGCTTCGGCTAAGGTTGATGGATCAGCAAAGGCAGGAACTCGAAGTAAAGCCTCACGGAAGGAATCACGGTCCAGCTTCCGCCAGTCACGATATTGTCCTTCGGCATGCGTTGGAACCGGGTGAAAAAACGGCACTGAAGCAACGACGAGGCCGTGGTCTGAGATAGTCGGAGGTTGGACACTCAGGTCCAGCAATTGGCAGTCGTCTCGGGTTATGAGCACATCAAGCCACCCACCCATTTGATGTGTCGATTCAGCAACATGCTGCGTCAAACCAAACTGCTCCATGATGGCTGTGAACTCAGCAGTCGCAGGGATTTCTGGATCTTCAAGATGGATGTTAAGGTCACCAGCGATGACCAACTGAGAGTTGTAGAGAGCAAACTGCTCGAGCAGGGTGGTGAATTCACTGAAGAATGTCGTTGTTGGTGGTTCGGAGCCTGGACGGTAGATGACAAGGATCGTCATAGGGCCACAGGACGACGACGCCGTGACAGCCAAGACCTCAAAGGTTGTTGGAAGAGTAGATATGACAACCGGTCGAAGAGGCAGGACCGCCCGGTGGTATATGACGATGCCACCACCCCGAGAATCCTCATCTGAAACGGCGTTCCTAGGACGGTCGACGAAAGAGTAGCCCGGCGGCGAGGACCGGCGCAGGGCTACATCCATTGAGGAATGGTGCCACGATTCAGTAACCAATAGGAAGTCAAGATCGTTAGAGAGTATCGTATCTGCAATAGTAACGTATTTTTTCCGCAAGGAGCGAATATTCCAAGTGGCAAGGCGGACGCTATCTCAACTGGAAGACGAAGACTTGGTCGGAGAAGAAGCTGACGACGACGGCGAGGTGCACGTCGACGATGGTGTAAGCGCCAAATCAACCCCGTCCCGCAGCCGGACACTATCTCGACTGGAAGACGAAGACTTTGTCAGAGAAGAAGCTGACGACGACGACGAGGTGCACGTCGACGATGGTGTAGGCACCGAATCAGCCCCATCCCGCAGTCGGACAGCAGCAGCAGAAACCGGTGGTAGAGCTGGAAATGAGTCCCGAGCACGGGCTGACGCAGGCCGCCATAGTCGAAATTGGAAAAGAACTTTCCTTGTTCGACGGCAAACATGATGAGTGTGAGAATAATACGAACGAATCAGCTCAGACGTATACGTGAAAGTTGGCGTTGGCGGTACATCCATTAGTATTCCGTTTAAAGGCATAAGGTAGTTCACTCACTGTAAACCTCAAAACTATAATAGTTAATCCAGTCGTTGAAAAGAAACAACGTGACAAAATCTGAACTTATTAGGTAGAGGCTGTTGACGATGCAACGATGAGAGTAGAGGGGTTGTTGGCAGTGCAACCACGAGATTAAACGGGCGTAAAACGCCAAACGCATCAATAAAACTCCAAAAGTCTACAAGTCCGAGACGACTATCAAACAAAACTACGAGATTCAGATTCTAAAAATTCATCTGGAGATGATATCCAGTCGCATTTATAGAGATATAGTTATAAATTCAAGAAAACCTAATAATAGTAAGAAACCGCAGCGGACTAGAGTTCTCACGCAACGAGGCGCCACATATGTAGAATGGACGACAGTAGAAAAATAAAAACTGTGATGATGGGAACTATGGATGGAAATGGGCGGAGGGGCAGACCCAACAGAGAGTGGACAGACGACATCGAAGACTGGTGTAAACAAGATCTGCACAACTTAAGAATATTAGCACAAGACCGAGGACTTTGGAAAAAAATTATTAAATATGCATTGGACACCTACGGGCACGACTCATATATGGCCGGACACCATCTGATCATATCACTGATCTGCTGCGCGACAACCTTCACTGGCTGCGCGTTCCTCAGCGGATAACGTACAAACTGTGCCTGATCACGTATAAAGCACTGCATCACCTCATGCCAAATTACATCTCGGATTTCTGCGTTCGTGTGGCAGACAACCAGAACAGATGTCGGCTACGATCGTCAACAAAAAATCAATTACAAGTACCGCGGTCTTCTACGAGATTTGGCGACTCTTCCTTCGCTGTCACGGGACCCACTGCGTGGAACAATCTTCCTGACCACGTTAGGAATGCACCATCGCTGGAGTCATTTAAATCACAGCTGAAGACATATCTTTTTAAACTTTCATACGACTGCCAACTTTTGTAACTTATGTACAGCGCCCTTTTCTTCGGCCTCGGCTGTGCTACGGCGCTATATAAATCGTCTTATTATTATTATTATTATTATTCGGCCCATGGATCCTGATGATGATGATGATGACATGTGTGTGTCTCTGTGCTTTCATGTATACATATACACGACTATGCGTATATATATATATATATATATATATATCATTATATTATATATATATATATATCGCTGTCTCTCTGCCTGCATCTGTATGTGTATATGTCTGCATGGCAATCCAGCTGCCTATTATCTTTCCTACTGTCTGTCTGTCTATTTGTCTGTCTACATTCCGACTTCATGTAACTTTTTGTCTGTTTTGTATACACATGTATCTTTGTCTGTCTGTCTGTGCGTGTATGTGCTTGCGGCTGTCTGTCTCTCTGTGCCCCTTCTTCTTTTCTCCCGCCCCTTTCTTCAACTCCACTCATCCGGGGGCGAGGTGCGTTTGGTCTCAGTGTGTTGCATATATTTGTCTATGGTAGGCCTATGCACTCCTTCAGTTTGTGTATTAGACGTAGATCACGTCTGATATAAACAAACTGAAAGAGTACGCCCCATACACAAATAAACATAACACTCAGAGAGACTATAAACGAACCTCAACGATGTTCGAGTTGTATATCATATACTATATATTTAGGGCTACAAGCAATTGAAAATACGCGATGTTTGCCGACGGATAACTCAGTCTCACGCACCATCTGGCGACGTATCCCCTTTCTCGAAGTCTCAGGCGGACCACTCAAATAAATCAAATCAAAGACTCAAGACCTAATTGTTATTGTTATTATTATTACCATTATAATTACTGTTATTATTACCATTATCAGAATTATTATTAATATTACTACTATTAGAATTATTATTCTTGTCGTCATTATCGTTAATAGCCTACTATTATCATTATCGCTATCAATATTATTAGTATTATCAATATTACCTGTATTATCATTACTGATATATCATTACTACTAATTGTTGGAGTTGATGTCTTTGGTGGTGGTGCTAACCTTATTTAAGCGAAAATTACTAGAGTTGTGATAGCCTGACACTGCTACAGTCATGGATACCTGACCTGAAATGGTCACATTATGAAAGACGTCCTAGTTAAATCTTTGTTTGCAACAACATAGTTGTCTTACACTATTGGGATTACACGATTGTAGAATATGTGGTCTGTTGCACGGTGTTAATAACTGTTGTAAAACATAGACACTCTCAGTATGATGATTTAAAAACAATGTCAGTTTGGAATAAGTAGCCTAACCCAGTGGTCTCCAACCTTTTTTTGGTGAGGAGCCGCATTGCGCAGTTTAGCAACTTTTGGGAGCCGCATTCCAAAGTTTAGCAACTTTTGGGAGCCGCATTGCGAAGTTTAGCACCTTTTGGTAGCTGCCATGGGTTTAGGTCGAATTTAGGAGCACAACAAATACTAGTGGATAGCACTATTACAAGGAAAAAGTCCACTTTTATAGCAGAATTTTATTTCGTCACAGAAATGTCATTTCCTGGAAACCTCTGGAGAGCCGCCACAGAACTTTTCGAGAGCCGCATGCGGCTCGCGAGCCGCGGGTTGGTGACCACTGGCCTAACCTGTATAAGCTTAAGCTTTTGTTGGGCTCCGTTTGTACGTTGATGTATGATTATGTCGTGATGATTTTGTGGAATGGTACAAATAAATAAAGTATATCTTAATTCAGCTGCAGGTCCTTAATTCAAGACCTAGAACCCATCGACTACGTGGCTAACGCCTGCAGAGTTAAGGCTGCTCTTGCCTGCCAGGACAACATGGAACCTACCTGCAACTCCTTGCAATATTCCCAGCCATAGACGCCGACTTTTAGTAAAAGGTACTTGGGCAAGAATTTCATTACCATGATCCCGTGATCGGATTACCCCCAGGAACGTAACTAGCGTTAGCCTTGTTTGGGCCTTAAGCCCCCAAACGAAGCTGAAGCCCCCCTCAAACAAATGAAGTCGTTGTATGCTTACGGCTAAAAATTCGTATGAACACTGTATAAATGTTGCCGTCCATTAAACATTAAACATGTACGCGGTAATATCAGTGATATCGATCTTTCTAAGCAGGTGTTCTTTTAAAGCATTTTAATGCAAGACGTAAATGGGCTTTTCGTGTCAATGTGTTCTCACAGCTCACGTCATAATTATTTCACCGCCGATTAGGAGGGATCGGGTCTCGCGCTCAGGTACACAGCTTGTGTGTGCCTGTCTATCTGTCTTGTTATCTCTGCTGTTTCCGTACGTCTGTCTACTTCCGTGTTTTTCCAGTTCAACTCGTTGAACTGAAGTTAATATCCAAAACGCATAGTCGTATTGTATTGTATTTAAACATTTATAAAGCGCCTCTAGTAGGGTGAACCGTTCAGAGGCGCTTCCAGTGCGCAAGGCCAAGAGAAAAGAAATGTCTTGAGGAAAGCAAAAGTAGACGAGGGGTTACCTATTGAAATTTGAGAGCGAGTAGAAGGAAACAGTGTATTCCAGAGAGAGGGACCAATTGAGGCAAAAGCTCGGGACTTCGCCATAGCTGTTCTAGTATGATTAACTGCAAGATCAAATCTGTCAGAGAAGCGAAGTGGACGATGCGAGGAGACAGAAAGAGGCCGGTGAATTACATCAATTAAATATTTGGGGGCGAGACCCCGCTGTGTCTTGGATACCAGAATAAGGATTTTAAACTTAACACGTGCAGAGAGAGGAAGCCAGTGCAGTTTCTCAAACATGAAGGATGAAATGCGTGAGTAGCGTGGCAGACGTGCTATTAATCTCGCAGCTGCATTTAGGACTGACTGCAGAGGCATGAGACGGACCTTAGGAAGACCAATTAGAAGCGAATTGCAGTAGTCAATTCGGGAGCAAATGAAAGCATGGACCAGCGTTGTGAAAACAGAGGATGAGACAGATTGTCGAACAGCCCTGAGACGCCTTAAGTGGAAGTAGGAAACACGTGTGAGGTTAGAGATGTGATCTTTGAAGGAGAGAGAGCTATCAAGCGTAACACCCAGGTCACGTACACTTGATGAAAAGGAGTAATGTGGAAAAATTTCCGAGAGGAGAACAAAATCAATCTTCAGCAACTCTTGAGGGGAGCCGAACCAAATGAACTGGGTTTTGGAGGCATTAAGAGAGAGACGATTTGAGGACATCCAGGAATGGAGAGACTTCGATAGAGACTCAATACGCTCAACTAAGTGCAGCTGGGATGAAGGAGACCCATGGACAAATGCTTGTACATCATCCGCAAAAAGATGACCAGCAGCTCCCGAGAGTGGAAAAAGAGAAGGTATGTCAGCCGTGCAGAGAATAAAGAGTAGAGGACCAAGTACAGAGCCTTGAGGAACGTCCAGCTTTATTTGAATCCATTTTGTTCTAGAGTCACCCGATATAATCATGTGGGTGAGTCATATCGAGGTCAATGGCGGACCAATTCCAGCCTTCCTTAACTTTGGCTATACCGTATGCTCCAGATTTGCTAAGAGAAGTTGCTTAAGCCCCCCAAACGAAAAGTCCTAGTTACGTATGGTTGCTGATGATCTCATCGCCTATCCTGCCCTGTCTTTCCTCTACCCGAAAAAGCCCTTCCTCGAGCCCTTTGGCGGTTGAGTCAGTCTTACCAGGGGATGCGGGCCGCACCGGGTGACACGCGGTAATATCAGTGATATCGATCTTTCTAAGCAGGTGTTCTTTTAAAGCATTTTAATGCAAGACGTAAATGGACTTTTCGTGTCAATGCGTTGTCTCAGCCGACATAATTATTTCACCGCCGATTAGGAGGGATCGGGTCTCGCGCTTAGGTACACAGCTTGTGTGTCTGTCTATCTGTCTCGTTATCTCTGCTGTTCCTGTATGTCTGTCTACTTCCGTGTTTTTTTCAGTTCAACTCGTTGAACTGAAGTTAACATCCAAACGCATAGTCGTGAGTCATATTGAGGTCATTGGTGGACCAATTCCAGCCTTCGTTAACTTTGGCTACACTGTATGCTCCAGATTTGCTAAGAGAAGTTGCTTAAGCCCCCCAAACGAAAAGTTGCTGATGATCCCATCGCCTATCCTGCCCTGTCTTTCCTCTCCCCGAAAAAACCTTTACTCAAGCCCTTTGGCGGTTGAGTCAGTCTTACCAGTGGCGTCATTAGGGGATGCGGGCCGCACCGGGTGACAGATGGAGTGACACCAAAATGACTGTCTAAAAATGTTTGTCCAGAGTTCCAGCAGAAATTTACTATTTTTAATTAACAATAACAGATAACAACAAAAACATGTTTTGTAAACTCAGCTTAATGTACTGTATCAGTATCAATTTTACCTAAACCTGAAACTCTATGCTAATTTAATTTTTTGAACCCTCTAATGCGCTCCGATCAGTGCCGTCATTATACTGTATGGTCTGCTAAGGGCCAAGGGAGGAGGTCCATGGGAGTGACACCGTGACTTACCGCACTGCGTTACACCAACCCTAGTGACGCCACTGAGTCTTACCTCGGATAGCCAATCCTATACCCCGTGATCGATCGAGTCGAGCTACTACGATCGACTTGGCTCGGCCGACGATCGATAATAGGGCTTATTTCCAAAACCTGTTAAGTCCATTCGAAGCATAACAGAGAAAACGAGTTTTTTATGAAAAGTCGCTGCCATTCACTGCGATGTGTTTTTTTCTAAAATTGTGTTTTGTTACCATAATAGCCCTTTTAGATAAAGGAAGTTTTTGAAATCTATGCGTTTCCGTTTCTATTATTTGCAGCCATACAAGCATTATTTACTTCCAAAACCTGTTAAGTCCATGCAGTGCGTATCCGATTATGAGCTTTTTTCGAAAAGTATTCTTTCTTACTGAATAGTCCTGTGACTCTAGCTTATTTTATTACTAGCTGGTGAACCCGGCGATGCCCGGGTTTCGGAGATTTTGGGCCGGGACACCATTGTAGCGGTCAAAACGGGGGACGCGAAACTGCTTAACCCGGCGTTTTGGGTGTTTCAATCCCTCTAGCGAATAAGCAACTAAACACTGCTTAACCCGGCGTTGCCCGGGTTTATTTCAGTGAAAGTTTCAATCCCTCTAGCGAATCCGTACTGTAGCTGCTTCTCCCGGCGGCGCCATCTGGCGAGTGAAAATAGGTTGAGTGTAAGTTTTTTACCAGCTAAGAATGCATTGCCCGGGTAGGTTTTGGCCCGGGACACCATGGTAGCGGTGAAAACGGGGGACGCGAAGCCTCACACTGGGTGTGTCATGCCCACCCCTACACAGTAGTGGAGGTTTTGAGTGAAAAGCTCGAAAACTATAGAAATGCATCCCGGTCAAAGACGCTGTGACAGACGGATTCTTCTCTTTATTTATATAGTTGGGCCTTAAACATTGAAATCTTTTTTCCCTTCTTGCCAATCGTGTGATAACAATGTTCACCATTATACACTGATTTTACACCCACTTTCATATTTTCGTATCTGATAACCTTTACCTCAGACAACTTAAATCCAAAATTCACCTTGAAGAAGGCCTTGGACTGTGCCTTAAAATCACTGATGTCCCAATCTTCACCCAAAACATGAACACTGAACAGTGCCAAAACTTTCGTAAATTCGGTGATATTCAGTAGGCAGCATTATTGTTTAAATTTTGCGGAAAACCTCGATTCTACCAAACACCCTATCAGCAGGCAGGAATGAGTGCCCTCTCATGGGAAAATACTGCTCAACAGTCATGTTAGGCTTCACAACATTGCAGTAGTACTGACATACTCCAACAACAGTTGAGTTTCTGCTTTGGGATACACAAGCATCTGAGAATAATCTTACTTATTAGTAATTAAACAAAACTCAATAATATATAATATTCGTAAGTGCAATTAAAAGGTGTCTAATCGAAACCTAGTATTTACAAATGCTGCATTTTCCTGTGCTTATCACAGTTTGCATCCGGTGATTTTTCCTTCTGTGCCGTGACGTTTTGTTTTCAAAATATTTTTCTCCCACTTCTCTGGACATCTCTTACGCTTTCCAGGGCTGTAGTGGTAAAATTAGAGGCGAGTACACGATACCGGTTAGTTTTCGGAAACAAATAATATTAGATGTCAGTATACGCTACAGTATTTTAGTATAAATAAATAAAAATATTTTGTGAGGCGAGTATACGATCTCTAGAGGTAAGTATACGCTGTATATCCGCGTATACCTTCGACTACAGCCCTGACGCTTTCTGCTTTCATTAGGAGAAACGAGCTGGGAATAATCTTCACAAATTTATTATATCTTCCGCCATGTTAAACACGTATCACGTGACCTCGAAAACGTCACGCCATTGGCTGTTGGACATAACAGGTTTTGGAAACGAAACCAGGCAGGACTTAATGGCTTTTGGAAACAACGCAAAACTTACCTGGACCCTAGTTATGGTTACTTAAGCGGTTTTGACCCTCAACTATACAGAAAAACATGCATTGCCATATTTACTAGCAGCTGATGCCCAGATCTAATTTTTGGCAAAAAGTGGACTTAACGGGTTTTGGAAATAAGCCCTTCGATTCGATCGACTTTGTCGACTAATCGACCTTTCGATCGACTTGGCAAATAAACGATCGGCTTGGTCGACTTTGTCGACTTGGACTGTAGCCTATTGTCTCTTAATTGGCCAAAATTACTGCCGACTGTTGCATTCTTATATTCCAGTGCCTAACTTACTTATGAATTTCAATCGCACACTCTCCATGAAACTGTCAAATTGTAATTGACCTGATTGTCCGAACACTGTAAGCGTAAGTAAGTAAGTATATTCTTTAATAAGAAACACTAGCAAAGAGACTAGCGTCGACATTATTACAACTAAAGTGCCTCAAATGAGGGGGACGATGAAGGTAAATATCCCTGACGCACCAGGCTCCTGACTATAGGCCTGTATTCCCTCTAGGGCCTCGTCCTCATGTCCGCTCGCAAAATCTACTACACGGGTGTTTAATAAAGCATCCTGCCAACTGCAGTGGTGCGCATCATATCAAATAAATAGCACCCCGAAAGCCCACGTGACCTGAGAACCCGGAGAGCGTAGAAAGACTGTCTTGCCTTAATGAAAAGGTGTGGATGTGACTGGAGAACCCACATTTCTGATTAAGCTGAACACTAAGAGTATTAACCCTTATACGGTAACCGTTTTTTGGTTACAGTTTTCGGTAACCGGGGGGTAAAAAATTACCCCCAATTTATTTTCGTCAAACCTAGGGAAATGTTTAACCAATTTTGGTCATGTTTAATTTATCTGATAGACAAGGACAATAGACAATATTATTGAATGTAATAAGTAAGAAATCTTGAATTAAAATGACGACTCGTTCCAATATGGCTGTCTAAAGCGAAAGTAGTAATAAGTTGTGAGTCAATGCTACCATGCTACCAGTTTCAGATACTAATCACTGAAGCCAAATGCTGTGTCGTAGTGTTGATTGAAATAACTAACTGCATGCAATAACAAGCGGCTGTGCAGTGCTGTAATAGTCAGTAACTAATGACGTTTACAAAATTTCACTTCACAAAACTGGATCTCATCGACCTTGACAACAGCATCAGCAAGAGTAATATTTTGTTCTGCTCTTATTCTTAGAGCAGCTTGGATTTTGATATACATTGATTGCTTATCCCAAAGGGACTGTTTTGCCAGAATTTTTGGAAGTGAATGGCAGGAGGTATAGAATTAATTCTTTTGTACCTAGACCTCTGAGATGTGATCATTGCCAAATGTTTAGTCACTCTAAATTATATTGCAGACGAAAAGCTGTGTGCAGCAGATGTAGTGGTAGCCACTCTTATGTCGATTGTCCAGATAAAACTTCAATAATATAATCCAACAGGAAATGGAAATCACACAGCAAAGAATGACTAATTCATATGCAAAAATACAACAACCACATATCTCCAACAATTCAGTTCTATCAACTACGGTGTTTACAAATACATAGTGCAGAAATGATTTATCCAGGACCGGAATATAAAACTTTATTCTTCATAGTAGTCTGCCGCTAGGTGGCAGCGCAATGTGGCACAGCTGAAAACGACATTGTGAAGACAAAACATATCTAGGAAAAGTCACAAAAGCAAAAGTCTTTTTTGTTTTATTCAAAAGAAGCGTACGAAAAAAAGTAGACTGGGGGTTATTTTTTACCCCCCGGTTACCGTATAAGGGTTAAGAGTGTGCACCCTAGCGATAACCTCTAGAATGGAAGATGGGGGCAATGTACCCCAGGGACCGGGTGCGTGCATTTTAGGCCTATTTCACTAGTCGTGCTCATAATATTAACGCTTGGGTGACGTAGCCACCAAAAATAGTAAGTAAAATATTTCGGAGTCGAGTCAAGTCGAGGAAACAACGATCGACTCGACCTGTCGAAACATTTGATCGACTCGACTTGCAAGTCGATCGACTCGGATCGAGTCTAAGATTTTTCTAACGACTCGACTTGGCCGAGTTTCGACCGACTTGATCGACTGACTCGATCGATCACGAGGTATAGCCAATCCTTGCTTGGTTAGGTAAACAAGAGACGTGATAATGTGATGCAGTGAAATCTCTGCTGCAGCCATATCATCTCGCTTTGCCTTCGACAAACTGCTGTGGACATAACACCTTCAGCTGCAGATACAACCACTAATTGCATGCAGCTTTGTGACAATCGTAGGCCTACTTCTCGCGGCTTTTGAATCTTTCAACGGCGTGCTTCCAGTTAATGAAACCATCTGATATACATGTAAACGACCGCTTTACAAACTTTTAACTGACCAGCCAGCGTTAAGTTTTATTAAGCATATTGAATTTTTTTATATTTTGAATGGTCAAAAAAGTACTGGGGCGAAAATACACTCTCGCCCCAGAACCTTGGTGAGTACTGGGGCGAAAGTCCCTATTGCCCCTGTGGAGTCGCCGCCTATGTTCCCAGCCCAGGTATCTTCGCGAACTCATCTCTACTCGATCATCTTCCTACCTAAGTCTTTCCCGACCACCAGTTACTACTCATCTGAAATTCTCCAACCGATCCATCTTCCACATCGACTCTGGAACGATCTCTCCCTGAATTCCGCAACATTTCGGTTTGTCCATCACGACTATCACTCACCCAACATCGTCTGCTCAGGCTCCCCTACATGTCATCACTCAGGTTCTCCGTTCAACACAAAAGTCTCAGCTTTTCAAAACTTTCTACCATGACTCATCTGATCTTCCGCCTTTCAAGCTTTGTCGTCCTAAACAAAACCCGTTCTAGTAGCTCCTCTGCCTCCTGTCTCTGTCTCTGTCTGTCTCTGTCTGTCTCTGTCTCTCTCTCTATGTCTCTGTCTGTATGTCTCCGTCTGTCTGTCTCTCTTTCTGGCATCCGGACTCTGATCTCCACTGGACATCGGTCTATCTGGTACTACTCAGCGCCTGCGAATAGCTGGTTTCAATGAATATTCACTCAGTAATATCCTTCGAATTCCACCGCTGCCCGTTTGAATGAGTACCACATCATTTCTGATCCACGTTTACTGACCGTATGAGCCCACGATGCAAATCTCCTGATTTCAATTAATGTCAATAGGTTGAGCGGCCATAAGGGAAATGAAAAACAACAAAGCTGAAGGGATAGACAACATATCAGCAGAAATGCTGAAAAACCTGGGGAAAGGAGCCATGAAAGAACTGATAAGGCTATGCCAAGAGATATATATATATATATATATATATATATATATATATATATATATATATATATATATATATATATATATATATATATATATATATATATATATATATACCCAGAGCGTCTGATTTAAGGCGAGCGATCGATCGCTCTCCTTGGTCGCTCGCCTACCAAAGGTACAGGCGAGCGATTTACCGCTCGCCTAGCCAAGGCTTCTCGCCGTCGCTGACAGTCGGTCGTCGCTCGCTGACGTTGAGTTAGACTCCAAGACGATAGGCGACCCTAAAGCCAGATCATTATTTATTATATGCAGCTAAACGAACGGATACGAGACATAAAAGTGACGCCAGGGCTCAAAACCTGTCACATGTCGGTTTCTGACCTTTTTATTTAGTCATATTCTACAATTAATCTGCTTCAAAATACTTTTTACAAAATGAAAATATCTTTTTGCTAACTGAAGTTATGCTCGTTTGATTCTTTCATTAATATATAGTGAGAAAATCGAATAATATTTTTTGGAATATTCATGTCATCAGAGTCCTCAGCAACCATTACTTGATTGTACTACAATTTTGCTGGGCAGTAAAGGGCTATATCCTGTATCGAATAAAACAAACGGCATCAAAATCGGATTACTACATTGCAAATTATGGCAAATTCATAGGCAACTTGTGAATTGAAGAATGTTCAATATTTTTGACCCCTCTCGCCTATTTCGGCTTCTAGCTCAATATCTAGGAAGCGACATGCGACGGGTTTTGAGCCCTGGCGTCACAAAATATGCTGTACACAAAAGCTCCCAAGTCGATCGTGCGTCGCTCGCCTACTCGACCCAGCGCGATCGATTTCCAACCCGCCTACTATTTTCAAATCAGACGCACCGTATATACCACAGGAGTATGGCCAGGGGACTTCCTGCAATCCATAACAATACCAATCAAAAAGAAACCAAATGCAACGGCTTGCGAAGACCATCGCACCATCAGCCTCCTCACCCACGCGTCAAAGATCATGATAGGAATAATAACAAAGAGAGTGCAAGCAAAGACAGTACCTTATGGTACTCATATAACCAGAGGCAGTCGATGGGATAGGAGAGGACCAATTTGGAATTAGAAAGGGCATGGGAACACGAGATGCGATCGGAACATTAAGGGTACTAACAGAGAGGAGCTGCCAAAATGGACAAGATGTGTATATAAGTTTTGTGGACTACGAAAAAGCATTCGATAGATTTGACTGGAGAAGGCTGATACAGGCACTGAGAAGGATGGGGGTAGACTGGAGAGATAGACGACTGATAGGAAACCTGTATATGGGACAAGAGGTGCGACTAAGAATAGATGGAGAGCATTCGGAACCAGGGAAACTGTGCAGAGGAGTGAGGCAAGGATGTCCGTTATCACCGTTACTCTTCAATATTTATATAGAAGAGCTTATTAGAGAATTATTATTATTATTAATATTCTTTATTGAAAAACCAAAAGCGAACCGCACATTGGTGAACAAGTAAAGAAAAAATATAAAACATAGAAGTAATAAAAAGATAATAATATTTGAAAAAGGAGAGTAAATTTAACAAAAATAAAAATCACTAAGCTAACAACACTACATCAAAAGCATCATAGTAGTAGAGAACTTTAAAACTATAACTATTATCTAAAATGGCTGGCAGCTTTACTAATTAAACAACATCAAAAAGCATCCTAATAATAAAGCTTTTTCTAACCAGATTATCAGTATGGGGTGAAGTAAGATTGTGGCCTCTGGGGCGCAACAGATATCCTGTTAATTTAATTCGAGGCAATAAATCATGAAGGACATGCACCATTAAAGCTTCTTATGGCTGAGAAGAGACGAGCATCAGCTAGTTGAGCATAGGAAGGGTTGTCTTCAGGTAAGTAATGTCCTCTCATTAGTTTTATTATGATTGAAGATAGTTTATCCCGATCACTTTGAGTAGTAAAACCCCACCAGGCAGGAGAAGCATAAAGTATTCTAGAGAAGATTGTTGCTCTAACCACATCATAAAGGCAAGGTCCTTGTAGACCGTGAGCTACTAAGGTTCGAAAAGCATATATGGAGCGGCGAGCCTGACTACAAATTCGGTTAACATGATTAGAAATGTTTAAATTGTCAGATATAGTTACTCCTAAGATTGATAAATTGGAAACTCTAAGGAGTCCAGGTGTGGATAAAGGAGCGTTTGTATTAGTAAACTTCCCTCTGGGTCTGTGTAAAATCATTTCATACGTTTTACTGTGATTTAATTTCAGGTTACAAGTTTTGGCCCAAGACTCAACGTGCTCTAATTCGGAAGGGATCGTTGAACTGTTAGAGGAAGGTGTTAAGAGATAGAAATCATCAGCGTACTTAATAAGAATATTTTCAGGATGTAAAGTTTTAAGTCTTGAAATGGAAACAATGAAATGTGTGGGACCTGAACTAGAGCCTTGAACTATGCTAGCATTAATTTTGATTAAAGTTGATAATTCATCATGGAATTTAGTACAATGTTGTCGACCTTCTAAGAAATTAATTGACCAATTATAGACATTATCTGGAATGGACAAACTGATGAGAGATTCTGCTAAATGATTATGACTTATGGAATCAAATGCCTTGGAGAAATCTAAAGCGATCAAGTGAACATGCTGGTTGGAACTTAGCATATGAGTAACATGATGAGTTAGTGCTATTAAGGCAGCAGACGTGGATCCAGTGGGGCGAAATGCAAATTGATCAGAGAAAGGTTGATTTAGAATAGGATTTGTTAGAATAGGATAAAAGAAACGACTGACTAATTGCTTTTCCATAATGCGACATAGGATGGGAGTTATAGAAATAGGCCCAAAATCTGCTTCAGAGAGAGGGTTTGCAACCTTAGGAACAGGAGAAATTCTACTTATTTTCCATTGGGGAGGAACGAAGGAGTGAGCTAGAGAAAGATTAAAGAGATGAGCAACGGGTAACGCAAGACCAAATGCGGATTCCCTAGGCCTAAGGAACTAAGGGGGTAACCCATCCGGACCGATTGAGGTGCTTTGATGCTAATTAGAAGTTGACTGATTTCGTAATCATTAAAAATATAATCCAACTGATTATATGCAGTTAACTTTCCCAGAGGAGAGATATAATCGAGTCGTGAGAAATTTTCCCATAGTGTTGATTAAGGGATTCAGAAGTGATGTTAGAATTATACGTAGACTGTTGAGGTTTATCTCCTCTCAAACGATTGACACATTTCCATAGTTCAGTTGATCCTCGCTTGGTTTTTTCAAAGGTTCGAGTATTCTGTCGCGTTATGAGGACATTGAAGCACTGGAAGACATGGAGTAGGGGAGGGGATAAAGGTTGGTGGTCGACTGATAAGGGCTCTCAGGTTCGCAGATGACCAGGCGATGATGGCGGGAAGTCAGAGAGGCCTGCAGATAATGATGGACCGACTAAACACAACATCAATTGAATACGGTATGAAAATCAACATCAAAAAGACGAAGGTGATGAGAATAAGTAAAGGAAAAGAAATTGTAGTCAGAATAAAAATTGGTGAAGAGGAAATAGAGCAAGTAAAAGAATTCTGCTACCTGGGAAGCATGATTACGACAGATGTCAAACGCCATAATGAAATTATAAAAAGAATAGCACTAGGTAAAGAGGCATTCACAAAAAGGAAAGAGCTGTTGAGAGGAAAAATGAACAGGACTCTGAAGAAAAGAATGGTAAAGACACTGGTGTCGAGTGTGGTGTTGTACGGATCAGAGACTTGGACCATGAGGAAAGCGAACATCAAGAAACTGGAGGCGTTCGAGATGTGGATCTGGAGAAGAATGGAGAAGATCAGCGGGACAGAACATAAAACAAATGAAGTGTTGGAAAGGGTTAAAGAAGACAGATCCTTGATAAACACACTAAGAAAGAGGCAGAGGAAATGGATCGGACACACGCTGAGAGGGGACTCTCTGCTAAGAAGTAAAATCGAGGGAAGAATGGAGGGGGAGAACAAGGGGAAAACCAAGCCAGATGATGCTGGATTGGATGCTGAAAGAAGGATACAAAAGACTCAAGGAAGAGGCTCAAAATCGAGAGAATTGGCGACGTTGGAACCTGCCTGAAAGCAGAGAACCAGAAGAAGGTTGACCTTTGTATCGGTAATTGTAACAGCAATTAGTAACTTCCATTGGGCCGGTGTCTAATACATAGCACTGACATTCCTTCTCTTTTCCCACTCTCGGGAGCTACTGGTCATATCTTTGCTGATGATGTGCAAGCTTTTGTCCATGGGTCTCCTTTATCTCAATTGCACTTAGTTGAGCGTATTGAGTCTCTATCTAAGTCTCTCCATTCCTGGATGTCCTCAAATCGTCTCTGTCTTAATGCCTCCAAAACCCAGTTCATTTGGTTTGGCTCCCGTCAACAGTTGCTTAAGATTGATTTCGCCCTCCTCTTGGAAATCTTCCCTCACTACTCCTTTTCATCAAGTGTACGTGATCTAGGTGTTACGCTTGATAGCTCTCTCTCCTTCAAAGATCACATCTCTAACCTTACACGTGTTTCCTACTTCCACTTAAGGCGTCTCAGGGCTGTTCGACGATCTGTCTCTTCCTCTGTTTTCACAACGCTGGTCCATGCTTTAATTTGCTCCAGAATTGACTACTGCAATTCGCTTCTAATCGGTCTTCCTAAGGTCCGTCTCATGCCTCTGCAGTCAGTCCTAAATGCAGCTGCGAGATTAATTGCCCGTCTGCCACGCTACTCACGCATTTCATCCTTCATGTTTGAGAAACTGCACTGGCTTCCTCTCTCTGCACGTATTAAGTTCAAAATCCTTATTCTGGTGTCAAAGACACAGCGGGGTCTCGCCCCCAAATATTTAATTGATGTAATTCACCGGCCTCTTTCTGTCTCTTCGCATCGTCCACTTCGCTCCTCAAACAGATTGGATCTCTCAGTTCCTCATACTAGAACAGCTATGGCTCAGACCCGATCTTTTGCCTCAATTGGTCCCTCTCTCTGGAATACACTGTCTCCTTCTACTCGCTCTCAAATTTTAATAAGTAACCCCTCATCTTCTTTTGCTTTCCTCAAGACTTATTTCTTCTCTCTTGGCCTTGCGCACTGGGAGCGCCTCTGAACGGTTCACCCTACTAGAGGCGCTTTATAAATGTTTAAATACAATACAATACAATACAATACAATACACAAGGCATCAACCGACGGCACACGAAAACCAATGACGTCAATACCCAGAAGATCAGTCAGCCTATCATGGTGGATAAACTATTTGAAAGAAGTAAGTGTTTTCATCAGCCATCGGACAAGCGACTTTGTAGATTACATTAAGATCCATAATCAGTCGGTCATGGAACGCTTCTGATTTGCTTTTCTTGAAGTGTAGCCGTATAAATTTTTAATTACAATAATTTCGATTGCACGCGCGTAAAAATTATCGATTTAATTTGAACACAGTAAGCTCCCATGACAACTACGATGACGTCATTTGATTTTTGATTTAATTGGATATTCGCGTTTAAACCAAGGCGTATTTAGTTCTTTTTTCTTCCGGTACCGGGTATGGTGGGGATATGCTGGACAATAATAAACGGGAAGTAACCTAATCCGACAGACACCTCCCTGGTGTTGCCCAAAGATCGTAGAGCTGTGTGCTGTGGCCGATACCCGTCTGTTTTCAGCGGTTCTTGGAGGACCGGGACATGTCCTTCACGGGTTTCTACCCCGGTTAAGCCAGCGGTTTACAGTCTGCGTCCCAGACGCAATGAGCGGGTGCTGCCAAAAGCAGACAATCAAATGAGGAAAACATTTATTGTCAGAATGTTACTCACGTATTAATTTATCCTGATGTATGTACGTTGTAGCCTGCTCATCAGAGTGCTGATTGGCAACTGTTTATAGGTAAGAATATATTTACTTACTTACTTACTTATCGTTACATCATTTTTATTAATGCAATCATTGGTAATGTTTTGTTAGTAATACCCTCGTTTATTATCATATCTACTAGAGGCAGGAAAGATCAATTGGCAACGGCGGATATCCTACATATAGCGTCAATTGATACCGTTGTAGAGGTGTGTAAAGAGAACGCTGAAAAATAGACTACCAATAAAATTATGGTACTACTACTAGTCTGTGGCTGCGCCTGAGCTGCAACAAAGGATGGAGTCGGAAGTTGAGGTGCTAGCAGGTTGGCTGAGATCCAATCGCCTCCTGCTGAATCCGGACAAGACAAATTTTCTTATGGTGTGCCACTCACAGGAGATGCGGTCAGCTTAGCACAGATTCCCTGAATATCTGTGGGACGTCGGTGGCGCCTTCCACTGCGGTGCGTGACCTTGGGGTGCTATTCGCAGCGGACATGTCCATGACGCGCCATGTGGGTTTGACGGTTGGCAGATGCTTTCGCCAGCTGCGTTTAATCAAGAGCTGCGTGAGAGCTCTGCCCTTCGAGGCTGCCAAAACGGCTGTAGTCTGCTTCCTTGTCTCTCAGGTAGACCGTTGCAACAGCCTTCTGGCTGGTGTGCCAAAGTACCTGCACGACAGACTACAGTCGGTGCTCAATGCAGCGGCGTGGCTCGTTTGTAATCGGCGAAAATACGACCATGTGACGCCATTACTACGTGACGTGCTGCATTGGCTTCCGGTGCCGTACCGCATCGAGTATAAGCTCTCTCTGCTGGTCTACAAGTCACTGCATGGTTCATCACCGGAATATCTCAGCAGAGCCGTAGCAACAAAGAACGTGGCCCCCTCCGAACATTTGTCCGGGGCCCCTTATAATGCGGAAACTGGAATGCGGTAACATCTATACATATAATACCCACAAAGTGTCCGTCTGTCGGAGGACGCTACGTCACAAACGGTTTCTGTTCTATTGTGAAAGAGAAACCGTTTGTGATGTCAGTGATGTCTTGACGACGGCGGTCTTGACGACGATCTTGACGACGGCGATCACAGCATTTTAACCAACGACACATATAGGCATATACGCTGCCGTCACGTCATAATATGACGGGTTAATACTATAGTTACAATATACAATTCGAAATCACCGACAGACAACTGATGACATAGCTAATAGCATTATGTGATGTATCAAAACAGTATCATAATGACTTCACACCGTTCACGGTTATTTTTTTCCACTTTTAGGGGCCCCCTTCCTTGCGGGGCCCCCTCCGGTCGGAGGGTACGGAGGGCGGTCGCTACGCCTCTGACTGATGACATAGCTAATAGCATTATGTGATGTATCAAAACAGTATCATAATGACTTCACACCGTTCACGGTTATTTTTTCCACTTTTAGGGGCCCCCTTCCTTGCGGGGCCCCCTCCGGTCGGAGGGTACGGAGGGCGGTCGCTACGCCTCTGTATCTCAGGTCCTAATGTGTGCGAATGGCGTCGTCGAGTGCTGGACTGGCGCTGAGATCGGGTGTTAAAGTTGATCTGTATGTGCGGAGGACGAAGACACGCTTTGGGGAGCGGCCTTTTTCAACTGCTGGCCCCAGCTGCTGGAATAGTCTTCCACCTGCGATCCGGTCGCCCGACTCAGTTCAGTCTTTCCAGTCTGGACTCAAGTATTATCTCTTTTTCAAGGCGTATCTCTGACTGATCGTGTGTGTGTGTGTGTGTGTGTGTGTGTGGGTGTGTGTATGCGTGTGGGTGTGTGTGTGCGTGTGTGTAGGTGTGTGTGTGTGTGTGTCGTTGTTTTGTCAAGGCGCCCTTGTAACGGCATGGCCTGTGGTACGGCGCCTTAGAAATTGTCATTATTATTATTATTATTATTATTATTATTATTATTATTATTATTATTATTATTATTATTATTATTATTATTATTATTATTATTATTATTATTTTTATTATTATTATTATTATTATTATTATTATTATTATTATTATTATTATTATTATTATTGTTGTTGTTGTTGTTGTTGTCGTCGTCGTCGTCGTCATCATCATCGTCATCATCATCATCATTATTATTATTATAGTAGCGGTCGTAGTAGTATCAATCAATCAATCAGTTTATTGACTCATAAATCACTACACAAAACAAACACATTGGGTTAAACAAATAGTACAGTTCAAACTCTTTGTAGCAAAGTGCAGTTATAACCTGAGCTTACAGTATGAGACAATGAGTCAGCCGAAAAGGATCAATAGACCCGCTAACAACTCGTCTGGCTCATTTACCAGTCTATTTTGTGTTAAATCAACGCAGTCACACATGTAGTTTATCTCATCACATGGAATAGAAACATAAGGCAGAACAATAAGCATGAGGCAGCAGCTGCTAAAATACTTTTCACTGTGTCAGTAATAAAAACATCTTCAATCTAGATTTGAACTGATTTAGAGTTACAACAATTTTTAAGTTTTCTGGGAGTGAGTTCCATGTTCGTGGACCTGAGCATTTATTAGAAAATTGTTTTAATCTAGTTCTCGCATAATCACCTCTATAACAAACCGAGGTTCTAGTATTGTGATCATGTATATCATTACCCATGAGGAAGAAATTTTTTAAATTTGAGGGTAATAAATGTCTGTGGAATCTAAACATAAACAAGCTTATTTGAAGTTTGTTTATACTACCTAGATGCATTATCCTATATTTATTGAAAATATGCTTGGTGCTAGATAACCAATGAAGCCGAAAGATGACCCTAGCAGCTCGTTTCTGGAGAATTTCTATAGGTTTTAAGTACGATGGATAATTAGAGCCCCATGAGATATTACAGTAGGATAAATATGGGAAAATAAGAGTGTAATATAAACTAAGTAATGTAGGCCCTATTGCTTGATAAGCAATGTCGTACACGGGATATAATACCAATACTTTTGGCTATCTTCTTAGCTATATGATTTATATGATCCTTCCATGTTAAATATTGATCCAAGTAGACTCCGAGGAATTTACATGAATTCACAAGGTTAATATTTACACCATCTAAAGTAACTTTTAAATCAGAAACATTGATTATCTTCCGCTTTGGGCGAAAGATAATGAAATTAGTCTTGTCAATGTTCAAGGATAATCCATTGGCCTTGAACCATAGGCCAATTAGGCCTACATCAAGCTCGGAATTGACTTTGTTAAACAGAGATTGCAATAAACTATCAGAGGAAAATGCATTTATATCGTCCGCTAATAATACAAATTTGAAGACCTTAGATGTATTGCGTACGTCATTCACGTAAATTAAAAACAGTAATGTTCCCAATATGGAGCCCTGAGGGACTCCACATGTAATAGCGTGCAATAGAGATAGTATGCCATTAAAACTCATACATTGCAACCTGTTCTTAACCCATTTGCCGCCAACGTTGCGAAAACGCAACGCACTGTTTGGAAATGTGAAAAAAATCAAGACACGAAAAATTCACGCAAATTCTTTTTGTCTTACTTCTTGGGTGTTCAATACGTCTGCTGGTATCAAAAATATATTCTTTGCTGTTGTCTGTAATTTTTTTGTGAGTTGCGCAAAATTCGTCGTATTGACGTCTAACTAGTGGTTTTGTTCGAGAATTTTCTTCTGCCAGAAGCGACCCTGTCTCTTTTGAAGTACTTAGGTGAGTATTTAATATTATTTGTTTATCAATAGTATGTTTCATTGTGGCGGACAGGCCACTGGGCTTGAATGCATGTTTTATTAATAATAGCTGTCTTGTTGACGCGTTACCCGGTGAAATAATGCATCGCAGGGCACCAGCGGTCGATGCGTGAATGGTAGCGCTAGCGTGATATAATAATGGCCAATATTTAAGTTTTAGCTTATTTTTGCCATTTAAGCAATTCAGATTATTAATGAGAATAATATTACACGCTTTCAGGTCCAATAAATGAGGCCCAAAGCTAGGGCGGCGCTTATTATCATAGGTTGATTTCGATACCTTAGACACCTGTATTAGAGAAGGTGTGCGTAGGCTAGTATATAAGAAACAAGCCACGGTATAGTGTGGCGAGGGATAAGTAAAGGCTGTCTCACGGTGTTTTGCCTATATTGTAGAGTGGCGATGTGTGCACTCTGCATATACAGCGATACGGTTCTTTAGTGTCGTTGGTTACCGGCTAATCAGTGCGCTCCCGAGTGACAGCCGCTCCAAAGGCGGTCTGACCAGTGCTGGCAAAGCGTCGATCCAACGTAGTAAGGGCCCGCTCTGTTGTAGATCGCGAGCAGTACCGAGTCTGATCATGGAAGGCTGATTCGGGGAAAGACCGATCGTGAGAAATAAAGGCTCACAGGTCTGTTTCGGTAAAGTCCGGGGAAGGCGACCCCGGCGGTTCCGTTCGGTAAAGACGGGGAAGGACCCCGCAGATAAACAGGTCTGTATCAAAAGACGGGGAAGCAGACCCCGTAGATATTCGTTTCGATATATACTGGAAAGACCGGTGGATGTCTGGTTTGATACATACGGAGAAAGACCGATCGTGAGGAATAAAGGCTCACAGGTCTGTGTCGGTAAAGTCCGGGGAAGGCGACCTCGGCGGTTCCGTTCGATAGATAGACGGGAAAGGTCCCGTCGGTGTCTGGTTCGCTGGTGACTGTTCGATAGTCCGGTGAAAGACCCGGCGGTTCCGTTCGATAAAGACTGGAAAGCAGCCCCAGACGGTGGCCGTTCAATAAAGACGGGAAAAGATCCCGTGAGGTGACATTTCGATACCTACGGGGCAAGGACCCGGAGTTGACCGTTTGAGATACATGGGCAAAGTTCCCGCTGTTGAGCGTCAGATATACACGCGGAAAGACCGCGCTGGTGATCGTCAGAGATAAACGGGCAAAGACCCGGTGTTGACCGTCAGAGATACACGGGCAAAGACCCGGTTAGTGATAACTCAGTTCAAGTATCGTCAGTAAAAAGTTAACCAGTGCGATCCCGAGTTACAGCAAAAACTAATCACTCTTGGGTGTTGGATTGACCGCCGATTCGACAGGTTTGGGGCCCACCCTGCCGTTAGATCGCGAGCCGGTCTGAATCCCGATTGTGGAAGTTTAAAAGGCTGAGTAAACCTCGGAGAGAGACCGATCTTGAGTAATAGCGAATACATAAGTCTGTATCGGTAAAGACGGGGAAGCAGACCTCGTTGGTGACGTTCGATAAAGACGGGGCAAGATCCCGGTGGTTCCGTTCGATACAGAGGTCTGTATAAATACGGGGAAGGTAAGACCCCGGTGATGACAGTTCGATATGTTCGGGGAGGGTGACCCCCGTTGGTTCCGTTCGATAACATCGGGCAAACTACAAGCCTTTCTTTTAACTCGCGGGACTAACCGCAATCTCTTAAAACCGAAATATCTCGACTACACATAAAAACCTATACATATTAGAGTATACAATTCACAATAAACAATAATACATTTATACGCTGAATCTTAACTCGCGGTCTACCGACGTTCCTTTCCTTGATTACTTTGCTCCGTCACAGTTACTCCCGCGGTTTTCCCGCATATCTTTCTTTGGCCTGCCTAACTCCGGTCTACCCGCAAAATCTTGGCTCGCGGAACTAACTGCAAACTTCTGAGTTCGGGGAACTGCCCGAACAATCTGACCGTGGATCGTACAGGTGCGTGGAAGACAGGAAACTTCCCGCAGTGGGAAGTGAAAACACAGGTCTGTGTGAAATAATGGGGTAACAGTACTGATAGTTACTCCACTGGTACCGTTAGTAGAATCGAGTCTGTGTACTCGGAATTGGAGCCTTCGAGTCTGTGAGCTCCCGGGAAACACAACCGTATAAAGGGTTATGTAAACCGGGTAGGGATACGCCGCAACGAGAAGATACAGCGGGCCAGATCCCTAGGTGAAGAGTTCGCGAGTTCCGGGTAAACGGTAGAATAAATCAGACCAAGAGATTAACCTCAAAGTTCGGGTCGGGTAGTCGGGTACCCAGGTCCGAAAGAGACAAGTTCGCGTTTTGCTAGCCGAAGTTCAGCTAGTCAGAGTCCCTAGGTGAGGAGTACGATAATCCCATGTATGAAGGGAAATAATAAAGCAGACCAAGAGAGCGATACGTGAAAGTCCGGGTAGTCGGATACCCAGGTAGAGACATATTTGCTTGTCGTAACACACAGATCTGAGAACTGACTGAAGTGCGAGGATGGGCCCCCTCGTGCGTAGGTCGGAACGAAGTTCTGTGTGTAGATAGGAGGGTTATAGAGAGAGGACCTTCCCTATCAGAGTGCCATAGATGCCCTTACCGTTATCTCTTGAAGCAGAATATATCACTGTGTTGGTCGATAATTGCCAACACAGAAGACGGGTAAGGAAACTTACTCCGTAAATTGTGGTGCATGACAATATATGTGTGAGGCCGGTATGCCCTGCACGGATATGGAGCGAGAGATACGTACGGTGGGAAGACGTATGGACAGATGCCTAGACGCCATGACGAAGAGAGTTACCGTTGACAGTTACCCAATAGACCGGTGTCTAGGACGATATGACGTAAAGACTTGTCACATATATTCCTTGTTTCCGATACTTAGAAAACGTTTGGTGTCCCTTTTAAATGGCGATAGTACAAGAGTCACGAGTTATAGAATGGTGTGTCAAGGTCTAGATCAGGTGGATAGTTGGAGGAAGCCCGTAGCTAAGAAGGCACATAAAAGAGGAAGACTCCTGCTGGTAAGAGAACGAACCCTGTTCTGAAGGACGGCCATCCTGCAGGACGTTGCCCATCCGGCGACCGCGGAAAAGAGCAGAGTCAGACCCCGAGATAGAACTGTATAGTGTTGCCTTTCTTAAGTGGCCAATCCTGAATCTCCTCTGATAGGAACGTTCACTATGGGCAGAGATAGAGAACAGCCATTTTACGTTGAAAGTAGACAAGGCAGTGACTCTGGTGGGGCTCCAGACGGGCAGTGGGCTGGAGTCACCACCACGAACGGAAACCCGCCCGGCGCGACGAGAGTGCAGGCGTCCGGGCGGGCGCAGAACGCCACATCATTATATGCCGATACCCCAATATCCGAAATTTCGATGTTGCGTTTTCGCAACTTCGGCGGAGTGTGATATATACACATTGTTGCGTTTTCGCAACTTCGGCGGAAAACGATATGCACAGTGTGACACCTAGTGATTCAGATAAACTTATGTCAGTTTACGATTACTTACAACAATTTCAGTTTAGTGATTCATAAATGATGGCGTGCTCAGTGCGCCACTCTTCATTGGGCATACTTTTGAAAGATGCACGTTGAATTTTTCAGAGGAGGCTGAGGAAGAAGTTCTGTTGCTTGAAGGAGGCCGTCCCAGTGATATTTGAAGAAGATGATATCACCACCCCTATCCTAAGTTGATTAGCAAAGCGATAGCGAACATTTTGACGAAAATGAGCTCATGACTACCGATGTGATGCCAGAAGACGTTGCCGGGCATGTGGAAGTCCATTACACTGATGCATCAATGTCAAACCAACGGTCACCGCCCACTAGGCATACCTCGCGTGAAACGCAATCGAAGACAAGAAAAAAGCCACGGGTGTCTGCAAGGTACAAGTCTTCCAGGCAGCAGCATGCGGAAAGGTCAGAAGAACCACTGCAGCATGTTTATTCGAAGGACACAGCTCCAGAATATCTTCAAAGTCTTCCAGGCGGCAGACTGATCTCGTGTCCGATACTCATACGCCGATGGAAGAGTCAGTGGATTGAACGCCCTTGCGGCCAAGAAGCAACGACTACCTTCAAAGCCGCCTAAGTCTTCTAAGCCAACGAAAGAGGATTGGCAATGCCAAGAACCAAAATTTACATTGAGCCCTGTCAACAAGGAGAAAATAAAGATGTGGCAGTTGATCACACAGGTGATAAGCAAGAGCGAGTCTTTTAAGAATTTTGGGATGACGAGGTGTTTAGCCTGATAACACAGAGTACACTGTACAGTAGGCCTATGCATAGCACTGGCGTACACTTGTCCAAAATAGGGGCGGGGGTATTTGGTTCTTCATTCTACATTCGTTGCATTAAATGTACAGTCCACCCCAATTATTGGGGGGCATGTGCCCCGGCTCCCCCCGAAAGTCTACGCCTATGATGCACAGCATTGCACATCATTGCCAAGAACAAAGATGGTCGTCGACTGCGTTGTCGGTTGTGTCACAGCACCACGTACTACACGTGTATCGCATGCACGTCAAGTGCCTTGCTAAATACCATGGAAACAAGTGACATTGAACTTGATTCAGTTTACAGCAAGCACACACATTTTTATTGAAATGACCGCGAACACAATCGATAACTAATAGAGCATTACTATAATAAACAAATACATCTTTCCCGCCGAAGTTGCGAGAACGCAACGTCCTATAACTAGGACACTACATTTAGTTCCAATAAAATGCACTGTCAGAAGTTTATTGGCATCATATTGATGACCTAGTATCAGTTACAGCTTAATCCGGTGGCTATTTCTAATAGCGGCGGTAAATGGGTTAAGATAGTCCGTAAACCAATTAAGCATATTGCCTCTGATACCATAGTGCTCAAGCTTATTTATTAGAATACGATGGTCCACAGTATCAAAGGCTTTAGGCAGATCGAAGAAAACACCAATTGAAAATCATTCTTATCTAGTGATTCAGTGATCCTATTTTGCATATCTAATAGTGCCATAAAGTTCGAGTGTTCCTTACGAAAGCCATATTGATTAGATGATAATAAATAAAACTTATTTAAACAATCCATGAGTTTATTATAAACAGTTTTCTCAAAGTAGGCCCTACTTTGAAAAATAAGGAAGGATTGAAATTGGCCTATAGTTATTAAACCTGGATTTATCCCCAGTCTTAAAAAGAGGAATGACTTTGGCTATTTTTATATCATTGGGCACCTGACCTGAGGAAATCGAGGAGTCAATAATATATGCCAAAGGTTTAGCAATAGTTTCAATAGTGGCCCTGGCGACTGAAGGGTCAATACCATCCATTCCACAGCTTGATGTTATTCGCATTTGATTAGCCACTTCGATAATATCATGCTGTGTAATTGGTAGCATACCCATTGAAGATACATGCGAGTCTTTGAGAAATTTATCAAATGACGGGCAATTTTCTGGGATATCAATTTTCGAGGCCAAGGCAGGTCCTATGTTTACAAAATAGTCATTGAATTTTTTTGCAATCTAATGGCAATATGTTACAACGAGATTAAACTTATGTTTTCAAGGCATTGGCCGTCGTTAGATTTGATTGCCCTGGAGCATAACCTAACTCTAGGAAGAGGAAGGTCTGAAGAAGTTGTTTTTACAACAAGTTCAAATCTAAGCTCAAGATTACAGTGTTCGCTTTGCTTAGCAGACAAACTTTTAATTAAAATCAGCTGAAACTGTAGTTGCACCTGAGTCCAGAAGATGTCGCAGTCGAAATGGAATTGAACTTATTTGTTAGAAATCAGTTTAATCGGTTGATGCCGTAAGATGTCCTTAAATTGTGTATCTTGCGAATATTTGCAGGTTTTACTTGAACACCTTTTCTTCTGATGCTATTCACCGTATATAGATCTCCTTCGGTTTAGTCGACAAGATGTCGCATAACAGCTTGTTAGGTTTATCAGTTTTACTTAATTAACCAGCTTACCCGTAGCTGTCATTATAAACTGCGCCAGTTGCGGCTTATTTCTCGTTCTCTGTCTCATGATGCTACTGTCATCCTCATACATGCTTTTCTAACAAGCAGGCTGGATCACTGCAGTGCGATCTTGGTTGGTCTGCCACTTGGATTGATTGGCCGCCTCGACCGGGTTCTTCGGTCAGCTGCTCGGCTCAACGTGAAATCACCTCACTCATCTCATCCCCGGGTGGCATAAAGCCAATGAACCCGCCTTCGGGCAGAGAACTCATCATCATCTCCTATTAGCTGGATAAAGTGGACAATGTTTGGCGACCTAGTTGTGCGAAGTCATCTATAGCTTCCAGCAAGCCGTCGTCGACTATATCCGAGTTCATATTATTGAACCTTTAAAATTGGGCGAAAGAAAGTGATCCGATGTCGAACCAAAGACTGGTTCTGGAGCAACAGATTCTAAAGCTTGATCTGAGCTCAAACTGAAAAAACGGATTTGACTTCAGATCATAGTTGATCCACTCACTCGCCCACTCACCCGCTCGCCCGCTCGCTCGTTCGCTCGCTCGCTCACTCATTCACTCAGTTATGATTTGACCTATAGTTTCATACGCAGCTCAGTGCAACTATGCGTTCACTTTTGCAGGCAACGGACAGTATTAATAATATTGTGATCTTTTTGTATGTATTGTTGTAAAGTATGAGCGTTTGTCTTATACTAATAAAAGATTACTTACTTACTTACTTACTTACTTACTTACTTACTTACTTACTAACAGCAACACGACAGACTCGGCACCTAATGTACACGTGATGTCAGGCAGCGCAACATCTTCTTTCTAACGCTAACGTCTACAGTGCCGTCACGGCATTGTTCTGGTGACGTCATTTACATGATTAACGATCCTTACAGAAAGTGATTTCTATGATCAGAAGAGTGATTCAACAAATGAAAAACACACCACTTCGAAAATCTTAGCAAAATATGTTAGCATCTTGTAATTTGGAATGATTTGGGTTATTTATTTGCAGCTGGGTTTATTATTATTTATTTTTAAATGAACTCTAATTTTAACTAATTAAAGTTACGCCTTATTTTGATAGAACGAACGCTTCATAAAATAATTTTAACACATGGTCATGATAAGACGAAATGAAAACCAGATGAGCTGACTGTCTTCAGAAACGTATAGATTAACTGATGGCTACATTGTGAAACTATTATTTTCATTTGACGTCATGTTTAAATTAATTTAAATTAACCAAATTTGAAATTGCAGACTATGACGACGAAATTTGTATTTCGGTAAGCTTTTGTAAGATTATAGTTTTACTGTAGCTCTGTCGGTATCTTAAAGACTGATTGACAGACAGACGATGAAGGTTTGACGTGTATTCTTTGACGAAAGACTGTGTTGTAGTTTGGTAGTCGAAATAAAACCTGTTGTGGGCATAACTGTCCGTTTAACTGTCAGTTTAAGAACAGGTTTAAAGCGCATCTTATGTCTAAAATAAACTAGAGATTATAATGATTGTTTATATGATTATAATGATTATATTGGACTTGAACTGTGTTAAGCAAGTTTCTCTCCTGTTGAATCGAGTAAAGTGCTGGTAAGCTCCTGATTGTAGAACTGGTCAATAGCTCACCCTCCTCCTCACTTCGCATCAGTTTAAGAACAGGTTTAAAGCGCATCTTATGTCTAAGATTATATGAAACTTGAACATGTCTGAACTCGCCAGGGTAGCACTGGCAACAGTATCATCTACGCCAGCTCCGATCCACCCGCAAGTCTCTTTCATTTCATGGTGTTACTACACTGGTCCATGCTCTGATCTGCACTAGGGTAGACTTTGGCAATGCTGTGTACATTGGCCTTTCCTCCTCCAATATGCACAAACTCCAGACTATCCTTAATGCTGCTGCTCGGCTTATAGGTGACATTCCTAAGTTTGCCCACATTTCTGCCTTTATCCGTGATTCCCTCCACTGGCTCCCTGCTCAACAGCGAATTCAGTTTAAAACCCTCACTCTCATGCGCAACTGCCTTACTGCCTCTGCTCCGTCTTACCTAATGAATTTTTGCAACCCAGTTTCTTCCTTGCCTGCGAGGGCTTCCTTGCGATCTTCGGCTCGCGGCCTTATGGTTGTCCCTCGCATGCGATCTTCCACGGCACAATCCAGAAGTTTCGCCTATGTTGGCCCCTCTGCTTGGAACTGTCTCCCCTTGTTTCTCCGCCAAGAGCTTCTTGCCCTCTCTCCTCTCCAGTTCCGTAGACGCCTGAAAACTTTCCTTTTTGCCGGTGCCGGCATTGATGCGGGTTGAAAGCGCCGCTGATTTGAGTGGCGCTATATAAGTTTTCGGTTACAATTACAATTACAATTATCAACATGAGCAAATAAACATTCCAAGACAAGATATTTCTGCTCTCATTTAGAGACAATTCAGTTTGTTTAAGCGGTAGTCTTAACTACATCGTTTCCCAGGCTTAGTAAGCTGAGCTCAAGTGTCTATTAAAGTAGCCTATAAATTTTAACTATTTGTCTTCTATTAACGATTTAACGCAAATAGGTCCTATGGGCGGTAAAATTTCGGCAACGCCTAACAATAGGCCTATTAACTTGAAAATGTCCAGGCTAGTAGGACGCAAACGGAGAAGGTATCAAATTAATGTACTTTAATGGACAATCACGTTTCCTGCCAACATGTTCATGGGCATTATGTTGGACCTATGTGACGTTCGTCGCTCGAGATCAACTAACCCTTCATCAGACGTGGTACCAATTTGTGTCGGTCTTACCCGAGACGCTGCTTCGTCGTCGGGCTGGGTTCGGCTCCAGCCAACCGACCTTCTGGAGTCGCCCGGGTCACTATCCTGTCTACTTCTGCTGTAGACGAGCGGTTCCCTGTCTCCGCTCTCAGTGCCCATTTCTCCAAGAGGAGGTCCCGAGGGTATCGCTTGTTTGCGAACAGTGTCGCTGTCAAGCTCCATCTCACTTTCGGACTCTGCCACTGCCGCGGTCGCCGGGTGGGCAACGTCCTCGTCCTCAGGATGGCCGTCCTTTAGAACAGGGTTCGCTCTCTTGCCGGCAGGAGTCCTCAGCTTCCTGTGAGATCTCTTAGTCAAAGACTTCCTCTTTTTCTCCACCTTAACCGAACCCTCACGTACCATTCTGCATCTCATGACTCTCGAGTTATCGTCAATAGGGGAAAACTCTGAACGTTCTCCTGTCCGAGAGGACAAGGTGTACATCTGACGAGTCGTCACGTCGTGCCGTCTCAAACACGCGAACATCTTGCGATAATATATACACGTGTAATATTAACGCGGTATACTGGTCTCACGACACTCTCTTCTGATAGGACAGGTTCTAGGTCTAAAACCTCCCTAACCGCACGCAGAACTGTGTTCCGACCGGCGCACGAGGTGGGCCCTACTTCGCACTTCGGTCAGTTCTCGGAACTACGTGTTTCGATCACCAAGTTATTTGCTCTGAATAACGATTGGTTTGAATACAAGATTTTCCTGACTCTATCGTTTTCCTGGTCTTACCGCACTGTAATCAGTTGTCGGGCGGTCTTTTCCCGTACTGCGGTCTTTCGGTAACAGTGGTCTTTCCCAGTAACTATTTTTAGTTACCGGGCGATGGAGCCCCTCCAACGCTCCACCGGCGTGTCAGCCATCCAAGTGTCACAATCCAAATGTAACGCCGACCCCGTAAGGTTACCAGAATGTCCTGAATTTTGTTCCCAAGAATTTCCGAATTTTGGTTCCCTAACGAAGGTCACGCTTACTCCCACAGGTAACCGGACAAGCTCCGATCGCGGGGTTCTTCAAAACCCAAGAGGGAACTTCCTGCCTGTCGCCAAATTTACCCTTATTATCGTTTTTGTACTAAACTGGTTTTTTCAGGTATCCCGACGGTCACTTCACCGAGTGCCGAAGTCGCGTAAAACTCTCCCAGCCGAAGACGCCGAAGTCGCGTAAAACTCTCCCGGCCGAGTACGCCGAAAGCGCGTAGAACTTCCCCTGTGT
This sequence comes from Allolobophora icterica, assembly GCA_963556255.1. Lineage (NCBI taxonomy): Eukaryota > Metazoa > Annelida > Clitellata > Crassiclitellata > Lumbricidae > Allolobophora > Allolobophora icterica. The sequence goes on along the minus strand of OY744610.1, from coordinate 67,445,262 downwards.
CGAGTACGCCGAAATCGCGTAAAACTCGTCTCAGTGTATAAAACCAAACACTGTCGGATCTTGGAGTTCTTCGAACTCCAAGAGGGATTTCCTTGCCCGACGCCAAATTTACTCTTGGTTTCAAGGATTTCAGAATTCCAGAAAATGGCTACCTTAAGAAGGTCACCTCTACTCCCATGGGTTACCGGACAAGCTCCGATCGCGGAGTTCTTCAAAACCCAAGAGGGACTTTCCTGCCCGTCGCCAAATTCACCCTGGTTTTCGATCTCACACTGAATTGGTTTTCCTGTGTATCAACGGTATCCTTCCCCGAGTATTACTCAGCCGTAGATTTCCCACGATCGCGATCTAGACCGCTTCGCGATCAACGGAGGGATCCAACCCGCCGGATCGGCGCTGTCGGCCCGTCTCCCAACAGTGAACTTCTTTAGCTGTACTCGGGATCGCCTGATTATATTATTCGAACGCCCCTTTCGTCCGTAAATATATTTGTACTAACCGGAAACTCGAACTCTGACTCGGTCGTAACCAAAATCACTCGCCTACCACACTGAGTGCAGTATATTTGAATCGGTAACTGAATCGCTAACCAACAACGCTGTTTAACAGTATTGCTATGTATGAAGAGTTGAACCAACTCTTCACGTATAAAGCAGCGCACCGTGAGGCAGGCTCTATGCATCCCGAATGAGCGCGTCTGCTCGCTATGCGCTGGCTTTACACCGTCGATCGGGCTTCCCTATCACGGTCGTTGCCGGACAGTCGCCTATTGAAATTAAATAAAAATTAAATGATCGATACTGGGCCTTCGCATGAAAAATTAAGATAAACGATGCTGTTCCCTTCGCATGTAAAATTAAAGAAAACGATGCTATTCGCATAAAATAAATCCTCCCACTTACGCACTGTGGTCTTGACCGCCACACTCTCCCCACCTTACTTAGATGCGGAGCATCTCTGCCAAAATCGGGGACCTTAATCAAACGTGACAGGAACATCCCCAACCCAGATCCACTTAGAGAGCAAGGAACCAAATGCACCTTTGGTTATAGGGCGGTATATCAGCAATCTCAGCACCCTGCACGTACGCCAAACACGATGAGAACCGTGATAGCGACAGCCTATTTAATGATGCTTTCGATCTCTCGGCACCCTGCACGTACGCCAAACACGATGAGAACCGTGATAGCGACAGCCTATTTAATGATGCTTTCGATCCGAACCACCACCCTACTGGCAACCTGTCGTACCTGACAAATCGCCAACCTTAACAGGCCCTCTATCATGAACCTGGGCTCTACCGGACCCCAAGGGCCAGGAGAACTAAAGGAGAGAAAAGTCGCCCACTGTCTCCCGATCTGGTAACCATCGTCGATCAGTCACACCCGGTACCACTTCCAAATCGTGAAAGCAAAATAAAAGCGGACAACAGTTACAAGTTATCATATTTACGCACATGATCTAAGTCCTAACATATGCTTCTATCGCATGATGATCTATCCTAAGTGCGCACTAAGGTAGCGCACTAAAGTATCATGAAACGGTAACCAAGGAAATCGCATTGCCCCGAATTTCCTTAACACTCGTTGTTACGAGCATTATACTGTCGAAAAGAAACTCTGTCATCACAAGGAAACGGAAACATGGTTCTCCAATAGTTCGCTTGTAGAACCAACGCAATGAAGCGTCCTAGTACTGGAATCTTTACTCGTTTCAGTACTAACCACTAAGCCAATGTTTAACCGAAAACATATCATCAAAAGGAAACTTAAACGGTCATTCACTGACAATCTGTAAAACCAACGCAATCAAGCGTTGCTGGTAGCACAGGTACTGTATGCTCCCAGATACCGCTCAAAAGAAATACTCTCATCAAAAGGGCAACTGAAACATGGGTCTCGAATAGTCAATAAAACCAACGCAATTAAGCGTTTATCTAGTTGGTCCTAGATACACGTCTGCTTCAGAAGGTCACTAACAAGGACTTCTACAGTCGTAGTCATCCATCCAAGCGAGGTCTTCGTCTCGTCCGTCGTCCAGGTGGCAATTCTGGATCAGCGGTCTCTTCTGGATTCTCTGAAGGTTCCTCTGGTTCATGTTCTGCGTTAGGATCTTGAGCCAGGACTGGCCAGTCTACTGTAGGTAACTCAAGATTTCTGTCCCTCTCCGGTAACCAGGTACTCGGAGGTTTACCGTAAAACGGCTTCAATTTATCCACGTGCACAACCATTAGCGTGGATTTCGGACTCTTCTGAATCCGGTACAGACACGGACTGAGCACTTGAATAATCAAGAATGGGCCGGTGTAATAGCGAGCCCATTTTGTCTTCCTTCCACTTCTTAGCCGAGGGTAGTAATAGTAAACCCAATCTCCTTGAGCGAACTTGCTAGGTCTCACTCTCAAATCGTAGGCTTTTTTCCTTCTTTCTGCTACTCTCTTTAACTGTTCTCGTACAAGCCGATACGATCGTTCCATTTTCTCTTTCTGTTTCTCCACGTACTCTTCCATGTCACTGTAAGACGGTCTCTCGAACTCTGTAACTTGGGCTAGAATCAAGTCTAATGGCGTATGGTTCTCTCTTCCCAGGAACAGGAAATTAGGTGTCCGTTGGGTCGCTTCATGTTCAGTACCTCGATATGCCGCCATTACATATGGTACATGAACATCCCAATCCTTTTGTCGTTCCGACACTACCTTTCCGATCAACATGTTCAGGGTTCTGTGGAACCTTTCGATCATTCCGTTACCAGAGGGTCGATATGGAGTTGTACGTACTTTGTCAATCTCCATGCGTTTACACAGCTCTTTGAATAACTTCGACTCAAAACACGGTCCCTGATCCGTCAGGATCTGGCGTGGCATACCAAACCTCGAGAACACGTGTACCATAAGCGATTCTGCCACAGTAACGGCCTCTTGGTTTCTGATAGGCAGAGCTTCAGCCCATCTCGAGAAGTAATCTATCGCTGTCAGTATGTATTTGTTGCCTTTACTTGATACAGGATGCGGACCAGTTATATCAATTCCGAATCTCTCCATTGGTTCACCGACCACAGGAGTCTGCATGTAACCCTGTCTTGGAGGTTTCTCCCTTCGATAACGAGCACAGCGATCGCACCTTTGGCAGAACCGTCTAACATCGTCCTTCCAACTCGGCCAATACGCCCGACGTTGCAACTGAGTTAAACTCTTCCGAATCCCGAAATGTCCTCCGGCAAAGCTTGCGTGTGTTAACTGAAGCATCTCTGGCCGTAGAGATAAGGGCACAACTAACTGAGATCGCTCAGCTTTTCCTGTGTTACCCTGAATCCAGCCTCTGTGTAACACTCCTTGCAGGACTTCCAGCTGATTCCAGTTGCTCACCAACACTTTCACCTCTCCGTTAGCAGGTGATAGTTCTGCCTGTGTTGGATGATGCTTCGACTCCTTCCAATCAAGGACCGTACCAATATTGCAATCGCTCTGCTGTTCTCTTCGAAGAAACTCCTTTGTCCAACGGATTTCCTGGCCTGTATCTTCACTGGTACCCTCGGAGCGCGTTACTTCTCCGATCGGACGTGCCCACATCACGTCTTCATTCGTAACTCTCATGGTAACCACTTTAGGTTGTTCCTCACCCGGACCTCTAGACATCGCGTCTGCGTTACCGTGTTTTGCTCCCGGTCTGTGACATATCTCCATGTCAAACTCCTCTATCATCTCTAACCAACGAGCCTGTTGGCCAATCGGTTCCGGTGTTCTGCGTAACCACTGAAGTGCGGAGTGGTCTGTTCTGAGTAGGAATTTACTACCCAGTAAGTACTGACGAAACTCTTTCAAGAAATACACCACAGCTAACAACTCTCGCCTGGTAACGTTATAGTTCCGTTCCGCCGTCGACAAGAGCCGACTCGCGTAACAAATCACTGTCTCTTCTCCTTCTTGTACTTGCGATAACACCGCTCCAATGGCGTATGCCGAGGCATCCGTATCTAGGATGTACTGGCCCTCGTCGTTCGGTAACCCAAGTATAGGTGCGGAAACCAACTTTCGTTTAAGTTCTTCGAAAGCTCCCTGACATTCGTCAGTCCAATGGAACGGTACATTTTTCCTGGTCAGAAAATGAAGTGGTTGAGCTACCACCGCGAAATCATGTATGAAACGTCGGTAATAGGAGCAAAGACCAACGAAGGATCTGACTTGCCTCAAGTTCCGAGGAGCAGACCATTCTTCTACGGCCTTGATCTTGCTCGGATCCGTCGCGACCCCTTCTTCACTCAAAACGTGACCAAGAAACAATACTCTCTGTTGTAACAGGTAACATTTGGATGGTTTCAGCTTGAGATTATACTCTTGTAATCTCCTGAAAATCATCTCTAGACGTTGCATGTGCGTCTCTACGTCCCTCGAGAACACAATTATGTCATCCAAGTAAACCAGACAGATGTCATAGTTTAGCCCTGTCAAGACTAAGTTCATTAGTCGACAAAACGAGGCCGGACTATTGCACAATCCGAAAGGTAACACTTTGAATTGGAAGCTGCCCCTTCTCGTAACGAACCCGGTCTTGTGTTTGTCTCTTGGGTGCAAGGCCATCTGGTGATAACCTGCTCTCAAATCGAACGTACTATACCATCTGGCGCCACCCAGGGTATCTAAACTCTCGCGGATAAGGGGTAACGGATGAGCATCTTTCCGTGTCTTCAGGTTCAGTTGCCTGTAATCGATACAGAAACGCATACTGCCATCCTTTTTCTTAACCATTACGACATTGGATGCCCATTCCGATATCGAAGGTTCAATGATTCCTTGTCTCAACATGTCTTCTACCTGACGATCAACTTCCGGTAACATGGAAAGCGGTTGACGTCTCAAAGGTTGCCGAACTGGTTTCTCCTGTCCCGTATCGATCTCGTGTTGGATCACCGAAGTGAATCCGTTATCACTTTCGTTAAGGGAAAACGTTGCGCTGTACGTTAGCACAAGTTTTCGTAACCTGATTCGCTCTTCTTCCGAAATGTCTGCTGGCACTTCTTCCCATAGTCGTTTTAGGGTCTGTTCGGCAAGTGGGTTGAGCGTCTGCTCCGCCACACTGGCCGTTGTACTAATCTTCGATCCAAACCGGTCAATCGTACTTTGCTGCTTTCCTTGGCGTTCCTCCGGATAACCTGGGCCCATAGGCTTCTCCGGATTTTCGCTTCGGCAAGGCTCATCATACGATTCCGTTCTGGCTCGATTAACTGTCACATCGACTACGTTCACTCGCTCCAGCGGACATTCAGTCCGTTTCTTGACTAGCGAATCTCTGTCTCCAACATTCAACATCCTGATCCACACTTCCGTGTCTCTTCCTGTCACCAACGTACGTCCGATTATCAAATCTTTTGATAATTCCATTGGAATGGTCGTCCAATCTTCGTTATCTTTTTGGAAATGCGGGTATACGACCCAAGCTGGAACGTCAACTTCGCTCCTTGGAGGAACTATTATGTCCTCTTGCACAATAACCCTCCGGCACATGGACTCGGTAACGACCTCTTTCAGAGGGATCTTCTCGCTCCCAAGGAAAACGCATCGACTTGCGAAGTCCCATCTTGCCTGATTGGCTTCCAGCCAAGATAACCCCAAGATCACTTCTGTCACTTGGTCTGTAACTAGACAGGGTACAGGGTACACCTGCTTTCCGATCCGAATCCTAAGGTTAGTTTCACCATCCACCTTAATCTGACTTCCATTAGCGGCTAGGAGTCGCTGTTCTGACGGTACTAGCACAGCGTCTAGCACGAAACGTCGTGGCACAAGTGACATTTCACTTCCAGAATCAAGTAGACAGTGTATACGTTTTCCTGCCAGTCTCGCAACCACGTAGGCCACCCTACTGCCTTTGACCAGTCGGTTTTGGGTTTCCTCTTGTATCGGTTCAGCCTTTGTAGGTTCACTGGTACCGGTTGCACCATTCGTCTCAGCGTTTCTCTGAGGACAAAATCGCTTCATGTGTCCTTTTCGTTTGCACAAGTAGCATTCGATATCCGGGTTACGCAACCGTGTGGGCGGATAAATCCGTCGCCATCCCACATTCGGTTCGGTTGTCCTCTGATCTCCCACAGCTAGATCAGAACTGCTCTCCCTTTCATGAGGTTTTCTCGGAACGATGCCCAAATTCTGATTTATTGTCACTCGATCAAGTTCTCTTGAAAGGTTTTTAATCTTTCGCTCGAGATCTTCTAGACGACGAGACTGTTGCCCCTCAGTGCTCGAGTCTTTTCGGTCTTCCATGGTAACTTTAACTCTCGCGTGTCTCCGGTCTAAATCACCACCTTGTGTCGAAGATCGACCATAGGCATCCAACCTCACCGCATGTTTATACGCCGCTTCGAGGTTAACTGGTTCTCGCTCGCGCACCTTCTGCCCCAAATCTTGGTTTGCCAGTGCATCAATGAAAGCGTCACAAGCGACCGTCTCGACGATATCACTTGTTGGTCCTGGGTATGCCAAAGCCATTAGCCTTCTTACTTCCTGCACTACACTACTCAGCGTTTCTCCGTGAGCCTGCCGGTAAGTGCGAAGTTTCATCCGATATAGGCTAGTTTGGTCATCAGACCCGTACCGGGCCTTAAGCCGCTCAACAAGTTCTCGCCAAGACACGTCCCTCTGTGCACCCATGTCCCACAACAGCTGCGAAGCGGGACCCGTTAGGGCACACATTAACTGGTCTGCTTTTTCCTGATCACTCCACCGGTTGCACCGTGCACAAACTTCGAACTTTGCTAGAAAGGCTGCGATCGCTGACTTGCCGTCGTACTTCTCTAGCTTGATTCGTATACCGCGATCCGATCGGTCTTCGCCTCTTGTCCGCGTAACAAGTGATCTTCCGACACTCTTCTTGGGATTTCCTCTCCGGTTGTCCCCATCGTTACTCCTGGAATCGTTTTCCTCGTCTGTCCTCACCACTGACCGGTGCCGACTCTGTCCCCTCAGAGTACCCAACGTCTTCCCTGTACGCCACTTAGAATACATCTTAGGCATCTCTCGGTCGCCTGACGTTGCACTGTCTTCATCAGAGATGTACTCAGCCTGTCTCTGACCTTTTCTACGAGGCTCACCACCTTCGTAGTCTTTGGACTCCGATCGTTTATATTTATTGCGAGAGCTCTGAGAGTTTCCGTTGACGAACGTAACTCTTCTGTCTTCTTCGCGAATATCTCTTTTTCCTGACTCTGGCGGTCTGTCAGATTCGTCGTACCTAAGACAATTACGACTTCTCGAATCTGGTTTGTGCCCTTTAGAGTACCGCTCGTGGGTCTCATCCCAGGCCAAATGATCTCTGTCACTTCCCATGTTCGATTCTCTCTCGGTTTCTCTATCAAGTGCCTGTTTTAAACCACGTCTCTCGTACTCTGGCAGACGTTCCTTACCATACGTCTCCCTTTCAGTTTTCTCATAACTCTCGTGTCTTCCTCGTTGGCGGAGGTTTTTCCTGTCAAAGACTCCGGTTCTCATGGCCTCTTCTGGACCAACACTATCGGTGTCTGAATCCGAAGAACTCACTGACGAACGTAATTTCGCCTCAACTCTTCCTCTTGTCAACAGACGTTGTCGACTCGATTGCCTTGCCGTTTTTTCGTGTGACTCTCTCCCGCTGTCCTCGGGAAGATAGCGGCTACGTAACTTTTCCGAAGTTTCCGAAAGCGAAACTTCCTCACGTGTCTCTGTGTTACCTCGGCTCCGTGCTGGCTCTTCGATCTGCAGCTTCCCTCGGCGATCCATCTGGTAACCTGGGCCCGTAGGTTTCCCCGATGTCTCGCGTTGGTAAGACTTCGCATGCTGAGCAGCAGGAACAGACAGTTCTTCAAGTTTCGAACTCATCATTGCCACACTCTGTCGCAGGTAAGACATCTCCGCTTGCCAATCTACCTCATCTGTCACAGGTCTTGGGCGACCTTCTTCCATGTTGGTAAACGGTACTCGATTACCTTCGTTTCGCTGATGCGCCACGATGTCACCACTCGTTTTCTGCACTACGGCGTCACCCCGCGGTTTCAGGCCTGTCTCAATGTCTCTTGGCCTATCACAAGCCTGTCTCAACTGTACAGGTTGCTTGCCCCGTACAATACTAGGTACTTGAACCTGCACAAGGTTCCCCGATCTATTGTCGAACGTTCTCTCATGTATTATACGCGGAACTCTATTGTCGTCGAGTGGTTTGGACCTGTCAAACCTACTCTCACCAACGGTCTCTCGCCAGTGTGTGAATGTCTCGTTATTCACATCGTTCTGTACTACCTCAGTAGTCTTTGGAACGGTTATCAACCATCCGTTATCCTCATGGAAACCTCTTTCACGCCCACTGCGGGTTCCAGCTTCCGTTTCAAATGCACTGGTTTCGTCAGGTGCACCCGTTTCATCAAGCAACCTTCGTTTGCTTTTCCGTTTACGTAACTTTGGACGCGCGCCTCCGTGCTCACTATGGGGCACTTCATCCGACTCGTCCTCGGTATCTTCCTGACCTTGCCTGGTTCTGTGACAAGAAAACGTTAGTACCCCACTTCTGGTACCAGTTTGTGACGTTCGTCGCTCGAGATCAACTAACCCTTCATCAGACGTGGTACCAATTTGTGTCGGTCTTACCCGAGACGCTGCTTCGTCGTCGGGCTGGGTTCGGCTCCAGCCAACCGACCTTCTGGAGTCGCCCGGGTCACTATCCTGTCTACTTCTGCTGTAGACGAGCGGTTCCCTGTCTCCGCTCTCAGTGCCCATTTCTCCAAGAGGAGGTCCCGAGGGTATCGCTTGTTTGCGAACAGTGTCGCTGTCAAGCTCCATCTCACTTTCGGACTCTGCCACTGCCGCGGTCGCCGGGTGGGCAACGTCCTCGTCCTCAGGATGGCCGTCCTTTAGAACAGGGTTCGCTCTCTTGCCGGCAGGAGTCCTCAGCTTCCTGTGAGATCTCTTAGTCAAAGACTTCCTCTTTTTCTCCACCTTAACCGAACCCTCACGTACCATTCTGCATCTCATGACTCTCGAGTTATCGTCAATAGGGGAAAACTCTGAACGTTCTCCTGTCCGAGAGGACAAGGTGTACATCTGACGAGTCGTCACGTCGTGCCGTCTCAAACACGCGAACATCTTGCGATAATATATACACGTGTAATATTAACGCGGTATACTGGTCTCACGACACTCTCTTCTGATAGGACAGGTTCTAGGTCTAAAACCTCCCTAACCGCACGCAGAACTGTGTTCCGACCGGCGCACGAGGTGGGCCCTACTTCGCACTTCGGTCAGTTCTCGGAACTACGTGTTTCGATCACCAAGTTATTTGCTCTGAA